>BSBN01001583.1:10210000-11410000 GCA_027924645.1 Cunninghamia lanceolata
TTATAAACCCGTGGTCTCGTCATTTCTTTCATTTCAAAACAAAAACCATTTAGCCTATTCGCTAATACCATCTTCGACCACCAAATCGCGTGCTTTCAAGTTATAGCGGATTTCGTGTTGCAGATTGGCGCTTAGGGTTTTCTGCCGACGTCACTAGACCTTTCTTTTAAACACGTTCTTCTTTCCAGAGATTTTCATTTAAATGCAACTGTTGGTTTAGGTTTTGATTAGATAGGTTTTTGTTAGGTTTTTATTCTTTTATTTTGGTTATGTTTGTGATTTGTGTCTGGAGTGTTTTTGCCCATACAACATAGGCTGCCGTTAGGGTTTTTGTTTTGAGGACGCTGTGTTTTTCATCATTTAAAACTTTCACCGTTGATACAACTTCCGAAGAGATGTAACAACGGCCAAATTCGCCGCTCAAGTGTTTAACCTTAAGTTTTGGTTCAAATGCAATAGCGGCCGATACAACCGCTCCTACACCAAAACTCATTATTACTTCCCTGCCGGAGCGGCCGATACACCCGTCTAAGCATTTGCTAGTGATGAAACCCATTAGATGCCATAGCAGTGTTTTCACCCGCCCGAGCATCCAGTGTTGAGGAAACTCACGACCTGCTGAAACAGTGTTTTTCCCCGTCCAAACACTTGAAGTTTTCACTCATTCACATGTAATAGCGGTCATAAACACCACTCGTGCATGTTAAAACAAAACTTTCCAAAATACATGCAATAGTGGCGTTTTCAACCGCCTTTACACCTGAAGTCTCTCCCAACTTGCAATGGCGGCCAAATCACCCGCTCAAGCACATTTTCCTGATTTTTCCCAACACTGGAAAATTCACTTTTCAAAACCAAAAGCCCGCTTTCACCTTCACCTTGATTTGCGCACTCAAGCCCTTTAAACGCATGCTTTCCTGTCCATGATTGTTAAAACGCAGTTGACCCAATTTATCCAATTTTTCCCCTAACTGCGAGATCATGGCCTTTTGTAGTTCTCAATCAGCGTTCATGGTGGTGTTCAAATTCACAGTTCTCTCCAGAGCTCATTTCAGAATCATCTCCGTCAAAGTCCAGAGCCATGAAGTACAAGTACCAGGGTGTCTTTCTGGTAACGGCAGTACAGTCAAATGTTGATGAAATCAGAGACACGGAAATTGGGCACGTAGACATGGCCGAGTTCATAGATAGAACTAAACAAGCAAATCCCTCCAAGCATATGCAGAAAATCATTGACAGTAGTATTCATTTGGTTGCATCATTTCCAATCAGTGCACATAATCCTGAATTTGTTCTACAAGTGGCCAATACTTTCAACAGAGACACTAGAGCTGTGACGGACTCACAGGGAAATGTAATCATGAGATTGGACGCAGAATTCATGGATAAAATCTTCATGTGTCCACAATTGAAAATGTCGGGCAGATTGATTTTGCTCAGGGTCAACAAGACTATGACAATGACTTGGAATCTGCTAGGAGGCACATAAACAACAAATGGTTAAAGATTCCTAGGGCAACTTTGACCAGATGGCCAAAAGATCTTCACAAGAGTGATTTTGTGGAGGAAGTGTGTGATTTGATTACTCTCTTGAGTTGCATCAGAGGACTCCCTTCTGCTTCCAAATTCCAAGACTGGATGTACACTTACATCAAGGTGATTCTATGGGGTAACCAGAAGATATTCTGGGGTGAACAGATCAGCAATGCTTTGCACGAGCAACTGGTAAGAGTCAATACTACCTTCAAATTTTACATGACCTCTTATCTTGTCTATGCTGCTGCAAGCATGAGGAACTTTCCAGGTTTAACCCAAGTAGGGGACAGGAGATTGGTCCCAATGTATGAATACTACCCCCAAATCACTCTGAAGGGGTCAATTCATCATTTCAGAAGAGTGAATGATGCCTTCTTCTCAGTTTTCATGTGCCTATGGGATGATGAACTGGTTCAAAGAAGAGTTTCTGATGAAGCATGGCAGGTTGTAAATTCTTTTGGTTGCTTGTTCTTGCAATTTCCCACCTTCACATATCTTCGGGTAGGATACTATCCTGGTTACCCTTACATGCTACCACGGTATCCCAGCGATCGTATTGTTCTTATGGAGCTTTGCAAACAACTGATTGTGGTACACAACAAACAGATGGAGCTTAAGAGGTCGGGGATAAAGTTTCCCATTGAAATTGGGAGGTACTCAGTTCAATCTGCCAACAAAGCAAAGATAATTGACTCTGAGTTGCAGTTGGTCACCATGAAGACCTATAAGAAAAGAAATCATTTTGACTTCATAAGGGTTCAAGATAAAATCAAGAGGAAGTCAGATTTTCATAAGCCAATGGTCAAAGACATATGGGCAGATCTCAGGACTCAAAATGAGATCAAAAAACTAGATTTCTGCAGACTTCATCTAAGCCAAATTGAAGAACTAGGACTTGCTGATATTCCAGATGGAATGGAGGATGATGGGGATGTCCTAGATCACAAATATGAGGCAGAGAATGTTGAGGCTTCACCTCTCCTAGAGGTGAAATGGTCAGTCAAAGAGGAGACATCCATCAGGAAAAGATTTCAACCAATACTGGCAAACACCAACTTGTGCTTAAAAAGCAAAGGGATTCAGTTGAAAGAGTTCCTTATAGGGTCTGAAGAAGAGATACAGGAGAAAATAGGTAAGAAGGTGGAAAACTGAACTAAGAACAAGAGTGACACCCCTTCTTCCTCCAAGGTACACAAACCAAAGATCAAATTTGTATCCAAGGGAGGAAAGAAGAAGGAAACCACAGAGGCTTCTAATGCCACTAAGTCAGATGTTGAAGATACTAATGATGATCATATGGAAATTGAAGATGTTGAGACTGAAGAACAAAATGTTCAAAGGTCTAAGACAAAGGTATCTGATGAAGCTGAACAAGGGGTAGATGAAAATATAGAGGTAGAACGACTTGATGGTTCCCCTCAGACTCCTATGAAAGATCTTCCTTCCAAGACACAAGTTCTTACACCTCCTCCTCATGTTCCATTTTTTGATGGTTTGCCAGCAATTTCAAATGTTCCTCTTTCTCCAATTTTTGTTGTTTCTTCAGACAATACTCCTCCATCCATGAAAGCTAGCTTTGGAACTGTTTTTGATTCTTCTGGTTCCATTCCAAGCTTGTCTTCCCCATCCTTTGACATTGGGGAACAAACTATTTTAGAGAATCTTCTGGATGCTTCACAAAAGGTTGTTGATACAGGTGTTGTGTTTACCAACACAAGTCCAATTGTCACCATCACAGGAACAAGCACGGAGCCGGCCAAGCAAGTAGGGGATCCCTCTCTAGTTGTTGGCGATTCTATACTTCCTCCATAGCTATCTGCCTATACTCCAAAGAGGAAGAAGCAAGCCATCTCACCTGATGAGATTGACATTGAAAAGTTGTTGCCCATGAAAGCAAAGAACCAGAAGAAGAAGCCTAAAACTGTTTCTAGGCTGGTCACTGAAAAGGGAATCAGATATGCTGAGATTGCCAAACCTCTTGAAGATGCCACGGTTGACACTTTTGACATGAGTAATTATGTCATCTCAAGGGTTGAGCTTGGTAAAGTGACTCATGAGGGTGTCAAAGCAGATTTCCAAACCACTGCCAGTACCCTACTTGAAAAGTATGATGAAGCCAAGAGGGAGAAGGAGCAATACAAAGCAAAATCAGAATAACTGGCTATTGTCCTTAAGAAAATAGTGAAGTCATCAGAAATAGTAGAACCTATGGTAGTGACAGTGGAAGATCCCCTGATACAGAAGGTTGAAAAAGCCAAAGCTAGAGGCAAGATAGTGGGGGATGTAGTGGAGCGGTTGTTGGCTCAAGGACGAGTTCTGTTAAAAACCGCTGTGGAAAGAAAGGAGAAAATGGACAAAGCTAAAGCTGAGCTGGACAATCTGGTAGATCTACTTTCACAAGAGCTACAAGATCAAGAAGAAAGCCTAGAAGAGTGGATAGATATGAAGAAGATCAAGATTAAGAATCTAATCACCATTAGGGTCGTCACCAACAGGGAATCATATCTCAAGACCAAGGAGACTCTAGCTCATCGTATTTTCATAATAAAGAGTCTACTTGAAGATCTGTGCCAAGCTCGAGAAGCCAGCGAAGATAGTGATGTCACACTCCTACACCGGCTGGAAGAACTTCCTTGCACCTTGACAAGGGAAGATCATAGTTTTCTCACAGCACAGGAAATCATAAGTTCTTTTGAAGAAATGGTACAAAAGAAATTTGCTCTCAATGGATAACCTGTATGATCAACATTCGACTCTAGAGAACCTGAAGGATAATTTAGACAAGAATGAAAAGGCAGTAAAGGCGGTGAAAGATTCAATTCTCCGAGCTCGCACCATCTCTGAAAACATAGCAAAACCAGATGCATGTGAGATGTTAATTGTTCAAACCATGTATCAGAACTTCCTGAGGAAAAAAGATGGAGGAAGCTAGGGCCTTAGCTTGTTTTTCTTAGATGTTATGTAAATTGAATTTTGTTTTGGACCTCTACATATGTAATTTTCCAAAATGTAATTACATGTGAAACAAGAGAAGTCGTAAGTCAAATAGGACTCTCTTGTTGAATAAGTCAAAGTAGTTCTAGACTTCCTAATTTTTCTCAAGGCCTTTCCCTATAAATAAAGGGGGCCTCTTTTGTAAATATTATCTTTTGTCTATTGCAAGAAAACTCTGGCGAATTGAGAAGCAAATCAAGACTTTGTGCTTTTTGTGAAAATCAATATTCAAATACTTATCAATACAAGAAAGCGAGTTCAATTCCAATCTTTGTCTTGGGATTATTTGTGTTGTGATAGTTTGTTCTTACGTCTTGCTATCATAATCTTATTTGATAATAATTGAAGTGTGGAGTTTGTTTCAAGTGATTGAAGAGCGCTCTTAATTTGATTCTGATAAACTTTGTGTTATCAAATCAGTTGTGGGTTATATGTTCATGTTTGAGAGAATACAATAGTTTGGAGACTTTTTGCTGCAAGTTGTTATATTTGATTTACTTTTATCATCTTGAAGAAGAGTGAAGACTTTGGGCTACATTCTACTTCAAATAGTTTCGTTTACAAGTAGTAAGTGAGGTAACAGAAAACTTTGTGTTTCTGTGATTTTGTGATAATTTATAAGTCTTCTATCAAAAGTTTGAAATATAAACATCTATTCTGAAAAAAGAGAATGAGATGAGATGGAACCACCACAAACATAGTTTTTTAGTGAACATAAATTTTATAAGTTGTTTGATTTGCAAAAGTTAAGTAATTAGAGGGAACCTCCCCTTGCTGAGAGGAGAGACTTTGTCTCATCATAGCTGTGGCTGATATACCCATTTGGCCGTTAGCGAGTTAATGCCAAAATATTCACCCAACAGTTTTTTGGCGACTCTACTGGGGAAGGAACGCGTAACTTGAAGCCTCACACTCTGAGTTGAAGCATTTTCAGTTCTTTTCCATTTTCTTGCAAAATTGTGTTTAGCATAATACATTCTGGCAGATTCCCAGTACACCAGAAGTAAGAGGGCTCAGGGTATTATTGATCCTGCATTTGAATTGATGCAGCAGAATAATTTTGGATTCTTAACTCCATGACCTCGTCTTCAGCGCACCAGGAGTTTTCCCCCTACAAACACCAGGTCTGCAATACCAGGTGAAGTTTTTAGTGCTAACAGAGTTTTGGCTATTCATACACCACCAAGGTTTGTTATACCACCTTTCAATCAGCGCGTCATGGCAGCCCAAGGCCCTTGGGGTAATACCTTTGGTCCTCTAAAATTGACCCCACCATTGCATGAACTACCTCGTAGTTCAAGAAAGAATTTCCCCAAATTCTATGGTGACGGGAAAGTTCATCCTGATGAGCACATTGCGGCTTTCTGTATAGCCTGTGGTGTGATAGGTGTCGAGCACGAAGATGTTGCTGTACGACTCTTTGTAGAAATACTACAAGGTGCTGCTGCAGACTGGTTTTACCGCCTTCGAGCTCAGACCATAACAAGCTGGGCTACTCTCAAAACCAAGTTCGAAGCCAGGTTTAAACCTGCTGAAGATGCTCATGCATTGTTGGCACAGCTGACACAGATGAAAAAGGAACCTCATGAACCAATGCGAGATTTCATTGCTAAGTTCAACAAATTGAGAAATAGGATTCCCACTACCGTTGAGCCAACAGCAGAGAACCTTAAATGTTTCTTTATCAATACACAACTTCCGGAGGTGAGTTTCCTATTGAGGCGAGCTACTCCTACCAATCTTGCTGCAGCTCAGATTCTGGCAACTGAAGTAGAAGATGATCTTATCCTCGCAGGTAAGATAAGAAGGGATACTAATAGAAATAAAAGCTCCTCTTCTACCGAGAATGCTTCCACAAGCACCACGGATCCCATGGTGCAAAAGCTAGCAAATGAATTGCTAGCTCTGAAGAGACAAATGTCCCAAGGTATGTCTGCGCCTCCTCCTTACCGAGATATACCAAGGAGGACATTTCCAAATAATTCATATCAAGGCAATGCTGCTAGGAATCAAGGACAACACAACCGTCTTCCGCCTACGCAGGGGAAGCTTGCCATTGAAGCAGCGCCGGTCAACTCTACTGTTGGCTGCTATGAAGCCGAAAATGAACTTTCTTTCCAACCTGAGTTGGATTATGAAAATGGTGCTAATCTCTTCACAGAAGGAGAAGAAGAGTTAGCTGGCGACTCTACCATCAGCTTTCTGAACTATCAGGACGAAGCTGAAAAAGGAGAAGTGTGTGAAGGAGCATATGCTGTTTTCACTAGGTCTCAAAATCAGTCAGCTCTTCAAGCTGATAAAGGGAAGGCGAGAGAAGAATCTCAACCGGTGATTTCAATCGCTAAACGGGGGACTCTGCTACCTTTCCAATCAAAAGACCCGGTGGTCAATAAACAAGTAAGTGCCTCTAATGAATTTGTACCTTCCACTTCTACTCCTCAGACTAGTGCTATCTCTACCAAAAATCAAAATGATGGTTTTTCTTCCTCCGTATCTAATTATTTTCAGCAATTCGATATAATAGACCATGCTAGGAGAACTAAGATACAAATGTCTGAAGTTGAATATTTACAGGCTAATCCTGAACAATTTGATAGATTAGCCAAATATGTCAAAAATAAGGCCGTCCCTGCAGGACAAGAGTTTCCCAAAGCTACTCATGACTCCTCCAAAAGTAAACCTACCCAAAACAATCTTGTTACTACTCCCCCCTGAAGCCTTTGGAAAAATTGAACCTTTCTATGTTTCCCTATTAGTAAATGGTCATAAATTGAGCAATTGCGTAATAGATTATGGAGCCTCAGACAATGTTATGCCTGCTAAGGTAGTAGATGCCTTTGGCCTCACCTTAACCAAAACTTTTGGGAGGTGTTTCTTTATGGAGAATAAGCAAGTTCCACTTTTGGGTCAAATCAAAGACGCCCAATTTGCATTTGCAGCTTTTCCAGATAAGAGAATCAAGATGACAGTCTTGGTACCTGATGTTCCAGCTTCATACGGCATTCTTCTTGGACATAATTTTTGCAAGGATGTAGGTGGGGAGTTGAACATGGATTTGTCTGAAGCAAGGATCCCTGTTAAAGGTGTCATGCATAAGCTACTTCCTGAGAAGGAGGCAAAATACATTGTTACTCAAACATCAAATCCCAAAGCTCAAATTTTGTTTGAGTCCTCGGGAATGGGTAACTATTTTTTGTCTACTAAAGATTGTTCCAGTTCATCAGATGAGAGTACATCGGGTGATAGCTCTGATATGTCAGATCAAGACTCAGAAGAGTTTTCAGATGAAAGTTCAGGTGAGGGTATAGCAATACCAAATTCTTCCCTCACTGACGAAGAGGAATCTTCTGACCAAAGAAAGTCCAAGAAATCAAATTCTGATGGAGTCTGGATTTTAGAATTTGATGGCAGCTGTTCTTCTACTGGTTCTGGAGCTAGAGTGGTCTTGATATCGCCACAAGGTAATATTTTACCTTTTTCATACAAGTTACAATTTGACAATACCAATAACACCGCCGAATACGAGTCCTTGTTGCTCGGATTGGAAGTTGCGCGTGCTAGAGGTGTTAAAATCCTTCATGCTCAAGGGGATGCCGAGTTGGTGGTTTGTCAAGTAAGGAATTTGTACCAAACTAAAAATGAAAGACTGAGACACTATCGCAATTGCATATGGGATTGCATTGAAGGTTTTGATGCTTTCAACATTTCAGCAGTGCCAAGAGAGTTCAATGATCGTGCAGATTCATTGGCTGTTTCCGCCCCTCTCATGGTGCCTCACAAGGATTTCAAAGGAAACAAGTACACTTTTGAGCTGGTCTTCCGACTGAGTGTACCTGATAACGCTGACCATTGGCAGGTGTTCAATGGTGATAATCAAATCATTGCTTTCCTAGAAAAGATGGATAGTTTTGATGAGCTATACTTTGAAGGAAGTGAATCGCCACCGCGTGAATATGTTTCAAAGATAGATTCACAAACCGGCGAAGAATTTCTACAATTGAAAGAAAATAAAATCCCAAAAGGTTTGGTTTCCCTTGAGAAACTCTTTGATAAACATGATAGGTATATCAAGCAGCAGCAACAACAATAGGATTTAGGTTCCTCTATGGAATTTGAGCAGGTCAATTTGGGTTCGAAAACAGATCCTAAGATGGTCAACATTGGAAAATGTTGCACTACTGATGAAAGATTCAAATTCATTACCCTCCTCTGCCATTACATTGATGTTTTGGCTTACTCCTATGATGACCTGAAGTCTTTTAGGCCTAAGGAGGTTCAACACGAAATTCCCCTCAAAGTCGGATCGTTGCCTCACAAACAGAAGCAGAGGCAATACAATCCAAAGATGTCAGGTAAGATTCTTTCTGAAATTTAGAAGATGCTGAATGCAAGGATAATTTTTCCAATTCATCATTCCACATGGATCGCAAATATAGTACCTGTAAGGAAGAAGAATGGAGAAATCCGTATCTGTGTTGATTTCAGGAATCTCAACCAGTCTTCCTTGAAAGATAACTACCCTTTGCCCATCATGGACCAAGTGTTGCAAACAGTGACTGGTTCAGAAATGTTGTCTATGTTAGATGGTTTTTCAGGATATAACCAAGTGGAGGTCAATGAAGCTGATCAATTCAAAACTGCCTTCACCACACCATGGGGCACATTTGCATATCGCAGAATGCCTTTTGGTCTGATCAATGCTGGCGCAACATTTCAGAGAGCGATGGATCTTGATTTCAGAGATGAGATGGGTAAGTTCATTGTAGTGTATCTCGATGACTTGACTATTTTCTCCAAAATCTGTCATGATCATGCGCATCATTTACGACAAGTGCTGGAACACTGTCGGCAAAATGGTATTTCCCTCAATCCCAAGAAGTCAGTTTTTGGGGTGATGGAAGGCAAGCTTCTCGGACACTTTGTATCCCGGGAAGGTACTAAGATTGACTTGGAGAGAGTTAAATCTATTCAAAGTCTCACTCTACCCACAAGTAAGACTGATGTTCACTCTTTCTTTGGAAAGGTGAATTTTCTGCGAAGGTTCATTCCTGAGTTTGCAGAAAAAACCCGTCACATTGTTAATATGATGAAGGGTAAGGCCACTTTCCGTTGGACTGCGGAAGGTAAGGAAGCGTTTGAGGATATCAAGAGAGCTATTGCTCATGCTCCAGTTCTTGTTTGTCCCGACTACACTAAGGATTTTGTAGTCTATAGCTACGCTTCGGAGCACACACTTTCAGCTATTCTGGTTCAGCAGAATGAAGAAGGCGTTGAATCCCCCATATCATTTATGAGTTGTCCTCTCAAAGCTCATGAATTGAAGTATTCAAATATGGAGAAGCATGCCTATGCCGTAGTCAAAGCGGTTAAGCATTTCAAGTTCTATATTCTAAACTCACACACTGTTGTCATGGTGCCTGATACAACAGTCAAATCTATCCTAACTCAACAGGAGTTCAGAACAAAGAGAGGTAATTGGATTGCTAAGATCCAAGAATTTGATCTGGATATCAAGCCTACCAAGCTTGTGTGTGGTAAAGGTTTGTGTCAATTGATCGCAGATAACGTTCCAAAAGAGATAGGGGATGAAGAAGAGGAAGTTGTGGACACACCAACTGTTCTTTTTGTTACTACAACTGACGAGTGGTATTCCATTATCGCTCATTTCCTTACCTATGACGAGTGCCCTTCTCACTTGTCTTATAAGGAAAAGAGATCTGTCAAGTTAAAAGTTGCTAACTACGTCCTTTGGGACAATGGTTTGTACAAGAGAAGTCTTGACGGTGTATTTCTCTGTTGCGTGGATAAAGCGCAACAAAGTAGACTTTTGGAGTCTTTCCACAATTTGGCTTGTGGAGGACATTTTTCAGCATCTGTAATGGCTCACAAGATTCTGCGAGCTCGATACTATTGGCCCACACTATTCCAAGATGCGTACAATTGGGTACGCAGGTGTGAGTTATGCCAACAGTTTGTTGGGAAACCAAAATTGGCAGCCTTACCTCTAAAACCAGTGGTGATTGAGGAGCCTTTTCAGCAATGGGTATTGACTTCATTAGCGCAGTGAATCCATCATCAAGTGCAGGGCATAACTATGTTCTCACTACAACAGACTATTTTACCAAATGGGTGGAAGCTATTCCAGTCAAACATGCTACTTCAGAGGTGGTATGCAGTTTTCTTAAAGAGAACATTATTTCCAGGTTTGGAGTTCCAAACAAGATTGTAGCAGACAATGCTACTTGTTTTTCCTCTCATGAGATTACTGAGTTTTGCTATGAACATGGGATCACTCTTTCCCATTCTTCAGACTATTATCCGTAAGGGAATGGTCAAGCAGAATCAAGCAATAAGAATTTGGTCACTATCATCAGGAAACTGGTAGATGAGAATCAGAGAACTTGGCATAAGGCATTGTTTGATGCTTTATGGGCAGATATAATTACCCCCAAAAGGGCGATAGGCATGTCGCCATTTTAGCTTCTATATGGTCTGAATGCGGAGATACCGATTACCTTGGAATTGCCAGCATTGAAGTTGGTAAAGGCATTGGAAGATAGAACTTTTGATAGTTCTATTGATAAAAGGATCATGTATTTGATTGAACTTGAGGAGAAGCGCACTATGGTGGTGGACCGTATTGCTGAGCACCAAAATCAAGTAAAGAAACTCTTCGATAAGAAGACAAAGGCTCGTGAGCTTTAGGTTGGAGATCAAGTCTTGTTGTGGGACAAGAGGAGAGAACCAAAAGGGATGCATGGGAAATTTGATTCCTTGTGGAGAGGTCCATTCACCATTCATCAATTCTATGGTGAAAACAGTTTCTTGCTGGAGTATCAGGATGGAACACCATTCTCTTTGCCTCACAGTGGACAACGTCTGAAGCACTTCAATCCTTGAAGTATCAGATAAGTTAAGAATTGTACATTTGTATAGTTTTGTGTTTTTATTTGTGTTTTCATTTAGTTTTTTTTGTCTTTTTCATTTTAGCTTAACTCTATAGCCCAATGGCATGGATGAAGGCACTTAGAGACTGGATTCTAATCCCTTCGATCATTTCAAAGTTTGATTAAAGGGATTTCCCCAGTTAGAGCTAGCTGTTGTTCTCAAAATCAGCTACGCTCGTTTTTGTAGACAACCCCCACGAAACTTGTCTGTTTCGTGAATCTACACTCTAAGATTGCAAATCGAGAAAAGATTTCCTTGGTCTCGTGCAAAGTAATTTGACATTCTAAACTTGTCTGCGACATTCCCTTGAATTGATTTCTCGATATTCGCGAGGATCGTTCAAGTCGTAAATTGGTTAAAAGGTCAAGTTTTAGTCATTTTTAGGTGTTAGCCAAATTTTTGATTTATCATGTAAGAGCGGTGTTTTCACCCGCTATTACATATTTTGAAGTTTGTTTTAATATGTAATAGCAGAGTTTTTAGCTGCTATTACATATGTTGCATTTTTGTTTGTTGTGTAATAGCGGCCAAATCACCCGCCGTTACATATGAGTTTTAAATCTGCTTGCCGGAACGACCGAAACACCCGCTTCAACAAGATCTCTGGATCTTTTAACTGGAGTAACATTTATGGTCGTTCATGCCAAGTATTAATGGTTTTATTTTTAACCTTTTAAGATGTTATAAACCCGTGGTCTCGTCATTTCTTTCATTTCAAAACAAAAACCATTTAGCCTATTCGCTAATACCATCTTTGACCACCAAATCGCGTGCTTTCGAGTTATAGCAGATTTCGTGTTGCAGATTGGTGCTTAGGGTTTTCTGCTGACGTCACAGGTAGACCTTTCTTTTAAACACGTTCTTCTTTCCAGAGATTTTCGTCTAAATGCAACTGTTGGTTTAGGTTTTGATTAGATAGGTTTTTGTTAGGTTTTTATTCTTTTGTTTTGGTTATGTTTGTGATTTGTGTCTGGAGTGTTTTTGCCCATACAACATAGGCTGCCGTTAGGGTTTTTATTTTGAGGACGTTGTGTTTTTCATCATTTAAAACTTTCACCGTTGATACAACTTTCGAAGAGATGCAACAACGGCCAAATTCGCCGCTCAAGTGTTCAACCTCAAGTTTTGGTTCAAATGCAATAGCGGCCGATACAACCGCTCCTACACCAAAACTCATTATCACTTCCCTGCCGGAGTGGCCGATACACCCGTCTAAGCATTTGCTAGTGATGAAACCCATTATATGCCATAGCGGCGTTTTCACCCGCCCGAGCATCCAGTGTTGAGGAAACTCACGACCTGCTGAAACGGTGTTTTTCCCCATCCAAACACTTGAAGTTTTCACTCATTCACATGTAATAGCGGTCATAAACACTGCTCGTGCATGTTAAACAAAAACTTTCCAAAATACATGCAATAGCGGCGTTTTCAACCGCCTTTACACCTGAAGTCTCTCCCAACTTGCAATGGCGGCCAAATCACCCGCTCAAGCACATTTTCCTGATTTTTCCCAACACTGGAAAATTCACTTTTCAAAACCAAAAGCCCGCTTTCACCTTCACCTTGATTTGCGCACTCAAGCCCTTTAAACGCATGCTTTCCTGTCCATGATCGTTAAAACACAGTTGACCCAGTTTATCCAAATTTTCCCCTAACTGCGAGATCATGGCCTTTTACAGTTCTCAATCAGCGTTCGTGGTGGTGTTCAAATTCACATTTCTCTCCAGAGCTCATGTCAGAATCATCTCCGTCAAAGTCTAGAGCCATGAAGTACAAGTACCGGGGTGTCTTTCTAGTAACGACAGTATAGTCAAATGTTGATGAAATCAGAGACACGGAAATTGGACACGTAGACATGGCCGAGTTCATAGATAGAACTAAACAAGCAAATCCCTCCAAGCATATGCAGAAAATCATTGACAATAGTATTCATTTGGTTGCATCATTTCCAGTCAGTGCACATAATTCTGAATTTGTTCTACAAGTGGCCAATCATTACAACAGAGACACTAGAGTTGTGACGGACTCACAGGGAAATGTAATCATGAGATTGGACGCAGAATTCATGGATAAAATCTTCATGTGTCCACCAATTGAAAACATCGGGCAGATTGATTTTGCTCAGGGTCAACAAGACTATGACAATGACTTGGAATCTGCTAGGAGGCACATAAACAACAAATGGTTAAAAATTCCTAGGGCAACTTTGACCAGATGGCCAAAAGATCTTCACAAGAGTGATTTTGTGGAGGAAGTGTGTGATTTGATTACTCTCTTGAGTCGCATCAAAGGACTCCCTTCTGCTTCCAAATTCCAAGACTGGATGTACACTTACATCAAGGTGATTCTACGGGGTAACCAGAAGATATTCTGGGGTGAACAGATCAGCAATGCTTTGCACGAGCAACTGGTAAGAGTCAATACTACCTTCAAATTTTACATGACCTCTTATCTTGTCTATGCTGCTGCAAGCATGAGGAACTTTCCAGGTTTAACCCAAGTAGGGGACAGGAGATTGGTCCCAATGTATGAATACTACCCCCAAATCACTCTGAAGGGGTCAATTCATCATTTCAGAAGAGTCAATGATGCGTTCTTCTCAGTTTTCATGTGCCTATGGGATGATGAACTGGTTCAAAGAAGAGTTTCTGATGAAGCATGGTAGGTTGTAAATTCTTTTGGTTGCTTGTTCTTGCAATTTCCCACCTTCACATATCTTCGGGTAGGATACTATCCTGGTTACCCTTACATGCTGCCACGGTATCCTAGTGATCGCATTGTTCTTATGGAGCTTTGCAGACAACTAATTGTGGTACACAACAAACAGATGGAGCTTAAGAGGTCGGGGATAAAGTTTCCCATTGAAATTGGGAGGTACTCAGTTCAATCTGCCAACAAAGCAAAGATAATTGACTCTGAGTTGCAGTTGGTTGCCATGAAGACCTATAAGAAAAGAAATCATTTTGACTTCAGAAGGGTTCAAGATAAAATCAAGAGGAAGTCAGATTTTCATAAGCCAATGGTCGAAGACATATGGGCAGATCTCAGGACTCAAAATGAGATCAGAAAACTAGATTTCTGCAGACTTCATATAAGCCAAATTGAAGAACTAGGACTCGCTGATATTCCAGATGGAATGGAGGATGATGGGGATGTCCTAGATCACAAATATGAGGCAGAGAATGTTGAGGCTTCACCTCTCCCAGAGGTGAAATGGTCAGTCAAAGAGGAGACATCCATCAGGAAAAGATTTCAACCAATACTGGCAAACACCAACTTGTGGTTGAAAAGCAAAGGGATTTAGTTGAAAGAGTTCCTTACAGGGTCTGAAGAAGAGATACAGGAGCAAACAGGTAAGAAGGTGGAAAACTGAACTAAGAACAAGAATGACACCCCTTCTTCCTCCAAGGTACACAAACCAAAGATCAAATTTGTATCCAAGGGAGGAAAGAAGAAGGAAACCATAGAGGCTTCTGATTGAAGCTGAACAAGGGGTAGATGAAAATATAGAGGTAGAACGACTTGATGGTTCCCCTCAGACTCTTGTGAAAGATCTTCCTTCCAAGACACAAGTTCTTACACCTCCTCCTCATGTTCCGTTTTCTGATGGTTTGCCAGCAATTTCAAATGTTCCTCTTTCTCCAATTTTTGTTGTTTCTTCAGACAATACTCCTCCGTCCATGAAAGCTAGCTTTGGAACTGTTTTTGATTCTTTTGGTTCCATTCCAAGCTTGTCTTCCCCATCCTTTGACATTGGGGAACAAACTATTTTAGAGAATCTTCTGGATGCTTCACAAAAGGTTGTTAATACAGGTGTTGTGTTTACCAACACGAGTCCAATTGTCACCATCACGGGAACAAGCACGGAGCCGGCCAAGCAAGTAGGAGATCCCTCTCCAGTTGTTAGTGATTCTATACTTCCTCCATGGCTATCTACCTATACTTCAAAGAGGAAGAAGCAAGCCATCTCACCTGATGAGATTGACATTGAAAAGTTGTTGCCCGTGAAAGCAAAGAACCAGAAGAAGAAGCCTAAAACTGTTTCTAGGCTGGTCACTGAAAAGGGAATCAGATATGCTGAGATTGCCAAACCTCCTGAAGATGCCACGGTTGACACTTTTGACACGAGTAATTATGTCATCTCAAGGGTTGAGCTTGGTAAAGTGACTCATGAGGGTGTCAAAGCAGATTTCTAGACCACTGCCAGTACCCTACTTGAAAAGTATGATGAAGCCAAGAGAGAGAAGGAGAAATACAAAGCAAAAGTAGAACAACTGGCTGCTGTCCTTCAGAAAATAGTGAAGTCATCAGAAATAGTAGAACCTATGGCAATGACAGTGGAAGATCCCCTGATACAGAAGGTTGAAAAAGCCAAAGCTAGAGGCAAGATAGTGGGGGATGCAGTGGAGCGGTTGTTGGCTCAAGGACGAGTTCTGTTAAAAACCGCTGTGGAAAGAAAGGAGAAAATGGACAAAGCTAAAGTTGAGCTGGACAATCTGGTAGATCTACTTTCACAAGAGCTGCAAAATCAAGAAGAGAGCCTAGAAGAGTGGATAGATATGAAGAAGAGCAAGATTAAGAATCTAATCACCATTGGGGTCGTCACCAACAGGGAATCATATCTCAAGACCAAGGAGACTCTAGCTCATCGTATTTTCATAATAAAGAGTCTACTTGAAGATCTGTGCCAAGCTCGAGAAGCCAGCGAAGATAGTGATGTCACACTCCTACACCGGCTGGAAGAACTTCCTTGCACCTTGACAAGGGAAGATCATCGTTTTCTCACAGCACAGGAAATCATAAGTTCTTTTGAAGAAATGGTACAAAAGAAATTTGAAGAGGAAGCTCCCTCTGTGCTCTCAATGGATAACCTGTATGATCAACATTCGACTCTAGAGAACCTGAAGGATAATTTAGACAAGCATGAAAAGGCAGTAAAGGCGGTGAAAGATTCAATTCTCCAAGCCCGCACCATCTCTAAAAACACAGCAAAACCAGATGCATTCGAGATGTCAGTTGTTCAAACCATGTATCAGAACTTCCTGAGGAAAAAAGATGGAGGAAGCTAGGGCCTTAGCTTGTTTTTCTTAGATGCTATGTAAATTGAATTTTGTTTTGGACATCTACATATGTAATTTTCCAAAATGTAATTACATGTGAAACAAGAGAAGTCCTAAGTCAAATAGGACTCTCTTGTTGAATAAGTCAAAGTAGTTGTAAATTTCCTAATTTTTCTCAAGGCCTTTCCCTATAAATAAAGGGGGCCTCTTTTGTAAATATTATCTTTTGTCTATTGCAAGAAAACTCTGGCGAATTGAGAAGCAAATCAAGACTTTGTGCTTTTTGTGAAAATCAATATTCAAATACTTATCAATACAAGAAAGTGAGTTCAATTCCAATCTTTGTCTTGGGATTATTTGTGTTGTGATAGTTTGTTCTTACGTCTTGCTATCATAATCTTATTTGATAATAATTGAAGTGTGGAGTTTGTTTCAAGTGATTGGAGAGCGCTCTTAATTTGATTCTGATAAACTTTTTGTTATCAAATCAGTTGTGGGTTATATGTTCATGTTTGAGAGAATACAATAGTTTGGAGACTTTGTGCTGCAAGTTGTTATATTCAATTTACTTTTATCATCTTGAAGAAGAGTGAAGAATTTGGGCTACATTCTACTTCAAATAGTTTTGTTTACAAGTAGTAAGTGAGGTAACAGAAAACTTTGTGTTTCTGTGATTTTGTGATAATTTATAAGTCTTCTATCAAAAGTTTGAAATATAAACATCTATTCTAAAAAAAGAGAATGAGATGAGATGGAACCACCACAAACATAGTTTTTTAGTGAACATAAATTTTATAAGTTGTTTGATTTGCAAAAGTTAAGTAATTAGAGGGAACCTCCCCTTGCTGAGAAGAGAGACTTTGTCTCATCATAGCTGTGGCTGATATACCCATTTTGCCGTTAGCGAGTTAACGACAAAATATTCACCCAACACAACTAAAGGTGGGGTCTGTTAGATTTAGGGCAGACAACTGAGAGGGGGGGTGAATCAGTTGTCCAAAACTTTCTTCATTTTCAACACTTATATTCACTTTGCAGTATAACAATAAATCAAACATGAAACTTAATGCATTTAATCAAGAGCAGAAACACATCAACACATGAGACACCAAGATTTTGACGTGGAAAACCTGGTTAAGGGAAAAACCACGGGGTGACTAACTTAAGATTGTATTCTCTGTTTGAAGAATAGAAAGAACAAAATGGCACATGCCAATTAGGGCTCACTGCCCGAGCACACTGCTCACAAGAGGCTCACTGCCTACAAGAGACACACTGCCTACAAAAGAATAAGTATCACATACTTAAACTGGTAAATAGCATCTTCATCATGCTTGAGTCAGTTCCATTTAAGCCCAAACCTTCTGCTCTGCCTTTCGCTCTTCTCCTCACTATCACATACTCATCTTCACACCACTCTTCGAAATGACTTCGCAATCCCTTATTTATACATGACATCAACTTAGGAACAACCATCTAAGTCGACAAACATCCATAAGACCATTCGCAAGATGTATAATTCATCCAGTCGGCCTATCATAGAAAGAACACCATCATCTGGAAGTTATTCCTCATTTTCGGGATCCCAATTCTAATGCGGACCACAAACACGAATTGAGCACGATCCAAGGACCTCCACAAACTTTCCTGAAACACCAAGAACATCTGCACTTCCTCTACTTACTGAAACCCTTCTCTCCTTCATCCAGAACCTCAAGAACACAGTCTGCCATTACTGTCACAAAGGAATAGATATTTTTGGACCTTCAAACCATGAACCAATCGAGTTGACACACCACACAGACTTCCCCAACACCTCCTCAAATCTGCAGAACTGGAGAATGCATTTTTGGATCTCACCGGACCTATCTATATCACTCTGTCACTACTGAACATCTGTCGGAACCGATTTTACTTGAACTGCCATAGCTTCTTCATATCTTCATGCGGACCTCTGAAATCTTTACTAGAACATCTTAAGACACATATCTACAAACCCTTTAATCCGCATCCTCTGATTCGCAACCTATCTTGGACTTTTACCTTGTTGTCATCACTATTCTTCACTGTTCCTGATTGAGACTAATTTTCTCAATATCCTCAGCATACAGCTCATCCAATCCTTCTCATTAATGCAACATGAGTATGTTGACATCAATGACAATACTGGTTAAACCCATACTTGCAACAGTCTCCCCCTTTGTCATTAATGGCAACATATGATGTGAAAAACCATCAAGACAAGAACTTCTCCTTACTGTCACAACTTCCCCTATCAACAACAATTATTCACATGTCTTCTCTTCTTGTATTGCTCCCCCTTTGGTTATCAACTGCTTGTTTTTCACATGTCTTCTCTCCCCCTTTGACATCAATGGCAAAGGGCGCATACTTGCAACTTTAGAATCATACCTACTGCTCCCCCTGAGTAGCAGCTCCCCATCATCAATCCGGATCACAAGATATGACTGTGATATCCACCGGATTGATGCACATCAGTGCATCTTAGTTCACCACCGGAGGGGCAATAACCCATATACTCAAAAGAGTCCTTGGGAAGAGGTTTAGTAAAGATATTTGCAATCTGATCCTTGGAGGGCACATACTCCAGTCTGACTTCATCCTTATTCACTTGCTCTCTTAGAAAGTGAAACTTGATAGATATATGCTTAGTATTATAATGCAACACCAGATTCTTAGAAATATTTATTGCACTTGAATTATCACAGAAAATTGTGATAGGCTCCTCGTACTTTACTTTAATATCTCTTAGCATCTGCTTCATCCACAAAACTTGAGTGCAACTACTTGCTGCTGCAATGTATTCTGCTTCAGTTGTAGATAGGGATATTGCCTCTTATTTCTTGCTTAGCCAAGACACCAATCTCTTCCCCAAAAAGAATGCTCCACCACTGGTACTCTTCCGGTCATCCACATCTCCTACCTAATCAGCATCTGTATATGCATGAAGAGAGAAATCATGATCTTTAGGATACCACAACCCATACTCAACTGTCCCCTTTAGATATCTAAAAATCCTCTTGATTGCCATAACATGAGATTCTCTAGGATCAGCTTGGAATCTAGCAACAAGACCAACAACCTACATAATGTCTGGTCTAGTTTGAGTGAGATACAACAACCCTCCAATCATTGACCTATATTTTGTCTGATCAACCTTGGGAGAGTCATCATCTTTTCTCAACTTGCATCCGGTTGCCATTGGAGTGTTCATTGGCTTTGAGTCTTCCATCCCAAATTTCCTCAACAATTCTTTCACCTATTTTGACTGAGAAATGAAGATTCCTTTCTTTGTTTGAGTAATTTGTAGACCCAAAAAGAAATTCATTTCTCCAAGCATGGACATCTCAAACTCACTTTTCATTTGACTTGCAAAAGTTTTACACATACTATCTCTTCCTCCAAAACTGATATCAAATACTTAAACAATTAAGATATTTTCATGATCAATTTTAAAATACAAGTTACTGTCAGCAGTACCTTTGTTGAAACTAATCTTCAAGAGATGCTTATCCAATCTTTCATACCAGGCTCTTGGGGCTTGCTTCAGTCCATACAGTGCCTTTTTCAATTTGCAAACCATGTCACCATGACCAGACAATTGAAATCCATCTGGTTGCTCAATGTACACTTCTTCTTCCAAATTACCATTTAGGAAGGTAGATTTGGCATCCATCTGATACACCTTGAAATCTTTAAAGGCAACAAATGCAAGAAATAATCTGACTGCTTCAATTCTTGCCACCGGAGCAAAAGTCTCTTTAAAATCAACTCCTTCAATCTGAGAGTAACCCTTGCAAACCAATCTAGCTTTATTTCTAATTACTTCACCAACTTCATTCAGTTTGTTCCGGAAGACCCATTTGGTTCCAATCACATTCTTGTTTCTAGGTCTGGGAACAAGATCCCAAGTGTGATTTTTCTCAATTTGCATTAGTTCTTCCTCCATTGCTTTTGACCAATTTTCATCATTGCAAGCTTCATTCACTGTCTTAGGTTCAATCTTTGAGATTAGGCAATACTCATCTAAATTTAGAGCAATTCTCCTCCTTGTTTGCACGCCTTTGCTTTTGTCACCTATGATCTGATCTTCATAATGGTTTAGAGTTACATACCTTGGAACTTTGGGAGTTTCTTGCACCACTAACTCTTGATCAGTCTCATTGAGATTTATCTCTTCTTCCTGACTTACTGGATCAACTTGACTTTGTTTCTCAGAAGAGGCTTGGATACTTTGAATCTGAACATCATTCTGATTATCTTCATCATACTCATGAATTATTGAGGGTCTTTCAACTTCTTCATCAACCTTCACATTTACACTTTCTACAATCTTTCTCAGTCTCTTGTTGTAACATCGGTATGCTTTGCTTTGAGTAGAGTAACCCAAGAATATTCCTTCATCACTTCTAGCATCAAACTTTCCTAAATCTTCATCCCTTTTAATGTAACATCTGCTACCAAAAACTCTGAAATATCTCACAGTGGGAGTAATGCCAAACCAAAGTTCATAAGGAGTCTTACCGGTATTGTTTCTAATTTGAACTCGATTGAGAGTGTAGATTGTAGTGCCGATAGTTTCTCTCTAATAGATCTGAGGAACATTTGCTTCCATCATCATGGTCCTGGATGCTTCCTGGATGGTTCAGTTCTTTCTCTCAACTACTCCGTTCTGCTATGGAGTTCTAGGGGCAGACAGCTATCTCTTTATTCCATGTTTCTCACAGAAGTCTATGAACTCACCAGATGTGAATTCTCCACCTCCATCAGACCTCAGACATTTCAATTTTAATCCGGTTTCATTCTCCACCATGGCCTTGAATATTTTGAATTTCTCAAGTGCTTCTGATTTTTCTTTCAGAAAAGTTACCCACATCATCCGGGAATAGTCATCAATTAGCAACATGAAGTACCTATCACCTTGGATACTCCTAACTCTTGCCAGACCACAAAGATCAGTATGAACTAAGTCCAACAGTCCGGTAGAAGACAATTCCTTACTTTTGAATGTGACTATTCAATTTGCCCAATTGACATTATTTGCACAAGCTATTAGTAGGTTTCACTAATTTTGGAAGATCTCTTACAGCCTGAGTATTGCTTATCTTGATGATATTATCAAAATTCACATGACACATCCTCCTATGCCATAACCAACTCTGATCGATTTGAGCAAATAAGTAACTTTTACTAGTACCAACCAAGTGGAAGATATTACCTTTAGTTTGAGTACCAGATGCAATCTCTATTCCAGAACTTTCAAAGATCTTGCACTTTCTATTCCTGAATCTGAGATCATAGCCTTTGTCCACCAGCTATCCAACACTGAGAAGATTGTGCTTCAATCCTTCAACATATAGTACATTACCGGTTTTGTTTTTTCCATCAAGAGAAATAGTTCCTCTACCTCTGATTCTACCAGCAAAATTATCTCCAAACTTTACAATTCCTCCTTCATACTTTTCCAAACTTAAGAACTTATTCTTGTCACCTGTCATATGGTGAGAGCATCCACTGTCAATGATCCAATCGTCATTTGTTTCAACTTGGGCAGCCAGAGCTCTTTCTTCAACTTTATGATTGACAGATACAGAGGATATTTGTTCCTCTTCTTTGATGGCAATAAACACCCATTCATTACCGGATTTGTTTCCTGTCTCTGATTCATCATCTGTTACTCCTTCATTGTCATCTTCTTCATGAACATAGTAACAATTCTTTTGAAACCTTGGTCTGTTAGGATTTGGTCTTGAAAATCTTTCCGGACATCTTGAGGCAAAATGACCAATTTTATTGCAGTTAAAACACTTAAAAGGTAATTTCCCTTCATACTTACTAGATCCTCTTGGTAGTCTTTTTGCAATAAGAGCTTCAGGATGAGCAGTTTTAGCGTCTTCTTCTTCCAAGTCTTTTGCTTTTTCATACCATGATGGGTTCCTTGAAGAATTTTCTCCTGGATCAAACCTTTGTTTTCTTTTTACAGAGGCACTAGCTTTGAATGTAGATTCAGTCTTTGGAGGATCATCTCCAAACTTGGCCATTTCAAAAGCAACCAATTTACCAACCAATTGCTCTCTTGTGACTGTTGTGTGAGCTCTGAATTCTTCGATTGCAAAAGCCTTGATTTTATAAGACTCAGGAAGGGATCTGAGAACTTTGCCAATGATCTCATCTTCACTCAGGGTTCCACCTGCATTTCTAATTCCACAAACCAGCTCGTTCACTCTTGACATAAAAGAGGTAATATTTTCATCATTTCTCATCTTCAGTTTTTCAAATTTCCCTTTTAGACTTTGTAACCTTGCACATTTAACATACTGGTCTCCTTCACGCAAAAGTTCTAGTTTATTCCAAATCTCAAAGGCGGTTGGTAGATCAATAACATTTGAGAGTTCTGAGTCAGATAATGCGCTTAAAAGAGCCTCTCTGGTTCGCAGATTGTTTTCAGCATCTGTGATTTCATTTAGGGTTGTCGGACCACCCTGTGGAGGTACATAAGCTTTTGTAACCATGGACCAGTATGCAAATCCCATACACTGCAAGTGACATTTCATGCAGCCTTTCCAAAGAGCAAAATTAGTTCCATCAAACTTCAGACTATCCTTCTTGTAGGATGACATCCTGGATCTCCTCAAGCGGTTAAGCTCCTTTTAGAGGAACTTAGCTCTGATACCAATTGTTAGATTTAGGGCAAACAACTGAGAGGGGGGTGAATCAGTTGTCTAAAACTTTCTTCATTTTCAACACTTATATTCACTTAGCAGTATAACAATAAATCAAACATGAAACTTAATGCATTTAATCAAGAGCAGAAACACATCAACACATGAGACACCAAGATTTTGACGTGGAAAACCTGGTTAAGGAAAAAACCACGGGGTGACTAACCCAAGATTGTATTATCTGTTAGAAGAATAGAAAGAACAAAATGGCACATGCCAATTAGGGCTCACTACCTGAGCACACTACTCACAAGAGGTTCACTGCCTACAAGAGACACACTGTCTACAAAAGAATAAGTATCACATACTTGAACTGGTAAATAGCATCTTCATCATGCTTGAGTCAGTTCCGTTTAAGCCCAAACCTTCTGCTCTGCCTTTCGCTCTTCTCCTCGCTATCACATACTCATCTTCACACCACTCTTCGAAATGACTTCACAATCCCTTATTTATACATGACATCAACTTAGGAACAACCATCTAAGTCGGTAAACGTCCATAAGACCATTCGTAAGATGTATAATTCATCTAGTCGGCCTGTCACAGAAAGAACACCATCATCCGAAAGTTATTCCTCATTTTCGAGATCCCAATTCTAATGTGGACCATAAACACGAACTGAGAACGATCCAAGGACCTCCACAAACTTGCCTGAAACACCAAGAACATCTGCACTTCCTCTACTTACTGAAACCCTTCTCTCCTTCATCCAGAACCTCAAGAACATAGTCTACCATTACTGTCACAAAGGCATAGATACTTCCAGACCTTCAAACTACGAACCAATTGAGTTGACACACCACACAAACTTCCCCAACACTTCCTCAAATCCGCAGAACCAGAGAATGCATTTCTGGATCTCACCGGACCTATCTGTATCACTCTGTCACTACTAAACATCTGTTGGAACCGGTTTTACTTGAACTGCCATAACTTCTTCATATCTTATGCAGACCTCTGAAATCTTTACTGGAACATCTTAAGACACATATCTACAAACCCTTTAATCCGCATCCTTTGATCTGCAACCTATCTTGGACTTTTACCTTGTTGTCATCATTGTTCTTCACTGTTCCTGATTGAGACTAATTTTCTCAACATCCTCAGCATACAGCTCATCCAATCCTTCTCATTAATGCAACATGAGTATGTTGACATCAATGACAACACCAGTTAAACCCATACTTGCAACAAGGTCTAGTGTAGGATTTCAAGCAGAAAAAAGGAGAGTTAATCTATATGTATACCCAATTCCCCATTTGGGTTTGAAGATTTTAAATCTAGTTTTTCATATGTGGCAAATCTTGTGTGTTAAATCTTTAACAAATAGCACAATCTATTATAAAAAATATTTGCCATTGCAAGTAGAAAACCCTATTTAACCATTGGTGAACCTTACAAACCTGAACCTAGGGAACCACAAGGGATAACAATACTTTAAAGAAAATCATTCGAACATCGAACCTATTAAAAAATAGAGAAGGAACAATTAATGTACTATCAAAGGAGCAAGGAAGCAAGAGCAGTGTAATGGGCATAAAATGGTGCCAAATAGCACACCAAGTAGACATGTTAATACCATATATTATGCCACACTCCACAAAGAACCCAATTACCTACTCATACATCATAATAGGGGCTCTAGAGTCACATTACACTCACAAAAGCAAGGATGCACCCAAGCCAAGATAACAAACACAAGAGAAAATTTGACCTATGTGAATGTGAAGTAGTATGAGAGGATTTTACAAAACAAACAAGTTGAGATAACAAGGAAGCTAAAATAGTTGGGAATGAGAAATTTGTAACAATCCCACCAAAAATAGTCAGTAATATCCAAACAACATCTGGTATTGAAGCAAAGCAAGGGCAATTAAAGAAACCAATAGAAGGATAAGAATATCAGCTAGAGGTAGTGTCACAATAGGGAGTGGAGTAAAAGTAACTAGGGAAACCTCAACCCCAAATTGGTTATGTATTCCAAGAGGGAGACAAGAATAAACAAATAAAACATAATCTAAGGTGGAACCCAGAAGAAGAAAACTTGGGTAGTCATCTTACCTATCTCAAAGAGGGCATGAAACACCTTGAAAATACTACAAAGTTAGAGGTTGAGAATCGTGATAGTCAAGATTTGTACAATCCTATTTCAACCCCACTAATGAAGTCATCAGATTTGCACATCAACAAATTAATGGGATTCAAGAGGATACTTGATACCATAGAGGTGAAGGAGTTGATGAAGGACAACAAGTTACAAGAGATTATATAGGCTAACTTGAAGCTAACCCATGAAAATAGGTTACTTAAGGATGAAATAAACAAATTGCAAAACACTATGGAAACAGGTCAACAAGTGCTTTGACTATAAAACATGAATTAAACCAAGCCAAGAGAGGAAATATGTTTAAACAATTGAGGAAAGAGACATTCCATGTATCAAAGAGATCCAATTAATAATAGCAAGCATGGAGGTCAAAGAAGCTAAGCTAAAGGAATAATTTAAAGAGGCCAAGTTGTGGACATAAGTGGTAAAAGGGCCAACAAAAAAAAGAGCACTCGTAGAAGAGCAAGTCAGATTACAAATGTAGGAAGAAAGATACGAACATGATAGAACTAAAAATATAATATTAAATAGGTGAAAAGAACACGGTGAAGGAGAGAACATCGACAAGCTAATAAAACGCTTTCTAGTAGACACACTTTAATGGATAGGGCATATCCACGAGGAAGAAGAATTGGAAGAATTGTATAGGGGTAAATAAATAGGAATGTAAGAGCCATCTTGAAAAACATAGAGGATAAGAATAAACTATTAAGAAACAAAGGGTTTCTCAAAGGCACACAATTTTACATAGATAACAATTAGAAGAAAGGAGAGAATGAGAGAAAGTTTTAATAGCAAGAAATGTGGGAAATGAAGCATGGTTATATGAGGGGAAATTTCAATTTAGTGACACAATGACATGTGATAAACAGGAATGCACCTCCTAGGAGCACCTTACAGTGGTAGGATAGAATTGTAGAGGCTACCCTTGGAGGAGAGGTCTTGGTTTAGGGCCCACAGAGAGGGAAAGGACATCATTGTCCTTGTCAAAATGCATGAACACAAGGAATATAAATTTCTAAACTTTGAATGTTATAAGAAGGTTTAGGTTTAGATGAGCTAATAGAAAGTGGCAAAGGGCACGAGGGAGTGACGGTTCCAGTAAGAGAACTATGGGGAGGAATCATAAAATTAGAAAAGGAAGACCTAAGTAATCAATACATATGGACGAAGATAATGGATGAGGAATCTACAATTTGTCATGCTATGTATTACTTCACACCTCATGGCTCAAAATCATATAAGAAAAAGAATCTAGACAAGGAAGACCCATATGCAAAGTTAAAAAAGGATATATCAATTTATAATGCCATAGGTGAGAAAATTTTAGTAGGAGACTTTAACCCAAGAACAACAAATAATCAAGCCTTTTACCTTCGAAGTGAGGAGGGGGTGAAAGGCAATCCATTATGGTTAGAGGAAGAAGAGAATAAAAAAATGAAAAGCCCATCTCTTAGGACAAAACATGAGGTATTATGTAGTATGGAGTAAAAATGTTGGGGTTATGTAGCCTTTATGATTTGATCATATGTAACGACATAAAAACATCGTCAAGATCAGGGAGCATTGCATGTCAAACATACACTGGGAAAAGCATGGTTGATTATGTTATTTGCTCACATAGTGCTATGCCAAGGATAATGGAGGTAGAGGTGGGGAGTTGTCTTATAGAAATGAAATTTGATCAGAATCTAATATATGTAAAGATTGGTATACAAAGATGTAAATATTGGTATACAAAGAGAACCATTAACGAGATGGGTTCCAATAAAATCAAAAGAAAATGGCTCCTCAAGGCACAACCCTTATGACACATGAGAGCCAATAAATTTTTAGAACAACACTTGAGAAACAATTACAAGAAACAAAAGATATTGGCATGTATGGTATAAACATAATAATAATAGGCAATGATAATTTGATAACAATAATCCACAAAGCACACATTCCATGCAAACAAGATATAGACTTGAGAGAGGCAACAAAAGTAGTGTTTTGGCAAACCTATGGTATAATGAAGATTGCAAGACAACAAAAAGAATGTTAAAAAGGTTTATAAGAAGCTAGTGAGATCTAAAAAGGAAGAGTACATGCAAACAAGGAGGAAAGAATTGTTTTCTCTTGGGAAGTATAGTCCTAGAGGTTTTTGGAGGGAATCATAGCAAAATAGTACAACTGTAGAGAATAATATCATAGAATACCAATAGATGGAATATGCAAAACTATTGTACGAGAGAGACCAAGATAAAGACATCCCCTAGTAAATAATGCAATGGTTAAACTCTTCTCCACAAAAGATATCAACGAAGGAATTAAAAAGCTACTAGTGGGTAAAGCATGTGACATAGATGGGTTATAGGTAGAATATCTAAAACGAGGCTTGGAATCCATTGCACCGCACATCAAAAAATATTCAGTGGGGTCATTCAGAATGGATTTCCTACAAATTGGACAACCAATGTCATCATTTTTCTCCTCAAAAGTGGAGATGTCAACAAATAATCAAACTACCATACTATAATGATTAACCCTCTTTTTGAAAAACTCTTTCTGAGTATGGTAGAGCATATAATTAGCAATTGGGCAGAAAAGGAAGGAAAGAGGGTGAAAGGGCAAGCAATTTTTAGGCCAAAACACTCTACAATTGATCATTGTATTACTCCTAGACACCTGATTGAGAAGGTATAGGATAAATAAGGGGAAGAAGTTTCTATTATTCTTGTGATTTCAAGAAGGTATTCAACAATATGTCTAGAAGCAAACTCTAATGCAGAATGGAAGAGTTAGGAATTTTGGAGATGTATAGGGCATTAGTTCATAGGCTTTATGATCAGGTTGGGCCAAAATTAGAAAAAGAGAAGGATTATCAAAATGTTTTGGGAGAAACCTTAGGGTCAAGCAAGGATGTATGCTATCCTCTACTTTGTTTGGGCTATACATAGACAAGTTAGAGGAGTGGATAGACAAGTTTGGTGGTAGAGGTGTTCACTTGGCTAGCTATGTAATAAAGTTGCTTCTATATGCAAATGACCTTATCTTAATGGTAAAAACAACACATAATATGAGATAACACTTGAGAGCTCTAGAATTGTTTTGTCACGAGGTAGGAATGCAAGTGAATATCGACAAAACCAAGGTCATGATTATTACCTTGAGAAGTAAAAGAAACAAATAAACTTCATATTTGAAGGAAGTCCCTTGCAAGTGGTAAATAAATATAAATATATTGGCCTTGATTTTCACAACAAACTCAGTTGGGAGTCTTGTGGGACAAAAATTATACAAGGGGATGGAAAGCTTTATACCTATTGCAAAGAAACACTTAAAGGTTGAACTATGGGAATGGAAAACTAAGAAGACCCTATCTGGGTTGCTTGTATGCTAGTGGTGCTATATGGGTGTGAAGTCTGGGGCAACAATACATCAACATTGGAATTGAGACAAACATAGAGGTTACAAAAACATCTAATCACAAACAGTTTCAAAATGAACACTTAGATTCCATATGAGATTGTTTTAGCCAGGGCTGGTGCCTTTCCATTAGAGGCATTGACTTTAATATAGTTGTTAAGTTACTTAAAGAGAATAGAGAGCATATAGTTGCACTGTTGACCCAAAATAGTAGCAAAAGAAACATTAAATAGAAGGAAGAGCACGTGGATGAAACTGAATGCCAAGTGGATGAGTAAATTAGATATTAGCATGTAAGAGTGTCCAAACACCTAGTGGAAATCAAAAGATATGTGAGAGAGAAAGTTAAGGCAATCATGTGGATAAAGCAACTTGAGCAAAAAAGAGAATACCGGGTTTGACAATTAAATCCTACATGTGACCACAAGTAAAAGGATAAAATAGGAGCAAAAATGTTAATAGCTCAGCTAAGGTCTAGCTTGCATCATTTTAGGGGCGAGACTAGAAGGTGGACAATGCCTAAAGAAGAGTAGGCAGATAGAATATTTTGTTTTTGCACTTTGGGATCAGTGGAATGAAATGACACAACATCATATAATTTCTAGCTTACAAAGATAACTAGATCAATTACACCAATATTTTAAACATTGACTCGTTTACTACCTTGTTTAAAGAGGAAAGGCTAAAAAAAAAAAACATACTATTTGATCAAGATATAATAGCAAAAGATTCAAAAAGGAAATAGATAATAATTAACTATAAATATAATATAGACAACCCGTTAAGTGGAACTTATGTACATTACAATGTAGTTTTTATCCTAGAGTCCCATAAGCGACTTGGTCTCGACATTGTTAAAAATTTTCCTTTCATTTCATCCTCTATTCTTAATTCTTCAATTTTAGGATATGAAATATATCTTAATGCTTCAAATGAAAAAGAACCCCGAGTGTCAAAGGGCCTTTGGTCTACTGGTGAAGCTGAAAGGTTTTGAATGAGCCCACTAGGGATCAAGTCTTGCTAAGCGCAAGGCCCTCAACACCATAAGGGATGAGGTCAGGATCGTGCACCGGACGAATTTGGCAGAATGGATACCCCTCTTAGGTTCGTGCTCCCAAATCATGTAGCAAAAACGAATTTGTAGATGACCTCCATAAAAAAAAAACCCAAGTAAATTAATAATAGATTAGGTTAATCTATTTTTAGATTTCAAAAATATAAAAAAGCTCTGTTATTTCACCACCTCGGTCCGGGGAAGAAATCTTTCAAAACGCTCCCGCCAATTCAGGATATTTTTCCGGTCCCACCGTTATCTTGCCGTTAGGGAGGTGCCTCCATGCCGTTAACGGAAACGCCACCTCGTTAAAATCAGCGCCTACTTTCATATACACATTGTATATATACATTCACGTTTATCTTCTTTACGGCACGATACAAATACGTACAAATATAGACATTACCTAAAATAACAGTAATACTCGTGGCATTAACTGCAGTGGGAATTCAAATAAACCCCATAAAACCTACCATACAAATTTACATTAACCCTTGTAAGCTTAAGATTTCAGAGCAGATTTTGCAGAGATTTTGTTCTAGGTACAGATTTATTTCAAGCATAATTTACTTTTCTCGTTTGTTTGGCTTTAATTATGTTTCGTTTTTGAGGGATAGCAGGCAAATTTTCTTTGTTTATGCATAATTGTAGCTGTTTTTTGGTTTTTCTTTGCGGAAATTAAGTAAAAATGTGGTGAAATGCTTTCTCGAAGATTTGGTCGGCATTTTCTTGTTTTTTTTTTTATCTTTCTTGACATGCGGATGTTTTAATGGTGAAAAACCTGTGAAAAGTAGTTTTAATTTGAGTCCAATGTTTCGTCAGAGCCAGGTTACACATATAGTTTATTATTTCAATGAACTGTGAGGGTTTTCGAAAATTTTAGCTCGTTGAATTGAAGTTTTTTTTAAAATAACTTGAGCTTCATTTTTTGTCAGGTTAAGGTTATACATTTATTTTTATTTATTGTCAGGCTTTCCTTTTTCTTGCACACACCTTATTTCAATTACTTCCGTCAAAATAAAATGGACTGCGGAAGTTTGAAATCATTGATAGGGTTTCCTATTTTTTAAGTTTGTTGGAGTTGGTGTAGTGTTTGTCAATGTATTTTTCTGAAACTGCAGTTGCTGTCGAGAGATTAATGTGTGTACTATATTTTTTTCTCTTTTTCACCTTTTAAAACTCGGTCTGCTTCCTGCAGTTGTTTTTGACTTGGCAATGTTATCTTTAGGGGAATGGTTGCCAAATTTGTGGCAGTCCATTTGCATTGTATGCTTTTACTGGTTTGTAATTAAAGCATACCCTACTTGCCACACAGAAAAATAACAAGGAAAATATGTAAAAATGGGACCAACATCACAATGTTGCCATAGAGAGAAATAACAACTTAGCTTTAAAAGAGACCAATTGATACTAAATATATATACCAAATAGAATAGAATTAGGAGAATCACCACCTAGCGGACATCAATCAAATGACAATTTGTTTTTGGATAGGGTAACGGAAACTGGGTTAAAAAAAAACAGAGGCAACACCAGCTTATGTTGAAATTACTAAAAATATCTATTAATAGCAAGACTTTAAATACGTCCAAACTATGTACACCTACTATCCAGACTGTCTATTGAAAAAATCAAATTGTTGCTTATCCTAACTAACAAACTACTGAATTTCATATAAAGAGCCAATGCCGGAATAAATCCAATTAAAAACACGTGCAAAAGTTTTGACCATAATTTAGTTAATGGAAAATCTTGTGCTAATCCTAGTACCAAAGAAAGCTTATTTAATTTGTTAGTTTGAAAAGTATTTGTTTAATTACTAGCCTTTGCAATGTAAATTCTGTGTTCATAGCCTATGATGAACTGCTTGAGCTGTTCTATTATTAAGTGTTTTTTTAATTTCATATGGATATTTTGATGTTTGTATAATATGGATATGATCATATAACTAATATTTAGTGATTCAAATATTTGACGTGCCTTGTCTATTTCAATTGTAAGATATGTCAGTTTACAAAAATTATGTTCACATTTTGTTGCAAATTTCTACTATCTATTTTTTTTCTTGTGGATGTTAATTTTCATGAATTCTCTTATTTGTGTTACAGTGTTTGGCTGGCTTCATTCTTTCAGAAAGCTGACACAAAATTCTAATCATTAAGATTTCACATGGAGAAGGCTGGTGACGATGAAGAAAATTTTTGCCCACTCTGCATGGAGGAAATGGACTCCACTGATAAGCAGTTAAAACCTTGTAAATGTGGTTATGAGGTTTGCTTTCAAAGCTGTTCTATATCATAAAGTGTCTTTTGAATTTGCTGTCTTATTTCTTTTATTAACACATTCTATCATTAACCCACTAGTTGGAGAAAGTGCAACTTATGCTAAATGGTTTGTTGAATATTATATCAGGTCTGAACTTAGACAAAATATTTTTTATTTAAGTGATACTCGTGGGTTTATTAGTCTGGGGTTTTTTCTTATGCATATCTACATTATAGAAGATAAAGTAATAGCCTCACAGTATTGCAATATGATATGTTGTATTTATTTTTGTGCTGATTATCTAATATATTCCCATTTAGATCATTAGGTTTTCTTTCCTTTTCTACTGTCTTCCTCCTTTATCTATCGCTGTCCTCTCCATTGCCTCCTTCCCTTACGAGTCACAACTAGCAGAAAGAGAAAAAAGAGAGTAGTAATTGTTATCAATCAACAAATACTCTTCAAGTGCAACAGGGGAGATATACAACATTGGTTGACGAGGAACTTGAAACAGATTCTATATAATCAGGAATTAGATTTAAGAAATAGATTCTCAGGTGCATCTGGAAGTGAACTATTGCCATTTGCCCCTAGGAATGCTTTGTTGTCTGGTCTTGCATCTGTACAATCAGCTGATGCAAGATTTGTGCTGTTGTTTGTTAAGAACCCATATTGGCTATTGGCTCAAATTTTAATTTTTTGGCTTGTCTATGCTATTGACATCAGCTCATGCGAGACTTGTGCTGCTGTTTGGTCAAGAATTTATATCAGCAATTGGCTTGAATTCAATTTCTTTGGATTGTTGATACTATCAACATCTTCCATCATCAACAAGGCTGAGTGCTATGCACGAAACATGAAAACATTTTAGGAACTATAGAACTATACTGGACAGGATATTTCAGGGGCAATGGAATTAGATTATTAGACTAATGAATAAACTTTGGGCAGCTATGCCACACTCCAGTACATCATTTTATGGATTTTAAATGAGACATTTCAACCTTCCTCTATGTGCACTTAACCACCTGTAATGGCTGCCTATGCATGTGCATTAAAGGAATAACACAAAAACATCTCAAATGTAGAACATAAATTTGCATCCCACACAACAAGTATGCAACCCAAATAACATGTGAGAAACCCTCAAATGGGCAGAAAACTCCCATAAGAGTGAGCTATGCTCCTCATGTCACTAATCCATTGTCACCAGGTTACATTGACACTCTGGGCTGCTTCAATGGGCTACAATACTACGTGCATAAAATCCTAAAATGAACATAACCTGCACCTCCTATGCTATGTGGAATTGTAATGTCTCCAATCGGACAACTCTAGGAAATGAATAACTTATCAAACATGTGCAAGTTGAAACAATAATCAAGTGACCAATATAGATGCCAAACCATTCAGATCCAATCCTCGTATGACACCATATGATGGTTAGAATTAGTTACAATGGATCAAATCCCTATAAAGAAAGATATATTGACTTTGACAGTTTAAACAAGAGAAGTTGCCATTGAAAGAACATTAAATACCATGAGATAACTCCGCGTTGCTAGAAAACTAATAGGCAGGTGTGGGAAATGTTGCTTTCCAATGCCTTGATACCATCATGCTACTACAAAAAGAGCCTTGACCTTGATTGCTTAGGTACTTTGCCTTCCCGTTTTAGTCTCCGATAGGCTTCCTAGAGATGACAAGGCCTGATTGGACCAGATTCATTCCTCTTTGTCGTTACCATCCTCCCTATTTCCACTAACTCCCCAACAAACATCTTAGCTACTCCTGACATAACTATAGTCATTGGCATTGACATCGGGCAACCAACTGTATTCTGTAACAGCTTCACACACTATTTGTAACTGGAATACACCAAACCCTAGACCTCCAATGTCTTCAACAATTTGCTTGCAAATCCAATATTGAACAATCACCAACAATGAGCTCAATTGCGATTTCTGAGTGAAACCGCCTCCAACGAGCGAGAAGGTTTTCGTCCTCAAGCTCGCTTCAAAAACTGAAGGGTTTTCATTCACTGATCATTTGCACCTAGGATTTTCATCCTTGATTGCTAGAAACTCCAAATTGGAAGGAATAATCAAAATGACAAATCGGATGATTTGCTTGATGCCTTTGTCCTTCTTTTATAGTTGCCTTTTTCGGACCCTCTATTTATTTATTTATTTTATTTCAACTTTATTTTCCCTCCAAGTATTAAAATACTTTTTGAATTACATCCATAGGTCCCCTTTTAGAATTACATTTGCAATAAAGTGTTAAAAACACTTTTTAAATTACATTGGACTTATAATAATATAAAGTGATTGGACCTAATTTTATTAATTTTTAATTCTAAAAAAAGGGGACATGAGGAATGGAGGACAATTCCTTGGACATAGGATCTATTGCCCCACACTACAAAAGTTTGGAATATGTGGAATGGAGGACCTTAGACATAAGATTTGTTGCCTACAACCACAACAGTTTGGAATGAGATAATGCATCAGCCCCATTGGCCCAACATGCAACACTTTGCTAAATTTGGATGCCTGTAGCACCCTCTACCTTAACCAATTGGCTCAGTTCCTTGATTAGTGTAATGAAAAAACTTGCACAATAGAAGAATGCAACAATAAATACTTGGAAATATAGTAGAAATACTTGCAAATGCTTGATGATAAGAATCCACTTCAAGGAGACAAACCTCTATAAGTCTTAAACAAGAAATAGAATTTGTAATATAATGATCAACCACTACTTACTACCTCTCATATATACCATACTTATGCCGTGGATGCCACCTAGGCCAACCAAACTATCTATATAAGACTATATAAATCATTATTAACTTAATTAAGGATTATGCTAGCCACAAGTCGGCTACACATATCCCAATACAATCAATGGGTTAAGGGTGTAGCATGCCCCCCTTCTTTAGAGAAGTGTTGTCCTCAATGTGGATCAACTGTGGATGCTTTTGCTCAAAATCTTCATTTTCCCATGTAGCATCTTTGACTGGAGAATTCTTCCACTTGATCAAATACTTTGTAATTGCCCTCATTCATAACGTCTTAGTGCGTGTTTGAAGGATTCCCTTAACTTTTAAAATCATTTTGCTCTCCTCATCAAGCTCTGGTAACTTAGTTTGGGCTGAAACTCTTTGTCCAATAAACTTCTTCAAGTAGGAAACATGGAAGACCAGATGTATTTTTATTGACTCAGGTAACTCAAAATTGTATGCCACATTGCCAATCCTCTACAAAACCTTATAAGGGCCATAATACTTGGGTGCAAGCTTGTTATTCTTCTTCAGTTGTTTTAGTGACATCTACTTATATGGCTGTAATTGCACAAAGACTCTATCTCCTACTTTAGAAGTCCTTTCACTGTGGTGTTGATCAACTTGCTGCTTCATTTTGTTTTGTGCCATTGCCAAGTTCTCCCCGAGACTAGAGAGTAACTCTTGCTGGTGTTGAATGTGTTATTCAACTGCTCTAACTTTTGGGTGTGCCCGCAATGAAGAGGTGATTGATGGTGAATGGTACCCATATAGTGTCAAAAATGGAGACATGTTGAATGAAGTGTGGAAATAAATTTTATACCACCATTCTGCTAGTGGCAACTATTGCATCCATCTCTCTTTTTTATTTGAAACAAAATTGTAATGTAGAAAAGAGATCACAAGCCTAAAGAGTTAAACTAGTATCCTTCTTCTACAAAACACTGGGGCACAAACTGACCATGGCTTCTACCCAAGGAGGAGAGCTAAACTACAAGGGTTTTGCCCTTTTGTTGTATATAGGACCAACCAAGTTCAACCAAAGCCAAACAAGCAAGCAAAGGCTAAGATTAAACCACAAAATGATGAATAACATATTATAACTGACTACATGAAACGAACCTCAGAGATTAGTAAGCACAATAGAGATGACAGAACAATTCAGAACCTGGAAAATGTAGCAGAAATGCCCAGGATAGGGGCGCTTGGGCGCCTTGGTCCCTTTTTAGGGTTAGGCAGAACTTCAAACTTTGTCGGATTTGTATATGTCTACACTGCTTTCTTCTCGGAAACCAGCCTTCGAAACATGTTCTTCTTACCTGCACACACGGAAAGAGGGAAAAGGTTGTGCTGTTTTAAGGGTTTGCCTCAGTCAAACCTCGTGTTGGTGTTCCCACCTTCACAACAACAAATGATAAGATCCAAGAGTGCGTGCCCTAGGAGGGCAGAGGCTAGATCTATAATAATATGATAGATAATGATGAAAGATGATGATAATAACCACAAAATATCCAACCTTAGTTGATGAAGACCTAACACCAACAAAGGAGAGTGATGAAGAGGGCTTCAAACTTCCTTCAAAGCCTGCAAACAACCTCAATAGCATTCACAAGCAGAAGACAGTCCAAACATGAAGAATCCTTTAGCATAGAACATCACATGAGAGCAATTTCGCATTCATTTTGGATAGGTGTAAAATGAACTACAACACACACTTAAATATGCACTCCTGCTCACCTTTGGCAAATAAAACAACTTTAGGCCGACAAATACTAACTAAAGGAGGCCGACACCACAAAGTGGGGCTAAAAATCCCAAGTGGGACTAGGGTGCTTGGGCGCCTTAGACCTTTAGCACACAAACTCCGGAAAGTGTCATTTAATGCAGGCTTAGTCCAGTCCTAAGTTGATTATGTTGGGTTTACTTGTCGGGATCGAGATATTCAACGTTTAGAGCTCAAAGAGGTGTTAAAATAGGTCCTAATTAACAAAGGTAGCAAAATAGGTCCAACCTAGGAGCTAAACTAGGTGTAAAATGCTGGTGTACACATTTTACGATGCTACATTTAGCCCCCACTTTAGTGTGGGTACGAACTTACGTTCGAACTCATACTAAAGGGACGGACAAAACACACGAACATAGAAGACCAAAGAATTCTGCTAAGTTGTGGACTACAAGTAGCCCCCAAACTTAGGATCCTAAGGTTGCAAACACATAAGCAAAGAGAAAACACACAAGACATTGCAACATTAATTCACACATACGTGGAGTACTAAAACATACACAAGAATACACACGGAAGACATGCAATACACAATGCATACACGCTTAACACGAAGCATGCACATAAGAAGACACAATGCATACGCATAGAGAACACATGGAAAAGATGAGTTAAGACATAACATATAAACAAACATAAGAATACACATAGAACAAACACATAAGGCACATGACTCCGACGCTAGTTTGCTCTGTCGCTAGGGGTCATATGAAGAAAAGTGCCACCGTGGATCACACACTAATAAGGACCGTTGAATTACTAGGTGACCACACTAAGTCACATGAAGCACACGGGCTAGCCAACTACGTTGCATTAGGTGGCTCATGGACCAAAGAGGAAGCATCACAGGCTAGTGAGGACCGCAAATCACTAGGTGAGTTCCACGCAACAAGCAAATAAATATGCAACCAAGAGAGAGCATAGCACGATGCATGCCCCCACCTTAAAGGGATTGCTAACTCCTATAAGGGAGCAATAGCTTTAAGGTACAACAAGTCACAAAATAGGCACAAGAGCTTTCCGAAAGCACATGCCTATAAGAGATGTGCCCCCACAAAGGTGAACCAAGGCGATGCCACAGGCATGATACACAATGTCTTGTATAGTCATGGTATTATGCCGAGCATAGCAACAATGTGCCACAAAATCAAAACATAAAAGAAACAATAAGTTATACAAAGGAATAACACAAAGGGATCTACTAATTGGTGTCAATATGGGAATGGTTGTATAGAGGAGACGTCTCAAAACCATATATATATATGGAATTGTCATCATCCGCCAGTTGGTAGAACTACGGAGACAAAGGAAGAAATATCACATGAAATCAAAATAAACATCCTTTGGGTCAACAAGGGAGAATGCCGAAACACCCTATGCCTTGCATCGCCCCCAAAGGACACAATAACAATACAAATTACGACATATAGAAGAAGGATGATACAAATAGAGAGAATGTCACAACGGATTTCGGCCCCTTTGTATCCTTGCACCTACAAGGATGTCAAGGGTCATCCAATGAGAACTTAACAATACAAGAATAATAACAACAATAACAACACATAAACACAAATAAAGCATCAAGTAACACATCACGGGGGAAACACAATCACATGCACACTTAACACATAAAATAAGGTACCTCACGTGTGAGTCAACCTAAAGCAAGTCATCCTCCTCCCAATCTAGTTCCTCATCCATTTGAAAAGGAGGACAACACACAAGAGGAACTATAGCATGAGAGGTATAAGGTACAATAGCCATGCTTGTATTGTCTTCAGAATCGCTATCGGAATGTAGTACAATAGGCTTCATAGCGGCTTGCGAAGCTTCTTCTTTCTTTGCAGGAGACACAAGAGTAGCAGCTGTCTCTGTGGCATTGATCGGTGATAAACGCTTGCGAGGAGGGAGATTCTCCTCTCCTGCGGCAAGGCGAGCCATAGCACGACAACGCTTCTTTCTTTCTCTCGCAATCTTATTTCGCTTAGCTTTATTCGTGATGTTCTAAAGGGGAACCGTAACATCTTCCAACGCGGGTTCCTTTTCTTCTTTTGTTTTAGGAACATTAGAAGAAACAGGGGGAACCACCGAAGGCTGGGAGACCATAGGGGGGAGGGTTCCTCAATGTGGGATGCTCTTCCTTCTCATCTTGTGAAGTTGGTGGAAGTACAGGAGCATCTTTAAGCAGTTGAGAAACCTTCAAGAAATAAAACTCGCGCAACTGATTGATCACCACTAGTCTTTGTAGAGGCGGGTGGAACAAAAGTTATATGGCAGTTGCGAGGAGGTCTATTTTGTGCACGATGGTTGCCTCATTGTCCTTGGAGGGATGGTGGAGGGGGAACCTCGACATATCTACCAGATGCTCGAGGACGGGGAAGAACCTTCGATTCGGGCTTAGCTTCATTCATACTTGTGGTACAGGAGGAATTACGGCCGGAGCCTCAGAAGATCGAGAAGGTTTGGGAACATCACCGGGGGGAATATTACTTAGCGATAGCTTTGCTATCTTCTTTGCTTTGAATTTGAAGAATAAATCATCTCTTTCTCGAGCGACTCCTACTGGTTGTGGCCAGAAGTAGTCGAGTTAAAAGTGTCCATTTCGAGCAACGGAGCGATACTGACAATGATGTACGGCATGCACCCATCCCTCAAATGGAAACTTCAAGCACTTATGGAACATAGAGGGGATTGCTTTCATGGAGTAGAGCCACAGGTAGCCCAACTTCACATGAAATAGATTCGATGCAAGAATGATGACAAAATGGACGTCCAAGACTCTTGGCCCAACTTTAACTTCAAGAGTTAAAGCACCAAGAGTTGGACAGATAGACCCATCATGTGCTCTAATAGACACCTTCGATACATCATATGTATCTCGTTGCAAACCATGCATGTAGAGAAACTCTTTAGTTACTACATTCATCATGCATATAGGATCTATCATAGCACCCCGAATAGGTTTATCGTTGATTCGAATAGTGATGTAAAGAGGTCCGTCAGGAGCTTCGATAGTTGCATCATGTGGAGTAAAAGATATAGCAGGTTCCAAATTCACTCGCTCTTTATAAGGGCGAGCATCCACTATGCAAACATCTCCACCATAATCTTCGTCATGAGATATAACATTAGATTCGTGATGAGGTAGAGGATTAGTATATATTTGAAGGTTTCGATTAGGAGCTGCCACCGATTTATTCCCTTTATCATTAACGCCGACAATTTGGATGACATTTGTATTGATGAGGTCTTGAACTTCATGTTTAAGACGCATACATCTTTCAATGTCATGGCCAACAGAGTGGTGGAATTGACAAAAAGCCTTCGCATCAAAGGAGGATGATTGCATCTTGCTTGGATCAAGAGGTCTAATAGGTGGAAGCTTGATGAAATTGTTTTGTAAAAGTTATGTCATGATAGAATGAAGAGATTTAGATAATGGTATAAAATTTCTTGATTTCATTTTCAATTTATAAGGGGTAGGAGCAGGAGATGACGCTGCCGCCTCATGTTTTCTAATGTTATCTGCTGAATTTTTTTTTATCTTGATGAAATTTTTGTTTTGTCTCTTAAAAGAATGATTATTAGAGGCTTCGAATTGACCAATTGGGGCCGATGAGGGATTATGCTCATATTGACTAATCGACAGTTGATAATCACGAAGAGTTGTGCAAAGATGAGTGAATGAATCACATACCACATCAACAATATCTTATCACGGCTGTGAGGTTGTAAGTTTCCTATAAAGATTCTTTGCACATCAACATCTGGAATAGAATATTGGATTTGTGAAAAGAGGGCATGATATCACCCCATAAAATCGGTTATTTTCTCTTTTGTTCCTTGTTTACAATGAACCAAGTCCGTCAAATAGACTTGAGGTCCAATGTTTGCCTGAAAGTGCTCGAGGAACTTCCTAATTAGTTGTGAAAATGTAGTTATAGAATTAGGAGGAAGCGCATCCTCAAAGTAGAAATCACTACACATAGCGGTAAAAGTTGCTAGGGTCTCCCTTCCCATTATATTTCTCAAAGCGGGGAATCTCAAACTTCTTAGGCATAGGAGTTCTTAGGATAGAATAGGACAAAGGGCTACAGAGATAATGCGTTGTGATACTAGTTTTAGGTGGGCTATTACTCATGTTAGCCAATTGTTGTTGCATGGAGGTCATGTTCTTCAACAATTGGTTTATGACGGGGTCGAAAGTGGAATCGGGTAGAGATTGAAATGAAGGGCTAGGTGATGGTGTATGAGTAGCCTTTTGAAATGTAATAGGTGGTTTGGATGTAGGTGAAGTGACATTAGGTGTAGAGTTTGTGTAATTATAAGGAACAAAACCATATTGGCGAACAGGATTCCCAGTAGGCAACTTAACACATGTGGTAGCAGTATTACTCAGTTGTGTAGTAGTGGTAAGAATAGTAGATGAATAAGTAGGCATAGGGAGTGCGGGTATGGGTACCGACACTTGAGTCCTTATTTGATTAGGAGAAGTCACATTCGTCATGAGTTCAACACAACTAGTTGCCGACATAATGTTGTTATGCACTATGTGAGCTCGGCCACACAAGACTTTTACTCCCTCTTGTCCCTCAAGCAACAACCCTCTAAGACTCTCAACGATTGGGACGACCTCCTCGGCTATATGTTCCGCACTCACAAATTGTTGAAAGTTAGCCAACTCCGTGTCTAACTTTTGAATTTGGGCCTTAGGAACATGAGCGACAAGGTCATCTATATCGATGGATTTTTGAGTAGTTGATGTTTCAGGGATAAGTGTAGTAGGAAGTTGTGTGACTTGATTAAGAATTTCAGATTCGGATGCATCAACATTAGAACCCATAATTCGAATACTTCTTCGCATAAAGGTATTAGAATCGGGGCACCAGGTCATAAAGCTCATAAAGCGACTACAAGCTTTAATAACACACAAGATGCCCAAATAGAAGAAATTGATGATGTAGCAAAAGAAAGATTTGAGTTTCCTTGTAAGTGAAGCAATAGTATATCCTTAATCAAATTCAATTCAGACAAATAACAACAATGCTAATGTTAAATTCAAACACAATTTTCAATGCCACAAAATGATAACTATGCAATTTTCAAATCTAGGATGCAATTTTTCTTTGTCAATTTTCAAATGCAAGAATGCAAAATGCTTTTGAACAACAATTAATGAAAGGTACATCAAATGCAAATGCTCTAATCAATGCAACAAGATCTAAACAACCTTCAAATCCAAAAGCCCTAGGGTCCAAACTAGCAAGACATTCTTTCAATGCAAAATTTTCACAAACCCTAGGTTGAAATTGTGCAAAATCTAACTATATATAAATGCAAAGCAACTAAAGATCACACTCCCAATCAGATCTAGAGTGATGAACAACTCAGATCTTAAAGAAGAAGGAAACAAAAGGTGCAAGAAACGGCGGGTTCACCAAAATGTAATGTAGAAAATAGATCACAAGCCTAAAGAGTTAAACTAGTTCATCCCTCTTCTACAAAACATTGGGGCACAAACTGAGCATGGCTTCTACCCAAGGAGGAGAGCCAAACTACAGGGGTTCTGCCCTTTTGTTGTATATAGAAGGACCAACCAAGTTCAACCAAAGCCAAACAAACAAGCAAAGACTAAGATTAAACCACAAAATGATGAATAACAGATTCTAACTGACTACAGGAAACGAACCTCAGAGATTAGTAAGCACAATGTAATATCCCAAATGGGATCTGCCCTAAAATTCTGAATATTAAACTCTGAATTCTGCCTTAAATTTCTGCACTTCAGTTTTCTGCTGAAACCCTAATTTTCTGATCCAAATTTCTGCTCTAAACAACTGATCCCGGCAAGCATGAAACACATCCAAACATGGCTAAAATTGATGGCAAATGATATTACACATTTATGTTCATCATAAACACGAATTACTCCATGAATCACACAATGTAGGGCAATCAAATGAACACCACAAATCTGATTTAATGAATTAAACTTCTGCTGCTACAAAATAGAATGTAATGAATTGCAAGGTTCACCAAATTCTAGGGCTTGAACATGCCCAATACAAAGTTGGATTGTTGCCACTACAATCCCAACCTAAAAACCAAAGTTTACATACCAAATCAATGACCATGATGCCTCCAAGGTCTTCAAAGATTAGCGCCCAGGTCTGCTGATCTATTTAGGGTTTAGAAACCCTAATCCATGTACCAAAACACCGTTTGCTAGGCAAATTTGCCTTCACAAAATGGCGCTCCAAATCTAGGGTTGAAACCCTAATACAATACAATCACAAGCACCAACAAGTACTCCTCAACAATGGCGAATTGGACCTGCTGCTACTGCTGCTCCAAAATCAGAATAGTCTTGAAACCCTAGCAGCCAACAACTCCACAAATTGCCTCCCAAATACCACACCAATGATCCTCCAAGGTGGTGCACTAGTTTGCTCCAAACACTACTCCAAAGGATGACAAATCACTGCCCAAGGATGGTGATAAGTTGCTGCTTCAATCTGCCCAACAAATGCTGCTCCAAGTGATGATAATTTTCTGCTCTAAAAATGATTAGTTTTCTGCTCGAAAGAATTTGAATTGCTGCTTCAAAACTCTTCCCTAAAGGTATTCAATTCTGCCCAAAATGCTGATCGGACTGCTGCTCCAAAAGCTGATTAGAATTCTGCTCCCAACTTTATAATCCTCCAATAAAGCGCAAGTAGGCCTCCGTAATGAAGTCTTCCCAAGATGAACTAGGGTTTCGTCTAATTCACCTTATATTCAAGGGTTTTCATCCTTGGAATATGCTGCTCTAAATTGCAGACCAAAAAAGGAATAAATGATAAGTTGAATGATGATTGAAATGATTCCAAATACCTCTTATTTATACCAGATTTCCTCCTTTTCCCAAGCTAGCTGACCTAGACCTTTTATCCTTTTATTTTGTTGTTTTTTCCTCAAAGAGGCTGACCCTCCTTATGCAACTTGGTGCCCACTTTCCTAGGCCGACCGAGAAAACATTTTATTTTCTTATTTAAGGTCTTCTCTAGGCCGACCTCACCTTACCATCTTGTAATTATCTTCAGCTTGGTCGACCCACAAAATATGTCTTCTCCTTTGATCCCTCTTCTCCTTTGGCGCTCAAATAATAGATGCAACATTTATTATTTTTCTCCATCTTTTCCTTACTCCAAGGCGAACATATGTGCATGAAAGATAACACCAATTGACTCCAAATGAAGTCATCCACACAAGATAAAATCGTCATGAATTAATCCTTAATTTCTCATGGCAAATTTTATACCTTCCCTCCATCTTCACTTCTCCACATGGGTCGCTTCTCCTCAAGGCCATTTATTTTGCTAGCATGGAATACACTAAAATGGCTACAAAAATATGACAAACCAACGCCCACACCTCAAAATGTCTCACAAAATTTGCTAGGTGTGATCACTTCGAAAAAGGGGACATTACACACAACAGAGATGATAGAACAGTTCAGAACCTGGAAAATGTAGCAGAAATGCCCAGGACAGGGGCGCTTGGGCGCCCTGGCCCCTTGTTAGGGTTAGGCAGAACTTCAAACTTTGTCGGATATGTATCCGTTTGCACTGCTTTCTTCTCAGAAACCAGCCTCCGAAACCTGTTCTTACCTACACACATGGAAAGAGGGAAAAGTTTGTGTTGTTTTAAGGGTTTGCCTTAGTCAAACCCTGTGTTGGTGTTCCCACCTTCACAACAACGAATGATAAGATCCAAGAGTACGTGCCCTAGGAGGGCAGAGGCCAGATCTGCAATAATATGATAGATAATGATGAAAGATGATGGTAATAACCACAAGGTATCCAACCTTAGTTGATGAATACGTAACACCAACAAAGGAGAGTGATGAAGAGGGCTTCAAACTTCCTTCAAAGCCTGCAAACAACCTCAATAGCATTCACAAGTAGAAGACAATCCAAACATGAAGAATCCTTTAGCATAGAACATCACATGAGAGCAATTGCACATTCATTCCGGGTAGGTGTAAAATGAACTACAACACACACTTAAATATGCACTCTCACTCACCTTCGGCAAATAAAACAACTTTAGGCCGACAAATACTAACTAAAGGAGTGTCCCAAGCTGACACCACAAAGTGGGGCTAAAAATCCCAAGTGGGACCAGGGCGCTTGGGCGCCCTGGACCTTTAGCCCATAGACTCCGGAAAGTGTCATTTAATGCAGGCTTAGTCCAGTCCTAAGTTGATTATGCCGGGTTTACTTGTCAGGATGGAGATATTCATCGTTTAGAGCTCAAAGAGGTGTTAAAATAGGTCCTAATTAACAAAGGCAACAAAATAGGTCCAACCTAGGAGCTAAACTAGGTGTAAAATGCTAGTGTACAAATTTTATGATGCTACAAAAACATCAGAGATAGCCCTCCAAGTACTTGTTGATCACTTCAGTCTATCCATCTAATTGGGGATGATATGACAAGCTATGAGCAATCTGAGTGCCTAAACATGAGAATAAGTCAATCCAAAAATTACTTGTAAATATAGGATCACAATCACTTACTATGAATTTTGGAGTCACATGCAACTTTTGAATGGTATCCATAAAGGCTATTACTAAAGTACTCCCCTTCATTTTGTTGGCATACTATGGTTCTGTTACAAATTTCTAGACATTTTGAGCCCATCCCAAAAGAAATCTTTCTTGATTCTATGATAAGTCTTCAAGAATCTTGAGTTCCCACCTATTGGAGAAGCATGTAGTTGCCAAAACTCTAAACTTAAGGGTTGAGTTCTTACATAGGTTGTTATGTACCATGGTGTTGTGACCAAATCACACATCGCCCCATGGCAAATGGGGACCCCTCTTTTTGAGCTCCAATGCTTTGCTAGGTCCGGGATGATGTCCTTTTCATGATGAAGTCTGTCTTATTTGAGTCTGTAACTTCGTGTTTGATTCCTATAGTCCCTTGATGACCTGACCCTGATGATTGAGATCCTGAAAATGACTAAGTCTGGTATCCTGATCCTGAAAATCCTGAAAATTGGCTAAGTCTGAAATCTGGTGGATCTTCCAAAGTCTATAATCTGCATGTTAAATCCAGTGGATTTGAGACCTATCTCAAACATCCTGAAAGGTATATTGAAAAATATTTAAAGTATAAGAAATCTCTCAACTTATACTTAAATATATTTTTTAATATACCTTATGCTCTGGGACTTCCATTTCTAGGCACGAATCCACTCAGGGAGGCTAGGCGCATTTTCTTATTCACAGATACCCAAACTAGCGCCTTAGGTTGAGACTCAAATTGTGCCTATGATAGAACACACTTCCAAACAACCTAAGATTGGCGCCTTGATTGAAGAGTTGTCAAGAGACCTCAAGGAGTGAAAATTTGACAAGTATATTGTGAGTTTAGGCGCCTTTTCAGGTTCAGGTGACCATCAAAATTCCGCCTTAGGTTGAAGTTGTATAGTTTGGGCGCCCTTTCATGCATTAGGCTATCCTCTTGGCGCCCTGTCATGAAAGAAATATTTAAACTCTCCAAGTTGCGCCTAAGAGAAATAAGGATTGAAGTGTCTCATTGAAAACAACTTAAGGTGGGCGCCTTGCAAAGAGAGTCTCTATGATAAGTTAAGTCACTATCCATTGGCGCCTTTCTATCCCTCTGTACACTCAAATGAATGCTTAGGAAGTTGACAACTTGGATGAGTGAGTTTGGCGCCTTAGCATAAGGAAGAAGTCCACAAATTGCGAAGACATCTTAGACTCATCCTATAAGAGCGCCTAAGAACTTAAGTTATTTTGACTCTAGGCGCCCTTCAACACTTGAATATGTGCCTAACTTGGAGTAGGTCTTCTAGGCGCTTATGCACATCTTTTGAACCCTAAGGCGCACTTTATGCCTTCACTCATCTTTTGGCGCCCTGTGGAGAAGATTAAGAAGGTTGTCTTGGAGTGAGTGAAGTGTTCTATTTTGGCGCCCAAGGACTTAGGAGATGAGTTAGAAGCTAAGGCGCTCTTGGCCTTCAGTATTAACATGATGGGGAAAGTAATAAAAAAAGGTGGATTTGGGCGCCTTGGGTGCCAAGTCTTCAAATCAATTAAGTTGTTTCATATGCTAAAAGGCACATTCCTTGGTGGTTTTCTTCTGGCGCCTGGGAGGTAAGTCATGAGTTTGGGCACTTTTGGCCATTAGCTTCATTGAGTGGGCGCCTTAGGTACCTTTGTTTGGAAGATTAGGCGCTCCTTGGCACTAAGATCATCCTTTTGATTGCCCAATCACCTTGGCGCACTTTATAGCTCAATCTGGCACTTTTCACGGGGAAGTACATTTGTTTTGGCGCCTTTGAGTTTCACAGTTTGGAATGAACACATTGGGCGCCTAAGTATGCCAAGATCAACCTTAATAGCGCCCAAGGAAAGTGTTGATGAATGAAGTGAGTTTGTGGTGTTTAAGGATTTAAGAAGAACCCATTTGGCGCCCTTGTTTGTAGAAATCACTTTTGGCGCCTAACACTTAGCATGACCTTTCCTTGTTTGAAGAACCATTATCTTGAAGCGCCTTGGAGGGGGGAAGAAGGTATGATAAGATGGATCAAAGATGCCTTAAAGAAAATGTTTTAAAGTTCCTCCATAATGCCTATAGGGCACCTAGCTCTTAGAAGATTTTTCATCATCAAGGACATTTATTAAAGTTTCACAAGGCTTGAAGAACTACTTAAGACCAAGGTGGTTTTCATGTGCATTTCATCCACTTCTGGTGCCTAGAGAGAACACATTTGGTGCCCATCATATACATTCTAATCACTTTTGGCACCTTTGAAGTAAGTAAATTTTGAATTTTAAAAAATAATTGCATTAAATGCTAAACAGGGCGACCCCTTCTTATTGCCGACCAGCATTTAATATTGGTAAGATCTCTATATAAGAGGAGCGCTCCTCTATCATTTTCCATAATTCACATTGCAAACTACAAGAGGAGCAGCGAAATTACAAGAGGGGCAGCGAATTTTTGAAGAAGGAACAGATTCTTAAGGTAGATCTGCATTTTAGATGACTGATTTTAACATTTTTACTTCTGATTTTGTCATTTCAAGACTGATTTTATGATTAAATCTGGAAATCTGCATTTTCCTAAGTCAGAAATTTGATACAAGGTGTGTTTCGATCATCTTTTACTTGTCTTTATTTACGTAATTTTGCATAATTTCATAGCTTTATCATTTGAAAATCAGGATTATGAGGGTAAAATTTATTATTTCAAGTCACTTATTCGAGTCTTGTTTGTAGATAAATGGGCATGACGGCAAAGGAGAGGCAAGTGATGATCAAGATGGATGCCAAGTCCATTATACCTGACTCCAAGCTTGAAACGCAGTGGAAGAACGTGGGAGACACCAACATGGGACATGTCAACTTGGATGAGGTGAAGGACCTCTTACTCGCCATCACAAGGAATGAAGACATCAAGGCCATTGCGAAGAGTGGAATTGTACAAGCAACATGCTTCCCACCTACCTTGCCTAGTGTTGAGTTAGTGTTGGAATGTGTTCAGCGTTATGACAAACAGAAGAGACAGATTATAGCCAAAGATGGGACTGTTCTCGCTTATCTGCAAAGAGAAGCCATCCGGGAGATTTTCAACATCCCAAGCCGGAAGGGAGTCTTCATGTGTCCTACAACTGCTCAATGTACTTTTGAAGGCGACCCTAAGCACTATATGCAAGAAGTGAGAAAGAAGTGGATGACAGATTCGTCAATCAAGATATACAACTCCGAAGATCCAAAGTATCACAAGGCAGACTTCAAACAAGAGATAAGTTATTTCATCATGTTCCTGAATCGAGTAACAGGTAGGCCTCAATCATCTACTTTCGAAGGATGGATGTATACTTATTTTGATCATGTGTTTACAAAGAATAAGATGGTTGATTGGGCTGGCCTTATAAGCCATTGCCTTGATGAGTAGTTTGAAAGGTTTGATGAAACAAAATCATTTTTGATGACTTCTTATCTTGTATACATCCTAGCAAGAAATGTGGTTTATAAAGGATTAACAGCTAAAGGAGAAGTAGGTACGAAGGCTGGACAGATTCTTTCACATCAGTGTTACCCTCAGCTTCACTTGAAGAACATCAATTACTACAAGAGGTTCAATGATGCCTTTGCCATGTTCATAGTGAGAAAGTTGCGAGGCGAGATGCATAGAAGACTGACAGGTGCCGCTAAGAACTTCATTGAGCAATATGGAAGGTATTACATCCAGTATGACAAGTTCACATATATCAGGATTCAGGGTTTCACATCCTTTCCATATAGACTGCCTAGATATCCTACCAACAGGATGGTGTTGCTGAAGGTTTCGAGACAGCTGTTAGAGTTTCATAAGATGCAAAGGGCAAGGAAGAAAGTTGGAGTTCAGTTTCCTCTCCAGCTTGGCAGATATTACTCTTGTCCATCACTTCAAGCAGCTGAGCATTCAGAAGTTGAGCTCCAGGCATATCATCTGCATCCTCATGATTCAAGAAGGGAGAACTTCGATCCACATGGAGCCATTAAGCAGTCATATTCTTCTTACAGACATGCTGAGCAGCTTGAGGACCATTGGGCTAATGCCATTGATGATGATGATGTCAGGATGCAAAAGTGTTCAAGGCTGAAATGGGATTTAGTGAGAGCTACTAAGGTATTAAGGATTCTTGATTAGTTAGATAATGAAAGAACTCTTTTGGGTGATGATTACAATAAGATCCGAAACCTGCCTGATGATATCAACTGGGCTGATAGAGAAAGGGTTGATGATGAAGGGTTGATAAAGCCTGTCATTGCTATTACTGAAGAACAAGTAAAAGAGCAAGTACAAGCATTGCTTGATGAAGGTAAGAAACTCACTTATACTAAGATGGGAGAAGTAGAACATCAGGAACATCATAGTGCACCTGGTAGAAGTTCACAGAGTAAGGACAATGAAAGAAATTCAGGTCAAGCAAAGAAAAGAAAACAACTTGAATCCGCACAAGGAGAATCAAGCAAGAAAAAGAAAAGGATAAGTATTGAAACTGCTTCTTCCAGACAGCCAGGTGATACTCCACTGAATCAAGACATAGTGGTGCGTGTTGAGGGTGCAGTTCTAGAGACTCCAGTTAAAGAAGTGCCTTCAAGTCCACATGATATTGAGATCATCGATGAAGTTAACACTGAAGATAAAGATGAAGCTGAAGAAGAGTCATTACCTGCGCAAGGAAAACAAATACAACAGTTACAAGATCTGTTATCATTGCCGGAGTGGCTGTAGGATAGGATCAGGGAAAATTACGAAGTTGAGAAATATCCTCCTATTCCAGTTGATAAATTACTTCTAGACATGTCTAGTGAAAAACCAAAGAAGAAGGCAACTATCCTTTCAAAGATCACTAAAGATGAAACAGGTGTAAGGAAAGTTCATGTAGCAGTTTCGAGGCTTGAAAAGAATATTGAAGATATAACATCTGAAGATTATGATATCAATACGATCAATTTGAGTCCATTAACTGGAATGCAAGTAGAAGAAGAACTTCAGGGTTCAATTGATAATGCTCGAGCTATCATAAGGCAAGAAACAAAAGGTAGAATTAAAGCTGAGCAAAGATGTCAAACCTGAGAGCAGTATATTCAGCACTTGGTTCATCCTATTCGTCTACAGGAGAGAGTTTCTACACCTCCATCTCTTCTTCCTCCAGAAACAGTTGTACATCTTGAGGAGTTGAAATCTTCATCTCATAGGTTGAAAGATTGGATGAAAAGATCAAAGGAAGCTACATATAAACACCTAGAAGATATCATGCAAGTGTATGATAAGATCGTTGATCTCAAAGAAAGGGTACTTGTATTGTTGACAGTTTGTGCTGAATTCAAAGACATCAAGGAACAATACCTGCCACATTTGAAGAGTTTGATGGAGACTTCAGTTGATGAGTTGATACATGTTGAAGTGATTGAAAAAGGTAGGACATATGACTTCTCTTCTTGGTATTATGGCTTTCGCATTAAAGGACAGTTGCTAGATAAGATAGAAACAGATATGTCAAGGGTAAGAAGTGTACTTCAAAAGATTCAAGATGGAGTACATGCCTCCTTGATGAAGATATGTAATCCGTTTGGAGAGATGGCTCTTGATAGTATGAAAGAACAGGTTCAAGCTTTTTATTTCCAAGAAGATGATGTTTCTGATGAGAAGCTTGATGGTATATTCTCACTTGCTGTCCACCTTGGCGCCAACAAAGTGAGGATGGCTGATTGGGAGAAGACACTTGGCCTCTATTCAGATGATGTACTTGAAGCTGAAGGAACCACTCAAAACGCGCCAAGTGTACCTTTGGATGATGTCAAGCAGATAGTGTTTAGATTCATTGAATGTTGAGCTTCTAGTGATGGATATTCACATAGAGACTCCTCATAGGCTGATGATGTGTTATCCTTATCTTCTTGGGAAGCGTGCCTTCATTGCCTCTTTCATTTACTAAAGATAGCCTCTTTCATTTAATAAAGATAGGAGTTGGTTATAACTACTTGTGATGTGGCATGATTTGGTCCATTGGCTTGGCCGATCGATCTTGACCCTTCATACATTTTGAGGTCTATAAAAGGGCTCTTGTTGCTCTCATTTGTACGATTGAAGACTCTGAAATTGTTGCAAGAGCTCTTTAGAATAATATAAGACTCATTGTTTGGTGACTCTATATATGTTTCTAAGTGTTGCATGATTGGGATTTCTTCAAGCGAATATTAAATTAGATTAAGTTTTCTTTAAGTATATGTTAGTTGGTGGAAGGCTTCATTATTGTTTGTGGTGAAATCTTTATGTTCACACCATTTGTAGTTTGTGGCTTGCAAATTGTAGTGTATGGTTAGTCTGAACGAAATTGAGTTTAAATTGGATCTCTATGTTTGTTGAATCCTTCATGAGCATAAGTGATTTAAATATATTGTATAACCTTAGAAGATTGCATCAATCTTGTGTAGTTGTCTGACTTGGCGAAGCAAGATTTGGTTTGATTTCACTTGAGCAGTAGTTACCCTTGCATCTAGGATTAGATTAGTTTTCACTACACCCTACATCTTTTACCTTTTCTTCTATCAATTTGGTTAGAGTTAGGATCAAGTACTTCATCGCTAAATCATACGCCATAAGTTGTAGTACCTAGATACTCCAGTGTCCACTTCTTTCATTGAATCAACAACTCGTCGAACAATTGTGTAAGTCCCTTTGTGTTTACCAGCATAATCATACGAAATCATTGAGCTATCTCTTACAAAATCATAAGAAAGGAACCTTGGAGTCATCTTGTTTGATCACTTTGTTCAGCATTCGAGAGGCTTTGCTCAAGAGAGAGTTAGATACTTTGTAATTTACTCTATTGTTGACTTGTCGAAAAACAAACATCAACACATGGGATATAATATTATAATGTATGTAGGTGGATGAAGATGTTGACATGTGGCACACATCCCTTAAATTAGTTATATTGGGCCATGTGAACAACTTGTGTAATTAATTATATCAGGTGACGAGTAGGCCTTCATTGGGATTACCCCTCAATTATATTATTATTAGGGGGTCTATATAAAGGAGGTTAATATCATTGTAAGGATATGTGTTGAGTATGATATTGTATTTGGGATCTCTGAGAGATATACCGTGGAGTGGCTTCTTCTATAAGGAGTATTGTATAGTGTTACCCTACCTCAAGGGTTTATTCTATTTCTACATTTATTAGATATTAGGGCATCTTGATCCAAAAACATCTCTTGTGTTGTGTGAGATCTATTTTTTGCATTGTCTTATTGCCATTATTATATTTGTGGATCTTATCAAGTGTTATCAAAGCTATGGAAAGGTGAAAACGAAATCCTAATTTTTGAAGATTCGCCTATATCTTTCAAATGGTCAGATTTTTTTTGCAATTTTTTTACTAAAGTTGAAGGATTGTCTAAGAAAGCTAAAATCCAAAAATTAGGTTTAGATCATCAATATTGAGTGAGTTATTGCAATTTTATGGTTTCTCATAAATTTGCTTTATAGTTCGCAAATCAACATAAAAGAACTTATGGTCAAGAGGAAGGATGGAAATTATAGTTTTATTTTTATTTAAGGGGTGAAGTTGACAAATGTTATGTAGCATCGTGTAAGGATATTTCTTCTTTGGATGAACTAGAACAAGCTTTCTTAGATAGATGGGCTCAAGAAGAAGAAGGAAGAGGAGGAACAGAGGATGATGAAGAGAAGATAAAGGATACAGGTATATGCACTTTAGCTCCAAGGAAGGAAGATTCGATCCTTCAATCTCATGGATGCATTCAAAAGGAAAAGGTTATTGTTTCTATAAACCCTAGCAACAAGTATAACTTCATCAACATGGAATTAACCAAGAAACTACATGTCCAAGCAAAGTACATCAAGGATAGTCAAATAGTGGGTAAAGTTATTCAAAATTTTGAAGATTTGAAGCTCTCTATGGATACATATGTTTTGCATTCAAACTTTTATGCTTTGGATATGGATGGATTGGATATTGTTCTTGGTTATCTTTGGTTAGAATTCTTGGGAACAGTAAACATTAGAGGAAAAAAGTTATATTACAGGATATTACACACAATGAAGTCCGAAATAAAGTCAAGGAAGAGCAAATTCAAGAATCTATTGAAGATTGCACCAATGAATCAAAGGACATACAAGAGGAGAAAGCTGAGAGAAAAAAGAGGAGACAAGTAATTCTTTCACAAGCCAAGAAAACAAGTGGCAAAAAATGGTGAAGAACCAGAGAAGGTTCCAATGTTAGCAAAGGGCAAATATATAGGCATCCGCATCATTGTGAGAGGCAAGAATCATGGAGGAAACCATCATGGAGGCATGCCACTACAGGCGATCAACAAGCCAATCACTATGGATCTACATGGAATAAAAAGAACTACTCCAACAATTAGTGGCATCATAGAAGTAATGGCTATTCATGGCAGAAAAGGAGGTCTCACTATGATAAGGAATGGAAACAAATGGGTGAAGCAAAATGTGGATCAAGTATGAGATCTAGGTACCATTGAGCTAAAATCACTGCAAAGATCGACTATGGATGGTTGGATGATTTCTCATGGCGTCATATTTGGAGTGACTTACGATAGTCATACTATTTGGCTTCTTCTCATGTTTCTGGGATGAAACATGTCAAGGAGGGATGTCATGTTATGTACCTAGGGATATGATATTATAATGTATGTACGTGGATGGAGATGCCGACATGTCCTTTTTTCACTCTTGTCGTGTCTCATCCACCCAATTTGCCTACAGTATGGAAATGGCATACAATAGTGACTTTGTTGGCTCATCCCTCCTAGATAGAGCACTACCCACAACATTCTCCTTTCTTATATATGATCTCAAAGTTATATCCCAACTTCTTTGTGACCCATTTTTGTTGTTCTTCAGATGACAACGTCTGTTATGAGAAGTATGATAGTTTTTACCTTAAAGTGTCTTCCCATTAGATAAGCCCTCCATTATTTGATTGCATGTAGGATAGACATCATTTCCTTCTCATAAATTGGCTTCAACAAATTCTTACCTTTGAGTTAGCAACACTCAAATGCTAGGGGCCTTCCCTCTTGCATGAGAACTGCTCCTATGCCATGCTCAAAAGCATCACATTCCGCAATGAAGGTTTTAGAAAAAAATGTGGTAGCTAGAATTGGAGTTGTGCGCATGGCTTCCTTTAGTTTCTCAAATGCCTTGGTGTCATGTCCCATTTTTGAACTAAGGAAGTAATTTAATAATTTAATTTATCCAAGAAATAACTTTATGTTCATAAAAAGGCAACTTATATTTTATTATTAAATTATAAAGTACCTAAAAAGGGTTCAACGTCATTAAGTGTTTTTAAAAGAGAGCAAAAGTGATGACACTAAACATGGGGTACAAAGTGATGACTTAAACAGTTGTTTAAAAAAAACGAATCATAAAAGTGATGTTGAAAATGGGGGATAAAAAGTATTATCAAATTAAAAGACTCAAGTCACTTTATTTTTATTATTGAAGGGAAAAGTGAAAATAAAAGAGATAATATTTGGTTGCCCTAAAAGTGCCTATAAAAGAGGGAAATTAGAACAGAATGACGCTATTGTTGAATTTGAGAAAACCCTTGTTTCAAAGATTGAACTCTATTCATCTTCTTCTTCCAAAGGACAAAAACCTTTTGGCAAGATTAGTTTCGGGGACGAAAACCCTCCTAGCTGATTGAGTAATTCCATCCAAGAATTACTTGTGTGCTTTTTTATTGATTTAGGGTATTTGGAGACGTGCGGGAGACGCGACCAAAAGTCTTTTGCAAAGGGAGACGTACCCAATCAAGTCTCCAAGATGGGAGATGCGTACCAGTCTCCAAGATGCATCCCAGGGGGTGGGAGACGCGTCTCTTGGTAACTATGTTCTAAAGTCATGTACATGCTTGAGCTTCATTTGTAGATTACTATAGCAGTGTTATAGAGTAGTAGTAGGTTCTTATAGGGATTTGTTATTGGAGCGATTATCATTGTTTGCTACAGGTAAGCTGTAGGTTGCAACTAGGAATTGTTATTGGAGCGATTATCATTGTTTGTAATAGGTAATCTATAGGTTACTATAGGGAATCGTTTTTGAAAGTGATTTCCATTGCTTTCAGCAATATAGTGAATGGTAGAATGAATATTTGACAAGTTCTTGATTGGAGAAACGTTATATTGAAATCTTGGTAGTGATTCAAAACTTTCCCATGACACTTGTGGAAGTAAACAATTTTTTCATCACTTGTTGTAAGGAAGTTTTGATATTAGCATTGTGTTGAAAGCTATTTGGGGTACAATAATAATATAATACATTTTATTCCTTGGCAGTTCTTGACTTTGTTTGTTGATTTTTACCTATGTGGACAGTGCTAGGGTGACAAACACCGTATGATGCAAGCTGTTGTTCGTTTTGTAGCTGCCATCATTGGTTTCCATGGGGCCATGGCTGAATATGTATGCATGACGGGCGATCGACTATTGCTAATCCTCGGGTGATCAATTGTTGCTAATCCTCTTTTGAAGGCCATTAGGGTTGATGTGCAAAGTGATTGGGATTCATCAGATACGGTTGGATGATAGAGTAGTTGCAAAGCATATTGTAATCAGTCTAAGGCAATTGATTCATCTCCCATTATTGCAAATGCCAAGGTGTATAAAAGGGATCAAATACTTTGTTTGGAGGTTTGGTTGGCATATGAAAAACACTCTTATTGCTACGTTGAAAGATGGACAACGAGTTGTAGAGTTCTAGAGAGTGCAAGGAGTTGTGTGGAGACATGGTAGTTGTATTTGTTGCGATACAAACCTAGAAAGACCATTGATATATCATGAATTCTATGTAATAGCACCATATAAATGAGATGCTATAGGCATGTTGGTAAACAGATTTGGCACTGCAATTCTTTGCTGAAAAATCAGTTTGACTTGTCTAATGGGCAGTGACAAAGTCTACCATAGTTGGAGTGATTGTTATTAAGTTAACAAACTTCCTTTGCATTTGAGAGGGGCGGCTCCCTCTTATGATGGATTTAGGCCTTTGCTCTATTTCAACAAGGTGACTTTGCTCACTAAACAAGGTTTCTGAATTGTCTTTAATTCTGGAACTATACCCATAATTATTGTCAAACTGCTTATCAACAGTTGCTGATTTAATAATTTCAGCAAGCTCCCAATTATCATGCCCTTCTATCTCAGCACTTTCAGGAAGACTCATGTACTCCTCTTCTCTTGTGGATGCATCTCGTGCTTCTTCTTCCTTTAGGAGTAATCCTTCAACTATCATTTCAACTGATAAGTATGGCTTCAGCTTTTGCTCACATTGTTTAACAACATTTTTAGCCAACTCATGTGCAATTGGGGAAATATTCTACTCCTTCCTCCAAACAACCAATAATATAGATAAAAGTGACTGGGAGATATCATCACTTTCATTTAGAATCAAAGACATAATGTTCTACATAGAAGATATAACATTTTCTGTATGATTCTTACTAATAGCAGCCAAGAAATGTTAAAACATTTCAAGAGTAAGATCTTCACATTCAAGATCCAACATAATAACACATGATCTAATTTTTGCAATAGTTTCTAAAATTGTTGCCCTCTTAGCAAAAGGACTTTTGATATCATCCAAACCTTGAAAACTTTCCACAATCAACTGAAATGTCCTTCATGATATTGTTGTTATAAGGATCCTTTGGAGCTGTTATTCTTGTAACTTCATTAACACAAGAAGTAATTGCAAGTCTCACATCTTTATCTGGGTGTCCCATAAGCTCTAGCTTAACCAAAAAGTCAATGATGGAGTCACGACACATTGCATCGTTATAGAGTCTAATTGATCTACCATAAATAAACAACTCTCCACTTCTTCCAAAATGTAGAGTAGATCATCCTTTGATTGGGGCGGGTGTTCAAGTTTCTTTCCTGCATTGTAAAGCTTCTTTCCCAAATCTAATGCCATGTTTCATAGAAAGGAAGAATCAAAGCTCTGACAATCTTCTGAATGATAAATCACTCCGAAGCCAAAACATGAAATTGTTGAACTGACATGCAGCCACTGAACATTGATATACAACTACTGACTATTTGTAATGTCCCCTTTTGGCGCATAGCCGATTTGTGCATATTTAGCTAGTTTCCAAGTCTTGGGGGGTAATTGGTTAGTTGGGGAGAACTCCAACGTTCTTGGAGAAGCTTTGATTAGTCTTGTGGAGCAATTGTTCTTGGCAGTGAGCTCAGTTGGTCTTAAAGACCTTCATGACACTTTTAGAAGAGATTTTCGGCTTTCGGTGTGTTCTCCAAACTTCTTGGAGAGAGCATCTATTTTTAGTAAGTCACCCGATCGACTTCGATTATCATCTTCATCATCAGTGTCATTCCAGTATAGTCAGATTTTGATTCCGATATTGTTTCAGTGGTTTCCACAACTCGGGTGAGTTAATGAGTAATTATTTAATTATTTCACTAAGGTTGCTTAATTTTATGAAATCATTTTAAAAGCAACTTAGTGTAATAGCTCTTTTCAAAGGTGTTGAAAAGTATTATTTAATGCTCACATAAAGGGAATGTTAGGCAAGGGAGACATAAAGTGAGCAATAAAAAAATGTTATTTTTATGTGAGGAGGAAATTTAAATAAAAGTGAAATTATTATTTTGTTTCCTCTTGTCGCCTTAAAAGTGTCTTTAAAATGAGAGTTGGGGCTCATTGTTGAGGTTGTTGATGAATTTGATTTTGTTTTTTGCAATTTGAGGGAACATGTGTTCTCCATTTTCTGAGGACGAAAACCCTCTTGGAAATACTAGTTTCAGTGGTGAAAGATCCCCCCTAGCTGGTTGTAGTGGTTTCATCAAGGAGCTATACTTGTGCCGCAATGAAAGGATTTGATGTGCATTGAAGATTTTCATTGGGTTTGATTTTAATTTTTAGGTTGGAGAGCATTTGTTGTGTTTTGGGGTTTATATGAAAATTCTGGATTGACGCCTTGATAATAAGGTTTTGCACTGATTAGAAGAGTTGTTGGGCATAAGTTTTGTTCTAAGCTTTGAATTTTAATGGACTGAAAATATTCCAAGTTGTAGGCCGCCTTCTTTGGGCATACTTTGGGAGTTTATGTACTTTTGAAGATGTTTCCAGATTCCTCCTTGCTGGCCGTACTGCTGTCATATAGGGCTGCACCTGTAGATATGGGTGTGGGATTCCCAAGCTGAAGTGCCATTCTTTTTGGTGACTTTCCAGCTTGTTTTGAGGCACCATAGATAGGAGTCTCATTCTATGATGAGTATGTGATGGACAAATCAGTTTGGAAGAAGTTTGGAGCATTGGAGGCTAGGGTTTGAATGTATTTTTCAGAACATTACTCTACTGTTACAGTTTCAGACCTGCATTTGACAGAGTTTTCAGTATGTTTAGTGGGTTTCAGTGGGATTTAGGGCTTCTACATCAACTATAGTGTTTGAGCAACGATGGGTATGATTCCTTGTGTTATTTGAATGATTTCTACATGATATTCAGTGTTATTTCAGACTTATATTGGCTGTTATTTTATATCAGACTTGTGTATGTGTTTGACAGTGATTTTCAGTGCTACTTCAGTGTTTTTGTGGCTTCTCCATCATCTACTACAATTGTCCTTCACTTGGGTATGATTGCTTCTTGATCTTACATGATTCACAATGATATTACTTCATGAAATGTGTTGCAGCAGTGTTTCATATTCAAAACATCAATAAAGTTATTTGCAGCTCATAATCATTGTCTTCTATTTCAATAGTTGCTATGATAAATAATTGTAAAACACTGGATGGTAGTACCGCCAGTGCATCTGCATAGCGTGCATGTCATTCTGTAATCAACTGGACGGTTTACCGCTAGTTCGTATAGCATATTGCATTTACAAACCCATTTTGGCATTGAACGAGCTTATCGACCATTTTGGTCTTGATACAAGCTTAGACATTCTACCAGGGTTCATCGATACACACTGGTCCCATTGAATAAGTGGTTGATAGGTCGGCTTCGCCTTTTTGCGTGTGTTTTTGGTCGGCTTCGCCGCTTTGCGTTTGTTTCTGGTCGGTTTGCCCCCTCGCATTTTGTCTTTGCATTCAATCAGCTAGTTGTGTGATTCAAACATCGTATGCTCTCACCCTGCCCACCTCGGGATCTGGGTGATCAGAAAGTGTATCGGAGACCTGCCCATGCTTTGATTTCAGTTGAAATATTTTCGAAAAAACTAGTGGTTATTACAATATTGACATGCAAGAGCAACTGCTGAATCTGATTTGCAATAAATATCAACTACCTAGTAGGCTGGCAAGAAAACCAGCTTTGATACCACTGTAATGTGCCAGCCTAAGTTTTGTGTGTATTTCAACAAGTGTTTGATAAAATACCAAATGACAAGTAATGTGTCTGCAAACCATAGTGCACAAAATGATATGATGTTCACACAATATTAAAGATGCAACACTAATTATTCCAAACATGAGACCAAGTGTATAAGTTTGAAACTTCTGATATAGATTATCTCTGGTATAAAATTTCTGATACAAGTTACTTATCAGCTGACAAAGATCTACAAACTCAGCGAATCGAAATAAATAAGCACTTTGACCTCATGCAACTGAGCTGAATTGCTGATAATAATGATGTTCTTTGGATTGGGATGACTAGCTGGTTGAGTTTCAGACCTCTAGGTTTTGTTATGCATTCAACCCTTTACTGTAGTGTTCAGAAATTATTCTGAGACCTGCCCCAAAGTTAAAATTTTGAAGTATGGCGTTGGAAACATGTCCACCTTACGTGCTGAAGCTAGTATAGAGGTTGAACAACTTTCCAATATCTGATAGGAACAGCAATACACCTAAACAAACAGTTTTTGAATTTTGATCAAACTTTATGTCTGCTGTATCAGCTTGTATGGATCTCCCTATGTTGGCATGTCCCTTCACAATCACTAATAGAATGTTGGAATCCTCTGCTGGCTTGTTGCTGCTCAATTTGTTGGCTTGGAGTTGCTGATGGAGAATATTATTATAATGCAGAAGTCTGAATACATATCAGAAATAACCCAAATCAGGCCCCTTAAAGCTGTACGATACTATCAAAGTGTAACATACACCCTTGGTATATGTCTGCTCTGAATGTATTTTTGTGTTTTTTTTGACGGTTTTTGGTTTAGGTTTTCAATGCATGTTTTTGTATGTGTGATTTTTGCAACATTGACATAGAAAATGAAGCATATATGATAAACCCAGAAAAACTAAAAGAGATATCAACAAACTAACAATGACCCAGTTCGTATTTAGCCAGAAAATGAAATATGAGTATATACCCATATCACAGTTTGCAACTTCGCCCGGATGCTGTAGCCGGACCAGCAACAAGGCCACAATAAAATGCTCACCTCTCCGTGAAAATAAGAGGAATGGTATTACAAAGAGTAGCAGCAAACAATATTGCTCAACACATCAAGATTTGGAGAGGTAATCACCACATAACAATGAAGAAATGCAATATCAAAGTAACCACGTCCTTGGCTGGAATGTATGGCCTGCTGAAGGGTTGTATCAGTCATAAACTCACAAAAAATCTCAAAACTCCTGATTTCTTCCTCTAACATGTCTGCAGCAATGAGGCGGAGAGTAATCTTCATCAAAATGCAAGAAATCTGCTGCAAATAAAGTGTACGACCCCGTAGGTGGTACGGCCAAACACCCAGAAGTACGGCCTGCTTAATAAGAGTCTGCAACAGCAAATAAATATCATAGAAATCCTTAAAATCGGATTTCCAATGCCTTCTCAGCTGCAATCACAAACTCCTCCAAATATCCTCATTCCATGCTCAAATCAACTTCAAATGGATTCCTTGAATGCACAAATGAGACCTCTGGTTGAAACCTCCAATAACCTCCCCTGATACAATCTTCCACGCACAAGGAAAGGGATCAATGAAGGGGTTTTCGTCCCAACACTGTCACAATCAAACCCTAGAGCCAAGCTCAAAATGCCAAAGCACAATAAACTCACCAGTGAGCAAAATCCAATATTCTCGCATAACCATATGAGGTTCTTTTTGGTCCTTTTGTTTGCCTCTTTCTCCAACACCCAAGAGGGATTTGTTTTTATTTATTTTTATTCATCAAACATCCTCTTGTTTCCTCATGAGAGGCGCCCATCCCTAGGAATGCAACTTTTAGTTACAACTTGCACTTTATAAAATGACTTTACTTTATAACTTAAAAAGTCATATCGAAGTCTCATAAAATAATATAAGTTAAATATTTAATTTGACTTATATTATATTGTTTTAAGCTCTAGTCGCATCGAGACCATGAATATTGTGCAAAGGACCTCCACAACTGCCCTGCTAAAAATAGAAACTGCTCGACTCATGACTTACTATAAATAGTAAGTCCCTGGATTGACTTCCTAAACACCCCCATTAGCGTACGGAAGTCGAATTATTAACCTTGGTCCACTGGTGCAATGAGCTAGATGGGGGACATTACACAAAGCCAGTAAATGGCTGCGACCAGCAAACAATAGCAAGAATCACTTCAAATAATGGTGCAGCCAAGTTTATATGAGGCGTCTCACATCCTAACGTCCCAGCAGAATGGTCAACTCAAACTTCAACAAGTCTTCCAAAAGGTGGCGGATGATGTGAGGGACCCATAAAACTGTGAAACATTTCCTTCTTTGGAATTCTCACAACTTTCTTCAACTCTTACGCACCTTTTTATCTTCCCTCAAGCTTTCCAAGGTGGCGGCGGCTAGGAAAAATGATCTTCAAAGACTTGTTTGGATGAGTCGATGCTTCTTTAAAAACTCCACGATTCCTCTTAATATTCATAATACTTCCCTTCCAAATATTTAAACAACTCCTTCACATCTTATTTGGTATGGCTATTTCCCTTGCAGAAGGTACGACTAGCGGATGTTATGAGGGATGGTTGGCTTTTGGCCTCTTTCAGCAATTAAAAATTGAAGTTGTCTTTCACTTCAAAATATGGGATAATTTTCCATACAAATATTTCAATAAATCTCATTAGAAATTTAATCAAAATCTGGTAATAAAAATAATTGATTTCTAGCATACACCTATATACCAGAAATCAATTAATATTTGCTTGCAAATGAATTTCGATAAATCTCAAACCTATAGCTCCATTGAAAACAATACCAATTTGAAAAGATATTTTTGATATTCTCTTAAGATCTCCAAAAATCTTAAAACATTCAGCACACTTGTGAATCTTGTATGAATCCACCCAAATATTGGCTAGGAGGGTTTTCATCCTCGATACCAATCTCCACTGTAGGGTTTTTGTCTTAGGCTGAAAGTTGAACAAAAATGCTCAAACTCCACAACTGGGGTATTAGAAAATGAAATGTCAAAGATATGAAAATCTCTCTTCACAACCTCCTTTTTATAACCCCTTTGGATCTTTCTAGAAATTATATTTTTTAATCACCTTAAGAACTTTCTACAAAAATGATATTTTATTTCCTCATAAAGTGACTTTTATTCTAATTTGCTTTTTGGACCAAATAAGTCACTTTATAATAAAATAATTAATTAAATATAGTTGCCCATAAAAGGATAATTCAAGACAACTTAATTTAATTAATTAATTATTCCTTTACCATAATCCCAATTGGCCTATGGGAATCAAAAATAGGCTAAGGGTCTTCGCCAATCGATCATGCCTGCGAAGGGGACATTATAGGGGTGCACAACGAGATAATGTGATGTCAACCGCGGAACTGCATTAGTACTTGATTTCCCTTAACTGGGCAATCTATTGAAAAATGAAACTTTTCACCATTAAATCTAACAATCTTCCAAAACAAAACTCTCTAAAGGAATAGTGCAAGAGAATCATATGTTACCACAAATAGCAAAACCCTTTGGGTGATTAGGATTGGTGAAAATTTTCTCCATCCCTCACTATGTAGGTATTTTTTTTGAATTATTCAATTGTAGTCTACAAGGGAATTCCTATACATCCTCCATGACATTTTAGGACTTGGAGCAAGGTAGGTTATCTCATTGATCTTTATACTCGTTCTTTCCAATTCTTTAAGAAGGAAAACCCTCTACCATAACACTGAAGGCAACTTCTTTTGATCTCCCTATCTTTGCCAAAAGAAGGTTCACATAATCTCTTCTAACTCCTTTGATGTTTTTTTGGGAGCTTTCAAGATGGAAAATTGATAGACCAGAACCGATTGAACCACAATTTGGACAAGAGTTAGTCGTCCACTAGATGAAATCTATTTTCTTTTTCATCCAAAAGTCTTGTTTTAAATCTTAGCAATCAAACCTTTCCACATAATTGACTTAGATTTTCCTTTAAATAGAGGAATCCCAAAGCAGCTATCTGGTAAAGAGGCCTGCTTACAACCTTAGAGTCTGGTCAAATACACTTGCTTACTAGTAGACATTAACAAAAGAAGACTTTGACATGTTTTTGTTAATCATTTGATACAAGGAATTTCATATCTTATTTCTCCGGAGCCACTCTCATGGTAGGTTCAATAGTGAACATAGGATTATCCACAAATTGCATGAGTGACTAAATATCTATGAGAAGTAGATTTAGTACTTCGAACAGTTGCACTCAATTTTCCTCTTATGAAGATCTTCCTAGAGCTTCAGCTATAATGATAAGAGATAAGGGAATAGGGACTCTCCTTGACAAGGACTTCTTGAAGACTCAAAACTCCCTTGGAAAACATTTAACAATGATTAAAAAGCAAGGAGTAGCTTAACATGCTCTTACCCACCACTCCAGAATCTTAGAAGATCTAGGATTTAATTGAAGAAATCCTATTCCACCCTATCATAATTCTTGGAGATGTCTAATTCCAGTAGCAAGAGGATGACAAATTTCATGAACAATAACCCTATCAAGAAAGGGCCTTCCTTTAAAAAAACCACCTTACTCTTGGGAGATTATATTTGGGAGGAGTGGTTTCACTCTTTCTTTCTGCAATATTTTGTTAAACAACCTATCAATGTGATGTTAGCATTCTTGGAATCCTAATCGAACTTTTACAAAGTTTTTAAAAAGGACGAGGCCTAGGTGAGTGAGTCCAATCAGATACTCTTGTTTTGCCTTCTACTCATAGGTGAGTGTTGAGACTCAGGAGATTAGGCTTGACAATCCTAGGAGGAAGTGGAATTCTCCTAGAATGTCCCCAACATCCATGGTTGATGAACCTCTCTCGGAGAGGACATGGTTTTGCTTTGTGTAAAAGTCATAGCAAATCATTTGTTTTTATTTGGGCTTCATAAAATCATGTGGAACTGTATTTTAACCTATATATATTTTTTTAACAAATTCTTCATCTGGTTTTATTTGTGAATGCCATGTCCCTATTTCCGGAGTGATAACCAAACGGAGGATGGAGTTAGCATATTTTCTATTCCCGTAGGTTAACTCGACAAAACAGGGGAATATTCTGACAGAGCTAAGGATTGGAAAAGATAACTTTTTCAAAGGCTTGGAAAATAGAAAGTTGTTCTAAAGAGCTCAGTCAGTATTTGACATGATGGAAGGATGTATTAATGTGATTTCCACATTAATTATCAAAGAGGAAAGGAATCAATTAAATAATATTAATTTTAATATTATTTAATATCAACTTCTTGGTTGGTGTCCACCTTGGAGGAGTGAAATATTCAAAATAATATCAAATAGGCCTTGCCTAGTGAGCGGCCATATTGGAGAAAGGTCCAAAAACAATAAAATATTGGAATTGAGGATTGGCGCCCATCTTGGGTTTGAAAATAATAAAATATAGGTCCTATTGAAGGTGGCGCTCATCATTGAAGAAGGTGAAATAATAAAATAATGATTCCTTGCTTGTGGCGCTCATACATTGCAGAAGAAAATTCAAAATAAAATAATAAACTATTGCATTGGATCAAGCGCCACCCTTGGAGATATCAATTTGGAGGGAAATTGGTAAATTCAAATCTTTAATTTGAATTGGTATAAAAGAAGGATTGGTAGCTCATTTTCGGCATCACGAATCTTTTGCAAACTTTCTCATTCATGCTTGGCATTTGCTTTGCTTGTTCTTCCAAGGACAAAAACCCTTGCGGAGTTGTGTGTTGGATGAAAACCCAATCACACGTGGAGGCGGATTCACAATGGAGTTCGCATTTGCACTTCATTGAAGATCTTGTTGAGCTACATTGCTTCATCATGATTTTTGGTCGGAGACCGTTTGATTCAGATTTGATTTCATTGGAAATTTTACATTGCTTGAAGACTTGTTTGAATTTCAATTAAGAGCCAAATTCCATAAGCGCCGATTTCAAAGGAAGGCATGATGTTCTAGACGCCGAATTGAAGGAGGCTGAATTGTGTATTGGGCGCCGATTCTCCATAGAGCATTCTTGCAGATTTATATCAGCAGCAGTCTGACCTTGCCGCCTAAGTGGAGGAATTCCTTGCTTGAGGTCAGCGATTTGACATAGTTAAGGGTGGCGATCTGCACTGTAGACCAGCGACTATCAATTGAGGGATATCACAGCTAGTGGAAGGGACTGAGTAGCATACTCTGGGCAGTGATCAGTCCTTGGAGACTATCGGCATCATTGGTGGATGATTTCCCTTGCTTGCTACAGCGACCAGCTATAACTTGAGGACTCATCACAATCAGATCTGGGCGGTAGAGTTTCAGTCCCTTGGCATTGTGCGTTGACATCACAATTGGTATGTTTCATTGCATATTAGTTCTGTATTGAATCAGCAGTGATATCCATATTTGTAAGGTCAACTTGGAGCCTCAAATTTGATTGTAATCCCACTCTGTAATAAGACAATTGGAGCAGCAGATTTGCATATGTAATTTGCATACTTGGATGTGTATTTCATGTTGTAATTCATCTAGATAAGGCTGCCACTATCTATATTGTTGTTTGCATTTGTTAGTTCATTATTCATGCTTGGTGAAGACATTTTGTAAAGAGTACAAATAAAAATCAGATTTCAGTCCTAGGGTTTAATTGGAAGTTGCAAGATTCAGAAAATATTGCTATAAACCTAGAACGGGACATGACAGTGAACTTATGTAAATTCTTTCAGAAGTGAGATAGTAGTGTTTGTTCACCAAGCTAGATTGCCTAGAGTTTTTTCTTCAACCTAATACTCTTTTCCATAGTTCTAATGGAATGCTAGTTTAAGGTATTGACTCTATGTAAAGTTGTTGGACTCATACTTTCATTATCTATATGTTTGAGTTGCATTTATGTACTCTATGTATTTGAGGTGCATGTGGTAATTACATATAAAAGGGATCTTTCACAGTTTTGATTTGCATTGTTCACTCTGCTCAAATATTTAGGTGACAAACTAAATTTAAAAATCCTTCTTAAATATTTCTAATCTATCCACTACACGGGTAACACTGGAACATAATGATCTTACTGTGCTCAGTTCATGAGTCACCCTTTCACGCGTGCCATTATTTCATTTTCTCTGTGCTATTTACTTTATATATATTAACTGCATTGCTCACCACTGCTTGACTTTTTGAATAGTAAAATACATGTAAGAGTCTATAGCAAGTATTTCCAGTCTTTGCATTACACAGGTAACATGATGATCCCTTGTCAGAAACTTTCTTGATAACATTGACATAGTTTGTCCATTTTTTCCCTTTGTAACTAGAACTTTCACTAAAATGGCTGATATGAAATCTCAGTGCTCTATTGAATCATAACATCTCCTGAATATCCTTGGGTCTTGTTAAATTGGTAAATCCTCTTAATTTTTGTTCTTATTAAATTTGAAGCGTACTGTGACATACATCCTCTGTTGTTGCAGGTTTGTGTCTGGTGTTGGCATCATGTAATGCAAATGGCAGAGAAGGACAATACAGAAGGTCGCTGTCCAGCTTGCCGGATGCCATACAATAAAGAGAAGATAGTTGGGATGTCTGTTAGTTGTCAAAGGTGTGTTTTATCTCTTAGAATTAGTTTTACTAGTAAACAATCTATTACACAACTAGGAGTTATGTGCTTTATGTGTCACAAATATTGATAGAAGCATTATTGCCATGTACGTAGTGTAGGATGCAAGTGAATTTTTGTTATTCTTTCTATCCTGTTACAGAAATTGCAATTACAGGGAGGATAAATTTGAATTTGTTGTTTTATAATTTTTTATACTTTGGTACAGGCAGACAGATGTCGATTCTGAGAAGAAACAGAGGGCATACAAGTTGAAGGCAAAGATAGCTCAAGAACGAAATAATCTGAATAATGTACGGGTCATTCAAAGGAATCTTGTCTATGTTGGTGGTGTACCTGCCAGTTTAGCTGATGAAAAAGTATGCAATCTATTTCATGGGATGGAATGTAGTTGAATGCTTAAAAAAAATTACAATATAAATGTTAGCAGTTAATTATGTTAGGTTTTAAATGTTTTATTTACCAGAAGTGGAAAGCTAGAAACTAACATTTAGTGTATGCTTTTGTGAAATTATACCCAAAGGTGGATCTTTGACAGTATCAAGTCTTGTATATTGCTATATCTAGTAAGCATGCCTCCATGTGGCCAAATTTGACTTTATGGATGTGCATTTTTTAGAATCTTAAGCGTAGAGAGTTCTTTGGCCAATATGGAGAAATCATAAAGGTTTCAATCTCACGTTCTCGTTCCCGCATTGCCCGGGATTATGTTACTGGATCAACCGTAAGCGTGTAAGTTCAGCTGTATCCTTTGTTCTTGTAAGCAACTTTGGATCACCTATTCTTTTTTTATTTACTCGGGAGTAGAACTAAATACATGCATCCGGGAAGATAATGATATAACGAATGTGTCTGTTGAGGTTTGGGCTTTTGTCTTCTTTACTATAAGTGCTCCGACTTACTGCCAGACCAGAGCTAAATAGAGTGACCGCAGGTTGTCTACTTAGTTTAATTTTTTTTTGTTTGTTTGTAAAAAGGCAATTTAAATCATCCTCTTTATTAAATTAAAAGATTGGCCACTTTGTTAGTTAGAAGGCATTGTCTTCTGTCATGCATACATTTTCAGAAGTTAAATCTACATATCCCAGTGGATTTAATGATGCATTGCATATTGGTTTATGATATATTGAGTGTGAGTTCCTTTTTCTTCTGCATAAACGATTGATATAAATATTAGGAACTTAATTTTTCCCAGATTTTCCAACATAGATTTAACTATTTAAAACAGCATGAATAAATTAAATTAATGGAAATTACAATCTAGAATAACGAAGCAATTATATTCTTTATCAACAATATGCAAATTGTTACAGAAGGTTGAATACATATTTGTTTTTTTTCTCTGGATTTTGGCTCTTCTTTTCTCTTGGTGATCAGATGCAAAGTCCTTAAAGCTATGCCTCTTCTTTTCTCACGTTGCTTCCCATAGTTGGCCAGGATTCTGTTACTGGGTCAACCGTAAGTGTGTAAGTTCATCTGTATCCTTTGTTCTTGTAAGCAACTTTGGATCACCTGTTTGCTTTTTATTTACTTGGGAGTGGAACTAAATACATGCATTGGGGAAGATAGTGACATGAGAAACATGTCTGTTGAGGTTGGGGCCTTTGTCTTCTTTGCTGTAACTGCTCCAACTTACTGCCAGACCAGACTGACTGCAGGCTGCATGCTTGTCAGTTTGAATTTTTTTTGTTTGTGAAACGGCAATTTAGATCACCCTCTTTATTAAATTAAAAGATTGCTCACTTTATTAGTTAGAAAGCATAGTCTTTTATCACGTTTTCTTTTCAGAAATTAAATCTACAAATCCCAATGGATTTAATGATGGATTGCATTTTGGTTTTTGATATTTTGAGTGTGAATTCATTCTTTTCTCACGTTCTCGTTCTCACGATCCCCAGTAGCACAGGATTCTGCAACTGGATCAACCGTAAGTGTGTAAGTTCACCTGTATCCTTTGTTTTGTAAGCAACTTTGGATCACTTGTTCTTATCTTATTTACTTGGGAGTGGAACTAAATACATGCATCGAGGAAGGTAATGACATGAGGAACATGTATGTTGAGGTTGAGGCCTCTGTCTTCTTTGCTGTAAGTGCTCCAACTTACTCCCAAACCAGAGCTAAGTAGACTGACTGCAGGTTGCCTACTTGTTAGTTTGATTTTTTTTTTGTTTGTAAAAAGGCAACTTAGATCACCCTCTTTATTAAATTAAAAGATTGCTCACTTTGTTAGTTGAAGGCATAGTCTTTTTTCACTTGTTCTTTTCAGAAATTAAATATACATATCCCAATGGATTTATGATGAATTGCATTTTGGTTTATGATATTTTGAGTGTGAGTTCATTGTTTTCTTCTGCATAAATGATTGATATAAATATTATGAACCAATTTTTTCCAGATTTTCCAACCTAGATTTAACTATTTAAAACAGTGAATAAAATGAATCAGTAGAAATTACAACCAGAATAATGAAGCAATTAAATTCATTATAAACAAATATTTAAATTGTTATAGAAGGTTGAATAGAAATCTGTTTTCTTCCCTGAATTCTCAAGCCCTGTATGCCCCTTCACCAATGTGCACCACTACCTTGTCTGTCATGTAAGAGATTCTATGATGCCAAATCTCCAGGTTTACAAGGAAATAATTAGTTTTCCAAGGGAATTGGTCAACCAACATACCCTTTCTAATCCTTAATTACACCACTTAATTTTTTAACAATTCACATAGGTGTTGTTTTATTTGAGAGCTTTTAACCCATTTACATAATTCAAAGGAATATTAATCCTTGTACACATTTGGGTAAAAGTTACATGACAATAAAGATATGACTAGTGAATGTCAAAATTATTTAATGTGTTATGTTTTAATGCATTCAATGTCTCTTCCATAGCTAGTTTCATTGTTTAATTATGTCCAAACAGGTGTCACTTGAAGTTAATATAATGTAATTCAGTTTTTGGTGGGATTATTGGTTATCTTTTTCTCTGTAGGAAGCAATATTTCTTGTTTTCTGTGTTCCTAGTTGTTATTATTACCATACCTGTTAACACATACAATCTGAACTTGTTTCATCCATGCTCTTCAGGTATATTACATTTGTTAAGGAGGAGGATGCCACTTTTTGTATTCATGCTGTAGATGGCTATATACTTGGAGGAAGTCCTTTGCGGTAGGTCCTGAGGACAGTGTTGTAATTTCTGTGTTTCAATCCTTATTCAAACTCTCCTTTGATTTGTCTCTATTATGGTGCTTTCAGAGCATGCTATGGGGCCACAAAATACTGTTATTCCTGGTTGAAAAATGTGGTATGTGTATGTCAGTAATCCAGCTCATGCCAATGTTATAGCAAGTCTCTTTTTCTCCAGGTGTGTTTGCTAATGGGTGCCCTTTTGTTTTAGCCTTGCAACAAACCAGATTGTTTGTACTTGCATGATTTGGGTATTGAAGAAGATACTTTCACAAAGGAGGAGATGTCTTCAAAATGTATAAGGTATGAGAATAGACCTATCCCACTTCCGTTCAAGGTTAACACAGTCTGTAATGGATTGCTTATGAGAGTGAAATGGGTATAGCTAAAATGGACAAATGTTATTTGTTGGTGAATAACAAAAAATGATGGATAGAACTGTTAGGTATATGCATACTGAGGTTATTAATCCGAGGTTAAGGCTACACGTATGTTGAATGGCAAATTTAGTAGGATAAGCCTAAGGGACTCATTTCTTGAATCCAATTATGATCTTTATAACATTGTTTCTGAAAATTCATCAAATTGAATGTGCATGAAAAGTTATTTGTATAGCATTTTCAAAAAACACCTGAAAAGTGGATAAAAAATAGAGTTCATGAAAGAGCCCAAGGGTTTGTTGTTTAAACTGGAAATATCAAAACCAGGCCAGAAAACGTGTAACATTCCAAACCATCATTAAACCAGTTTCAAGTATCCATAGTTGAAAATCCTGAAGGTTTATAATATATATTCAACTATGAAACTATACTGCTCTTAGAAGCAGGCTACAGGGTGCTTGAATGATGTTGATAATCATATGAAATCAAAGAGCTTCAAAACTAAAGTCTTAAGCAATAAACTGGAGTAAAGCATAAATGAAAGTAAACTCAGAAAACTGGGTACAACCAATCCAGAGGAACTACTAGCAAACAGAGTAAATTGCAATTTAGCCAGAGGGCCATAACTAAACCACAATAGAATTGGGTTAATCCCAGTGACCATAATGGGTATTGTCATTGAGGAATGACTATAGGAATGCTGATAATGCAGTTAATATATTGAATCTTGATAATTTTGAAGAGTACAGTGGTATGGGTTTTTTAAAATAAATATTGGAACTTACCATTGTTGTATATTTTCTATACATTAAACAGAAAAATCAAAAAATTCCAGAGTCTTACATGCTCTTCACAGCAACGCTCGGGACATTGTTTGCCCCCACCGGCAGCTGAGGTATGTTGCTCTATATCTACTGCTTCAAGTAATCGTTGGTCAAACAACTAACTTCTGGAAGTCAATTCATATTAGGCTATTGAATATTTGTGCTTCAATCTTGAAGAATATTTGGTAGAAATATTAATATTTGTTATGTGCAAACAGATTATGTTTTCTTTGCACTGTAGGATTTTAAATGCTTGAACTCAATATTTCTTTAATATTGCTATAGAAATATATTACTGCAAAGCAGGTATCTCTCTTTAATTGCTTTAACTTTTTAAGTACAGGGCCTGTTTTCCTAATCTGAAGATGTGTCTGTTTTATGACTTGGCATTAGGGAGGCCAGGCTAAAATTGCCCTTACCATTGAGACTATTGGGAAGTCAACTGTATTGCCAGCTAATGCTTCTTGGTAAAAAAATATGATTCTTGGTAGAAAATATTCATTTACAGTTTGCTATCCATTTGATTGAGGTAGAATAATGCCAGGCATTGATATTGCTCTTACGATTGTTCATGGTGCAGGAGTTTCTAGCAGCTTGAAATATTGAGTATTTCTAATTGTTTACTGGGATGCTAATGATGTTGCAGGGGCTTCCACACTACTCATGAAAAATTATTACCTGTAAGGACCCGAACTGTGCAGGGGTCCACTAATCCTAAATCATTTGCTTCTCATTCGTCATCTAGGTCTCCACCACCAAATTTACGAACAGCAATTGCTGCAGTGGCACCAGTGGTGTCTGATTTAACTACCGATCACATTAAACCATGTTCAAGGAATAGGGGTGGTCGGAGATTGTCATCTTGTAAATCTGGAAAACTGAGTACTGGCAAACACAATGTTGTTAGTGTAAGAAATAAGGGACTGGATGCACTTGGAAAGGGGTCACATTCAGTGGCAACTTCTCAAGTAGTTAATTCTGGACAAGCTACCCAAGGAAGTGTGACTGGTTTAATCAACCTTGATTCAAAATCTGAGACTCATGATGGCTTGGAAAATCCAGTGACGAATAGGACCTGTAATTTTCAACAAGGTCCATCTAATCCTGGCACTCTGTATGTTGATAAAATGGCCAAAAGTAAAAGAACAGATGCAGCTTGTGTGTCATGTGGTATTGTTTGTGGAAGTCCTAAAACTGCCTTGTCAGTCTCTGTACCTCATATCAACAATGAAGCCACTGTTTTGGAAGTAAATGAAACCACTGTCTTTATTTCTTCACATGAAAACAAAAATGACAAATCATTTGATCAGTCATTCCCTTGTGTAGATTTTTCAGAAGATAATGATAAACATTCTCCAGAAAGCTCTTTTGTTGAATCGAGGAATAATTATAGTATTAAAATCCCTGTAGATGCTAGACATCCTGACAATTACAAAGAACAATCTGAAAATTCTCTTGCTAAACATGGCCAAAAACTAAGAGATTATATGGAATTCTCTGAAAATAATTTTCTAGATTCACAGGTTCCGCTTTGTATGGATGGTGTTCTAGTTCTGGCAGATTCTCTAATGTCCAAAGAGGGAGCATCATCTAGTGTGGAAGATCAAAGTTTAATTTTTAATTCCAAGCTTTTAAATAATGTTATCTGCCACGGTAATCATGACAACACAGGCTGCAGTTGTCATGAAGTAGAGGAAAAGTCAGTTCCACATTTGAAAGATTCCACTGTTGATTCTGTCAAATACATTACAAGTAAATCTGTCTCAGATTTAATGCATAGGAGTCCAAAATCGAATATTCAAATGGCTACTGTGCTAGATATTGCTAAAATTTCTGAAGGCAGTTCAGACAAGTTGGACTGTTCTTATGGATTGGGACATGATATGATTCCTGAATTGACTAAAGGTGTCTTGGATGGTGGAGACAACAGTATAATTTCAAATATATTGTCTTTGAACTCACCTTATTCTGAAGGTATTTCGTTACCTAGTCACAACTTGGCAAGATTGCTTCTTGCTGACACTGACAAACCCAATGTTAGTTCAAATGACATTTCGAGTTTTTGGATGTTGCAGAAGAGCAATCAGTCCAGGTTTTTATTTGCAAGATCAGAAGATTATAGAGAAACGTCAATTCATTCTTCTACTCCATACTTGATATCTTCTAGTGAATTGCAGTTGGATTCATCAAATGGGAAAGACATTTTGGAAACCAGGAATGATTATGATCAAATAAATAGAGTTTCATGTCATTCATCTGTCCCTAAGATGGAAGGGTCTCAGACTAATTCTGAGGGCAGCATATTTTGCACTCCATCAGAGGCCCCAGGTGAGTTTGGTTTTTCAGATTTTGTTGTGTTGATTTTGGACGACTTAAAAATATGGTTTATTCTTGACAGTGTCTTTTATTAGCATATGCAATTCCAGTCACTCTTGATAAATGTCAGGAAACCTAATGTAAACGCATAATAAATCTTTAGGAGAAATATATATTGCATACTTATTTCAAATTTTGCTATAATGGGAAACAAAAGAAGTGTATCTATAGGTTCTTGTTGATAGTTTGAGGTAAGGCCCTATAAAGATGTTGTTTGCTCTCAACCTATAAAATCCATATTGTTTTGTATATTCTCTTGAATTGTTTTTTTTTTCACAACCGTTTCCTTGGTCTGAGTGAATTCATTTGTATAGCACTCAAATTTGTTACTCTGCAACTCTGTTCCTGGCCTTCAATGACAAAGGGACCCTTATCAGGTACAATGTCTGTTATAGACTGATGGCATTTATTTTAAAGTCAGCAGGATTCTCAATTTGAGTGAAGTAAATTAGTCTACATTTTACACAATCACTCTTTATGTCATTATTTGTAGGAAATTTTCATTTTCAGAAGATAAAAACTTAATTTAAATTGAACTTAGTGTTTTTTTGGGCCGTTTGCATTTCCACTGTATTACACAAAAATGATTACATTTTGCTAAATGTTTTGGTTGTTTGTATATAGATATATTATAAACAAATTTATAAACCTAAATTAGAATACAAAACAGATTACAATTATAACTTTTTTATTGGAAACCTCTTTAACCTTGTGTCCTTTGTCAAATGTTTTCATTGTTAAGTGAAGAATCTTAACTACATTATTCACAATTTTACTCAAATTGACTGAGTTCGACATGTGAAGTTGAGACTAAAAATGTAGAAGTAGAATCTCAAAGAAGTTGTTGGACAAGTTCCTTTAATTTTCTTTTGTAAACATTTTATTATTTATAATTAGAAATTAAAGGTTTTAGGGTCAAGTATGAAGGTCATTTTGTTAAAAATTGAAATTGTTTCAATTAAGTATATTCATTTGGCTATTAATTGATTTTGATGAGAATATTGAAACATATGAGTTGACAATGTATTAATTTGAAATATCTGACAATATTTCTTTTTTAAACATTTTATTAATTATAATTAGAAATTAAAGGTTTTAGGGTCAAGTATGAAGGTCATTTTGTTAAAAATTGAAATTGTTTCAATTAAGTATATTCATTTGGCTATTAATTGATTTTGATGAGAATATTGAAACATGTTAATATGAGTTGACAATGTGAGTCATTTGATCCATAAACTCGGGGCAACTATGCTACACTCCAGTACATCAACTTATGGATGTAAGATTGAGACACTTCAACCTTCCTCTACGTGCACTTTACCACCTCTAATGGCTGCCTATGCATGTGCATCAAAGGAATAAAATAGAAACATCTCAAATGCGGCCATAAAATTGCATCACATACAACACAAGCATGCAACACAAATAACACAGAGGAAACCCTCCAATGAGTAGAAAACTCTTGAAAGAGTGAGCTATGCTTCTCATGTCATTAATCCATTGTTACTAGGTTACATTGCTACTATAGGTTGCCTAAATGTGCTAGAAGCCTACCCACATATAGTCTTGAAGATGAACATGACCTGCACCTCCTCTAATGCTGGATTTGGATGTCCGATACACCCTTTACTTTGACCAACTAGCTCAGCTCTTTGATCAATTAGATCATTCATTGCTTCCATAGCCAATCTGCATCTGCTAGCTTCGGCAACTCTACCAACCAAAATGCAACTAATGCATGAACCTCCTCTACACCCACAACCTCAAGGTCCATCTTCGCTCTCGGCCATCTCCAACACTCCAGTCCATGTGATTCTCTTGGCTAACACAAGCACTAGCCCAACACTTGCAACAACATGGTCTGCCTCTATGATCGGCCATCAAAGAATCAAATCCTGAACTACATGAGAGGCTCTCCGATTTGAAGAACCACATAGACCATCGAGGGCTACCTCTCCCCCTAGGCCACACACTAGCTCCTCACTAATTCTTTTTCTTTGTCTGTGTAATATCCCAAACTATTTGTTTTTTTATTTTTGCAAATTTATAATGAAATGCATAACCCTAGCAAGGTGAGAGCGTATAGTGTTTGGGAACACTATCTAAATGAATGCAATGCTGGAAAAGAAATCAGAGTCATGGCGGCATAGCCTTCCAGAATGATCAATGCCAAATTGGCAGATAACAAGCAGACTTGATCAATGCCAAACGGGCTGAAAATGATATGCAAATGCAAAGGGATTTGGCGGTAAACCTTTTAGGTATTAAAGTAATATTTAATTTATAATGATTAATTAGTCTTTAGGATAGACTTTAGGAATATTCTTTATTCTTTTAGTTGTCTTCTTATCCTTTTGCTTTATTAACTGTTCTTATCCTTAGCAAATAAGTTGTTTGTAATTCTTATTTAAGGATGCTTTCACTTCCTTTTTAATATCGAATATCTTGGTAATAATTTCGTGTTTTATATTATTTATGTTATTAGAGCCCAAGTCGAGCTTTGGGATTGGTGAACACATGAAGACATAGGGACTGTCGCCAGCAACGATAGTTCAAGGAATGATTCGAAGCATAGAAAGTACCAAAAGGGTACGTATGGAATTGTACAGTACCGTACGAAACCAACAAGGGTTTCAAATCTATCTAGGGTAGAAATCTCAATTATTTTTAGGAACATTGTGGGTTTTTTGCTGTTGGAAATTGTGCCAATTTTCTTGTAAAAATTGTCATTTTTTTGAGCGGTTTTTTGAAGGTTTTCATGGGTTTCTTTCAACCTTTTCTACTAATAAAGGAAAATCGCGCTTGTTAGTGTTGTCACGCCAATTTATTTTGGGTCGTTTTTACCAGAAAATTTGTGAGGTCGCAGATTTTTTTATTCGTTGTTAGATTCTCCATTGTAACTCGCACAAGGAAGGAAGCTCATTTTTTAGAGTTTTTTACTAGGCCGCGATTGGAATACAGGAAACATGTTTTGGGCGGTTTCTTTGAAAAATCATGCCTCCGTTTTATCATTTCTAGGCAGATTTTTTTAAATCCACAGCTAGGGTAGGAGATCTATGTTGTTATTCGACAATTTTTTAGATAAATCATGTGCTTTTTAAACAAAAACATGAGCGGCTAGGGCATGAGGTTTGTTGAACCTGCTTTTGGCAGTTTTTTTAATAAAATCATGGTCTTTGCTGAGCGGCTAGGGTTTTCAGATCCTTTTTATGGGCGTTTTGTTCAAGGTTTTAATGATTTTTTTACAAATTGTGGTTGTTTGGTGCTGACTAGGGTTTGACTCAAAAAATTTCAGTGTGACAACAGAGAATTTATTTATTTTTTCTCCGTGATTACTTTGCAGAAGGGAAGATGGCCTTTTTACCCATCATGTTGGAAGGCAGTCAATGCTTTATTGGCAAAAATTACAACACGCGAAAGCAAAGCATGCTCACGATCTTCAAGTACATATGCTTCAAAAAGATCATCCTTGGTATTAACACCTGACCAACGATTGTGGGTAAAGATTAGGACAAGTTTGACGAGCGTGATAGAGAAGTCGTCATGTTGATAAAGTTATTCGTAACTAATGAAATGCTTTTGGCGGTTTAGACAGGCACAACCTGTGTAGAAATTTGGAAGCACCTGCGAGATTTGCACGACTTCAAATAAAGGCAGGACCTTCTTCCTGAAGAATATGCTCTTTTTGATCATGATGGATGAGAAGATGTCCTTGCAGGAGTAGTTACTGAATATCAAGGACATCCGAGATCAATTATTAGCCATAGGTGGAAAGATGGAAGAAGAGGATATGGTATTAATTATGTTGAAACGCTTATCACGGGCCTATGAGCATTTTATTGAGACACTCAATATCACATCTACTAGTGTTGACCTGAAGTTCGAAGAGTTGTGCAATAAGCTCTTGCAACAGGGCATATGGAAGAAACAATTTGGGAGCAGCAGTGATATGTAGAGTGTGGAATAGGCATTTGCAGCCAAAGACAATGCAAAGGAAAATGGCACCAAAATAAGGACAAAGTAATAATGTGGATACTTGATAGAATCTCAAAAATAGTACGTCATTATTGTGGTAAAATGGGCCATATGAAGAAGCACTGCAAAAAGAGGTTGGTTGAACAAAAATTCAACCAGGGAGGGGGCCTTCGCCAAAGGCTCATGTCGTAGAGTACTCTGAGGAGAAGGAATCAACCTTCTATGATTTCATGGCCAAATGACCAACAGATCAGTCAAAGTTATCTGTGTGGTACATAGATTCTGGAGCATCTCATCATTTCACCCACATGAAAGATTGGTTCACAGAGTACACGGTTTGCTCAGATTCAGTGATCTTCGATGGTGGTGAGGAGTACATAGTAGTTGGGAGAGGGAATGTGCAAATAACCTCTGGAGAGAAAATTTTATTTTTTTCTCAATGTACTGTATTGTGCCGGGAATGGAGCTTAATTTACTCTGTGAGTCAGATTATGCGACATTGTCCCAATTTGGATGTCATCTTTAGCAAACATAAATGCTACATAGTTGACAAGGAGACCAAGAAAACCATTGCAATTGGTATCGAAGATCATGGTTTGTATTAGTAGTTGCATGTCAATGTTCAATGGCTACATGTCAGTTTCAACAATTGCATGTTTTGAGTTTCAACAGTGATATACATTATTTAGAGCTTTGTTTTTGCTAGCTTGTAAGGCATGGGTGACCGAAATAAGACAAATATTTGCTTGAGTCTCTTAGACAAAGTCAGAATGCTTTGGAAAAGACTGAGAAAGTTCATGGCAAATTTAAATTAGAACAAGAGTCCAACAAATATTTGATCCATGATTGGTCCCACTCCTAATCCTTTTGAGCCAAGGCTCTTACAGAAAGAAGAGGGTAAAGATCTTGTTCAAGGGGCACTGATGAAAATACAAGACATAATAAATTATAAATTTGAAGCCACCAAAATTCTTGATCAGTATCAAGAATTACTTGATGAATTCAAAGATCAAGTTTCCTTTGATGGTTACTTGGAGTTACTTGAAGTGAGGTATCCTAACAAAAAGGGCCTTTATAACTACATAAGAAGGTCAAGAAAGAAAGAGAAGAAGATAGAAGTTTCCAAGGAGTTAAGAAGATAAAAGTTTCCAAGGAGTTGGAGTTGAAGAAAATGTTTTTGAAGGAAGAAGAATCAAGAGAAGCTGTTGTGAAGCAAGAACCCATGAAATCTTTTTTGAAGGAAGAAGGGAAGCCAAAGCTAGAGTCTCTAGTGCAAAGGACCAAACCCCATTCTAAGACATCTGCTTCCAGCCAATAGAAGAAGTGCTCTCCTATTGTAAAAAAGAAAGATGACAACAAAAATGAATTTAGAAGGCAAAGGCTTTGTCTCTCATGTAAGTAGACTTGAGAGCTAAGTCATAAATGTTGGAGTGAAAAAGAGGTGAAGCCAGACAAAGAATCAGATAGAGAGCTACAAAGGAAAATAGGGGAACTTGAATTTGTGAGAATAGAACACGAGAAAGGAGAAAAATCAGTGTTGCAAGAATTTGGAAGGAAGCCGCCCATGTAGGAATCTGCCATGCAGGTGGAAAGTATAGAATTTAATGAAGAAAAAGATATCTTATTGACTTTGGAGATTGTTGACTAGCAAAAAAATGATTTTAATGAAGTCAGAGAGGAAGCATCCCTTACTGATGGCTCGAGTAAGGAAGTTGTTCTTGTTTAGTTCACATCCATCATCCTCAAAAGATTGAATCCATGCCATATGCGGGTGATTTGCTAGATAATTGTAAGAATGAAAGTGAGAAGAATCTTTCAAGTCACTAGAAAGATGGCGTTTTATCAACATTCTTGTGAAAGTGAAAAGAATGCCTTGAATCAAGAAGCATGTGAGGAGTTCCAAGATGACTTTGTTGGAAGACATGTACGTGAAAAAAAGGACTCATCAATTACTAATGTTGGTTTTAAGCGTGCTGAAAATATCAGATCAACAACTATTGATAAGCACTTGGATTGTTCTGGTGATGATAATCCAGTTTATGAGAAGGATGTTCCAATTCAAGAAGATTGTCAAATTAGCTTTTAGAAAAATTCTATTGAAAGGTATGTTATAGAACTAAGAAGAGAATGTTGATTGTAGAGTTGATTCTAGCAGAAGTTTGATGTCATTGCATGATTTTGATCATTATGAGAGTGATTGGTGGGAAACACAACTTGTAGCCAAGGATACATAGATCCTTTCATACAAGCTGCAAGTTGTTTAGACATAAGGGTGTGGGATCCGAGTGATACTTTGAGACACCCGATGTTGAAGTGGCTCTCACCTAATGCCTCACTCATTGATTCACTCGCTATTCATGGTGCCTTCGTTCCTTATACTAAAGGAGTTTGCAAGGCAACTCACAAGTACATGGAGGAAATTTTGAAGGAGGTAGCTGATGGCCGATCATATGATGCTTGTGAAACAGTGAATTCACAAGTAGTGCTATCTTCCATGGTAGAAAATCAAAATCTAATGATTCAAGATCTTTTGGAATGACCAAATTTAATGAATCTTGCTGCTTATGAAGCAATAGTTAATGAGAAATCTGCAACATCAGAAGTTCATCAACTGAAATATGCAGGTCACTTTCACAAAGGAAGAATATTTTGAAGATCATGTGCAGAGATACTTCAAAGACACTCTTTTGTGAAGAAGTTAATGATGCAGCCATTAAAAAAAATGTTGTAGTTTGCAGCCAAGAGCAAGCAAAGAAAAGTCATTTTTTAGAAATTGAGCAGAGGCCCAAAGAGCTGCATGAGTTGAAGAAACAATTGATTGTAACAGAAAAGAAAGAGGTGCAAGTTTTAATGGAGATGGATAGCACACAAAGACTCATTGAAGAGCTATCATTAAGATTGAAGAGAGCTCAAATTGAGGAGAAGAAGAAAGACCTAATAGATGAGGTAAGTGGGTTGTAAAAAGTGAAGAAGGCATTAGAAACAATGAAACCTAAATACTTGCATTTGATAAGAGATAGAGATATTGCCATTAGATGTGCAGAAGAGGCTTTAATTGCATCTAAGGAAGTGAGGGAAATGTTTGATGAACTTACCTTTGAACGTAGTTCAGTCAAGGACTATTTGAAGATTCAATTGTAAGGGAATTAGAGATGATGGTTTTAGAAGATTGTACAAAATTAGGCCAACATGAAGAGTGGTCTAATCAGAGAACTGATTTTCAAGCTGAAGACTGGGATAATTTTCAATTTTTTTTCTAGATCCCAATTGGGTCATGATTTAACTATCACGGGGGAAAATTTAGATGATTTTCTCATTGGGATAGTTGAAGAAGTTTCACCTGGTGTAGGGTTTCCAAAATATATTAGAGAAGCACAGAAGAAGCCAATTGCATCACAAGAAGGATCGAGTGTTGGGAATTGTGAATTTCCGAGATTGATTTGGGATCTTGGAATTTGCGAAGAGGTTCAGTCAGGAGGATTTGATGAGTTGAAATAGCATTGCTTGAGGACAAGCAAGCTTTGGGAAGGGTGGACTGTCATGTCCTCGTTTTTGAGCCCAAGGTATTAATGTTTATATTGCAGTACATATCATATATTGAGTGAATTTATATATCGTAGTACATATTATATATTGAACGAATTCATATACTACAGTACATATTATATATTGGAGTGAATTCATATACTACATGTTGATGTGTTTTTTGTGACAACAACAACATTAGAATAAAACATTGGGTATTCTATCCTCTCTTGAGAAAAAGCCTCTCGGGTGCTAAACTATGTGATCACACAAGAGTGCTCCAAGGTTCCTTTTGGGTCAGGTCTTGACTGGCACGGGATAGACTCAGTGGAATGATGTGATCTTGCTGGTAATCGCAAAGGGACTTACGCAAATTGCTCCTTCTTCATGGACATGGATAAATTCATTACTCCTTGGACTTGGATTTGTGGATGAATGGAAACTAATCCTAGTGAGGATCTAAAAACAAAGTGCAAAAGATGAGTAAGGGTTCGGGAATCTAACTGATGCAAAAGATTACTGTTGATCCATGGAAACTAAAACCATGCTTTGCTTCGTTATGAGGCAACAACTACGCAGAAATGGTGCAATCTTCTGGGGTGCTAATGACGATTTTCAGATTGCTTAAACATAGAACATGGACAAAACAATCAAAGTTAAGCTTGAAATGAGTTCAGGCCAACCATGCACTATGATTTGCAAGCCGCAAACAGCAAATGGTATGAACTAGGAGTTTCAATGATGCACCAACAACAATGTTTTCTATCATTCTAACTAATGAATATTGAAAGACAGTAGAAATGAAACAATTCAGAACTTGGAGCTTATGATTTGCTTCAAAGAAATTAGAAAACCATGTCACAATCTAAAGAATACTACAAACACCAATCCTCAATGTTTATATATTGATTTGGAAATATGTCTTACAACAATCTTGCTGATTCTTCAAAGTTCTTTGCTCCAAAAATGGAGTGCAACAGAAATGAACAGCTAACTATCCTTCTACTCTAATGTCTAGTGAAACATGAGTGAAAAGAGAATTGAATTGGGAATCCTAGAAATGAGGCGCTCAAGCCTTTATATAGGCATCCAAGAGTACAAGAAACCCTAATGAGGAGGTAGGTGAGACTGCCACCACTCTTGGCAAATGAAAAGTTGACACCTGTCCTAGGGCGCTACCTGACTGGGACCTCCAACAAGGCAAAGTCTAGTCAGCCGCCACCTCATCCTGCTCTTTGGTCTCAAGTGCGCCTTGGACTTGGAATTTTGTCTTTGTGTTGGGTACTTCCTTTGGACTCTTGCATTGGCACGGGTTCTTGTTCTTGGCTCTCCAAGGATTGATCCTTTTGTTTGGAATTGGAATCCATGATATTGGACTTGGAGTGATCTCTTCCATCCTGTTATCCTTGATGCAAGCATTCTCTAGGTCATTGAAGTCTTGAAAGGATTTTCATCTTCCTTTAGCATTCATGCGAAGTCTCCCCATCATTTGGAAGTAGTCCTCTTCTTCGGTATTGGAACCCCATAATGCTTGAGATAGTCTTTGATCATCCTTGAGCTTTGTCTTCATGGAAGCTTATCCTTGTCCTCAATCCTTGCAAAACAAAGAAAAATCTTGAATAGCAAAGGTGGATAGAATCCTTCAATGCAATGCAATAAGATAAAACATGAATAATCTTTCATGATTCAAGAAGAATACACAATTTTGATCAATTTTCATTCCCAAACTCTTGAGTAAATAAAGGATTTCCTTCATTCCTCTTGTGAGAAATTCACTCTTTCCTTAAGAAATTCGCCTTTTCAATGGAAAATTTGGCGTTCTTATGAAGAATTCTGTTTCAATTTGATGAAATCTTGTTCCATTTCAATGGATTCCTGATCCTTTTATGTGAAATTTCTGCCCTCTTTTTAATGGATTTCTGACTTTTCTTATCGAATTTCTGATTTTTCCTAAGTGAAATTCTGATTTTATAATGGACATGTATCAAGAAATCTGCCCCTCAACCTACAGAAATTCCAGCTCTCATGGAAAAATCTGCCCTTCTGCAGAAAACGCACTTCTTCTATATTGAAATTCTGCCTTTGATGAAGTCTGCCCTCAAATGAAGAGGTCTGCTTTTTTGGCGAATTCTGCTTTGTAATTGTGTTTGAAATTGTTTGGAAATGTGAGGTGACGCCCCTTTATATATGCAATTGAATCCTCACCCAGTAGGGCTGACTTGGATCAATAAGGGAATTTTTTAAAGTTCTTATGCCTCTATACCAAGGCCGACTTGGTCTTAAGGCTGGCCGACTTGTATTTGACATAGGCTGACTTGGATTTGTCATGGATTTCAACCTTGGCCGACATGAATTTTAAGCTTCCAAACTCCTTCCTGGGCCGACTTGGATTCCATGCCCTTGGATTTTGTCATGTTTTGGAGTCTCCCTGAGGCGCACTTTGAGTGAGTCCATGGATTTTTCCTTGGAATGATTTCCTTGAAATGATTTTTCCTTGTGGAAGGGTGCGTATTCTACGGAGTCTTGGATTTTCCTTTTAGAAGTTGGGTAATGGTCTTAAATTTCTCCCGGAGTTTATATTTTGATATTTCCCTTGGATGACTTGGAGAACGATCAATTTTTTTTATTTCCCAAACGGTGGTTTAGTAAGTCGGCCACCACCTCAGGATTTTGTCATCTTAGGTGCAGACTTTATGACGTTTAGAAATCTTCCCTATCCAAGGGCGCACTTTTCACATCAGCGTGGATTTTGTGATGCCCAAAATTCTTTTTTGTCCTAGGGCACACTTTGGGTATTGGCGTGAATTTTGTAATGTCCGGAATTCTTCCTTGTCCTAGGGCGCACTTTGGGTGTTGGCGTGGATTTTGCATTGGTCGGGGATTTTAGGAAGTCATGGATTCTTAATTCCTTGGGAATCTTTTCCTTTCCTTAGGTGCATATTTCATTGGTGCGTGGATTTACTCAGGTCTTGGACGGGAATTCCTTATCCTTAGCATGAACTTTTCCTTACTTCGGACTTCCTTATCCAAGGCGCATCGGGATTTCAGTCATGGAATTTTCCTTGTCTGGAATTCCTTGTCCAAGGGTGGCCTGCACTTTAGTCATGGAATTTTTCTTGTCTAGAATTCCTTGTCCAAGGGACATGTTGTGACCAAATCACACATCACCCCATTAGGAATAGGGACCCCCCTTTTTTTGAGCTCTAAGTTTTCAATAAGTTTTCAATGAGTTTTCAATGAGATTTTAATGATGACCTGACTCATTTTCCTTTGCCGGCACGGTAATAATTTCCTTGCCTATGATCTTTGGTTCATGATTAGGGATAGATGAACTTGCTATAATGAAGAATCTTGATCAAATCTCATCTAGATATTGAATTTTGAAGCCAATCCTGAAGAATGTTTGAGACCCTGAAAAGACTAAGCCTGGAGCCTGAAATCCTGAAAATCCTGAAAAATGGCTAAGTCTGAAATCTGGTGAATCCTCCAAATTCTATATTTTGCATCTTAAATCCGGTGGATTTGGGACCTATCTCAAACATCTTGAAAGGTATATTGAAAAATATTTAAAGTATAAGATTATACTTAAATATATTTTTCAATATACCTTTACTCGCGCGATCCTGAAAAATACCTGACGATTTCAGAGGATTCAAAACACTGATCTAGTGCGACAGGGTACTTAAGTGGCGCAAAATCTAGGCGCAAAATCACGAAGGAGAAGGTACTTGAGCCAGAGGATTCGAAAACTTGATCTAATGCGCCCATCTACACCTTGATCCAATGCGAAAGTCTAGAGGATTTCGATCTTCTATCTATTGCGCCCAAACCAAAAGATCATTTTGAAGGAGAGAATGAAGATTTCAATGCCTTGAACTAGTGCGAAAATGAAAGGATAAGTCTCAGAGAGAATCTTGGAGCAAATTTAAATGATAGAAGTCAGAGGATTTCAATTCTTCAACTGATGCGCCATTAAGAAGGAAGAGGGAGTCTTGAGGTTTGGTTGACTTGAGGAAGAGAAAGTCTAGAGGATTTCAATCTTCTATCTATTGCGCCAATTCTTGGGGATTTTCACCCTTCAACTAATGCGAAATGACAAACTCAAACATGCAAACCACTTTACCAAACGATAAGGTCTAGAGGATTCCCAATCTTGATCTAATGCGCTAGAGGTTAGAGGATTTGAATCCATGAAGTGATGCACTTATCCCATGTCAACTATCCAAGGTTTAAAGATCTTCAATGGTTGATCTAATGCGACCACATGAGGGAAAACTCCAGAGGATCCCAAAAGTTGATCTAGTGCGCCCAAGTGATTTCAAGATGAAGTTCCAACGACCCTCATCCAATGCGCCATATCATGAGGAGACCGCCAGTGTCCTAGACATCCAATGTTTGTTCTTCAGGGTAAGTTTAGAGGATTCCTACATAGTGATCTAATGCGCCCATTCCAGGCTCATCTAATGCGCATCATAAGAAGAGTGAAATTTGTTTCCAGAGGATCCTACAAGGGCAACCATTGCGCCAAACACCATGCATGATCTATTTCAAGACAAAGGCTATCTAAATCCATTCAAGTTTGAAGACTTCAACCTAGTGAAGTGATGCGCCATCTCCCAAGCCCCTCATCAAAGCGTTCAACAAGAAGAAATCTAAAATGGCATCTAATGCGCCATATCCAAAGGGGGAGAATGAAGTTTATTTGTGAAGATCTCTAACTACTCATCTAGTGCGCCACTCCCTTAAGGAATCTTAAACATGATCCAATGCGCCACACTAAGAGAGAGTGAAGTTTGATTTCGAAGATCTCATGTTACCTATCTAATGCGCCATAAAGGAGAGGAATTCAAATTGATGATCCAGTGCGCTAGGAACTTGAGGATTCCAATCCTCCAACCAATGCGCCATCCCTTAAAGCAAGTGAACACTAAGTGCTATCTAATGCGAAGTGTGAGAGGAATCAAGGACTTCATCTAGTGCGAATTGCCAAGAGGAATTCAAACTTTGATCTAAAGCGCCATGCATTAAGACTTTGAGGGTGTCTAAAGTGAAATTCTTGATCTAATGCGCCTAGAAGCAAGATAAAGAAAGATCATGATATTTTAAAGAAGGAGACTTCACCATGCTGATCTAATATGAAATTCAATGAGGAAGTCAAAATGCGAATCCAAAGGATATGAGAAGACTCCAAAAACATCATCCAATGCGAAATACAAGATAAGAGGAATCCAAACCTTCATCCCATGCGCTTGAAGGAGAAGAAATCACAATCTACAAGGAGATCGCTAAGACCTTAACTAATGCGTCCATCAAGGGAGTTAGAAACATTTAATGATTTTTGCCTTGGGAAACGTGAAAATTGCATTTATTAAATAAAGATCAAATCTAAATTAAATGTTTGTGCACAATAATAAAGGAGGTCGGCCTAGAGAAAAGGAAAAGTTTTTAAAGCAAATTATGTATATATACCTCATTTCCTTTTCATTTTTATCATTGTCAAGAGCAGATTTGTTTTCCAAGAGCAGATTTTTCCTCAAGGAGCAGCAACAAGAAGTTGTTTTAGAAGAATAAATTTGATTTTATTAAATTTAAGCAAGTGGTGGATCAAATTGCAAGGTATCCAATTCAAAACAGCTCATCAAGTAAGTCTGATCTGAATATTTCTGATCTGATTTTCTTATTTTTCCTTCATTGAATGCATTAAAATTGTTCAAATATCGGTAAAATTCAAGAAGGATAAGTGGATTTTCATGGATTTTCATAGATTCCTCGAGTTTAGTAGCAATATTTCATAATTATAAAGGAAAATTTCATAATTTAATCCACTAAAGTTGCTGAAGTAAAGTCTAGATTCTGTTTACAATCACTTATTCGCGTCAAGTCTGCAGCATAATGGCAATGACTTCTAAAGAGCGACAAGCAAAGATCCGGATGGATGCCAAGGGGAAGATTCCTGAATCAAAGCTCGTCTCAAGGTGGACAAATGTAGGAGACACGAATATGGGGAGTAGCAACTTGGAAGATATCAAGTCAGTTCTTGAAGAACCAAACGGAGGTAGTCTCGCTCGAGCCATCATGAGGAGTGGAGCCATTGAAGCTGCTTGTTTTCCGCCAGCTTTGCCGTGTCCGGAGATGATCATCGAATGTGTCAAGAAGTATGATGTAGATACAAGGCAAATTATAGCCAAAGATGGAACGATATTAGCTTATTTGCAAAAGGAAGCAGTTGAAGAAACTTTCAACATTCCAACTAAGGAAAGGATGATCAGCATCTCGATACAACAAGGTCAGCAGGAATATGATGTCGACTCCAAGACAAAGTTACAAGAGATAAGGAGAGAATGGATGGCCAATCCAGCTATGAAGTTCAATATGAATAATCCTCCACAATTCCACAAGTCAGATTTTCATCTTGAAATTGGATATTTGATCATGTTTCTAAACAGAATGACAGGAATGCCTCAATCTGCTACCTTTCAGCCTTGGATGTACTCTTTCATCAAGTCAGTTCTCAAAGGGAAAATGATTGATTGGGCTGGACTTATCAGTCAGAGTATACATGAACAGTTCATCAATTTTGCTAAGACCAAGACTTGTCATATGAGTTCCTATGTAGTGTACCTTCTCGCCAGAAATGAAGTCTACTCAGGTTTGACCAAAAAAGGAGAAGTCGGCATTGGGCCTAATAAATACCTATCACATCAGTGTTATCCTCAGTTGCACCTAAAGAGTATCAATCATTATACAAGATTCAATGATGCATTTGCTATGTTCATAATGAAGAAACTGAGGGGAGAATTTCATAAAAGGTTGTCTAATGCAGCGAGAGAGTTCATTTCAGCATATGGACACTGGTATACTCAGCATGAAAGGTACACTTACCTAAGGATCCAAGGGTTTACATCATATCCATACAGATTGCCAAGGTATCCAACCAACAGGATGGTGATGTTAGAAGTTACAAGACAACTCCTAGAACTCATCAGGTTGCAAAAGTTGAAGAAGAAAGGAGGAATCCAGTTTCCACTTTGTCTTGGACAAAATCTGGAGTGTCCATCCTTATCAGCGGCTGAATATTCTGAAATAGAACTACAGGCCTATCATTTGCAAACTCATGGCACCAAGAGGCTTAACTTTGACCCTTTCCAAGTTTGCTGGAAATATAACAGAGAATTCAAACATGTCAAGCAGTTGGAAGACCACTGGGCCAGTGCCCAAGATGAAGATGATCTCCGAACACTTCAAAGTTCGAGACTCACCTGGGATTTAGTCAGAGCCACCAAAGTATTCAGGATTCCAGACCAGTTCACCGAAGATGATACTTTATTAATAGATGAATTTGATAAGATAAAGGATTTGCCTTATACAGTTGATTGGTCAAAGAGAGATGCATCCGAAGAAGAATTGATAAAGCCGGTCTTAGCCATGACACAAGTATGTATCAATCAACTATTGCAAGAGATGAGTGATGAAAGTCAAGTTCTCACTTACAATAAGATGGATGAAGGAGAACCAAAACAGCATAGTACACATAGCCAACCACAACATAGTGGGAATGATCAAAGTAATAATTCAGCTAGAAAGAGGAAAAGACCTAGTCAAGATCAAGGGGAATCAAGCCAAAGACCGCAAAAGAAGAGTAATCCATTTACTTCATCTAATCCACAAGAAGGTGCTTCAGTTGTTCAAAATCCAATACAAGAGATTGAAGTTATAGAAGAAGTTGCCTTGATTCCGTCAGAAGAGATTCAATCAAGCCCCACTGTCATAATGGAGGATAATGATGATCTTGGTCAAAATGAAGTAGGTCAAGCAGAATCTGATGAGGAAGTAGCTCGTGTTCAACACAATCAAGCTCAAGGACAGCGAGATCTTTCTGCTTTCCCACCTTGGTTAAGGCAAAGGATTGAAGAAAGTACAATTGTAGAGACTTATCAGCCTGCTCCAGTTGAGGAATTGCTTGTAAATGTACAAAAGAGTAATCAGAAGAAGAAAGCAACAATCCTTTCTAAAATCACTCAAGATTCTGCTGGAAATAGAGAGGTACACATAGCTGTTCCTAGAATTGACAAGGAGTTAGAAAATATGGCACCTGAGGATTACAATATGACTACTATTGGCATGGGTCCAATCACAAGGGAACAGGTCGAGGAGGAACTACAAGATTCAGTGAACAATGTGAGAAGCATGTTGAAACAAGAAAGAGAAGCAAGGATGAAGGTTGAACAAGATTTTAATACATTAAAGCATTACATCCAACAAGTCATGCAGCCTATTCAACAGAAGGAAGCTACTGCAATTCCTCCGTCCATTCTTCCACAGGAAACAGTATCCCAAGTTGAAAACATGAGAACTTCATCTCAGATGATGAAGGGATGGATAGAAAGGACAGAAGAAAAGGCCTATACTTACCTTGAAGAAATTGTGCAAGTGTATGACAGAGTCATTAAGCTTAAAGACCGAGTCCAAGCTTTATTGGGAAGTTGTGCTGAGTTCAAACCAATCAAAGAACAATACATGCCACAACTCAAAAGTTTAATGGAAGCTCCAGTAGAAGACCTAATTCATGACAAGGTGATTGATAGAGATACTCCACATGACTTCGTCACTTGGTATTTCTCCTTTCACAACAAGGGGCAACTAGTTGATAAAATTGAAGTAGATATGTCCAGGATAAGAAGTGTTCTTCTAAGATCAGAAAATCATATATACACTGCTTTGACAACAATTTGTAATCCTTATGGAAATGTTACTATTGAGAATATGAAGCAACAAGTTAAGGCATTCTACTTTCAATATGATGGACTTGATGAAGGTCAATTGGATAGCATATTCACACTTGCATATCGTCTTGGGGAAAATAAGTCTTGGATAAACGACTGGGAGAAGACACTTGGCGTCTATGAGGCAGATGTAGCAGTAGCAGAAGGATCCATTAAGGCAGCGACAAGTGTACCAATGGAGGAGATTGTTCAAATTGTGTCCAGATTCATTGTATCTCATAGTACTACTACATAGTAGGCACATGATGTGGCTTCCTTATCTTCTTGGAAAGCGTGCCTTTGTTCTCTCCTTCATAGCTTCTTTCATTTAATATAGATAGCCTCCTGTATTTAATAAAGTTGACCTCCTTCATTTAATAAAGGATAGTTTGTTATAACTACTTGTGATGTGGCTTGATCTGGTCCGCTGATTTGGCCGATCGATCTTGACCCTTCTCTCCTTTGAGGTCTATAAAAGAGCTCTCATTGCTCTCATTTGAAGAGGTTGGAAATTCTGAAATTGTTGTAAGAGCTCTCTGAGATAATAAAGGATTCATTGTTTTGGTGATTCTATTTATGTTTCTGAGTGTTTGCATGGTTTCAATTTTCAAACAAACATTAAGTTAAGTTATCAGTTTTCTTTTAAAGTATAAGTTAGTTAGTGAAAGGCTGCTTTATTGCTTTGTAGTGAAGTCTTTAAGTTCAATTGAACGTCAATTTGATCTTTATGCCTGTTGAATCTTTCATGAGCATAATTGATTTAAACATCTTGTATACCTTTGAAGATTGCACCTCTCTTGTGTAGTTGTTTTATCTTGGCGAAACAAGATTTGGTTCGATTTCACTCTTAGCAGTAAACGTCCTTCCATTTAGGATTAGATTAGTATTTCTCAACCCTATATCTTTTGCCCTTTTTTTATCATTCAGTTAGAATTAGGATCAGAACGTCCATTGCTAAATCATATGCGTCAGTTGCAGTACTTAGATTCTCTAGTATTCACTTCCATAGTCCTTGAAACAACAAGTTACGTGAACAATTGTGTAAGTCCCTTTGTTGATTAACAGCAAAATCATACTTAAATCGCTGAGCTGTCTCTTACCGAAATTAAACATTATAAGAAGGAACCTTGGAGTTATCTCGTTTGATCACTTAGTTCAGCATCCGAGAGGCTTTGCTCAAGAGAGAGTCAGATACTCAGTATTTCACTCTATTGTTGACTTGTTGAAAAACAACCATCAACAGGACACCTGCACTCAAGTTGTGGATTTTTTCTTCATGAAGTGTACATCCCCTGCTTCCATGGATTTGGACTCAACTTTTGATTTATCCGAAAACTTCTATTCCAGAGTCAAGATTTTGTGGTTTTGACAAGGATTTTCAAATTTTGCTAAGGATTTCCTAGAGTTGTGTTTTGGAATTTTCTGTGTTTCCGAGTCAAGAATTCAAAATTTTCCAATGGAATGATGAGCTTTGACATGGAATGACAAACTTTGTCATGGTCAGGACCTTGGATTGGAACTTCGGAATAGGATTCCGGATAGACCTTGGAACGGGATTCTGGACAGGAACTTTGGAACAAGATTCTTGGACAGGAACTTTGGAACAAGATTCCTGGACAGGAACTTTGGAACATGATTCCTAGATTGGAACTCTTGGAACAAGATTCTTGGATTGGAACTTTGGAAAGGGATAGCCTATTCATCATGGATTCTTGTGCTCAGAGTGAGGGACTTAGACATTTCCTATGGAATAATGGACTTATGCCATGGATTGGTCAATTTTGATCGAGGAATGATAGTTAGGGTTTCACTTATCCTCAGGAAAATCACTGTTTACTTCACTGTTTCAAGCATTTTTCAAATTCTTTGTGAGCTAAGTGCGTTGAAATTCTTCCTTAGCCAAATGTTCATGGATTATGAGCAAGAAACTTGGCGAAAGATGGGCAAAACCAAAACGTAACCTACAAACCCTAATAGCTCAAATGAAAAGAGGGGGTCCCCATTTGCAACGGGGCGATGTGTGGAAACGTCACAACACTACAATACATATCATATGTTGGAGTGAAGTCATATACTGTAGTATATATCTTATATTGGGGTGATTTTATATATTACAGTACATTCAATAAATTAATAATTTAACTTAAGTTGTTGAAAGTAAGTTTATTTTATTAAAACAACTTATGTTCTATTATTAAAAAATGTTTTTAAAAGAGGACCTAAAGTGATGTTATAAAGTGTTCAACTTACTTTCGACAACTTAAGTTAAATTATTAATTTATCGAATAATAATTTAAAACAACTTATGTTCTATTATTAAAAAAAATGTTTTTAAAAGAGGATCTAAAGTGATGTTATAAAGTGTCCTTAGGCATGGGGTATAAAGTGATTATTTTAAAAGGTCCTTAAGTCACTTTATTTAATAATTGGAGGGGAAAAGTGAAATAATAGGAAATAATATTTTTTTTCGTCAAAAGTGCATATGAAAGGAGGAGTTGTGCACAAAAGAAAGATTTTAGCTTATTATCAATTTCTGATTTCCTAAGAATGAACGAGAGTTCTTCGTTTGCCCTAGGATGAAAATCCTTTGGCAAAATAGTTTCGCGGACGAAAACCCTCTTAGCCATTTGAGTAATTCCATCTAAGGATTACCTGTGCGTAGGAAGGTCTAGATTTGGGGACGAAAACCCTCATCTCTGTTTGAGCAATTTCATACAAGGATTGCTATTGTACTGAAAATTTCTAGTTGGTTTGTGTGTTTTGGGTGTGTGGTTTTTAGATTTCTGCATGTGAAGGTTTCCAATTCCAGTCAATTTGGTGGTGTGGGTTTTGTCAAAATATATTCCAATTTGGTAGTGTGGATTTTCAGAATAAATAGTATTCTGTTTGTGTGAGATTATTGTGGATTTCCAGATTTTAATGAGATTTTATTATTTTGGAATAGGCTGTACAGAAATTACTTTGGCCATACCATATCAATGTTGGTCACTTATTGTCAAAGGGAGATATAGCATGTTTGGAAATGTTGTACACCTCAAATCAAGCCGTACTTCAAGAAGAAGTTGTACGTTGCTAGAAGTTGAAATTCATATCTTAAAGATGTCGTGCCATCCACCTCAACTCATCTTGTCCCCTATAAGCCATACAAGCTTTCTATTTTTGTCTTTAGTGAAGTTCTAAATCATTTTGGAGTCTAGTGCTACTTTTTGGTAGAGTTGGAAGTCAACCATACAATATGAAAGGAGCTAGGTCTGCGTACAAGGAGAACAACTGACATGCTTTGACATGTTTATTTTATTGTCTATTGCTAAGTTACCGGATTCGCCAGAGCTCCGGTCGGATTTGGGTCTGGTTCGAATCCGGTTCGCCATTCGGTGGAGACAAGGTGCGCAAAAATTGTGATGGGTTCATCCAGGGCGAACTCGCAGGGAACCCACATCGAACCGACATTTTTTAATTTATTTTTATGTTTTTTTAATATGAATCTCATGGATCGGGGGGAGAGAAACCTGTGTCCTGTGAAGTCGAGCCCTTAGGAGGTTCAAGGAATACACTAACAGGACAACTGACGAGTTTAGAAAATTTTTTGGCGTGAATTTTTTTACGGCGTGAGACAATTTTCAGAAAATTTTCCGGCTTGAATCTTTTTACAGCGCGAGACAGTTTTCCGAGCACTATAATGCTCACATTACATATAAAAGCCTATCGGTAATTATTATAATTTATATTATTAATATTTATCAAGGTTGCACGGAGACTGGTACTGGTACTGGTACGGGAGACTAGTACCGGTACCGGTAGGAGACGGGTTACTTGGAGACACCATTTTTTTTTTAATATAATTTAATAATTTTAAAAATATATTAATATGTTAACATTAAAATTGAAAATATCATGAAATTGAACTTTCAAAATAAGAGAACTAGACTACTAGTAAAGTTTAACATTAACTTTGAAGTTTAAACACACAAATGTCAAAGAGTTCATACTACATATCAATATTACATATTGAAATTCAAAAATGTTGATAGCTTAGTAGGTTGATATGTATATAGAAAACAAAAATCAGAAATCTATGTCATCATTCTATGTCATCCATCTCTAGGTCCTCAGCTATGATGCTCTCCAAATACTCATCACTCTCAAGCTCAGGTTCCTCTGATGGTAGTAGAATTGGGGGTAAATCACTGAGGCCATCTGCTTCAACCGTTTCATCAACCAAGGCTACAACTTCTCCATCAGTTGAAATTTGGTCCCATTTTGTTGAAGGACCCTCCTTGTACCCAGGTTCTACACGAGAGAGAAGGCGAAGTGAGCTATGAATGTACACTAGGTTCTCCGCTTTCTTTGACCCTAACCGGTTCCTTTTCTGTGAATGAATAAAACCATAAGCACTCCAATTCCTCTCACAAGATGAAGAGCTGGCTACTTGTGAGAGCAATCTTATTGCAAATGATTGCAATTTAGGGGTTTCACCTCCATGGTTCCACCACCACTCTACAGGGTCTTTCTTTGCATGCATATCATATATGGCTTCCATGGAAGAAAAGTCACCGTGCCCACGTGAAAACTTATTCCATTGAGTCCTCATAATTGAAGCATCCTCACCTCGGCCATAAATCTTTTTTATTGCTGCCCAAAATCCCTTCATTACCTGTCTATCCTCATATGGAGCCCTCTTATTGGTTGCTTGTAGATCATACCATTTAGGATTCAAGGCATAGGCAACACAATGAAGGGGTGTGTTAAGTTTGTTCCATCTTCCATGTATCTTTTCTTCTAGCAAGGGATATAGAGAAGGATCTCTTGCATCTGTTATTTTCTTAATTCTTTCACACATGGAATCTATTTCTTCATAAATTTCTCCCAAACATGGCTTGTCTGAATCAGCAAATTTGATCACCTCACATATGGGCTTAATAAAGTCCACAACAAATCTAACATCAGTCCAAAAATGCTCATCAAGGACCATACTTCTCACCTCAACTGCAGTATCTGATGTAGATTGTCTCCAAGCTACCCATGCATCACTAACTACTGTGGCACACAAAGCTCCTTTGACTTCTTGGAGACGGTCAAGAAGAATAAAATAAGAAGCAAACTGTGTATCAGCAGGTTTGAGAAGTTCCACCTTGGCAAATTTTCGATAAATGGCTTGTGTGTGGTGATGGTTACATATGAACATCTGTATTTTTATGCCCTTTTCAATGAGATCTGAGATCCACTGGAACTTGCCAATATCTTTGAGTGCATTATTCAACGAATGCACACAACATGGTGTCCAAAATATATGCCTATACTTTTTCTGCACCAACATGCTTGCTGCCTTACAAATAGGGGCAGCATTTGTAACAACTTGGACTACATGTGATGCCCCCACCTCCTCAATGCCCTCACATAGCTGGTTATGAAGGAATGCATTTTTTTCTTGTCCTGAACAATCTATTGCCTTCAAAAAATAAGGCCCTTTGCTGCATGTTACCATGATATTAAGTAGTGGACAATTTCTAGCATCTGTCCACCCATCCATCACAATACTGCATCCTTCTACAGACCACACTCTTTTCAATGGTGTGGTTTGTTGCTCTAATCGAGTTTTTTCTTTATCAATTAGAGTAGTGCGAAGCTTTTCATACCCAGGTGGTTTATATCCAGTTGGTCCATTGTTGATGGCTTGGACCATCTCAGTGTAGAAAGGTGAGCGAGCAACATTAAATGGGATTCCATTTGCATAAAAGAAGCGTGCAATCGCTTCATCAACTGCATCTCGACCTTGCACATCAAATAATCTTCCAATGGGGTTTGAGCTGCCAATGTTTGATCTCTTGCGAGAATACCCCCCTCCTAAATCTTCTCTTGTCACATCTTGAGAAGAAGACATCCACCTCTGACTCTCTATTCTGAGATTGACTTGCACCAGTTGCCCCTGTTGTTGAAGCATGAGAGCTCAAAAGAGACACTTTCCCATCAGCCCTTTCTTGATCCCTAATAGCGTCATGTCGTTCTACATCATTTGTACAAGGATCGACACCTTTTCTAGGTATGCGAAGGAAATGAGCCTTCACCCTTGTGTAAGTACCTTGAAATGGCTTGATATCACAAAGCTTACATTTGATGGTGGCTGTTCCACCCGACCCCTTTGGCCCTAGAATGTGATCGCAATACTTCCACAGTGGGTACATGCCTTGTTTTCCCCCACCTGACATATGTCAGCCTGCAACAAAATGAGAAAGACAGTCAATCATTTAAATTTAAAATTAAAACAGTAAAAAAAATTGTTATAAATTCCTCACATTGCTCCATTTTTTGGTGTGTTTCGAAAGACCAATTAAAACACTAACATGTTCTCACTTGAAGACAATCTCCTTGTATCATAAAGAGTCAAGACAAGATACTGTATTACATGGCAGTATAGGAACATATAGAATTCTGAATTCTTTATACATTCTCAAGAAGAAAGCATGCACCATGCGTGCTAAGATAATAGCTGCAGTCATGAATCACTTGCTTAGATAAAAGTAAAACCCTTGAGATATGCTATAAGCCAATAGGCAGTCTGCAGTTCTCCTACTCTTAAGTTCTTGACTCTCTAATGAGTTTGTCTCGTGGGCATTTTAAGTTTTAACCAATTGTAATGCAGGTATTAAAGTTTTAATTTTTAAACCTTCATTGTAATGGCATGGTATAACTCATGTGCGAGTAGATGTCCCACCCTACTTTGAGTTTGAATCAAAACGTGCCCTATCGAACATAAAACGTGCCCTATCGAACAGAAAACGTGCCCTATCAAACAGAAAACGTTTGAGTTTGAATCAAAAAAATGAACAGAAAACGTGCCCTACCGTCGCGGAATCCTCAAATGTTGTTGTGAAATCCAGAATCCCTCAAATGCTATCGTGAAATCTTCAAACGCCCTCGGGATATCTTCAAATGCCCTTGAAAAATCTTCAAACGTGCCTCTGTGCCGCTGCGGAGGATGTCGGGAAAAGAACGAATGAAAAAAAAAACGCAAACTTTGGTTTTCTATTGTTGGAGACGTGCAGGAGACGTGCGGGAGACAGCAAGTGAAGTATCCTGTTGCGAGGGACGTTTCCCCATGAGAATCCGAAAAAAAAAAAATTCTACTTCATCATTCCGAAGGAAAGATATTAAGATAACATTCAAGAGTCCAAGCAAGTTTTAGATTCATAATTAAAAGTACAACCATAATTACATTGCATGTATGAATACATCTGAAGTCGTTTACAGAGTATGTAGACGTAATATTACGAGTGTCGAATAATGGCATCAAGCCTTACAATCATTTAAATACAAGAAGTACAACTATCATCAATGTCAAATAAATCTATCAAGGAGTCCTCGACCGCCATCGACCAACCGGCCATCTGCTGCGTCTACCTGCAATGCTGATATTTATATATTTTTATAATTTATATATATTGTTAATATATATTATAATATTTTTATAATTATCTTATATATATTATTAATATATATTATAATATTTATAATATATTAATATATTATTATAATTTATATTATATATATTATTAATATATATTATAATTTATATTATATATATTATTAATATATATTATAATATTTATAATATATTATTATATTATTAAATGATATAATAATATCTTATAAATTTTATAAATATTTATATCTTATATTTATATTATGAATATTATTATAATATTTATATATTTATAATATAATTATAATATAAATAATATATATATGAACCCAACCCCAATTTTTTTTTGTATTGAATCTACGAACCGAACCTGCGAACCCGAACCAGGATCGGAACCCAAACTGGCAACTTAGGTCTATTGTAGTTTATCAGCTTTTGGGGAGTTTAATTGAATTTTCTTAGCCGTTGGGTGTTTACCAACTTTGTGGTTAGTGGTACTAGATATTGTGTGAAGTTTTTCCTTGTTTTAAGAGGGCCGTATAGCTTCCTTGCAGGCCATATAGTTTCTAAATCCCAGCCATACCATTCTAGGAATGAATTGCTGCTGATTTCAGGGTGTTGAAGGCTGTTTGAACCTCCAGTTTCATCTTAAGGTTCTGCCATGTCTTTTGGTGGAGATATTTTACTTATTATGATGGCTGCCATCATTTCTGGTTTAGTTCTGTGGTCCAAACAGCAGCTGCACAACTTGACTAATCAGTAATATTATGTAAGTGATTGCATCGCTTTGGTTTATATCTATTTACTTCTGTTGTTATTGCTTCTGAAATTGATCAAACAGACTGGGGGTGAATATTCATCATTCAGTGGCTGTCACATTATTATATTGCTGATATAAATAATTTCAGTAATTTCAGTAAGCTTGCCGCTGTTCCAAATCAGAGATTTTATGAAGAAATTTCAGTTTTCATGATAGTTGCTAAATGTCTTAAATTGGATGGTTCTCCGCCCATCTAGATTAGTTGTAAATATGGATGGTTTTACTGCCAGATAGCATTGCATTAATTTTGTAAGGATTCTAGAAGGTTTATTGCTAGATCCTTTTGCATTTGCATTTTATTTCAAGTCTGTTTGACATTAATTAGGTCTGCATTGTCATCGGCCAATTTGGCTTGATCGGACCTGCTTGTAATCTGCCATTGGCTTTAACCTTATACGCATACTTGTTCGCTCAAGAGGTGTTGATCTGATTGGCTATGCCGCCTACTTACTTTCCCAGCATTGAATTCATCTAGATAGTGTTTTTCAAACATCGGGATTTGGGTGATCAAAAAGTGCAAGGGTTTGCATTGGCATCATTCAATATTGTGAAAATAAAAAAAGAAATAGTTGGGGATATTTTGTTTTTTTGCTTGGTAAATTGCAGGCTTGGGACCTGCTCCCATTATATTAAAATTTAACAAAATATTTAACAGAGTTTTGAATAATACATAAAAACCCCATATAGCATATAGCAAGGGACGGACAGAATCCCTGCAAATTATCACCCTACCAACCAACCTAATCCAGAAGCTAACAACAGAAATATCAAATATATAACTATACAACTCAATACAAACAACAAAAAAAACTACTAACAGACCCATCTAAGCATTGACATCCTCAGCATAGTAAGATTCCAGCACCTCCATCATCCAAGCGTCCTCTGCCACGAACCCAACAAGCTTCTTTAGAAATGAAATCCCTCTCCTTCTCCCTGCAATTTGCTTGACCCCAGCCTCCTCCACCAACGACAACCAAGTCACGGCATCTCCCGCCACATTGATCTTATGGAATTCGTTCACCCGAGGTATGCCCATTCTCGGCCTGGCCAAGCTCACCACCTCCTTCCAGTCGTTGCTGAAGTCTTTCTCGACAAAGGCATCCATGAGTGTTGTAATGGCCGCCTTATCTTCGTTTGCATCCAAAAGAACAACAAGAAACATCGACACCAGATTGGAATTAACCCTATACCTATGCTCTGCCACCATGAACCTTTCTCCCAGCATCCATTCTATTGCAAAGAGCACAATACCACTCTTGGGCTTGAAAACTTGCCTCAACCGCTTCTTTATGATACACTCCAAGAAGGACATCTGCCATTTTTTGCATGTGAGCCTAATTGGGGTGTCCATTCTGAACGAGAGCCAGTTATCAATTTTCACAAAATCCAACGAAGGAACTGTCCATCGCCAAAGCCCAACAAACCGCCATAAAACCCCTTCCACACGCTTTGCTTCCATCATTCTAACACAGGGATAAGACTGATTGTCAGTCGAGAGGGTTGGCATCTTCATTACACATTACCTCCCACAAAGAAGCTTGCTCTGAGTTGATTGCTAGGTTGGCCAACTTGTTGGCCTCTTTATTTCCTTCCCTTAGCACGTGGTTGATCACCATGCTTTCAGAGCCATCCAAAAGACTTAGTGCCTTCAATAAAAGGTCATTTAATTTCCAATTAGACAAACCCCTTTTTCTCAAGGCATTAATCACTACTAGGGATTCCCCTTCTATCTCAACCTTCTTAACCTTGAGGAAGCAACATAAATTAAGGCCCAAAATAAGAGCCTATATTTCAGCTTTGTTGTTAGAGCCATCCGGGAGCTTTTTTGCCTCTTTCCTAGAATATCGCCATTGTGATCCCGCACTAGGCAACCTGCGCCAGAAGCATCCGGATTCCCCTTGGAGGCGCCATCAAACCCCTCATAGGCGGTGTCCACCTTGTCTCCTTTATCTTCTGCTGGGTCTCAGCACCTCCATCCCTATTAACGGGGGAAATAGTTGGGGATATTACATATAGGGACAATTATTATATATAGGGATTTGAATTTGTATGCTATAGTCAAGACTTCCCATTTTTAAGCCATTTGCGTGAGAATTCTATTAAATGATTTTTTATGTCCTTGGCTGTATATTTGTCTTTGTTATTTGCTTTTTGTTCAAACCAGTGTTCCCCGGGGCTTTTTGGCCGCACCCAACATGGAGGATGTTCCAGGGACACGGGGACGGGGACAGAACATCCCCCCGCCATCCCAATTTCAAAGCAAATTTAGGGGACGCCCCAGAGAAGCCCCCCTCTGCATAGGGAACTTACATGCGTCCCTTAAACCTTCTCCCGTAAACCCTAAAAAACGAAAAAAAAACACGATTCGCAAAAAACGAAAGGAAATTAAAATTGTTTTAACCTAAAGCCTTCGTTCTTGAAACTGCCACATATTACTATTTACTGATCGCGTATTCAGTATTAGTATTGAAGTTTTGTCATTTGAAAACCGACGGGGACAGGTTGGGGTTTGTCTCACAGAGGCGTTCAATCTTTTCCTTCTATACACAATTTAAACTTGGACCATTTATAATACTAGCACTTGCACCCATAGGAGGTTCAAGGGATATGCCGATAGGGCGAATTTTTTTACAGCGTGAGACAATTCCGACCACTATAATGCTCACATATAGAAGCCTATCAGCTGATTATATAGTTAATACTTATATAATAAATATTGTAAATAGTTAGAATATTTATTTTAATATTTATAATATTATTATTATTATTTGTATTTATAATATTATAATGTATTTATAAATTATAATATTAATAATAAATATTAATACTTATATTGTTATATTAATAATAAATATTGTAAATAGTTAGAATATTTATAATATTATTATTATTTGTATTTATAATATTATAATATATTATAATTATAAATTTATAATATATATAGCTGTTCCCTTGCCGTCCCCTCCCTGTCCCCAAAATATTTGAAGAAAAAAATTGCCGTCCCCGGAAACCTGTCCCCGCGTCCCGGAAACTTGGAGAAACACTGGTTCAAACTGACATGATGTGACATGTCTACCGTTACTTGGAATAGGCATTGGTATATTGCATCTGGAACTGAAAATGAACTTTCTCTAAGCAGTCAAAATACATGTCTAATTTTGTGGTTCTTGAAAAAGAATTTGCAGCAGGAATGCCAGGTTTTGACTTCAATTTTCATATTCTTGGTTGGATATTATTGCTCTTCTTTGTAATCTCTTTTGTTTTAACAGACACAGGTAGTAGTGTCTGTTGACTAATGACTATTTTTCAGTTAGGCAATAAGAGTCCATCATTCAAACTTCACCAGTTTTGGAGTTTGATTGTTTCTGATATTTTGATGAATGCAGTACTTGGTTTGAGAATGTTTTTATAGGGTTCACTGTTAAAGTAACGGGAAAGTTGTGATGCATAAAATTGTGCAAGAGTGTGAGCGTGTTCTATAATTCAGGAGACTTGACATAATTTATTATTTATTGTTACCGGTTTGTCCAAAATTGTTAGATGCTCAAATATCCCATCCTTGAATTTGACTTCTAATTTTTTAAGCAGTTTTTAAGTTCTCTGCATCTGAATCCTAAATGTTTGTCTGTTCTAGGTGAAGCTCCTTCAGTTCCTCCAGGATTAGTTTCACAAGCCATAGCTAAGATGCCAGTTGAACATGGTATATTTGCTGGTTTAGTTTCTTTGAATCTCAATCATATAGTATTGTGAATTTGTGATGCAAAGATCTGTATATCTGAATGTTAAAAACTAAATTAACTTTTTGTTCTGTTTCTGGTTTTTTTTTCTTGCAGCATTTGTGTATCCAAAAAATGATTTTGAGGAAGTTGCGTGTTTATCAAAAATGTCCTCTAATGCATGCAGTCAGCCTTACCTATTAAATACTGGTGCCTTTGATGATGTTGAATTCATTGATCCTGCAATTATGGCAGTTGGGAAAGGGAAACTGCCAGCTAGATCCAATTGTTCTGCTTCTGGTAATCATGGTTCCCATTGTTCCGGTTTTCTTCCACCAAGTGCATCAAATGATAATTGCAGCCACTCCTTTTTTGGATCTGGACCACATTTAATGCTGCAGCCCAATCAGTTAGATTTTGGTAGAAGATTAGAGATGCCCAAGCAAAGAACATTCTTCATAAATTCGAACTTGGTATCATCAAGACACCAGTTCATGTTTGCAGACCAAGTTGAGGATATTTCAACTTCATACTTGCCCTCTCAGAAGGATGATATATCTTGTAAAATGGTGGAACATACACAACCCAATCTTAATGCTCAGTTCTCTCAGTTGCCTTCCCACCAGCCTGCCAATGCATTGTTTACGAGTCCGTTGGCGGGTACAAATGGCTGGAATAACTGGAACATGGTGAGTTCTGTTGTTGAGCCTGGACTTGTTGTGGGTCAACCAGCATTGAGCCTAGCTGGAATCATGAATGTTGACAGAAATGATTTGATGGATCCTAAAACTGGATTGATGATGTTTCCAAGTTATAATGGTTATATGTTTTACAAACCCAGCTTTGGCAGCATTTACAGTCAAACATATATGTAAGAAAGCTCTTTCTGTGCATTTTGTTGCACTTGTACATTGGCATTTCATTTCTCTTAAGAATACGTAAAGGTAAGGCTGAATTTTGGATATTATGATTACTGTCCCTCTTATACATGTAAGCATTTTGAGTTGTCTGTGCGCTATGTGGTTTTCTTTTAAAGAAAAGTGATGGAGAACACACCATCAATGAGATAGATATGTTAAGCAAGGGGTTGGTTAATCACGATAGAGCATCTTGTACACCACTTTTAGTATATCTGAGAAGTCAAATAGTCTATGTTATTCTCTCTGGATTTGTGTGGGATTTATTGTGCCAATTTTGTTCAATATGCAAACATGCTAGCAACTTTAATGCGTATAGAGCTTCAATGTATATTGTGACTTTAATAATGAATATATTTCCTTAGAGTGCCATTTGTATTTTAAAAGGGAAATTTGTATTGTCATTATGTTCCCAAAAGGATATTTCAGTTATTATTTACTTTTGATTCCATTTTCCACAAGGGAGTGTTTGGAGATATGCACCTGTCTTTGCTATTGGATTGGCGAGACTTGTCAGTTGTTTCATGTTGAGTTGATGAGGATTGATGTTGAAAAAGCTGTTTGTGGCCTAGTGTTTTGTCATCAGGTAGATTAGTGTTTTTGCATTTTTGGGATCAACTAGTTACTTCCTAAGGAACCGGGAAAACCGGTAATCCTCCTTTTGGCGGGTAAAATTCCAAAATGCCTTTGGCGATTTCTTTCAACATTGACACGTGGCAGAATTTGATTGCAAGGCTTGTGACCGTTCAATTTTCATAACTGTTCAGGTGTGATGGTTGAACTTCCTCACATGGGAAAGTATATAATGATTGAATACAATTGGTAGAGGGTTCGGAATTTCTGAGAAGATTGTAAACATAGAAAAGAAGACTGTAGTTTGATTTTGATTCCATGTACTGATGTAATAGAGTGCTGCAAATAAATAAATACATATTGTTGTTCTGTGAGTTAGTTTATTGTGATTGTATGATGTTTTGGCCGCTAATTCTGATTGTTTGATAAGACTCTTGGGATTAGATCTGCATCAAGTGGTATCGGAGCCAATTGTGGATTGTGGGCGTGTCAAAGAGAGATTCTAAAATTTCGTTGTGGGTGAAGAAAAGAGGGCAGACTTGTAACTACAAAAATATAAAGAAGACATAGCACAGAGAGGACGAGGGAGAAGAGGAGCACCAACATGGTGATTGTGGAGATGTTGAGAGGAATTACAACACATTTAGATGTTATGGAGATGGCACAATGTAGAGTACATGTAGAAGATGTGAGCAAGGATGAAGAAGAAATAAAGGAAAGAGAGGATGATGCAAATGAAGATGAAGATGAACTAGAGAGATTAGTTTTTGAGGGCAATGTCCCAAATAAGTAGTAAACCTAGAATGGATCCTCCCAATTATAATGGTAGTCTAAATCCAAAAGTATTGATTGATTGGATAGTAGAGATGGAGAAATACTTTGATTTTGAATCAAAAAATTGAAAGGACACGCCTCTTTATGGTGGGATCACGTGCAACAAAAAGACAAAAGGTAAGGAGAAAATAAAATCTTGGGATAGAATGGTGACAAAAATGAAGGCTAAATATTATACAGAGGAATTTTACAAATTGAATATCCGAGTTGGTCATGTTAAAGACAATAAATAAAATGTCTCCAGGTATGTAAATGGGTTAAGATATAATATTCAAGATGAAATGACCATGTTAAAAGTTCTTACAATAGAAGAGGTATATCAATTTGCTTTGAAGGCAGAAAAATAATTATCCAGGAGACAACAAAACAACCCAAGAGGGAAGGGAATGTCTACCATTGGAAATGAGCCAACAAATAGTAGCAAAGAAACACAAGCAGGTGAATAGGAAATAGGTGTTTCACAAAATAATGACTCAAAACACAATACAAGAGGAAGTGGCTATTATGGAAGAGGTAGAGGAAGACGATTCATTGGTACATGCTATCAATGTGGAGAGACTAGGCATAGGGCATTTGAGTGTCCTCAGATACAACAAGACTCTAGTAGGAGTACGTAAAGAAACTATGTGGCACAAGCTTGATGAAGAAAGTGTGGCCTCCCCAAAACAAACAAAAGACCCTGAATAAGGAGTCATTGATGCTAAAAAGAGTTCTTTTGAAACCCAAAAAAGAATGACAAGAACCAATACAAAGGCAAAGTTTATTCCGAATTGTAAGTCAAGGGGTAAGTGCTATAAGGTAATTGTGGATAGCGGTAGCACATATAATTTGGTATCACAAGAAATGGTGGAGAAGCTGGAGTTGAAGAAGATGAAACATTCCAACCCTTAAAAATTTTCTTGGTTGCAAAGAGGTCATCAACTTCTTGTGAGTGAACAATATTTAATTCATTTTCAGCTTGGTAATTATAGGGATGAGGTGTTGTGTGATGTTATGCCCACAGACGCTTGTCATGTTCTATTGGGTATACCGTGGCAATATGATAAAAATACTATGTATGATGGTAGGGATAATACCTACACCATAATGAAGGATAGAAGGGAATATAGTTTGAGTCCGTTGAAGGACAGGGAAGAGAAATTGGAAGATAGTTTTATAGTTTGTTTCAATTCTAAAAAACAAGTGATAAAAGTGACAAGTGAGGTTGGGAGCAGCCCAAAGGGAGTTCTTGAAAGGAGGAACATAATTGAGATAAAAGAAAATAGTGCTGATTTGGTGAACCGGTTGCCTAAAGAAGTGAAGAAGGGTGTAACAAATACAAGTGATCATGAGGGTGGTGTTGATCCTAAGGGGGAAAAGTAGAAATCACAAGTTGAAAAATTAACATTTTTGCATGGAAGACATGGAGTAGATTTACATTTTTCTCATGAAGGATAGACAAGCAGTGATAATCTCCAAAATGAATGTAGAGAACAAAATAAGCAAAAAGGAAAGGTAAGAGGAGGAGCTAAAGAAATTCTGTGTGGGGTGCAAAAGAAAGAATAGATGGATAAAGAAGAAGTTTGGATTAAAATCAAGCATGGGATCATCATCCCAAGCACCTACAAATGTTCATGGGTTTTTAACTCATGGAACATTTCACTTACCCGATGTGTTTGATGCAGGAGCATCCGGGTTCACAAGCAACCCTGTGTCACCCAAAAATATTTCTAGGTATTGTTTTTAGATTTTTGTCTTTGTTGTGTTGCAATTGGTTTGACAGTTTGTTTTAGTTGACATTTCTGAAATTCATTTGGCCAAAATAAGGACTTTACCTTGAAGAAGAGCCAAAAAGGTATTTCCAGTTAAAATTTGGTGAAGTTTGGGTACAAATTGAACAAGTTTTGGGCGATTGGAGTTTTAGCCCTGCTCAGGAACAAAATCGAAACTATTGTGTGTTCCAGGAACACTGGAAAAGTTCGACATGTTTCAATTCCTATAGGAATTTCCGACGGGCCCTTAAGACTTAGTCATTTCGGAGGAGCTCCTTCCAATCAGGCCATTCCACTTGACCCCGAATTCTTTGACATGTTCCCATTTGTTGCTTAGTTCCACTTCATATGGAAATGACTGACAAACTTCTTGACTTAGTTCTTTTTGTGAAGTTCTCTTTCATTGGGTAGTTTCGACTCATTCAGAAATCTTCGATGTAAAAGGTATGTTTTCTTAGGGATCGGGTAGTTCCACCCAAGGTGGAAATCTCTGATCATTTGGTTCAAAGTCCATTTAGCAAAGGAATCAGAGAATTTGGCTGTTTTGGGAACATTGGAACAACTCGATATTGTTCCAAGTGCCTCCCGAAAGTTTGATAGAGTTTCAAAAGGGATTTTTGATACAAGTGACTCTTTCAACCGGTCAAGTAGCTCTATGTGACTTGTTATTCCCACTAAAGTGCCTCTTTCTATTCAAAGACTTTGACCAAAAGGAAAATTTCATTTCTAGGATCAACTAGTCACTTCCTAAGGAATTGGGAAAATCGGTAATCCTCCTTTTGGTGGGTAAAATTCCAAAATATCTTTGGCGATTTCTTTCAACATTGACATGTGGCAGAATTTGATTTCAAGGTCTATGATTGTTCAATTTTTTTAATTGCTCAGGTGCAATGATTGAACTTCCTCACATGGGGATGTATATAATGATTGAATACAATTGGTGGAGGGTTTGGAATTTTCGAGAAGATTGTAAATAGAGAAAAGAATATTGTAGTTTGATTTTGATTCCATGTACTCCTGATGTAAAAGATTGCTGCAAATAAATAAATACATATTGTTGTTATGTGAGCTAGTTTGTTGTGATTGTATGATGTTTTCGCTGCTAATTTTGATTGTCTAATAAGACTCTTGGGATTAGAGCTGCATCAATCGTGTTATTCTATTAGGTTTTGTTGTAATATGTGCTTTGGTGTTTAAGCTGCGTGGTAAACCTTGTAAATCTTAATATTGTTGCAATTATTTAATATTTGTAAAATATTGTAAATATTGAGCTATTAGGGAAAATGACACTACAAATGGAGGGAATATTGAGATTTATTTGGTCGAATATTTGTAAAATATTGTAAATGTTGAGTTAGGGAAAAAGACACTACATATGAAGGGAATATTGAGATTTATTTGTTGGCACTTTGTAATGTCCCATTTTAGCAAGCATAAAAAATAATTATTTAATTATTTATTATGTTGTCTAAAATTATTATTTTTATCGCATTTAATATTTAATTAATAATTATTTAAAATAAAGTGATTTTTTGGGCAAAAACAAAATAAAAATAAAATCACTTTATGAACAAATTATTTAATGATTTTTCTAGAAGATTCCTAAGGTGATTGTGAAAAGTAAATTCTAGAAGAATCATTAAGAGGCTATAAAAAAGAGGATTTGAGGAGAGATTGAATCATTTATCATTTGGTATTTTCATCTCTGATATTCCAGTTGGGAATATTTGAACATCTTGTTCAAATCTGTAGCCTATGACGAAACCCCTACGACGAGCCAATTTCGAGGTGGATTCGTGCGCAATTCACATTTGGGTGTTAATGATTTATGCCACATTTTATTTCTATTGTGTTTGCATCATTTTGAGTAATTTTGAGAATTTTTGCGATTGTTGGTAATTTTCCAAATTTATGTTGAAAAGGCAAAGATAATTTTCCAAAATGATATTTTGGGTTGGCAGCAGTCATAGGTTGAGATTTGCAAACAAATATTTATTTGTGGTGTGATCAATTTACAGATAATATTTTATTTCATTTCTATTCCTTGAAATTTATAGAGAAATCTATTGTGGTAAAAATATAGTATAGTGGTTGGGATTCCACCCTTCTGACATTTCTATACCACATCAAGGAGGGCGCTTGTTATATGGTACGCAAGGTATTTTCACCCTTATGAAAGAAGGCAAGAATGGGAGAAATTTGTAACGATCAGAAATGCAAGTAATGATGTGTGGTTGGATAGAGGGAAAGCCCAGATCAACAACACAATAAAGCATAGTAAATAGGAAAACGGGGCCCTCCAGGAACACCGCACAAGGGTAAGCTGGAATTGTAGAGGCTACCCTTGGAGGAGAGGTCTTGGTTTAGGGCCCATAACAGAGGGAAAGGGCATCATTGTCCTCAGTGAAACACATGAGCATGAGGGATGTAAGGTCCCAAATTTTGAAGGTTATAGGAAGATTTTAGTTTGGAATGAGATAATTGAAAATGGCAAAGGGCACGTGGGTGTGACAGTTCTAGTGAGAGAATCCTGGGAAAGAATCACACAAGTTGGAAAGGTGGATCCAAGTACTCAGTACATATGGATGAAAATAATGGATAGAGAATCAACAATCTATCTTGGTGCATGTTATTTTGCACCTCATGTCTCAAAATCTTATAAGAAAAAGAACCTAGACAAAGAAGACCCATTTGCAACATTGAAAAATGACATATATCAACATATAGTACCTCAGAAGAAATCATTTTAGTAGGAAACTTTAATGCAAGAACAACTAATAACCAAGCTCTCTGCCTTAGAAATGAGGAGGGAGTAAAAGACAACCCTTTATGGTTAGAAAAGCTAGAAAATAAAAAATGGGAAAGAGATTCTCAAGACAAAAATGAGGTATCATGTAGTACCGAGCATAATTGTTGGGGATATACAACTTGTATGATTTGATTATATGTAATAGTATAAAAGCTTGGCTAACTTCTGGGAACTTTATTTGTCAAACTTACAATGGCCAAAGCGTGGTGGATTATGTTATTTGTTCTCAAAAGCTTATGCCAAGGTTAATTGAGGTAGAAGTGAAGGACTGTCCTATAGAAATAAAATCTAATCACAATCTTTTATATGTAAAGATCAGTATGTGGCAAGGCATTCAACACCAAGTTAGAGCGCAACAAAACCAAAAGAAGGTGACACCTCAAGGAACAATCCTTTTGACACTTGAAAATCAAGACATTTTTCAAACAATGCTAGAAAGGCAATTGCAAGAAATAAGAGACATTGGGTTGGCTGATATAAACAAGAGATCAATAGGCAACAAGGAGTTGACATCAATAATCCACAAGGCCTAAGAGAGGCAACAAAAATAGCTTTCCGACAAATCCTTGGTATGATGAAGACTGTAAGGCAACAAAGAGAATAGTGAAAATCCAGGGAAACAAGAAGGAATATGAAAAGCCAGTGAAATAAAAACAAATTACATGTAAATAAGATGGAAAGATCTGATTTTTCTTGGGAAGCACAATCCAAGGGGCTTCTGGAAAGAATTACAACAAAAAAACACATCTACAGAGAATAATATCATGGACCTCCAGTGGCTAGATTATGCAAAGCTACTATATGAGAGATCAAAATAAAGATGTCCCCCCAGTAATCAATTCAATGGCCAAACTCTTCTCCACGAAAGACATCAAGGAAGGAATTAAAAAGCTTTCTGTGGGTAAAGCGCAAGACATAGATGACCTACAAGCAGAATATATAAAATGGGGCATAAAACTCCTCACACTACACATCAAAAGAATATTTAATAAGGTCATTCAAAATGGATTTTTGACAAATTGGACAACCATTGTCGTTATTCCTTTGCTTAAAAGTGGGGATGTCAACAACCCTTCAAACTACCACACTATAATGATCAATATCCTTTTCAAAAAACTCTTTGAGAGCATGATAGAGCATTAGATCAATATTTGGGTAGAAAAGTAGGGAAAGAGAGTGAAAGGACAAGATGGTTTTAGGCCAAAACACTCTACAATTTACCACTACATTACCCTCAGACACTTGATTGAGAAGGTTTGGTATAAACAAGGAGAAGAGGTTTTATGTTGCTTTGTCGACTTCAAGAAAGCGTTTGACACCATTCCTAGAAGCAAATTATGGAGTAGAATGGAAGAAATGGGGATTCCGGAAATGTATAGGGCTATTGTCCATAGGTTGTACGATCAAGTTTAGGCAAAGATTAGAACCAAGCAAGGTTCCTCAAAATCCTTTGGGAGTGACATTGGGGTCAAACAGGGATGCCCGCTATCTCCTACCCTGTTTGGTCTATACATTGACAAATTAGAGGATTGGATAGATAGGTTTGGTGGCAGAGGAGTCCACTTGACCAACTATGTAATAAAGCTGCTCCTATATGTGGATGATCTTATTCTAATGGCAAAAACAACACATGATTTGAGAGAACACCTGAAGGCTTTAGAATTGTTTTGTTAGGAGGTTGGGATGTAGGTGAACACTAGCAAAACTAAGGTCATGATCTTTACCTTGAAGAGAAAGAAGGCTTAGATTGAATTTGTTTTTGAAGGCAGCCCCCTGCAAGTGGTTAATGAATACAAATACCTTGGCCTTGATTTCCACAATAAGCTCAACTAGGAGATGTGTAGAGAAAAAAGAATACAAGGAGGATGGAAAAATTTATACTCATTGCAAAATAGATGCAAAAGGGCTAAATTGTGGGATTGTAAAACTAAGAAAACCCTTTTCAGGTTGTTGGTGGTGTCGGTGGTGTTATATGGGTGTGAAGTGTGGGGTGACAACACGTCAGTGTTGAAGTGGAGACAAATAGAGAGGTTACAAAAGCACCTAATCACAAACAACTTTAAGACAAAAGTGCCAGTTCCTTGTGAGATTGCTTTAGTTGAGGCTGGTGCCTTTCCATTGGAAGCGTCGACTCTGATTCGACTAAATTATTTAAAGAGGATTGAGAACATGGAGTTACTCCGTTGGCCCAAAATGACAACAAAAGAAAAATTAGATAGAAGGAAGAGCACATGGATGAAACAAAATGATAAGTGGATGAATAAGTGGGATATTAACATGAAAGAGTGTCCAGATATGATTGGTGTAATCAAGCAATACGTACGGGAAAAAGTCAAAGCAGACATGTGTGTGAGGCAACTTGGGAGGAAAAGAGAGTACTATATCAAGCATTTCAATCCTTCATATGACCACACACAAGAGACATATATAGGGGCATAAATAAAATGGAAAGTGAAAATGTTAATAGCTCAACTAAGGACTAGTTTGCATTAGCTCAGGTGTGAAACTGACATGTGGAGAACGCCGAAAGAGGAGTCGGCAGATATGATCTATTTTTGTATCTTGGGGCTTGTGGAAACAAAATGGCACTATATCATGGAATGACCAACCTACGAGAATATCTGAGCCATTTACATTGATATTTTGAATGTGGTCTTCTTGGCTAACCTGTTTGTAAAGTACTCAAACCATCACAAAAGTAAAATGAAGGAAATAATCCATTTAAATACAACATCTCAAGTAAAAGATAAATCTCTTAAATATGAATCAATAAAAGTCATTAAATCTTACAAAAATCATGTGCTTAATCCAGGTGATAGCACTATAAAATAATATACAAAGTCCATTGGCTTTCATGCCATACCTTATACAATTACAAGTTACAATAAACATGTACACCTAGTATAATAAATCAAAACAACTCTCCAGTCGCCACGAACCCATATGGTTCTCCTGCGAGCTGAGAGACGGGAACATGGCTCAGGCGCTTTTCCACCCAACCATGAAGCAATTACACTTCCCCGGATCCCTTCATAACACGAAAGAAACCTAGCTCTACACGAAATGTCTAGCTACTTGGAAACAACTGGCAGGAGGGAACACTCGATGCAACTTGATGTCTAATATGCAATTCTAAAATAATGAAATGCAGATTGTCTCACAACAGGATGTGGCATATATATATATATTCATCTTTTTCAATGATTGCTCGTTTAGATCTAAACATTTGAAATATATATATATAAATTCATCTTTTTCAATGATTGCTCGTTTAGATCTAAACATTTGAAAAATAGTTACCAGTTCAATTCCTGAAAAGAGGAAAAGCCATCTTTGATAATCCACATTCGACATCCCAACCCAAAAGTAACCCAAACATTCCTAGATTAAAAAAATCTACTTTCTATCCCCAATAAATAAGTAAAATGATAAAATAAAATAAAAAGAAAATATCAACCCATTTCACCTATAGTCCATCTCTGATTCCTTTTAACCATCTGTCACAAAAACACACTTTCAAGCAATAATAAAGAACTTCATTCGTTCAAGTAATCATAAATAGATTTTCTATACTCTAGTTTTTGATTCTCTAATCCTATTTTATTGTTTAAATAATTTGTAGAAATCTAAGTTTAACTACTTCCTATCCATTGCAATTTTGATTCAAGCAAATAGTTTAGAATAAAGACATAATATGAGTTTAAAAATGGTTTCCATATCAAATAAACATAGGTAATAATTAGAAAATCAAACTATCTCTATTCTGTGAATCAATATAATTGTTTAAAGAGTTTAAAAAAAAAAACTACAGAAAATAAGGTATGTTTGCTATAGGAACTAGAGATATGGCGACAGTGATTAAGCTACCGAATGCACAAACAGTGTCTTCTAACTAGTGACGGGAACTATACAGGTCTGAACAACAATAATAATAAAAAAGACATCTAATAAGCTACAGGATCTTTATAATCTGGCCACATTTCATATTACAGGAACTCTTTTAAGAGGATAAATACAGAGTTAAATAGATTTGTAACAGGATAAAATAAGATGAATAACATGCATGAGCTAATAAATTTCAATGATCAAAGGGTAGTTTTAACAATTCATAAAACTAATTTTTAAAGGCAATCAAATAGCACGCTGTTACCTATAGCAAGGCTGCTCCAAATCAGGTCGCCCAAGCAAGAAAACATGCCAAAACAATCTTAGACTGACGCCAACCAAAGAAGAGGCCGATCTAAGCATAATACTAAGGAAATGAATGCAGGTGACAGGGTATAGCAAAAGTTTAAACGACAGTCACATAGGTCAACCAAGGGAGAAATACATATTACAAATTAAAGAAAATTGCACAGCAAACTCTATGCAAGGTAAATCAAGCCAATGCTATTGGACAAGAAGGTCAATCTCAAAAGCCTAAAATAGAGGAAAAGAATGTAGGTTGAGCTATGCAGGCAAGTCAAACTAGTTTTGAGAGTCTAACACCTTAAGAGATAGGCTAAATTGTTATGGTTTATCAATCATAAACAACCATATTTTATAGAAATTAAAACAGGAAGAATACTCAGGTTTGTTCGTTGAAGAAAAGATTGATTCTGCCTTCTTGTCGCTGTCTTAGCTGCTTCTTGTCGCTGCCTTTCCTATCACTACCAAAACAATGACGCCCTCTCCCTTTTGCTGCTGCAAATCGTGGTCAAATCTTTCTGTCTGCCCTGTCGTCACTCAAAATAATGAGGGTGATTTTTCCTTTCTGTTGTTCCTTAGTTTTTATTCCAAATCTTTGCTAAACTTGGCATTGGATTTAGGTTTTCTTTTACTTTTAAATAATCTCCAGATCACTTACGTTTGCATACCTATTTTTGCATTCCAAAAAGTCTCCAATAAAATTAAATAGAATAAATTATTTATTTCTGTCGCTTGCATGACCGAATTATTCTTTAAATTCTTTTATTTAGATATTTAAATATAATAAGTATTATTAATATAATTTATGTTATTTTCAAAATAACATAATCACTTAAATCAAAACAAGAAGTATTTATAATAATAAAACAATAAAATTATATATATATCTTTTGTAATTTAAATATAATTGTTGTAAGTCTAATTTAGATATTGTCTTCCAAACAATAATTTTTATATAAATAGGAAACATTTATTATTATTATTCAATAATATAAAATACATCATTTAAAATATAGAATACACCATTTAAACATAAATCGAAAGAACATTAATATTTATGACTAAATCATACATTCAAAACAAGCTTACTGTAGCAATTAAAACACAATATTCTTCTAAGTTTCTAACCATCAATCACATTTATTATCCATACAATAATGAATAATAAACCATTCAAAATAATACAATATGAGACTACGTGAGTGTGTGAGTGCATCAAGGTTAACCATCCCAAACAGTTCTTGCCAAGTGGCTAGAATATCTCTACCTCAACCATGTTCTCGTCTTCAATGAGTACCTGCATTCATTCGCACTCAACTCGACATCAATAGGTTAGTTCCCCAAAACGTAGCCGAAACAAAACATTATAATCACATCGATAATATTTAATATTTAAATCAACTTTTCAATTTAGACAAATATAGCTTCATGATAATTACCTTCACACACGTGGAATTTACTCAAGTAAAAACAATCATAGTAAAAGTTCACTAATCTCAAATAATAATATAGTCCACAAAACGAGATGTGACACTGTTTGAAGAAGAAAGGAATACAAAAACTGCAATTTATTTTATTAAGATTCACAACAGAAGATCAAGGATTCTAAAGGAAAAAGAGGGCAACAAGAAGGCGTTGTTTGGGCAGTAGGCCCGTACGGGGCTTTTGTGATAGGTAGCGTTGTTGGTATCCATTGGTCCCATAGGTTGTTTGGCCTTGTGGACGTTATTAAAAAATCTTCATTCATTCATTCAATTGTTTGCATTGTTAAAAAGAAAGATATTTTTGCCGCTACCTTTATGAGTTTATAAAAAATGTTTTGTGAAGGAGCTGAATTTAATAATAAGTGGGGCCCTCAATATGAAGAAAGGAATTTAATGCAAATTATTGTCACGTAGTAAGGAAACTTAAACATTTAAAAGGGATCGCATGAAATTGGAAGGAGGCATGAGGTTTATAAGAGGAACCAATTCCTTTATTAAAGTCGGCAACAAATTAACATTTAATTAAGCTGCCATAGGAGGGAACCAAATCTGACAGACTGCCAAGTCAGCATATTCATATTGTTTGTTGGCCGCTCAAGTTTTAATAGCAGTTTGAAAGAGTTTAGGGAGGCGTGAGACTCTCATGATGAGTCACTGTAATTTTGGGTGGTATTAGCCCAGGGTCCCACCTTCTTAGCCACCTCTTATTTTTGAGGAAAGATTCCTTCTTGATGGTAATCACAACTTGTGGGGGGGGGGGTTTTGGATACCATACAAGGCAGCTGGGTGCAGTTTCAATTCAAAAATTTTCTTATTTGGTAAAAACATCTCTATGACATCAGCTATTGATTTTGATAAGATAAGCGACAAAACAAGGGTGCCAAGCCCGTTACAAAGTAGCCCCAAGGGCATGCTAGAGAGTCAACAAAAAGAGACCATCATAGCAAAAAGAACCAGCAACAACAAAAAATGCAAAAACAACAGTTCACCAGCAGACATACAATAAACTAAACATAAAACATAAAAACATAGAAAAGCCCCCCAGGCTAATTGAAGAGTTGTTCCCAATCCTTAGTAAGAAACTGGTACATATCCTCATACTCCATCTCTTTGTCCTTCATGTCATGCCTGGTGAGCTCAATGTCCTGCAAGATAGCCAGAGTTGTCACATACCTGTGCATCACTTTGGAGGTGAACCTTGCCAGGATCATGAATTTCTTTTCCAGCTTCGTCATTCTGCTTTTGGTGTCCTCAGTCTCTCTTCCTTTTATGGTATTCTTCTTACCCTTGTTTCTCTTACCAGTGTCCTGTTTCATTTTCTTAGAGCTATCCGTCTCCGACCCTTGGACGTTCAATTCAGGGAAATTACTCGAGCCTTCATGCACAGTCTCCAAGACCACAGTCTCCTCTTTGTTATTAGTCTTGTCCTCACCATCTGGGTTCTCCTCATAGCCTTCCGACTCTACATAATTCACTTGCTCCTTATGCACAGGGGTAGGTTTTGCAGCCAGTCTAGTTGACCTTCTAGTCAATGGAGCCCTAGTCTTACTCTGAGGTATGACAAAGTCCTCATCTTTCTTTTCTTCACTACCATCCCCACCTTCCACAGAACCCTGGGCCTCAATCTCTAGGTTATGAACTTCCATCTTGGGTTTATCCTTGGCATTCACAGAGAGGCTACCACCATCCTTCACCTCCTTAGGCTTCTTTTGGGGAGTTTCGCCCTTAGAATTACCCACAACAAGCTTTCTTTTGGTGGGTTTAGGGTTGACCGCCTTAGGGTTAATTTATTCAACATTTTGAGTCTTGGGGATATTCAACACAAAGAGTTTCTTTTTAGCAGAAGAGGCCTTAGCAATTTTGTGGGAGTGGGTGTATTTTTCAATGGTAACTTCTATGATAATCACAGGGTTGCACTGGATAGGTTTCAGCTTAGGCTTAGGCGTCATAGAGGAGCTATCAATGCGGGTGGCGGTGATAGCCTTGGGGGAACGAAGGGCTAAGTGAAACTTGTACAGTCTGTAAATAAGCCCCTGGTGGAGCGAAATGAGGGGTTTCTTAGGGTTGAGCTTGTGTTGATCAATGGACGCCTCCATAGAGGCTTTCAGGGAAGAAAGCAGGTAAAACAGAAAGCTTATGAATTTGCTATGTCTAAAATGATTCAACAAAAATAAAATGTAATGGAAGAAGTAGCGAAACCTACCTTCGAGAGTAAAGTACTTGATTATCATATAGCAGACATCATCCCAAGGTTTCAGAAGCTGTTCTCTGTCAAACCCACCTTGCAGGCTATGCAATACTTCACCTTTTCTCAAGAATAGGGCCATTCCATCTGGGTCTGAGACTTTACTAGTCTTCTTATGCTTCACACCATCAATGGGCATACTCGTTGCCATCCCTATGACTTCTTCAGACACGTCAAATCCCATTCCGCCAAATTGAACATGTCTATTCGCCCAAGACTGTGCAAACTGCAAGGATAAATTCTTGTCATGCCCCTGAAGGCACTCTAAATTAATATGACGCCACCCCATCCTCATGGTAGACATGCTAGAGGGTTTCATTCCTTCTGAATTCCTCGCAATACTTTGGCTTAGTACGGGTCCTATCCCGCCATTTTCAGTAAGCAACAATACTTCGTAGAAATTTTAGACAATAATGAAGCTCTTTGCAGCTAGTGATCTTTACCACTACAGATATGAATTAGTGAGCAACGTGAAGCACGAAAGTAAATGAGCAACTTGTCACCTTGCTAGTTCGAAATGACAATATCTTAAATTCACCTTATGCAAATTGGAGTGCCAACCCATATTATGATTACGAACCTTGAGAGAATCATGAATATTAGTTCTACGAAGATTTGAAGTGTTAACCCAACCATAGGTCACACGAGTGGCCATGTGATTAACCCCTTGAAGCGTCCAAGTCATCATGGTACTTTGGTTACATGTCATACAATGGTGGTTTATAAATCTCTTCAAGCTGATCTAGCGATAAGCCATCTCGCCACTGAATCTTCTGGATCCTTTTATAATATTACAAACAATATTACTAGGATTAAACCCCAAACGACGCCAAAGGCACACCTTAGGCAAGGTATCTCAACTAACTTGTTTTAAACTCATGGCGAACTTGGTATCGACTTCTACTCCTTACAAAGGAGGTTTTGGATCTGTGTAGGGAGGTTTTTCAACCTTTTCCAACATCTCCAATTGCTCAAGTTCTGACCGAAGTTGGCCATGCCATCGACCACTTTATTACCTTCCCGATAGGCATGTCCTATCTCCTTCTCTATGAACCCAATTAGTAAGCTTTTAATATCCTCAGTGATGTCTTTAAGCTTCCATCCGTTGTCAGTCCTACCAAGAGTAGTATTGACAATAATTTTTGAGTCTCCCTCTATTTGTATCTTATCTACTCCCAATGAGAGGGCAAATTTGAGCCCCCACAAAAGGGTTAGCCCCTCAACCACATTGTTGGACTAGGTACCAATCCCGCCAACATAAGCAGCAATAAGTTTCCCATGTTCATTCTTGATGACACCACCTCTACTGGCCAGGCCAGTGGTCTTTTTCTCTGCTTCATCAAAATTGAGTTTGACCCAGTCCTTGGGGGGAGGTCTCTAGATGGTATTTTGCCTGGCAAGCTGCTTGGGATTGTCAAAGGAGGTCATATCAGCTGTCAAACCCCAATTCTTGGTGATATGAATTTCAACCTGAGTGGGGGGGGTTCCTTAGCATCTTTCAAAGTGCTGATGGATGTATTTTCTGAGACCATCCTGCTAAAGGCAAAGCAAACATCATTGGCACTCTTAGCCGTTTCCCTAAAAATTCTATTATTCCTTTCTTTCCAAACACTCCACCCAAGATGAGAGGGAATTTGCCTCCGTAGCTCTCTGATCCTCGGGTGTGTGAAGGGAGAACCAACCTTGAATGAAATCTATGAGGTTTTCATTGAGAACCCAGACTATGTTGAGTTTATCCAAGGTCCTTCCCCAGATCTCTTTGGTGAAATCACAATGGAAAAGAATGTGCTATATAGACTCTTCCTCTTTTTGGCATGAAACACATCTGTTAACTAGTTGGAAATCTCTCTTGTTGAGGTTATCAGTAGTAAGGATTTTGTGGCGGGTGGTAGACCACCAGAAAAAGTTAATCTTAGGAATCAGGTTTTTGTTCGAGACTTTCTTCCACAAACTTTTGTCCTAACCGCTGTTGGTCAACATATTGTAAGCTAATTTAACTGAGAAGGTCCCCTTCTTATCCTTATCCTAGAGCATCTCATCCTCCCTAGGGAATAAGGGAATTCTGTATTTACTCAATTCCAACTGCAGCAACAAGCACCCCTGATTTCTAGGCTGGCTATCATTCCAACACTCAGTTATGTTCTTCCATTGTCTTTGGCCCTGGGATTGAACTATGATGTAATTGCTGACAAGCCTCCCAAAATGAGCAACAACTCTAGCTTTAGTTTTGATATTATCTTGGTTTGACAGGGGGATCCCATGCATCCAATTGTCTTCCCAAAACCTAATTTTATCTCCCTTCCCCAACTTCCACTTAATGCCTTGAGTTAGAGTTCTTCTTGTTTTGATCATTTTGTTCCAAATAACTAAACCTTTAGGAAGACTCTCCCTCTCCATTATCCTGATCTTCTCTCCATTGTGGAGGTACTTGGCTCTCATTATCTGCACCCAATCCTTTTCATCCTTAAGGAAATTCCATCCAACCTTGGCCAGTAAAGCTTTGTTCATCATCTAGGTCTTTTTGATTCCCAATCCTGCTTGGGACTTGGGAAGATAGATTTTGTCCCATCCGATGAGAGATATCCTCTTCTTTCCCTCAACCCCTGTCCAAAGAAAGGTTTTCTGAATCCTTTCAAACTTGTCCGCAATTTATTTGGGCATTTTGAAAAGAGTAAGAAAGTAGGTGGGGATACCTTGCGGGGAAGCCTTCAGGAGTTGATGCTTACCAGCTTGGCTTAGGAGTTTACCTTTCCAGCCTTCCATCATTTTTTGTATTCATTCTAGGGTAGAGTTCTAGAAGGCGGGGGTCACTTCCTTGACAGTGAGGGGAAGACCAAGGTAAGTAGTTGGGAGGTTGGCCTTATTGCAATTCAAAATCTTTTTTACCTTCTCCTGAAGTTCCAGATCAGCATTGAAGAAGAACACATTGCGCTTTTCATAATTTATGCGCTACCCAGAAGCATCAGCATAGGAGTTCACCAGGTCTTTCCATCTTCTAGCTTCCACTACCGAGGCTGCACCAAACAACATAGTGTCATCAACAAATTGTTGGATAGTCGAGGGCCCCACCATAGACACAACTCTAATCCCCTTCAGAACCTGTCTATCTAGGCGGGATAGAATGTTCCTACCGAGGACCTCATCCATAATGATGAAAAAAAAGGGCGAAAGGGGATCCCCCTGCCTAATACCTTTGCCCACATTGAAGAATCCCTGGGGAGAACCATTGACCAACGCCGAATACTTAACAGTTGTGACACATTCCCATATCAAGTTTATCATTTTATCTTGAAATTTGAATTTCCTAAAAACCTTAAAGAGGAAATCCCAAAAAATTCTATTGTAGGCCTTAGAAATATCCAATTTAAGGGCCATGCTGGGGATGTTACTTCTGTCCATCGAGTGGATAATCTCATGCGTGGAGATGGCCGCGTCCACAATCTATCTGCTAGGAACAAAACCTTTCTGGCAATCTAAAATAAGGCTATCCAACAAGGGTTAGAGTCTGAGGACCAGCGTCTTTGTGAAAATCTTTTATATAGTGTTGTAGAGGCTGATAGGATGGAAATCAACCATATTCTCAGAGATGTTCTTCTCGGGGATAAGAGCTATGAAAGTGGAGTTAATCTGCTTGAGAATCTTGGCTATCTTGAAGAAGTCTCTGACAACAGTAATGACATCAAAACCAACTATATCCCAGAAGTCTTGGAAGAAGGCCAGAGGGAACCCATCCAGGCCCGGGCTTTAAAATCCTTCATAGAAAACACAACCATCCTGACTTCCTCCATGGTAATGGGATTCAACAGCCTACAGTTGTCTTCAGCCGAGAGGATAGAGGGGATGCTGTCCAACAACTCTTCCACTATGACATGGTCCGTGGTGCTCCTGTGCTCTGATAGGAAGTTCTTGAAGTAGTTAGAGGCCAGAAGCCCCAGTTCAGCCTCAGAGCTAACTTCCCTGTTGATTTCATCAAGAAGATTGGAGATTTTGTTCCTTTTCCTATGCTTCATGGCTAACTGGTGGAAGAAAGTAATGTTTCTATCACCTTCAGTCAGCCATTAGACTCTAGACTTCTATTTCCAGAAGATCTCTTCTTTTTTCATTATTTCCCTTAGCTCCTTAAGTAGGACCTCCTCCTTATTGAAATCAACCTCACTTCTGTCTCCCTTGGCCATATTTTCTTGAATTTTTGAAAGACTGTCAGAGATGTGTTTCTTTTGGTTCATGATATTACCAAAACAGAACCTATTCCATCCATTGACTTTCTGCTTAACATGAATAAGTTTTTGGGTGAGTCTAAACATTGGAGATCCATGAACTGAGATACTCCACCAGTTAGCAATGCAATCTCTAAAATCCAGGTGGGAGGCCCACATGATTTCATATCTGAACGGGAAAGGACCTTTTGGGACTCCTCTCTAGGAGAATAGGAATGCATTGTGGTTAGAGATGGTGTGGGGCAGGGCTGTCAGAGTAGAATATTGCATTATGTCCCAATTGGACAAGACCAAGAGCCTGTCTAGTTTAACCTAAATTAGCTGGTCTCCCCTTCTTCTGTTGGTTGAAGAGAAGAGTTGGTTGTTGACCTCAATATCTATCATCCCTGTCTAGCTGAGAAAATTAGCTAGATCCACCATGTTGTCAAAGTAGTCAGTGATACCTCTAGACTTTTCCAAAGGGAACAACGGGGTATTAAAATCTCTAGCCAGCATCCAGTTAGTCCTTTTCTCAGCATTTAGTCTAGGGACAAGGCTTTCCTAGAGGTCCTTTCTAACACTGCTAATATTGGGGGCATATATATTTATAAGTTTCCAAGCTTTCTTATTGACAGTGAGTTTCACTTCTAGATTGTTTTTACTATGAGAGCAGTAGCAACCAGAGATGATGTGCTTATTCCACATAGTGACAAGGCCCCCTGAAGCCCCAACAGAGGGGATACTAAGGTAATTAGCCAAGGGCCAGATTTTGTTGGTGATAGTTTTGAAGTTCTCTTCATTCATCTTGACTTCATGAAGAAAGATTCTGTCGACCTTATTTTTGTAAATGCAGTTCTTCACCATGAACTGCTTTTGGGGACTATTGAGCCCCCTCACATTCTAGGAAAGAACTCTAATTTTTTATCTCGCCTAGAGAGAGCCTCCAGGGTGCTTTGTCTCCCAATGGCTATTTCCTTATTAGCTTCCCTATGTCTTGTTTCTCTCTGGGAGAGTCTGCCTGCCTTCCCCTCTGTCCCCACATCTGTAGAATTTTTCTGATTTCCTCTGCCCTTCTTTTTGGGTGTCACCCAGCCTTCTTGGTTGGACCATGTGGAGCTAGGGCTAGCACTAGGTGACAGTACTCTGGTTGGGGAGAGAATGATTTTTTTCTCTGGGTTCTCCAGTTCATCAGATTGCCCTGGTTCAGTCACTTTAACCCCAACATCCCCATTCTAGGATATGGGTTTGTCCTTTTCTTTTGGAGTCTGGAAAATGATCTCCCCTTCTTCAGTCTCCTTTGAGTCAGCAGGTCCAAACTGACAATGGTCTGCTAGTGGCTAATCAACTACTGGGGAGCCCTTATACAGGGGTCTAACTGGTTCTTTAGGGTTCTCAGGGGTTTTAATAATGCTGAGAAAATCCTCCTTGAATGAGTAGTCTTCTACACCAATCTCCTCCTCACTTGCTTCTTTAGATTTTTGGTTCCTAAGGAACTTGCACTCGTTTATCAGGTGGCCTTTCCTAGAGCAGTTCTGACAAAATGTGGTAACATTCTCATACACTAGGGGTTGTTCCCAACTCCCATACTTGGACTTTATGTTAATAGTGTTAGGTAGAGTTTTGTTTATGTCTATTCTAACACAAAAATGAGCAAATAATAACCTTGTTTTGTGTTTGGTGGTACTGTCTAATGCAATGAACCTTCCAAACGAATTCCTGATCTAGGTGAAAATCTCCTCGTCCCAATATTTCAAGGGGAGACCAGACAACTTGACCCAAATCGGTGCTGACCTATTAATCTCTAAAGCCGCGTCAAACCCAAGTTTCCAGTGCCCTAGACAGAGTTATGCTTACCATATAGCCAGGGACCACCTTCCAAGATCGCCAACATGTCCTCTTTGGTAGTGAACTTAAAGAGAAAGAGGCCCCCAGCCATTGTGCTGGTAGTGACACTTCCTTTCAACTTCCATCTTGAGGCAATCCATCTCCTCACCATGTCAATGTTAGGTCTTAGGGCCTGGAACTTGCCCACTAACAAGAGTTCCATGGTTGAAACAATTTTTTCCATTATTTGGTCCAAAATTTGGAGGTCAGTACCATTATCTGACCCTGACAGCACAGGTTCAACATGGTCTTCCTCGATCCTAACTTCCTCTCCTAGAACAACCTTTTTCCAAGCCTTGAGATTTAGCCCCGAGGCTAGAGATTCCCGCTTTGCAGTACTGCCTGAGACAGTACTAGCAGCAACAGGTTCCACTAGAGGGCCTGACGGGGGAGCAGAGGACCCCCCTGGGCTGACGACAACTATGACCTAAGTAAGTTCAAAACAAGTTTGAGCGGGAAAGTTGCAAGGCGAAAAACTAGTGATAAATGTTAATGCTTATGTGAAACAACTATTGTTATACAGGGTCAATTTGGTAATATTTGTTGCTACAACTACAGTCCTAGATTACAAGTATTGAGAAGAAAGTCAATAGCAAACCTCAATCGGTGTACATTAGTCCCAGCATTGTGATTGTGAGTTCATGCTATTTTTTGAATTATTAATGAGATCCTCAGATTTTGCCAATTGTTTGATACAATGTCCATGCATTCCTATTTGAATGTTAAGTGTTTGTGCACATGCTTATCCAATTGAAGTTAATAACAGTTGTTTAGAAACTTAAGATTGAAAAAATATTTAAGGATCCCTTGTTTACAAACTATTTGACAAAATGTCTATCCTTTATCTTTGAATATGGTGATGCTTTGATGAACGATTCATGTTCTAAAACATTAAACAAATTGTTCTATATCTCACAAAATCATAAATTCAGTTTAATGAGCATTATACAAAGTGTTTGACGGAATGTCAACATTGCAAAAATAATGCAAGTTTGAGTTAAAATCTGGGTAAGGGATTTTACACACTTTGCTATGTGTCATTGGTCTTATGATGGTTGTAAGAAGTTATTGAAGATGGGGTTACAAGTTGGATTGTGGCTAACATTTTTGATTGGCTAAAAATAGTTGCTTGTATGAAGTATGTAAGAGGAATAATGACACCCACATGGAACACTTGGGGGTTATACTTGACCCCTTGGTCATAGGGGTCAAACAGTCAAATTAAGAGTTACATTCTAAGTTGGAGTTACTCTTGAAGAGGGGCACATGGGTCAAACTTCGATTAATTGGATTAATATTTGGATCATGATTTTGAATTTATGGTTTGTGTAATCATTGTTGGTTTCTTGAGCCCTCTTGGCCTAGAAATTAAGAGTCTGGGATGGAGATTGTATGGTTAGTTTTGTGTAGGGTTATGTTGTAGTTTGATCTCCATTTAAGCAACATAACTTTGAGATTGTATTGTAATCCTTTGAAGAAGATTAATACAATGTGTGTGCTTTGTTGTCGGGTTTTTCTGAGGCATACCTAATGTGTATTGTTGTTATTCAATTGATTTCTAAAAAAAATGTATATCTACTTGCGTTGTTTTCTCTAAGGTTAATGTGGATCTAGGATTAGTTTCTTTTCATTTGAAATTAGAGCTTCGTTATTATAGATTGTTTGATTTGTTGAAGGATAAATTATTATTATATTAACCTTTGTTCAAGTACGAGCTTTGTGTAGTTGATGTTTTGTTTTTAGGAATAGAGAATGACAAACACATCTAGAATAAAGATTAAAAAGTTCAACAACACTAACTTTGAGCTTTGGAAGCTTAGGATGGACTTTGTTGACAAAGATCACTTGTCTATAGTTTTTGTTCAAAAACCCTTTGCCATGTTTCTAGAAGACTAGGCAATTGTTGATAGGAAGGCATGAAGCTTGGTTTAGGTTTGCTTATTTGTTTTAGTGCTCCTGAATGTATTTAAAAAACCACCATTAAACTATGGATGTACATAGGGAATTTGTATCAAAAAAATTCTCTTGTTAACCAAATTTTATTTGGAAGTTGTATTCGTTGAGGATGAAATGGTGATTTCTTGATAGAGCACCTACATGGCTTCAACATTGTGGTGAGATAATTGTAATATGTGGGTGTGAAGATGGATGAGAAAGAGTAGTGTATCACTTTGCTATATTCATAGGACAACTTGGTTATGGTGATTAATAGTATCATCTCAAAATTGAAGCTTGATGAGATAGTGATGACTTATTGTTAGATGAGATAGTGATGCCTTATTGTCAAATGAGATGAGGTGATAAATATCAGATTCTATAAATTATGTATTGGTTGTTAGAGGTTGTTCAAAAGAAAAAGATAAGAACAAGAAGAAAGAAACCTTTGCTATGTTTCTAGAAGACTAGGTAGTTGTTGATAGGAAGGAATGAAGCTTGGTATAGGTTTGCTTATTTGCTTTAGTGCCCTTGAATGTATTTAAAAAACCACCATTAAACTCTGGACGTATGTAGGGAATTTGTATCAAACAAATTCTCTTGTTAACCGAATTTTATTTGGAAGTTCTATTCATTAAGGATGAAATGGTGATTTATTGATAGAGCACCTACATGGCTTTAACATTGTGGTGAGATAATTGGAACATGTGGGTGTGAAGATGGATGAGAAAGAGTAGTGTATCACTTTGCTATGTTCTTTGCTAGATACATTGGACAACTTGGTTATGGTGATTAATACTACCATCTCAGAATTAAAGCTTGATGAGATAGTGATGCCTTATTGTCAAATGAGATGAGGTGATAAATATCAGATTCTATAAATGATGTATGGGTTGTTAGAGGTTGTTCAAAAGAAAAAGATAAGAATAAGAAGAAAGACGAGATCTAAATCTTAAGGGGAGATCTAAGTTTGTTGGTAGATTTAAAGTAAAGTATTGGAATTGTGGAAAAACTGACTACAATTGCAAGGAGAATAAGGAAAAAAAAAAGTGATGATTTAGACTCAAGAGCCTCAAATGAGGACATAGGTGGTGTGTTTATTGCAATACTTGTCACACTTGCATGTGAGGATGCATGAATGATAGACTCTAAAGCTTCTTTCCACATGATAGGGAGTGGTTTTCTGATTACGAGAACATTGATGGTGGGAAGGTGTATTTAGGAGACAACCCATCTCTCAAGATTGTTGGTTGTGGCAAAGTCAAGCTCATGTTTGGAGATAGAAGGAACAATCTCTTTCTAGTGTTCTACACATTTCTAGTTTGGTGAGAAACTTGTTGTCAATGAGTAAGTGGAATGATGTGGGTGTGTAAGTAGGCTTTAACAATGATGGACACAAGATAGTGTGTAAAGCCTTAATTTTGTCTAAGGGAGTTTGTTTTAGAACTTTTTTTTTTCTTGAGATGGGTGTCATTTAATGTAATAGTTCTAAGGTTATTGTTTTTGAGAATCAAAAGATTTCTAATGAGAAGATTGTATTGTGGCATGAACACATGGGCCACATTAGTGAGAAATGACTTAAGGCCTTGAAATCTATGAATATAGTAGAAGGGCTAACTGCCTATTCCCTTTATTTTAAATTTTGTTAACATTATATATGGGAAGCAAAATTGTATTAAGTTTTATTCTACTATAGCTTTAGAAATTTTGGATTTGATTCATAGCGATGTATTTAGTCATGTTGATGTACTTTTACTTGAAAAACTTATGTATTATGTTTCTTTTATTGATGATTTCTCTAAGAAAATGTGAGTGCTCTTTTTTAGGCAAATATCTTAGGTCTTTTTGAAGTTCAAAGAGTCAAATCTCTTTGTAAAGAGCCAAATAGAGAAGATCAAGGTATTGATGATAGATAATGGTGAAGATTTTGTTTAGTAAAGATTGACGACTTTTGTAGGGAGAATGACATAGCGTAGCATGAGATAACTTCATACACCCTTCAAGAAAATCAAGTTGTATAGAGAACGAACATGACACTAATGAAGAGGGCTAGGAGTATGTTTAGTGTTGGTTTAGATCAAATTTTTTGGGTCAAAGTTGTGAGCATAACTTGTTATTTGATAATAGATTTCTTACTTTGACTCGTATGTACAAAACAACCAATGAGGCCTGAATTGGTAAGAAGCCTTAATGGCAGCATATCAATGTTTTTAGTTCTGACATATGAACACGTGCTTAAGGAGAAGAGATCCAAGTTGGTTTTAAAGTTGAGAAATGTATCTTCATCAAGTACAATGATGTAGTTAAAGGATACATTTTTTTGGAATCCTAAGATATGAAAAACAATGGATAATGAGAATGTGATCTTTAGAGACAAAATTTTCTCTTAATCCTATAGAGATTACATTGGTGTAGGTAAATTCGAAGACTATAGAGATTGCACTTGAGGTTGAACTAGATGTTCAGGATGGACTTGATGAGGAGGTTGATTACGACAATGATTTAGAGGAATCGGAGGAAGAACAACCTCATACCTCACTCTTGAAGAGGTCCACTCAACAAAAGAAGTGTTTACTGCTTATTTGATTATGCTTAATTAATACAGAGTAAACTAAATATATTATGCATAAAATATAACAGCTTCATAACCATTGCTCATGAAATATTCATAACATAATGATATCATTATATTCTCAGAATTATGCACTTACAAATGTATACATCAATATCTTGCATCAAAATGCAGTCCCAATTACAATAACATGACCAACATATAAAGGTGGCCGACGGTTGCTCTAAACTGCCAATCGTCGCCAAGTACTTACAATTGTCGGGAGGACAACTAACCTCACCAACCAACCCACCAAAAAGTATTAACTATAACTAGACTATTTTCATGCTTACATCATCCCCCCAAACTTTTTAGTTCCAGACGACTAGGACTAACAAAAACCCATAATATGACTCTATTGAGAAGCAAGGGGAGGGGACGTCCCTAGTGGTGTGTACACTGAGGGAGTAGAAGTGTACTACTAGGAAACCAAGTGTCACAACCATAGACCTCCTCCATATGTAGTTTCAGGTGATGGGCTGCTGTGAGCTCTCGTTCTTGAGTCACCTTTACCATGTGTATTTCCTTCTCGAGTTGTTGCTTGGTCTTCTCGTGAGCACTAAGGAGGTTGGCCATTTCTTGCTTGGTCTTCTCGTGATCACTAAGGAGGTCAGCCATTTCTTGCTCTTTCACTGCTAACTCCTTCACCTTGTCTTCTAATGCATAATCCCTCACGATTACCTTGACCTTCTCCTGTTTAGTCAAATTGGTCTACTAGGCCAGCTACCGCTGATATTGAATAGTCTTTTCATCTATGGCCTCTCTGAGATTTTGAGACATTCTAGTGGCTTCCTCAATTCATGCCATTACTGTGGGCATGCTTGTGAGCTCAGCTTGCCGTATATAAAACATTGCCTAATAATAAGCGTCAATGGTATATAAGGCGGCCAATACATGACCATTCGTGCCACCAAAAGAGGGAATAATCCTATCAGGCTACTGGGCAACCTTCATCTCCTCAGTGGATGTAGTCAACCACCCTTTGGCTCTGAAAACACGTGTGAATTTAGTTTCACAATCCTCCATCACAAATTTCTCAATACGTCGTACCTCCTGAAGGACTAATGGAGAATTAGTACTATCTAATCCTTGGGAAATGTCTGTGACCTCATTAATGATTTCCCTAATGGGTTGGAGGTCCTGGATATACCTCAAGATTGTGCCCAACAGATCTTGTGGGTTAGGTCTAAATAGTTGTATGTTTAGCTCCTACAGACTACTAGGTCCCGAATGTGCTGATGCATCCTTTGCTACTGGATGATTCTCCTTGACCCTAGCGAGACTAACTATAGGTCCATGATCTACTGAGGGACCACATGGATCTATTTGTGGTCTCTTCTCCCTATGCTTGAATGGTAGAATGTGTAATGATGATGGCTGGCTGACACTCGGGCTATTCTGGTTCCCAAGAAGGGATCAAGGGGTGAAAGTTTGTGATTCAGATGGGGGCTCCCAACAACTGTAACCAACTATCTACTTGTGCCAAGCCTTCAAGAGACCACCTAGAAGTAGCAGCTGGAGTGATCTCACCAATAGGAAGGGGTGCTAGAATATCACCTGATGGCACTGTAATATCTCTTGATGACACTAGAATATCACCCATTAGTGGTAGAGTGGTTGAGGACGACTTAGTGACATCAATGCAATCATCCTCTTCCTCTCTCTGTGTCTCTGCAATATGTGAATCTTCTGAAGACAATTCCAATGTAGTAGATTTTCTTTCTTGCTAATGGGCTTAAGCTCTTCCCCTTTCCCAACCTTTGCCTGTGCTCGTAAGTTTGTCCACCAGAATATTGTAAGCCAAGTAGGATCATATTCCTCATTAGGTTGAAACAAACCTCTTGCCAATGAAGGCACCTGAGTATAAATTGCATCCAAAAAGAATGCTATGGCATGCTGCATCATGTAGAAGGACTTGTGTGTCATCGCCATAAACTCTTGTATCCTCTCTGATAACACCTTTTCCCAGTTATACACAGTTCCTTCACTTAGGTTGACCATGTAGTCAGTCAAGGATATCAGATAATCAAGTGGCTCCAGTCAACCTCGCTAAGATCACATCCATCAGTTACCTCCATTCATCATTTTCCAAATGGTCTCAGCATAACCCTCTATTGCCTGAGCTCCAAAAATTCTCTGTCTTTGTCAGTGAGATTAACCCTACACACTTTTTGAACGGTAGCATCCTTATGGCTTTGTGAGATTTTTCGCAAGGGTTTGGTCACTGAAAATTCGTAACATGGGATACCGAGAATACATTCAAAATCTTCCAGCCTAAAAGTGATCGTGACCGATGTGTGCATATATACTCTATCATTGTTTTCTGAGACTGCCTATTGTAATTTGCAACCTTGTTTTTAAGAAAAGGCTCAAAATCCCCAAGATTAAAATATGGTGCCTAGATTATCTTGTCTACCCGAGCATTTTGAAGTGCTATTTTGAGAGGGTGGTTAGTAGGATGGTTCAACCATGAAGTCCTACACTCAACTACTGTCAAACTTTCCCATTGCAAAGAGTCCACTGTATTTTTTCCTTTCCTTTTCCCTTCATAGCTGATTGCTGCTTCTTCTTTGCTTTGCTATCTGTTACAATCTTAGGTCTAAACTTTACAGGTGATTCTTCTCATATTATTTTCCCTACCATTGTTCTTGTTAGTGCTTAAATCTACAGGCACCTACCTAAAGATTCAAGCATTCAAATATGCAAGCCCCTTCCCAAAAAATCCAAAAATTCTATGTCTTTTGGCCTCTACAGTGCTAAAAAATGCAAAAAATCAGTTAAAATGCATGTCTTTGTATATACAAAGGTGTTTGTATATGCAGGTAAAATGTGCATTGGCGGGTTAGAAAACTCTATCGCCCTTTGAAAAATTGAGTTTAGATGCATTTCTAAATGTATATCAGGCTCTAAAAGGTGCATATACAAAGGGGGAATCTTTTGCAGATTCCTAAGAATATTCCCGCTTTGTATGTTGGGTCATATACAAAGCAAGATATACAAGGAAGTGAAATATACATTTTCTACAGTGGTGAGGCAGAGATGCATGTGGTGGGGCCCGTGGATATACAAGGTGGAATGTATATGCAATATACATTCGGGTGCACATACAATGGTTAGATACATTGCAGGAATATTCTGGAGAAGATTCCTTGTTTGTATGTGCAGGGGAATGTACATTGAAAATTATACAAAGGCTCGCGACATGAAAAGTGAACAGTGCAGAGGAGAGAGAAAATGGTTGGGCCCACCAGTTGTATACAAAGGCAGTTGTATGTATGCCGATGTACATTCAAAACATACAAGTGAAATATGCATTCTGGAACAGAAGGAGAAGTCAGAGGCGGCGGATAAAAGTTTGAAATCCGCCTTGTATGTATGAGGCGATGGATGCAAGCAAGAGGACATACAACCTGGACGCGATGGAGGAATAAAATGCAGTGAATAACTATTTCAGGTATGTGGGTTGTATAAAGCGCTTGTATATGCCGATATACAAGCCGATGTGCAATAAAAGAGATACAAGCCGGACTTCAAAAGGGGATACGTTTTGATGCATAGTGATTTGAAGTCCGCGACTTGTATGTATGTAGGTGTTGTATGTCGCGGATATACAAAGGATAGAGGATACAAGCCGGACCTGAATTGAATTTCAATTTGTTCTAAACAGATTTGGGGTCTGCCTTGTATATCAAACAGATGTATATGCATTTTGCATATACAAAGGGTTTTTGAAGAGTGAATAGTGGCGATTGTATATGCATTCATTCATGCATATACAAAAGCGATAGAGGCGAAATGAAAGGAGAAAAGGTCAGCGATAGAAGGTCAAGGTGCCTATGTGGCACGATATTATTGGTTGGTGACTCTTCATGCATGTTTTGGGACCGTTGATCACAGCGATGGATTTTGGATCAATGGTCGGGTTTTGAACCTTCAGCGATGGTTTTTCCTGAGCATGTGCGACCATTTTTGAGCGGGAAAATCTCTAGATACATTTGCTATTGCATCCCATGGGTAGATGAGGCTTTAATGGCGGTTGTGCAGAGACATCGATGGGTGAGGTGACAGGTGAACTACCAGGCTTGCGAAGTGAACCTACAAGTGGCGGCGCAGATCCCGATTCCACCTGCTCATTCCTCTTTGTCTCTCTGCTGCATTTACTATTTCTGAGCACCATTTCAGATGCGCTATACCTAATTTTTTTTTGACTTGCCATGTAATTAATTTGATGAGTACACAGTCTTGGTATAAAGGCCAAACTGTGTTACTCATTGTGTTGGTTGAAGACTTGGGCATTTTTTTGTGTGAATAACGAAAAATAGGGCATCTCCTGGCTGTTTTATCTCATTTTGGAGTTAATGAGTTGCATCATGAATGCATTTTGCACGTATGTTCAGTTTCGTGTTGATATAGATGAAAAATGCTCTTATGCATGTGTTTACCTGTTTGTCTCCTTTGCTGAATGCATCTCCTTCTTTTGAATCTGGTTGCTAAGGGTTTGATAGATTTTAGGATATAGGGTTTTGTATCACATGCTTCATCTTTAACTTTCATTCAAGGAATGGATTAAACTATTTTAGGTTAAGCATGGAGAAGGTTGTATGTCAGCAAGGATATCTGTAAGTAGAGGCAGCTGAATACCCATTCTTGGGTGATGTTTGTAAGGAAAGCATCAATCCAACCCCTTGAAACTTGAATGCTAGTTGCAAACCATCCGTTGCATACGTCTAGTTGACTCCTTGCCCTGAGATAGGCACCGGTCTGCTCCTGGGTTAGTAGTTATAACCCAAAACCCCTTGTCTTGCATCCAAATCATAAAATCCATCTTTTCATATCTCCAACTTGTTAGTTGTAGGAGTAGGATTAGGAATTTTTGGCAAGAGACACTATATAGATTCATGAATGTTGTTATTGATGGAAACAAAGGTTATCCCACACATCCGCAAGACATGATGAGTCTCTACTGGAAGTCAGATTGAAGAAGTGTTATGATCTGGTAAGCAAGAACAGTGCAGTCAACAAGGTCCGACAGTCAGGTCCGGATCTCTCAGAGGAAGTATTTTAGTGAAGTGAGGATTGGGGGAAGTCAAGAGGAGTACCTTGACTAATAGATTACAAGGATTTAGCCTCCAGTGATGAAAGGGTGAAGAGATATGAGCACTTGAGTGTTGGGTTCCTGTTTGACAGAGTAGACAGAGGAAGAACTGTACTGGCAGAGTGTCAGATCCAAATCCGGAAGAGATATTGCTAATGACCAAGTTTCTTGAGGTATCATTCATGATTGGCCGACATGTTTGAAGACTTCTACAAGCATATCCTTGATCCGCATTACTTGGTATGCAAGGATTTAGCCGACAGACCAGAGTTTGGGATAATATTGACTATTCCGGATGCCGACTAGAAAAGTGTTGAAATCACTTGTGCGGATATATATACAAGATGGATTTAGATTTGAATGTGTGTGTGTGTGTGTGTTGTGTGGTGCGAAGAAAAGTAGAAAAGCAAAGTGAAAACAGTAAGACAGGTCTGGAATGTGATAGTACAGCAGCATCAAAAGAGAGTAAGAATGAAGTGCAGCAGATCAGTTTATTGAGCTCAACCATAACTGAACCTCAGCATGAGTAGATGCTTCTCATCAGTTTAAACTCTGAGTTACCTTCTTTTCTTGTAGATAGTGAGTCACTTGTAGGCAGTGAGCCTCTTGTGAGCAGTGTGCTCGGGCAGTGAGCCCTAATTGGCAAGTGCTATTTTGTTCTTTCTATTTTCTAACAGAGAATAATATCTTGGGTTAATCACCCCATGGTTTTTTCCCTTAACAGGGTTTCCACGTCAAAATCATTGTGTCATATGTATTGGTGTTATTTCTATTTCATGATTATGCTTGCTTATTTGATTTATTGTTGCATTAACTGTCAAGAAAGTTTAGAAAGTTGAAATATTAGGATAACTGATTCACCCCCCTCTCAGTTATCAACAATTGGTATCAAAGCCAAGTTCCTCTAAATAGAGCCTAATAGTTTGAGGAAGATTTGGAAATTCAAATGGATATGTATGGTTTGAGGGAACAACTTCAGTCTGCCCTAGATGATCTTGAACATTCCAACTCTGAAATCAATGAATTGAAGGAAAGACTTAAACAGGCTGATGATTTCATAAATGAATTAAAAGGGAAACTAAGCATCTCTATGAAGAAGAGAAAGGAACTACTTCAACAATTAGCAAGTCAAGGTGAAGCAAATGATACAAATGAAGACCTGAAGGAGAAAACTAAGTTATGTGAAAAATTGTCAAAAGAGGTCATTATGGTAAAACATGAAATGGAATCAGGAGTTATGAAATTCACCCAAGAAATTGAAGAAAAAAGAAAGACTGAAGATGACCTAAGACAATCTCTCAAGGACAAATCAGAAGACTACCACAAGATGGATAGAATAATCAGACATCTTGAATCTAATCTTGAAGATGCTAGAGATAATGAAGAAAAACTTGAGTATCAAATTGACACTCTTAAAAAGGATCTTCAAACAACAAACGAATACAAAGAGAAATTCAAGATAAGTTCTGCTCAACTTGAAGTTCTTCTTGAAAGCCAAAAGAGGGTAGATGACAAGCGTGGTTTAGGATATGAGAAAGGTGAAAGCTCCGGATCTGGTCAGAAGAATTTTGGATCAGGAAATCCAAGGGGCAAGCCTAGAAGACCTCCGGTAAGGCAACCCAATGCTCAAAGATATCCATCCTTCAATGGATACTACCACAAATGCAATAAATTTGGTCACAAAGCTAATCAATATAGAAAAAGAATGAATCAAACTAATTCATCCTTCTCCGGACAGTGCTTTAACTGTAAAAGGTATGGTCACAAATCTCATGAATGTAGAAATATGCAAATGAACATTTCATTCAATGGCAGATGCTATTCATGCAATAGAGTAGGTCATATGGCTAATCAATTTAGATCAAAAGGATATCAGTCAAATATGCAAAGAAATTTTGTTTTCTACAATTGCAATAGATCCGGTCATATTGCCAAATTTTGTAGAAGCAAGAATCAGGACAGAAGGGGTCCAGTGCATCATAATCAGAATCAAGACAAAGGAAAAGGAAAAGTGAATGCGGATGAGGTTAAAAGTGAGATGAACAAGATTTGGATGAAGAAAAGTATAGAGAATGTAGCAGATGGATCCGCACCAGAATCTGGTGCTGATATTCCTTCCAGAAATTGAATAGATGGGTTCTGGCTCAGGGGGAGTAACAAAAGAAAAATCAATTCCCCCAGCCAGTCAATTGGTGCCTGTAATCAACACATGAAAGGCTGCGGATCAAAGGGTTTTCAGAGAAACACCTAGATAAGCCATGGTAAAGATTTGAAAGATCCGCATGAAGATTTAAAGAGTCTAATCCCTTTAGATAGATCCGGTTTAACAGACTTCCGGTAAAAGCAAGGTTCTTACAAGTTTGGTCTGGTGTGATTCTAAAATTGAGACATCTTGATCCACGGATAAATCAAATGGTTAAGGAAAGTAAGAAATCTTGTTGTTAATCACCAAGGATAACTCTAAGCATATTACAGTGATCCGGAAAGAGATCTATTTCAGAATAAGAAGAACCGAGCAACCGGAATAACTTAAGTTGCGCATTTATTGCAGTATGAATCTAGGGTTTTTCTTGCAAATAAAAGGGTTCATGTGCTCGTCATTTGCACATTTGCATTCGAAAAGAAAGAAAGGAGAGCTCTACAACAAATTGCTTTAAACTTCTCAAAGACCAACCATTGGAGTTGATTCAATTAGCAAATCATTCAAGTTCACTCCGCGAACCCTACAAGCGCAAAAGGTATTTTCCATTATCAAATATCTCTCTGTAAAATCCTTGAATGATGGGTACTTCGAATATAGTGAAGATCACTGATAGGCCTCCCCCAAATTCAAGAAACATCCCTACAAATCTTTGGAAATAGATCCCCTAGGAGCATTTTCCAGTGTACCACATGGTGTATTGCACACAAAAGATATTAGGGTTTACATTCACGCAAACATTAAAGAATTCAAAGAGTTCAAATTGAGGGATATCTTCCACAAACAACTAATAGATGATTCTTTTGAGCTCTAACCCCAATTCAAGGCCCTTTGGGACAAGCACTTTGCACAATGCATACATTTCCCCTGTTTTGTTGAGGATGAATGGGTCAGGTATATTTTGAGCAGGATACATGACAATTTCATATGGTTAAATGGACCATTGAAGATCACAAAAGATGCCATTAGGGTAGTTATCGGATTGCACTCATCCGGTGGGATTCCTATTCTTAAATCTGTCAAGAATCAAACTGTGAGTGAGGCTACCGGATCAAAGTTTGACAAAAGAGCAATGACAGTAGATGACATCACTGATCCAGATGTCAAGTTTGCCTCCATGATCATTGGATACAAGATATATCATTCTAGCAGGGAGAATTCAGTACCTGGAATTGCCATCTACACTGCTTATGAAATGTTAAGAAAGAATGCAGACTACGATCTTTGTCAGCTCCTTTTAAACCAACTCTTGGAGAATCTGCAGAAAATAAAGAAAGATAAAAAGAATTCATTTAAGTATGGTGGGTTAATATTGTGTTTATTCTTCTACTTTATGAATGAGCTACCCGGATCCAGTGGATGGGTATGGCAAGATGACAGACCGGTTGCCATACAAATCAGGGATTATTTGCAAGGACTTGGTGATGACAAAGCACAAAACATAGCTCTCTGGGGTTTCTTCAAAAACTTTCAGAACATGATGTAAGCTAGAGAGAGAATTCCCCAATCTCTGGTGGAGAAATACAAAGACACAATATGCTTTATGGTAGAGACTGATCAGTGTCTAATGGAGGCAGTTGAACCAAGAACAATGTGGATCATGCCAATGGGGTATGAGGTGGATGAGAACATCGTGGAGCTGCATGTTCAGCACATGCTGAGTCAACCAAAGGATCCCAAGATAGAAAGGTTTGGAACATTTAAAGAATTGAGTGTGAAGATCCATGTTGAGCTAAGGCAACTAGAGATGAAAAGAAAGGTAAGAAAAGAAGTAGAAAACATTGCCAAAAGTTTTGGCATCTCAAAAGAGGCACTTGACGCCCACAGAGAAAAGACAAAAGGAATAGAAAAAGAAAAAGGAGAAGCAGAAGAGGAAAGTGCTTTAGTAGAATCTTCTACCCGGACCAGATCATCAAAGAAATCTGCACCTGCCACTACCAAAAGCTCAAGGGCATCAAAACTGGAAGCAAAATCATCCAGCAAAGGAGAGAAGAGAACTAAGACAAAAGCCACAAGATCTTATGCTAGTCAAAAGGATGAAGAAGAAACTGAATCTGATGAAGAAGTCAAGAAAAAGAAGAAAAAGAAGAAAACATCCGTTAAACCCTCTACTGGTCAAAGCGAAGAAGAAAAGGTAGAGGAATTTGTTGAAAAACCCACTCTTCACATTGATGACATCAAATCAGTTACTGTGGATGGAAATCTTCAGCCAATGGTTGAATTCTATGATGCTTATGGTGAAGCTGATAAGAAGATATTGCAAGATGCCACAGTCAGGTATCTAAACATCTAAAACAAAGCATTCATTGAAATTATATCTCTGATCCCCAAAAGCTTAGAGAAGGAACTTGAAATAAGGAAGAACAATGCCCAAGCCAAAGATCTAGAAATTCAGGAGCAGATAGCTATTCATCTCTATCCTTCAATCACTCAGAAACAAATGAATATGATCTTCAAAGATTGCAAGGATAAGTTCCGGAGCAAAGCTAGAATGAATCAGCTCATGCTTGGAGAAACTGATAAAGTGACAAGTGAAACAAAAGAGATCCTCTTGAATGCTTTCAAAAGATTCAATCTTATAGAGGACTTAGGTGTTGATGCCTCGGCCACAGGTGTTGAAGAAGGATCTACTGAGGCAATGATAGAAGAAGTAATGGACACTGGTGAAGATAAGGGCTTGGAATCCTCTGCTCCGGAAGAGGTGGCCCATGAACAAACAAACATTACTCCTCTGGTTTCCCCTGCTGACTCCGGATCCAAAGGAGAAGAAAGAATAGAGGAGAAAGAAAAAGAAGTGAAGGGAAAAGAAGATGACAGATCTAAGACAGTAGAAGAAAAGAAAACTCTGTCTCTGGCAAGAGACACTGCAGAAATTGTCAAAGAATTCTTAAACAAAGAGACTATGGAGATTGATGAACCAGAACTTCTACTAGAACCATTTGATTTTGATTCTCTTTCCCCGATACAAACCATGAAGATAGCTTCGTTTGCTAATGCAAAGGCAAAAGAAAAACTCCTGAAGTCTCACATGGAAGACTGTGAGCTAATAGAAGCTGCATCCAGTGTGCTTGAAAAGATCATGCCATCCTTTCTGAAGGATTCATCGGCTTCCTCATCAGGTAATCTTGAGTCTCTTGTTAGTTCAGTTAGCACTCATTTTGAGTCCTTAGAGAAATCAGCTGAGGAAAAGGTCCGGAAAGAGTTTTTGGATAAAAGATTCTCTGAAGTACTAAGTCTAATATCAAATGATAGAAGAAATATGGATATAGGGGTAAAGAGCTTAGAAAATGCTCTTAAAGATGGAGGGGAAATATATAAATTTTGTCTATCATGGTCCAAAGCAACAATGGAGATTGAGAAGAAAATGAAAGAACAGGAGATCAATCTAACAAAAATTTCTCAAAATTTTGATCCACTTACCTCATCCATAGTAAATCAAGAATGTCAGACTATTGTAGTCTTGGATGAAATTAAGAAGCTAGAGAAAGAAAAGAAAAACAGAATCAGCAGGTTAAATGAACTTAGAAGAATAATCATTCCTAAGTTGGAGGCCATGCATGAGGCCCTAAGTGATGCTCAAAGCACAACCAAGACAAATGATCCGACAGATCTGAAGAAGGCAGAAGCTTTTGCATTCCTATTGAGTGGTCACATATCAATTTTGGACAAGAAGAAGCTGAGTTGGGCAACTGAAGTTGTACAATTGAAAAACACTTTTTCAGATATACTAAAGTATATGTAGAGTACAACCGGATGATATACTTATGCGACTAAGTATAGATTAATTTTTGAAAATTTTGGTGTACGGACCCCATTCTTTGCCATTGATGTCAAAGGGGGAGTGATGAGCACTGAAAAATGAGGAATCCTGCTAAGCGGGAGCTCTGAAAAATGTACATAGAAACAGAGCATCAGCCAAGGGGGAGTATAGTGTGACACTTAGTCATTTTTCACTAAGTGTTGCCATCAATGCCAAAGGGGGAGATTGTTGGCAAGAGACACTATATGGATTCATGAATGTTGTCATTGATGGTAGAAAAGGTTATCCCACACATCTGCAAGACATGATGAGTCTCTACCGGAAGTCAGATTGAAGAAGTGTTATGATCCGGTAAGCAAGAATAGTGCAGTTAGCAAGGTCCGACAGTCAGGTCCAGATCTCTCAGAGGAAGTATTTCAGTGAAGTGAGGATTTGGGGAAGTCAAGAGGAGTACCTTGACTAATAGATTACAAGGATTTAGCCTCTGGTGATGAAAGGGTGAAGAGATATGAGCACTTGAGTGTTGGGTTCTTGTTTGACAGAGTAGACAGAGGAAGAATTGTACTAGCAGAGTGTCAGATCCAAATCCAGAAGAGATATTGCTAATGACCAAGTTTCTTGAGTTATCATTCATGATTGGCCGACATGTTTGAAGACTTCTACAAGCATATCCTTGATCCACATTACTTGGTATGCAAGGATTTAGCCGACAGACCAGAGTTTGGGATAATATTGACTATTCCGGATGCCAACTAGAAAAGTGTTGAAATCACTTGTGCGGATATATATACAAGATGGATTTAGATGTGAATGTGTGTGTGTGTTGTGTGGTGTGAAGAAAAGAAGAAAAGCAGAGTGAAAACAGTAAGACAGGTTCGGAATGTGATAGTACAACAGCATCAAAAGAGAGTAAGAATGAAGTGCAGTAGATTAATTTATTGAGCTCATCCGGAACTGAACCTCAGCATGAGTAGATGCTTCTCATCAGTTCAAACTCTGAGTTACCTTCTTTTCTTGTAGACAGTGAGTCACTTGTAGGCAGTGAACCTCTTGTGAGCAGTGTGCTTAGGCAGTGAGCCCTAATTGGCAAGTGCCATTTTGTTCTTTCTATTCTTCTAACAGAGAATAATATCTTGGGTTAATCACCCCATGGTTTTCTCCCTTAACAGGGTTTCCATGTCAAAATCATTGTGTCATATGTATTGGTGTTATTTCCATTTCATGATTATGCTTGCTTATTTGATTTAATGTTGCATTAACTGTCAAGAAAGTTTAGAAAGTTGAAATATTAGGATAACTGATTCACCCCCCCTCTCAGTTATCAACATTAAATTGTTTATCTATTTGTCTCCTTTGCTGAATGCATCTCCTTCTTTTGAATCTGGTTGCTAAGGGTTTCATAGATTCTAGGATACAGGGTTCTGTATCACATGCTTCATCTCTAAATTTCATTCAAGGAATGGATTAAACTATTTTAGGTTAAGCATGGAGAAGGTTGTATGTCAACAGGGATATCTGTAAGTAGAGGCAAAGGAATACCCATTCTTGGGTGATGTTTGTAAGGCAAGCATCAATCCAACCCCTTGAAACTTGAATGCTAGTTGCAAACCATCCGTTGCATACGTCTAGTTGACTCCTTGCCCTGAGATAGGCACTGGTCTGCTCCTGGGTTAGTAGTTATAACCCAAAACCCTTAGTCTTGCATCCAAATCATAAAATCCATCTTTTCATATCTCCAACCTGTTAGTTGTAGGAGTAGGATTAGGAACCCCTGCATACTCTCATACCTAACTAGTCATATATGTCCAAGAAAGTTGCCAAACTTGTGATCTATCATTTAGATCTTGGTCCATGCATGAGAGTATTCTGCCTGTTATTACAAAGTCAAATCTTTCTGTCAAACCCACTGCCAATTCAGAGAAAATCACCAACAGAATTGGTGACTCTACTGGGGAGTTAAAAAAAGAGTATCTGTGTGCCCATCCGAGTCACCAATAGAATTGGCGACTCTACTGGGGAAAAGAGTCAAATAATCTGAAATCATTGTTGCATATCTGGTTCTTTCATGTGAATGATGGTGCTCTGCTGGCGGAATGAACTCAGAAAAGTATTTGATGAGCTTTCAATTGTTTCAAAATTTATCCTCTTTGGAGAGGTGGCAACTCTACAAAAAAGTTTTAGTGCACATGAAAGGCTGATGTATGTTATTGAGATCTAAAAATATTTTGTTCAAAGCTTTAGCATCTAGATGAGAAAAGGTACCTAGCTCCTTCCCATTTATATTTCTTGTTTTATTACATAAGATGAATGCCAAGGGAAGCCTTAAGTCTTAGACAGACATAAGATGTCTAAGAGTGAAGTTTATATGAATCCAAGTATGTATTCACCCATACTCAGTCAAGAGGGGGATGATGTATTAAGTAAAAAAATTGAAGAGATAAAGAATAGGTTGATATCCTTAGAAGCCCGACAGGCTCAGTTAAGTAGTAGCAACCCTGTTGTGTCTGCCAATCAGAATGATAACCCTCTTGTAAGCTCTTTTGATCCCTTGTATGACCAATTAGATTTGTCATGGGTTGATTATCAAGTTGAAAGTATGCCTACTAAAATTTACAATCAGGTGCCTAGATTTAGTGGACACAATGTGTGTGATGGGGGTGCACATATCCAAAACTTTCACTGCTTCATGGAGAGACATTCATTTAGGGATTAGGTTTTTTGTTAGATCCTTTGATGCAAAAGCTAGAGATTGGTATTTGAGCTTTCCAAAGAGATCCTTTGCCTGTTGGGATAAACTTGTTGACTGCTTTAGAAAAGAATTTGCAAGAGAACCTGCTGATCTTGTTGCAAGATTAATGGAAATTAGAAGACAAGATAAAGAGCCCGCTATTGATTTCAGTCATAGATTTGCAGTAGCCCTTTCACAAATTCCAGAAGTCTTCAGACCTGATACTTCAGCCTGTGTTGGCATATATTTTGAAGCTTTCGAGGAGGGCTCTAGTGCATTGTTGAGGGAATTCAAGATAACAAGTATGTAGATGGCATACAAGTTTTTAGAAAATATAGAAAAAATTAGAAATGAGCATATGCAGAATTCCCTATCCATAGGCTTTGATGTGAATAACAGTTGTATGGTTGCAAATGAGCAATTGATCATGGCATCATGTGAGGATAAATGTGAAAGTGAAAGCATAGAAGTTGAGACTGCTGTATTTGAATATAATGCTGACAACAATGCTCAACTGGATTGTTCACCAATGAATGATGCCAATGAAAGTATCAATGTTAACTCCCATTGCAAAGTTGAGGTGTCTGGTTCCGAAAATAATGATGAGGTTATGGACAGAAATGAACATATGTTTGAATGGATTTGTGGAGATGATTGTGAATATTGTGCTCAGGATAGAGAAGAAATAAGCAAACAGAGCAACAGTTCCATATGTGAATCAATGCCTTCTTTTCAGACATATGGAGATGATGAAGAGCAGTCAGAGATTGAAACAGGTGCTAGCGCTGAGCATGATCGTTCTTCATTTGATTATGGTTTTGCTTATGCCATACAGGTTGATACTCCTCCACAAAGAGAATTCACTGATAATGAAAATGAAAATGCATGTTTTGCTGCCCATGAACTGGTAGCATACTATAATGAAACTGAAACACTTGGATCAATTTTTTCTGACACATATAGTGAGGAGGATCTGTTTGAGTATGGTGGGAATCTGGGCACTGATGTTGATATGGATTCTAGTTCTCATCCTGATGAAAGAGAAACCAACATACATCATGAAAACTGTTGCAAAGAGATGCCAGAGCTTGATCTTTTCCAGCTTGGTGCAGCTGATGGTTGTGTGCATGATGTGCACAACTATGAATTTGAAAGCTTTTTCTTTGATATGCCAACTTGTGATAAGATATGCCCTCACGTTCCTAGCTACATGATGGATTTCGAGTGCTTTCAGTTTTCAGTCCACCTAGGAGATCATTTTGCAATGCATAATGCTGATACAGATGATAACATGTGTTATATTTCATTTGAATATGCATTGTTTGATAATTATAACATTCACATGTTGCTTGATGATGAAGGTTGTTTGCATAAGGTTGACAGAGACAAGCTAAATGAGATGTCTGAATATGCAAATGACAAGGGTTGTTTGTGGGTAAATCATGGCAGCATTTTCAGGCTTGACCCAGTGAGATCAGAAGAAAATCAAATGTTTGATATAGGAAAATACTAGTTTTTCCTTTTTGGTGGCCCTGGGCCACCAAGTAATTTTAATAAATGTGTTTTGTGATGCATGTTAGTATAGTTTTGACTCTATGCCCAATGGATAAGGCACTGGTCTGCATCCCAGAGATCTGAGGTTCTCGCCATGCCTGCAAGAGGCATGCGTCCCCAGACGGAGCCTCTGTTAGTGCTGAAATCTGCAAGCACCTTCCTAAAGATTCAAGCATTCAAATATGCAAGCCCCTTCCCAAAAAATCCAAAAATTCTATGTCTTTCAGCCTTTGCAGTGCTAAAAAATGTAAAAAATCAATTAAAATGCATGTCTTTGTATATACAAAAGTGTTTGTATATGCAGGTAAAATGTGCATTGGTGGGTCAAAAAACTCTATCGCCCTTTAAAAAATTGAATTTAGATGCATTTCTGAATGTATATCGGGCTCTAAAAGGTGCATATACAAAGGGGGGATTTTTGCAGATTCTCGGGAATATTCCTGCTTTGTATGTCGAGTCATATACAAAACAAGATATACAAGGAAGTGAAATATACATTTGCTACAGTGGAGAGGCAGAGATGCATGTGGTGGGGCCCATGGATATACAAGGTGGAATGTATATGCAATATACATTTGGGTGCACATACAATGGTTAGATACATTGCAGGAATATTCTGGAGAAGATTCCTTGTTTGTATGTGCAGGGGAATGTACATTGAAAATTATACAAAGGCTCGCGACATGCAAAGTGAACAGTGCAGAGGAGAGAGAAAATGGTCAGGCCCACCATTTGTATACAAAGGCAGTTGTATGTATGCCAATGTACATTCAAAACATACAAGTGAAATATGCATTCCGGAATAGAAGGAGAAGTTAGAGGCGATAGATAAAAGTTTGAAATCCGCCTTGTATGTATGAGGCAATGGATGCAAGCAAGGGGACATACAACCCGGACGTGATGGAGGAATAAAATGCAGTGAATAAATATTTCAGGTCCGTGGGTTGTATAAAGCGCTTGTATATGCCGATATACAAGCTGATGTGCAATAAAAGAGATATAAGCCGGACTTCAAAAGGGGATACGTTTTGATGCATAGTGATTTGAAGTCCGCAGCCTGTATGTATGTATGTGTTGTATATTGCAGATATACTAAGGATAGAGGATACAAGCCAGACCCGAATTGAATTTCAATTTGTTCTAAACATGTTTGGGGTCCACCTTGTATATCAAACAGATGTATATGCATTTTGCATATACAAAGGGTTTTTGAAGAGTGAACAGTGGCGATTATATATGCATTCATTCATGCATATACAAAAGCGATAGAGGCGAAATGAAAGGAGAAAAGGTCAGCGATAGAAGGTCAAGGTGCCTACGTGGCACAATATTATTGGCTGGCGACTCTTCATGCATGTTTTGGGACCGTTGATCACAGCGATGGATTTTGGATCAACGGTCGGGTTTTGAACCTTCAGCGATGGTTTTTCCTGAGCGTGTGCGACCATTTTTGAGCGAAAAATCTCCAAATGCATCTGCTATTGCATCCCATGGGTAGATGAGGCTTTAATGGCAGTTGTACAGAGACATCGATGGGTGAGGCGATAGGTGAACTACTAAGCTTGCGAAGTGAACCTACAGGCGGCGGCACAGATCCTGATTCCACCTGCTCATTCCTCTTTGTCTCTCTGCTGCATTTACTATTTCTGAGCGCCATTTCAGATGTGTTGTATCTGGCAAAATTTTGACTTGCCATGTGATTAATTTGATGAGTACACAGTCTTGGTATAAAGGCCAAACTGTGTTACTCATTGTGTTGGTTGAAGATTTGGGCATTTTTTTGTGTAAAGAACGAAAAACAGGGCATCTCCTGGCTGTTTTATTTCATTTTGGAGTTTATGAGTTGCATCATGAATGTATTTTACACGTATGTTTAGTTTCATGTTGATATAGATGAAAAATGCTCTTATGCATGTGTTTATCTGTTTGTCTCCTTTGCTGAATGCATCTCCTTCTTTTGAATCTGGTTGCTAAGGGTTTCATAGATTCTAGGATACAGGGTTCTGTATCACATGCTTCATCTCTAACTTTCATTCAAGGAATGGATTAAACTATTTTAGGTTAAGCATGGCGAAGGTTGTATGTCAGCAGGGATATCTGTAAGTAGAGGCAACTGAATACCCATTCTTGGGTGATGTTTGTAAGGCAAGCATCAATCCTGTTGGTTATTTTTTCTGAATCGACAAAGGGTTTGCCAGTTCCAATGCATGGGCAGCATCAGCCAACAGATACGGGAGGTTGCGTGAGATGCCTCCCCTTCACTTCTGGTTCTGCTGCACCAAGGGGGGTATCCCTATAAGCTAAAGATTTGACACTTTGACTCACCCAATGACAGAAAGATTTAGCTCTTCAGAATAAGCAGAATACTGTCATGTGTGGACCAAGATTTGTATAACAAATCACAAGGTTAGCAACATTCTTGGACATATTTGTCTGGTTAAGGATGAGAGTATGCAGGGGGTTCCTAATCCTACTCCTACAACTAACAGGTTGGAATAATGGAATGGTTGGAATTTGATGGTTTGGATGCAAGACATGGGTTTTGGATCATAACTACTTCACAAGAATAGATCGGTACCTATCTCAGGGCAAGGAGTCACATAGATGTATACATGAGAGTGGCTTGCAACTGGTATTCGAGTTTCAAGGGGTTAGATTGATGCTTGCCTTATAAACATCTCCCAAGAATGGGTATTTAACTGTCTCTGCTTATGGATATCCCAACTGACATACATTCTTCTCCATACCTTAACCTAAAACAATTTAATCCACTCCTTGAATAGAAGTTAGAGATCAAGTATGTGATGCAACAAGACTTTACCTTAGAATCTAAGAAACCCTTAGCAATCAGATTCAAAAGAAGAAAATGCATGGAACAAGTGGAGATAGACAACAAAACACATGCAAAAAGCATTTTTCATATGACATTAACACTGAAACTGAACATATGTGCAAGATACAACTCAGGTGCAACACATAAACTCCACAGAGATAAAATAGATAGGAAATGCTCTGTATTTCGTTATTTTTCCCCCAAAATTGCCCAAGTCTTCAACCAACACTGAGTGACACAGTTTGGTTTTTTATACCAAGACTATGTACTCAACAAAATTAATTACAAGGCAAGGTCAAAATTTCTGCCAGATACAATGCATGAGAAATGACGCTCAAAACAGTTAATGCAGCAGAGAGACAAAGAGGAGAGAGCAGGTGGAATCGGGATCTGCGCCGCCGCTTGAAGGTTCTCTTCGCAAGCCTGGTAGTTCACCTGTCGCCTCACCCATCAATGCCTCTGTACGAGCGCCATTAAAGCCTCAACTACCTGTGAGATGCAACAACAGATACATCTAGAGATTTTTCCGCTCAAAAATGGTCGCACACATTCAGGAAAAACCATCGCTGAAGGTTCAAAACAAGGCCGTCAATCTACTCCGATCGCTGAGACTCACGGCTCAAAATCGCACTGACTAGTCGTCGGCCAATGAAAACGTGCCACATAGGCATCCCATGATTCTATCGCTGGCCTTTTCTCCTTTTATTTTGCCTTTATCGCCTCTGTATATGCGAAAACATATGCATATACAAAAATGATACATATACAAGGCGGACCCTAAACTATTATAGAGCGAATTGGAAACACCATCGGATCCGCCTTGTATCACTATCCCTTGTATATCCTCATTGGATACCTGCACATACAAGCATCTTATACATCCTACGGATGCCAGAAGATTATTCGTTGCATTGGATTCCATCTTCGCATCCAGGTTGCATCTCCCTTTCTTTTTACATTTCCTTGTATGTCGCATTATACAAATGCGAGATACATACAACACGGATCCCTGCCACTTATCTGTTGGATTTGAAAAAACTTTCAAATCTAGACTTTGTATATCCGCGGCATACAACACTCACATACATACAAGCAGCGCACGCTAGGGGCCCATAGAACAAATTTGAAATATTTTCGAGTCCGGCTTGTATCCTATCTTTGGTATATTCGGGTGTATGTTTTGTTTGTATGTTGAATATACAAACACAAACATACAAATAGGGAATCTTTTTAGAATATTCGATATACATTCTCCCCTCGTATGTTGAGCATGCACAAACCTGTTTGTATAAACCTGTGGCGGGCCCCACCAATTGCATCTTCTGCCTTTGTATATTATCAATGTATATGACCTTTGTATATCCAAACATACATTAACCCTTTCACATACAAACAAGGAATCCTTTTTTGGAATATACCTGCAATGTATCTAACCATTGTATGTCTGAATATACAAACCAAATATACATACAGACCCGATATACAAATAGTGAATATTCAGGGAATCTTCAATGTATATTCCGCCCTTGTACATTTTCCTTTTGAGCCTGATATGCATTTGGAAATGCATAAAACTGCAAAATATTCTTGGGAGTCTGCGAAAGATTCCCTCTTTGTATATGCAACCCGATATGCATCTATAATGCATATAACTCAAATTTTTACCATTTTTTGGAGGCCGATAAAGATTTCATGAGCCTGCCAATGTACATTTTGACCTGCATGCATATATAAACACCTTTGTATATACAAAGACACCTACACCTTAACTGATTTTTTTGCATTTAACAACTGCAGATGCTGAAAGTTTTAGAATTTTTTGGATTTTTCGGAAGGGACCTGGCTTAAAACCCCAAACATAAATGATTACCAACAAATCCAACCCCTTGAAACTTGAATTCTAGTTGCAAACCATCCGTTGCATATGTCTAGTTGACTCCTTGCCCTGAGATAGGCACCGGTCTGCTTCTGGGTTAGTAGTTATAACCCAAAAGCCCTTGTCTTGCATCCAAATCATAAAATCCATCTTTTCATATCTCCAACCTGTTAGTTGTAGGAGTAGGATTAGGAACCCCTGCATACTCTCATATCTAACTAGTCATATATGTCCAAGAAAGTTGCCAAACTTGTGATCTATCATTTAGATCTTGGTCCATGCATGAGAGTATTCTACTTGTTATTACAAAGTTAAAACTTTCTGTCATTTAGAGAGTAAGTGTTACATCTTTATCAAATAGGGACACCCCCCTTGGTGTGGCAGAACCATAAGTGAAGGGGAGGCAGCTCACGCAACCTCCCGTATTCGTTGGCTGAATCTGCCTGTGCATTAGAACTGGCAAACCCACTGCCGATTCAGAGAAAATCACCAACAGTTCCTATAGATGGTAGTTGCGCGACACACGCTCGGAAGAATGCACAATCTTGGATAATTAAGTTTTTAACTCGCTCTAGCCAATTTATTGGTTGTTGTAAGTGGTTATTATAACTACTTCTTGAGTGCCAATCTTGTGGTGCCGAAAGTAACACTGTAGTTAGAAATGAAGAATTAACCCGTATCAAAATTTGTGGTGCTAAAACATATACAAAAAATTGAGTAAGTGTAGGCTATTGGAAGGAGGCAAAACATACAACAAAGTTGGCCAATTTTCCTACGTGATACCTAGGCTGTACGGTGAAAAATTGATGCAAGTCCGCTAGGAGAAAGGGTTCCAATCATATGATAGATGAAAAATTTAGTGCAAGAGGATGGACAGCTTGAAGCTCAACATGTACAAAAGATTCTAATGCATGTCATGCAAGGAAATTGTACCTGAGGCTTACGATGAGGATTGTTCCTTCAGTTCATACAATGCAAGGAGTGAAGGAAGGTCATATGATAGTTCTAAGAAGGCGTACGATAGGTGAACCAAACATTGCAACCCTCTTTGGTTGTACGGTGAATAAATCTGATTCGTACGACAAGGAATTGCTTGTAGATCGTATGACAAAAGGTGGATGACGAGTGGTGAAGTTGGGTCGCATGATAACAATAGAATAGGTCGTACGACTAGGCAAAGAGGGCTCGATAGAATGCAGTTGTATGGTTGGAGAGGGATTTTCTTTAGGTTGTACGACTAAGGTAATTCGTACGACTGAGGTATCAACTCTTCTTTTTTTCATTTTTAATTTATTGTTTTCTTTTTCTCTTTTTTCTTTTTCATTAATTTTTATTTTTTCACGTCTTTTAATTTTTTCTTCCCCAACCTTTAATTTTTCTTTTTTATTTTATTTTTCCTTTTCCTCATCATTTTGCTTTTCCAAACTCCATATTTCTTTTTCCACGATTTCATTATTCCCATCACTTCATTTTTTAATTTCTGTCTCTTGATGAAAAATACAATTTGGATATGGCCCCTTATAACACTCATTTGTACATCTTTCGATAGGTTCTAAAGTAAGAAGTTGATCTATTCATTCTAATTCATCCATACCTTTGCCAATTTGTCATCTGTTGATTAAGTTCAACCCCTTCAGTTCTTGTAGCCATCTCACTGTTGTCCCATCTACTGTCAATTGTCGTGGATTGTAGATTGCTCGCCACATCTTTGATTTTGGTAGAGGTGCACTCCGAGGTACCCCTTTAGGTAAATTTCTTTCACTAAATTCCCAAACTACATCATAATAACCTGAACATTATGTGACGAACATACTTTCAGCAAGATATCTCATTTGTGGTGGAACTACTTCCTTTAGGAGTAAGAGTGCATATTTGTCCAATATACGCTCATATGTTGTTCCCACTCATCTTCTTCCTTACTCATCTCCTCTTGATCTCCCCATGGGTTCTAGTTGTTGTCCTCGACTACCACATCTCTCATGTTGGTGTAATGTGCATACGCCCTCCAATAATTGTAGATCTTCATCCATCTTATCAGTGGTCCAAAAATACATGTGACTTTATCTGGGGTTGTGTTTGGGAAGGCCACTACATCGATCTTTGTATTCATGTCTACCTTTACGCTTCGCTCTTCCATTCCTTCCAATCCAAACTCCATTAGATTTATTGTGACAACTTCTTGCCTCTATTTGTAACTTTTTAATTTGGACCCGTTCACTGCTTCTTTGATCAACGTACCATCAAGATTCTAAAGTTTTATAGATCCGTTTTCTAATATTTCCCATATTCATAATGGTCCTAACCACCTCACTTTAAATTAATTGAGCTTTATCTCATTGAGGCCCTTATACTTCAAAACTAACTGGCCTTGTTGGAAATCCATTTGCTAGAGGTGCTTATCATGCCAATACTTACGCCTCTTTTGTATTAGTTCTGTGGCCCATTGTCCCAAGACTCGGTGCTCGTCCAACTTATTTAATTGAAATAATCTCTCTTAAAATTTCTGTATCACCGAGCCTATTTTCCATAGCAATTCGGAGGCTTGGAACCATGTATTTTACAGGGACCACAACCTCTTGGCCATACATTAATTGAAATGGCGTGTGTCCCATCGTCACTTTGTATGTTGTACAATAAGCCCATAGTACCATTGGTAGTTTCTCTTCCCAATATGTCCCTTCAATGCCATATGATTTATGGATAATTGAAATTAATACTTTGTTTGTTGATTCTGCCTGCCCATTGGCTCTCGGGTAATAAGGACTTGATAGTGTATGGAATATTTTAAATTCACTCGTCATCAATTAAATCACATGGTTGACGAAGTGCCCTCCTCGATCACTCATTAGCTGGATATGAATGCCATACCTGGTGACTATTTGTTCGTAAATGAGCCTTGCAGTGCTCAACACTGTATTATATTTGCATGCTCGATCCTTTTCCCACTTTGTTAAGTATTCGGTCGTCACCACTATGTACCAACACTGATGTAATTGGTTGACTTTTAGTGGACCTTTGAAATCTAGTCCCCACTTTTTGAATAGTTCCTAAGGCTGTGAAGGTGAGAGTGACATGTAGTCTCTCTTCAATGGCTTTCCTACCCTTTGGAAAGTGTCACAACCTACAACCCATTCTTGAGCATCCATATGCAGCGTCAGCGATCAAAGTCTAGCCAAGAGAACTTTCCTGGTAGTGGCATCTGGTCCCATGTGTCTGCCAACCAACCCCTCATGGGCTTCTTGTAACACTCCCTTTCTTTCCTCATTCATGATGCATCTCTGGAGAATGTGATCTTGTACATGAGTCCATTCACCAATTGAAATGTCTTACACTTCAGTGCCAACTTCCTTCTTTCTCTAGGTGGCATGTCTTTTGGCAAGGTTGAGGCAGATAGGTACTCACAAATATTCTCATACCATGGTGGTATAGTGGCAATTTGAAATAGGTGAGCATCCAAAGAGTCCTCATTCATCCTTTCCAGTGGTTCTCCTGACTTAATTATAGAGAGTTGGTTGGCTATAATGTGGCTGTTCCCTGGATGTACTACTATTTTAAATGTAAACTCTTGAAGGAGTAGTAACCATCTACTAATACATCCTTGTATGATAGGTTTGTTTACAAGATACATCAATACGTGATGATCTACAAAGAATGTGAAATGTGTTGTCAATAAATAGTGTCGAAACTTCTACATTGAGTAGACTATTCCTAGTGCTTCTCTCTCCATCACACTATAGTTTTGTTCAGTACTTGATAGTAGTCACTTGGTGAAGAACACTAGGTGGTTGAGCCCTTGAGGTCCGACTTGTGCCAAGGTAGCCCCAATTGCAAAATTTGAGGCGTCGACATGTGCATGATATTCTTTATCCCAATCAAGGTAGGCTAAGATGGGCGTGTTTTTTCAATCATACCTTTAATTCATTGAAAGCCTTCTCTTTCTCATTGGACCATATAAATGCTACTCCTTTCTTCATGAGCATGTCTGACAGGCTGTCGTGAGGTCCAAACACTTTAGTTGAAAAATATCAGTTTATCGACCGGTAGTGTCCAAGGCTGTATGCAATAGGGAATATCATTTGGATATCTCATCTAGAAACAATTTCCTGAATCTTTGAAAAGGTGAAAACAACATATCAAACTAGAAAGCATTTGAACTTTATACTAGAAAGCATTTGAACTCTATACTAGAAAGCATGAGCTCTATACTAGAAAGCATATAAACTTTTTACTAGAAATTCGTACATACAATTTTTACTATGAACTTGAACAATGACTAATCCTACAACTGCACACACACTCAAACTTCCAACTAACAGTTAATAACAATTTGAAACTAAAGCAGACACTCCAAAAATATTAAACAAACAGAGCTCCAAGAATTAATGTCTTAAATATCACAACCTGTAGGCACACACAATGGAACTAAACATAAAATAACACTACTTTAAAAGGAACACTCACAAAAATAGAAATACTTATCTACTCTACAATCCCACGAGTGGCCGACTCTTGGGAGAAATTCGTCTTTTAATTCAGATCACATTCAATTGTTTCCACAACAACATAGTAACTTCATTCATATCTTCATAACTCAAAAGGAAATATTCAGAATAACACTAGATTTGTATTCATAAAAATATTGCAGAACATAACTCTCGATTATTTGCCAAAAAGAGATTCATATCATTCTTTTCATAGTATGATATATATATATATATCTCCATGTTTTGAGCAACTAACTAAAACTGAACTATTACAAAATCCTATATTGCAGATGGTGGTAAAATGCCATTGAAAAAGTCTCATAACAGAAAAATAGAATTTCAACTACTGATGTATTTATGGAATAAAAACATATAAAAGGCTCTGAGTGGAGCCATACAGTCTCGGATAACCAACAGAAGTAAACATAATTAAAAGAGTCTCTAATCAATGCACGCCTAAAATTTCTGGCACCCTCAAATTCTGGCGCACTTGACCTCAACTGCTTGAATTCCACTCCTCTTGTAGGCCGTGCATTAATCCTGCACAATTACTCAACTCTACATACCATTATATCAACATTTAATAGCTAATTTCAATCAATTTAGGAAATAAAGATTTGTACAACATTTCGTTAAAAATAAATAAGTATTGCTTCTAAAAACAAACAAATTGGCATGGCTAGGGTGATTGGGCAATGCAAAAACGGTTATTTGTTTTATCAAAGGAATGAGGTTGTTTATATCTCATCAATGTCTAGGGGGTACGAGACTTGTGCAAAGTTTTTTATAAACCGTCGATAATAACCGACGTGGCCGAGAAATGACTTGACACCAGTATTATCTCTTGGTGCTTCCATCTATACAATGACCCTTATCTTATTCGTGTCTATTTTTAATCCTACCTTACAGACGATATGCCCAAGAAGTTTTCCTTGTGGTACCATGAATCAACATTTTTTCAAGTTCAGGGCCATTCTGGTAGATCTGCAACGCTCCATGCACTCAATGAGAGCCTTCAAATGAATTTGTTGGTCACTATAAATTGACTAGTCATCAAAAAAGGATTTGAAGTTCCCCACTGACATCTTGTTGAAGATGTGGAGAATTATCCTCTAAAAGGTAGTTGGAGCATTGCACAATCTGAACAACATCCAGTTGTAGGCGCACACTCCATCTTCCACCACAAATGTAGTCTTCAACTTATCTTCTTTGGCTATGCTGATTTGGTTGTAGCTAGAGAAACCACCCATAAAGGAGTAGATTTCATGTTTGGCCAGTTAGATTCCAAAATTAAATCCATAAACGGGATAGGGAATGATTATTTGATGGTTACTATGTTTAGACACCTGAAATCCATGCATATTTAGATTTTCCCTCCTTCCTTCATGAGTGAAAATATGATCGAGGATACCCATTCACTTGTCTCCACTTTGAAAATTATGCCAGCTTCCAACATTTTCTCAATCTCCTCTTGGACTTTCATTGCATAATTCTTTTTCATCCTATAAGGTCTCTTTCTTACTCGTCTTGCTCTTGGTATTAGGGAAATTCTATGTACACACATCTTTGGGGTTACTCCCTTTAGGTCCTTGTATGTCCAAGAAAATACATCTTTATACTCTAGGAAAATTTTGAATGCAACTGCCTTAAGTACTGGATCCCAATCATCTCTAACCATAATTACCTAAGGGTTTCTTTCCTCTCCAAGGTTCACTTTCTTCATCAATGGTTCCTCATATCTGGTTCAAATTTATGTGTAGGTGTGTTGTCTATTCTGGCATCTCCCTCTTTATACTCTTCGTATGCTGCCAGGAAGGTATGACTTGTTCTTAGTTGAGCATTATCTTTCTCAGGGGTATGGTGGTTTGTTGTCAGCTTAGAGTTAACTTCTTTGAGCGTATGATTTGTCGACCAAGAGTTCTCTCCCTCGAGCGCACAACTTGTCAGCCGAGAGTTCTCTCCTTCGAGTGTAAAATTTGTCATTTGAGAGTTATTCTCATCGGGCATACGACTTGTTGCTTGCTAATGGTTATCTCCAATTTCCACTATTTGGATCATATTACATTTTGGTTGGAAGACTTTGTACTCTTCCATCTGCCAATGAAAAAGCCCGCTAAATGAACTTGTTTCATCTTTGAAGCACTACTGCAATTCCAATACCCCTTCATCACTAGGCTCCATAGGCCCTCTTTCCTCTCTTGCTGATGTGTCCCCTATATCTGAGTCAGAATTAGAGGATGCCATCTCCTCACTAATAGTCTGGGTTCTCAAGTCAGTGACAAACTTCTTCCCTTTGTTTTCTATTGACAATGTATTTCTCTTCTAGTTATGGTTAGCCTTCGCAACTATTAGCCATCCTCGCCCAAGGAGTGCATCATATGTCACTTTGTGTACTATGATAACTACAAAATTCAACAAGAATTGTTGAGTACCAATTGTTACCTTCTGAGCCATTTATACTTTGAGTGCTTTAATCCCATGTTGATCGGCTCCTACTAGCTATAAGTTTTGCGGCCATAGGGTGGGTTTTCCAAGGCTTCTCCATGTATCTTTCGGCAACACATTCACTCTTGAACCTCTGTCAACAATAGTATTCATTAGGTTCTTTTTGAGAATTTCCATGTGGACGTTTGTTGGTTTTTTCCCTACGTTGATTGCCAGCAATATTGGGTCGATGACTTGTTTGTCATATGGTGGTGGCTCCACTATGACATCATCATTATTGTCCTAGTTAATTTTCTCCTTTATTTGTTCCTTATCCACCACGTTGGATATTACCACCCTTAATTGTGACATACTTTGTAAAAGGTCAACCATTTGTATCGGTACGGTGGTTTGCAACACCTGACTTGCAATATTCTTATCCAACTCTAGTTGAGTGGACGTGCTTTATTTTTCATTTGAACATCTTCATGCTTTTTTCATATCTTGTTCAACCTCCTTTCTTGCTTCTCGGAGTCTCTCCTTCGTATGAGGATCAGGGTAAGCCACCTTCTTTGTCTATGCTCGGGTGACAACAAAGACTTCATCATTTTCTTCTTCTATGCCAATCAATTTGATAGTGCCCTTCTGCTTCGAGAAGTCATTGTCTTCATGGTCACCTGGTCCACACCATTTGCATAACATGGTTTCCTTGTTCTGATTGTTCTGGCATTCTGAGTAAAGTGCTCCCATTCACTACACTGACAACATTGAATCATTGGTCATCCCTTTTCATCATATTGTATGCGGCTTCTCCCCCTACTATTAGTGTTAAACATGTTCCCTCGTCGGTTATTTTGGTACCCGCCTAGTGATGCATTTTGATTATTTTGCTTTGGTAGTGTACTCGGTAGGGTAGATAGTTCTCCTTGTGTGAAGAGCACTTGGGTGCTCCTCATCTTTAAATTATAAGGACACTCTTTAATGGAATGTCCCATTACCTGACAAATGTCACAAAACATTTTCTTGAGGTAGTTTGCCTTCACATGACCCTCATTATTGCACTCTATGCACCACAACTCCTTGCTTTCCTTACCACCCTCCTTTTCTACCTTCAACTCTTTCATCATTCTCATCATATCCTTTCAGAGTTCTTGTATAGTTTTGGATTCATTGTCACTACTGTCATCCAAGCTTTCATCATCATTTGTTTTCTTCTTCCCACGCGAGGACATCTTGTCTTTGCTCTCAATATTCATCACTCTATTGTATGCCTCGACGTACGATGAAGGTGGTACTACTTGCATCTTCTTTCTTAATGAGGGAATTAACCCTTCAATAAACCAACACTTTTTCAAGCCATCAACATGTTCTTTTTCCAGCTTTACGAGTTCTTTCAAACTATGATTATAGGCTCCTACATTCTCCTGCTTTCCTTGCTTCGTATTATAAATTTCTGCTACAATTTTGTTGTCATCCCAAATTAGTTCAAACTCCTCTTTGAATGCTTTTTTCAATGTATATCAACTAGTTTTTGAATTTACTTCTAATTTTGTATACTAGTCTATGGCTATACCTCTCAATGTTGTTGGAAATGCCTGTAACCAATAGGACCTATCATCCTGTCCATTCGCTATCCAAATTGTTTCGCACATTTTGTAATGTCGTACTAGATCCTTTGATCCATTCCCTAGGAATTTTGGAAGCTTCTACCTCTCTACACTCGGACTTGCTGGGGGAGTCACCATCTTCCTTCCTTGGCGTGACCTTTGTGTCTGGTTCCTAGTAGGAGAGTTCTGACTCGTATGTTCTGGTGCTTCTCGCACACTCTCAGCCACATATGAATCCTATACTCCTCTTGCCTCAGTGAACTGCACACTCTTGTCACCCTTGGACTCTTTTTGGCATTCTCTTTGTCCCAGAGTTTTAGGCTTAGATCCTCCGATTATCAATTCCTTGATGCATCTTATATTATTCTCATGCATTTCAATTAGTGAGTCTTTCCTCCCGATCCCTCATTTGTCTCCATTGGCTAATAGTTGTATGGTTGTTCTGCTGGGTGATAGCCGTACACGATTATTTTGTCAGCCATCAGTGGTATTTGTATAGGTGTTCTATCAGCTCGATCAAAGTGTACCTCCTCATGGAGTGGTAGGTGTCTTGCTACCTCTTCCCACTCGGCATTTGTACGGTACTCTGTTGTGATCTCTTTCTGACTACGGCTTCGACTGATGCTTCATCTCTCACTTTATCCTCACGGTGGGCTCCAAATTTTGGGTAATAATCTCTCAGTCTCTTCGGTTATTTCTTTCAACCTTCTGCTTCTTTCTCTTTGCTCCCTTATTCTCAGGGACCTTTTAATCTCCTCTTCTGGTGTTTCTTGACCACTTGTAGTTGGTTCCTATATTTATTCAAGTGTATTGGCATTAATTTGTCGACGTATGATGTCGATCGATATTTCTTTCTTCTTCTTATCATCTATTTCTTTCCTCGTACCATTGTAGTATTTGTTGCTAGCACTGTTCGCTTTCTCTCTCGGTGAGTAAGTCTTGTAGGATTAAAAATGTCTTGCCGGGAGCCTTGTAAGATGGTTGAGGAGGTTGTCCACTTCATCGTTCACTATTAGATTGATCCATATTTGGTCTTTTGGTACCTCTCTGGCGTCTGCTTCCCTTCATACGTTCTCCCTGATTGATATGTCCCACAAGTGTTAGGGTTAGCCGGCAGAAAGATATCAATTAAATGCAAATAAAGATTAAATAGAGGAATGGAAATACACAGAAATAATAACAGTGAGAGACAAGTTTTAACGTGGTTCACCCAAACTCAGGCTACATCCACCAAACAGAGAGTCTAATATTATTATCTAGTAAATCAAACCAATTACAATCAGCAATCCTTGCAACTCAATACCGCTGCAAATGCAAAACCCTAACCCTTAGCCGCTTTTATCAAGCCTTTTGTCGGTTACAAAAATAGGGTTTTTTATGTCGGTCCTAGTGTACAGTACTTTCCTGATCAGTCGCCACCTACCAACAATCTCACACTTGGAGACTGATCAGGCTCCACACCAAACAATCTCCCACTTGGAGACTGATCTTGGACGACACCGCTACGCGTGCAGCTCCTACTGGAAATAAGCACCTTGGACTCTGCTATTCGATTTTTTGTTGTTTTCAGTCTTGAAGACCAACCGAATCTGAAGAGGAGCTCAGCTTCTCCCTTGTCACTGCCTTTGTAAACATATCCGCTGGATTTTCATCTGTATGTATCTTTTCCAGCCTTAACTGTCCATTATCCAACACCGACCGAATAAAGTGATACCTCAATTGTATGTGTTTGGTCTTTGAATGCAAGGCATAATTCTTTGCAAGATGTATGGCACTCTGACTGTTTGTATACAAAGAACTATTAGCCTGTGCTTTACCCAATTCTAACATGAAAGATTGCAGCCATATCATCTCCTTGCTTGCCTCTGTTGCAGCTACATACTCTGCCTCCGTGGTGGATAAAGCAACCACCTTTTGCAACCGTGAGATCCAACTCACTGCTGTCCCACCTATAGTAAAGACATAACCTATAGTACTCCACCTGGTATCAATATCCCCTGCCAAATCTGAGTCTACATAGCCTGATAAATTAGTATTAGAGCCCCCAAAACATAAGTGTTTATTGCATGTACCTCTCAAATATCTGAGAATCTATTTTACTGCATTCCAATGCTCAAATTCAGGATGACTCATATACCTGATAACAACTCTTACAGCATGTGTAATATCCGGTCTCGTACATACCATGGCATACATTAAACTTCCTACAGCTAAAGCATATGGTATCTTGGACATTTTTTCTTCCTCCTCTTGTGTCTTAGGACACATCTCCTTAGTCAATTTCAAATGACTAGGCAAAGGTGTGCTGACAGCTTTTGCATTCTCCATATGGAATCTCTGCAACACCTTTTCAACATAAGCAGCCTGAGATAGAGTCAATTTTCTATTCTTCCTATCTCTGCAAATTTTCATACCAAGGATTTGTTTTGCTGCCCCCAAATCCTTCATATCAAATGACTGTGCTAACTGCTGTTTTAACTCTCTTATGTGATCCATGTTAGACCCAGCTACAAGCATGTCATCAACATATAAATATAAAATAATGTAGCTATCATTATCCAACCTCTTAAAATAAACACAATGGTCAGAATTACACCTATTGTAGCCTTGCTCAGCCATAAAACTATCAAATTTCAATTACCATTGCTGAGGTGCTTGTTTCAGGCCATACAAACTCTTCTTCAATCTGCACACTTGTTTCTCCTTACCTTTGACCTCAAATCCTTGGGGCTGTTCCATGTATATCTCCTCCTCCAAATCACCATGGAGAAAGGCAATTTTCACATCGAGTTGTTTCAAATGCAAATCTTCAGCAGCCACAATACTTAAATATCTCATCAAAATCAATGCCTTTTTTCTATGCAAATCCTTTTACAACTAACCTGGCCTTAAATCTTTTCTTACCTCCATCTTCCTCTTTCAGCCTGTAAACCCATTTGTTTGGTAAAGCCTTTTTACTTGCAGGTAACTTACATAATTCCCAAGTCTGATTTTTCAGCAAGGAGTCCATTTCTTCTTTCATTGCAAGCTCCCATTGAACCTGTGTATCCACCTACATAGCTTCATCATATCCTTCTAGTTCACCAGCATCTGTTAACAAAATAGAATACAAAGAGGGAGAAAACCTTTCAAGAGGTCTACTTATCCTTGTTGACCGTCTAACATTCACTGGAGTTTGTGGTATTTCTGGTTGTTGTTGCGAAGCATGAGGAACCACTGGAACATCACTATTTGGAGTATCATCCAGCACCACATAATCCTTTTCTTTCTTCTCATGCTGCTGCAACTGATCTTTGTACAACACCTTCTCATTGAATATAACATCCCTGCTTCTCACAATTTTCTGATTTTCAAAATCCCAAAGCCTATAACCAAATTCATCAATGCCATATCCAACAAAGGTACATTTTTTTGATTTTGTATCTAGCTTGGTTCTATTTTCAGAATCTACATGTGCAAATGCTTCACATCTGAAGGTTTTGAGAAAAGAATAACTCACCTTCTTACTTGTCCATGCTTCCTCTGGAATACCACAACCCAAAGGAACTGAAGGACCTCTGTTAATTAAATATACAATAGTGTTGACAGCCTCTGCCCACATATTTAAAGGCAGCCCAACATGCAATCTCATGGTCCTTACACGCTCCATTATTGTCCTATTCATGCGTTCAGCCACTCCATTTTCCTGTGGAGTCCCTGGAACCATTTTTTGCCTACGAATTCCATTAAAGGAACAATAATCTTCAAATTCTTTGCTGCAATACTCACCGCCATTATCAGATCTGAGACATTTTAGTGTTTTACCCGTCTTATTCTCAACCAAGCTTCTCCATTTCTTAAATGTTTCAAATACTTCAGATTTCTGCCTAAGGAAATAAATCCATACCTTCCTAGTTGCATCATCTATGAATGTAACATAATATCGAGAGCCACCAAGAGAAGATACCTGAGCCGGTCCCCATACATCGGTATGCACAAGCTCCAACTTTTCATTTTTCTTTTGCTTCCCATCCTTGAGAAAATTGACTCTCTTTTGTTTTCCATACACACAACTTTCACAGAAATCCATATTAATACATTTCAGACCTGGTAAAACTTTCTTAGAGTGAAGTACCTTCATACCTTTTTCACTCATTTGCCCAAGTTTGTTATGCCATAGTGTTGTTTCAGAACCTGCAGCAACTTTTCTAGTCTCTTCTTGCAAACCTGCAGCAACTGTTGCTGAACTTGTTTATTTTTTCTCTATAACAGCTAAAGTAGAAGGAACAGTATGACCTGTACAAAGATATAAGGTGCCTACTTTCACACCTTTTGCTACTACTAAGGCACCTTTTGAAACCTTCCAATTTTTATCAATAAATGTAACAGTGCAACCTTGTTCAGCTAGCTACCCTGCTGAAATTAAATTCCTACTGAGCCTTGGAACATGCCTTACCTCTTGTAGTAGCCAATGATTCCCATTCTGCAACTTAATCTTAATTCCCCCCTTTCCAACAATCTGACAGGGTTCGTTATCTCCCAAATAAACCAACCCAAAATCCCCTTGGACATAATCAAGAAAATAACTTCTATGGGGCGTAGCATGAAATGAGGCCCCTGAATCTAAAACCCATGAATCATTAGCATTATCTAGGGAAAGAATCAAAGCATCATCTTCAGACTTGTTGCTTACCACATTTGCCTCCTTATTGCCTTCTTGTTTGTCTCCTTTATTTTTTTGAGACCAGCAATCTTTCTTTAGATGACTTGGTTTCCCACAGTACCAACAATCCTTTTGTCCTTTGGTTTGGAATCTTTTGTCCTTTGATTTTCCTCGTGACTTTCCATGACCTCCAAAACCTTTTCCTCTCTCCTTTGATCTGCCCCTGCGTTCTGCATTCAAAACACTGCCTGATTTGGATCCACCTAAGCTTTTCTTACGAATTTCCTCACTCAGAATAACACCAACAATATCATCAAATTTCAGGGTATTTGAACCAGAAACAGACCACCATTACCAAACTATCCCAGCTTTCAAGCAATGAACATAATATCAAGAGAGCTCTAACTTCTTCATCAAATTTTACATTTACAGAAGCTAATTGACTGACAATCATATTAAATTCATTTAAATGATCTGTCACAGATCCACCTTCAACCATTTTTAGATTAAACAAATGCTTCATGAGAAATACCTTATGAGGCTGAGGGTTTTTCATACAATTTAGCCAAAGCTTTCATCAGACCATCTGTTGTCTTCGCTTCCGTTATATTGAATGCCACCGATGGTGCCAGGCACAACCGAATGGTTCCCAGTGCCTTTCTGTCAAGAAGTTTCTAATCTTCATCAGACATTATTGCCAGTTTCTTGGATACTCCTTCCAACAGCATCCATAAATCCTTTTGATAGAGGTAATCCTCCATCTGCATCTTCCATAACTGATAGGTCTACCCATTGAATTTATCGACCTTCAATTTACCCTCGTCCGCCATTGCTCCCACTCAACCATGAAACTTTCCTACAGATGATAATCGAACACAACCCGCTCTGATACCACTTGTTAGGGTTAGCCGGCAGAAGATATCAATTAAATGCAAATAAAGATTAAACATAGGAATGGAAATACACAGAAATAATCACAGCGAGAGACAAGTTTTAACGTGGTTCACCCAAACTCGGGCTACATCCACCAAATAGAGAGTCCAATATTATTATCCAGTAAATCAAACCGATTACAATCAGCAATCCCTGCAACTCAATACCGCTGTAAAATGCTACAATACAATATATCAAAACCCTAACCCTTAGCCGCTTTTATCAAGCCTTTTGTCGATTACAAAAATAGGGTTTTTTTATGTCAGTTACAAAAATTTATGTCGGTCCTTAAAAAAAAAATTTGGGGGCTGCGCCCCCGAACCCCGGCGAGGATACATGGCTAGTGTACAGTACTTTCTTGATCAGTCGCCACCTACCAACAACAAGTGTACAAGATCTTGCATCAGGTAATCTTCTGGATCATCTTCTCTTTGTTCATTAGGTTCTCGTTCTGGTTCTACAGTCGGATGTCCCATTTAAGTGGCCATCTTAGTTACCCAACTACTCAATCTGACTATTCAACTCGATTTCGTATAAGCAACGGTACCAAATTTTTACTGCCTATTTGATTATGCTTAATTAATATAGAGTAAACCAAATATACTATGCAGAAAATATAACAGCTCCATAACCATTGCTCATGAAATATTCATAACATAATGATATCAATATATTCTCAGAATTATGCACTTAAAAATGTATACATGAATATCTTGCATCAAAATGTGGTCTCGATTACAATAACATGACCAGCATATAAAGGTGGCTGACGGTTGCTCTAAACTATTGTCGCTAACTACTTACAATAGTCGGGAGAAAACTAACCTCACCGACTAGCCCAAGCAAAAAGTAATTAACTATAACTAGACTATTTTCATACTTACAAGAAGCAACTAGACTAGTATAGCCTACCTGATTACAATTGCATTTTTTCCTTGTCTACTAATGAGAATGAACCTAGAACTGTGAAAGAGACAATGAAGTCTAAAGATACTAAGTCTTTAAAGAAGGGATGGTTGCGCTAGGGAATAGTACATGGGACTTGGTATAGTTGCCCAAAGATAGGGAGCCTATTATTTAAAAATAGGCTTTCAAGAAATTTAGTTTTGATGGAAAGGTCGAGAAGTAGAAGGAAATGTTAGCGGCTAAAAGCTACTCCTAGGTAGAAGAAGTTGATTTTAGTGAGATCTCTCCTGTTGGAAAGCTTATATCCATTATATTTCTATTATTTGTTGTTACTGCATTTGACCTTAAGATTGAACAAATGGATGCTAAAACAACTTTCTTACATGGGGATTCAGAAGAGATCTCCATGTCACAACCAAAGCACTTTGTGGTTAAGGGAAAGGATGACATGGTTTACAGGTTCAAAAAGTCCCTTCATGGTCTAAAATAGTCCCTCGAGACAAGTTTCAAAAATTTGATTCACATGTTTTAAAGTTGGGATTTGTTAGAACTAAATCATATCATTGTGTTTATTACAAACATATAGGTGATTAATTTATTGGTCTCATTTTTTATGTTGATGGCATGTTGATCACTAACAATAAGGAAATGATAAGGATTTTCAAATTGAAGCTTTTATTACAGTTTGATATGAACAATTTAGGGGTTGCTATGTTTATTTAAGGGTGGAGCTAACATAAAACTTTGGTTAAGTTAGAGGAAGTATGTTGACTTAGTTTTGCGGAGGTTAATGATGCAAGACTACAAACTTTTATTCTTGTGGGAATGGAGCTTTTAGTTGAGCAACATCATTCGACACCTAATGATACTTAGGACATAAGCCATGCTCCCTATGTGAGTGCATTTGGTAGCCTAAGCAAGTATATGCTAAGGTCTATATCAAACCATATATAACCCAAACAATGAGAGTCCTAAGTAGGTATATGTCCAATTTAGGCAATGAGCATTCGACTATAGTGAAGAGACTCTAGATAACTTTTTGGCACTTTAGACTATTCTATTTGCTACCAAGGAGGACTTAATTTGAGCAAAACAATGGATATACAATGATTTGTCCAGATTATGATTAGGTTGAAGATGTGCAAGTAGGTCTATCAATGCTTATATTTTTAACTTGTTTGATGGTGTGGTGAGTCGGATGAGCAAAATACATCGTGGTTTCTCTTTTGACTACAAATTCAAGAGTACATGGTAATTACTCATGCTTGTAAGGATGCTATTTTGCTTTGAAGGTTGTGTTTGGATATTGATTGAGCTTAGGATACAATGTAGATTTTGCTTGATAGCTAAAGTACCACTGACTTGGAAAATAATCCCTACCTTTCATGCATGGACTAAGCACATTCATATGCAATACAATTTTGTTTGTGATATGGTGGACATGATGATCTAATTGTAGCCTTGCACATTCTCTTTAGCAATTTCATCAACACACTTATCCTTGCTCAATGTACACAACATAGTACTTGTGCACCTATGTGCAATATTGCCCTCACACCTCTACATATAGTTTTTGCACACAACTGCACAACACTACTCGTGTATCTTGTAGCCTTATACATGGTTGTACATGTTAGGTTCTAGTTAGATCATGCATGAGTGACACATCGAACATCAACAACCACATGTTATGTTTCTATACATGTGCACCACTTGGTGGCCTCTATTGCACATACTATAATTGTAGACACCTAAAATTGACCATGTCCTAACAACACCTCTAACACCACTTTTGACACCATCCTAATACCATCCTAACCACATTCACCTTAATATTAATTAATTAGATAAATTATATTTATTTAGTTAATTAGGATTATTCCATTTAACATTCATCCATCATCAAATTAATTAAATAAATTTATATTTATTTAATTAATCTAATTTTCCCACATCCCATTCCACTAATTAATTAAATAATTTCTCTAAAAATCTTAAATAATATCCTAACTAATCCCCATCCTTATCCATTATCCACAAATAAATTAATTAAAAATTGAACTAGTCACACGACTAGCTAAGGAGTCACATGACTAACTAGATAATTGTCTAGATTCATTGAACCTCAACATTCTCACAAAAGTCAAACTAACTTTACATCTCCACCATCTATTTCATACTACATCTCTTAATCCTAGCCATTCACATAAGGATAAGCCCTAGAAGCTTCCATCCTTGCCCTAATTCTTCTATTTCAATCTAGGCCATCCACTTATCTTTAATCTCCACCATTCATCCATTAGAATTTCCTAGAAACTTCCATTCTTATTCTCATTGAATCCTAGCCATCCATTTATCTTTCATCCTAACCATCCATCCTTATATAATTCCATAGAAACTTCTAACTTGCCCTAACATTGTCTCATTTAATCCTAGCCATCCAATCCAAATGAATCATAGCCCTCCATCTCAAATCTATAAATCCCTGACTCCTCCTTCATCCATGGCAATAAGAAATATTTGCAGGTACATATTGTCATATTGAGGAGTCCATTAGAGCAACTCAACATAGCAAATCATCATCAATCATCATCAAGCATTTCATTAGAAGGAGCCATCATTCACATCAAGGAAAGTAATGAGCTTTTGTTTAGTCTTGCATTTGCTTTGATTTACTTTCCTTTCATGCTCCAATCTGAGGTAGAGGTAGTCTAGTTGCTTAGGTTGCATCTTGCATCTCTAGCTTAGATTGTTCCCCCTCTACAATAATCATAAAATTGGTGTAGTCATAGATACATATTCCAATGAAGGATTATCTATTTGTGCAGCCCAAACATAGATAAGAAAAATACCAACAGAATACACAACTGTTGTCCAAATTTTGAGCTTGGTAAATTTTAGAATTTTCCTGTTCATGAAATGTCACTTATTGCCAAATTGGCTGTGTGTATAAAGTATCAGTTCCCATTGCTACAACTAAGTCCTCCTCCATACATTCACAATCTAAATTGCCAAGCTGCATATAGGTCTCTGCTTCTTGTGACCATCTAAGATAATGTTAGAAGAAGTTGGGAATATGACATAAACGCATCCCCTACAATGTTTAAAGATTTAGAGACTAGACAATAGACTCACTTCAGAAATTAAAAAGACAACTTTGCCATCAACACATTCTCATACTATAAGAAGACAAGCTAAGGATGGATGCAAATGCTTTGGGTCTTGGTACATCATTTACTAAGATTGTCACCATTGGTTAATTTGTGCACTAGTTCAATGGAGTGGTTGAGCTTAGGATTTGATGGTTGCAGATAATAGACGGAAACTTTCATTCTCACATGCAAACCTTCTTCGACCTCTGTGGCACAGATGCTGCAAAAGAATCTACCAATGGGGCTACCATAAACATGGAAGATGTAGAAATCAATAGCATTCTTACTGAAAATATAAATGCTACTTTGTCACCCAAAGGATTTTTATATGTGAAAGCATCTGCTATCATGGGGATCGGTTTACAAGAGTTGCTTCATCTTTTAGATGAGAAGCTAAAACCTATTGCTAACTTAGAAGATAAATATTTTGTCAAGAGGAGACCCTCATTGCCTAAAGTGGTCACTCATAAGGCAGATGGTTTTGTGGGGCAAAGTGACTGCTCAGTTGTTAAGGATGTATTCAGGAATGGTGTCCGATTTGGACTTGATGTTTAATTGTCATGATAAAACTGTTGTGCATAAGAGCTTGTACAAGAACACCAAGCCATCACCATTATTTCATTACTATAGGAGTAAGATACATTTGATATTCTTTTCACAGATTGGTCTTTTTGGGGATGGGTAGAGACACAAACACCACCATGGAACAGATCCATTCAGGACATCTAGAATGGAAATCTGCTGGTAACGTGACTAGATAGAGATTCAACTGCCTATTGGAAAGGCAATCCTTTGGTTTCTATCATGAGACAGGTCCTTATGAAGTGCAACAGGAACAACAAGATCTGATGGAGCCTTCAATTTTTGGGATAAAGCCAGAAAACAAAGACTAAAGGCAATGGCAAGGAGCAATCAACCAATTCCATGACGGTTCCTTACATGCTTATGCGGTGAGCTGTGATTGGAGTAAGGGTACAAAAAATAATAATCCAGCTATTGCTAAAAACCACATTCTTCTGCATGTTCCATCGGAAAATGAGATCAAAGGGAAGCCTAGAGTTACAAACAAGAAAGGAATGATTAGGTCCGAAGCATAATGGTCATGTAAAAATTGACAGGTGGAGTTGATTTGTCAATAATTTGGGAATGCAACCCAATATAAAAATTATTTTAAAAATGCAAAGGTGTAGGTTGTTTCAAACCAAGAAAGGGAGATGATAAATGTCATTAGGCTTGCTGGAATTCCAAAGGTCACTTTTAAAAAAATGAATTTGTAAATAAAATAATAATGAGGCCTTCAAGAAGTAGTTACACGATAGGGCAATAAGTTATAAAAAAAGATTCTTAATTGTAAAAGATGATCTTTTTGGGCCTGTACACGGTAGAGTTTTGAAAGGGGAATTTCTCTAGATTTTGTGCTCCTATTTGTTTTAATATTTATGAAGGATTACTTTTCTTATGTGATTAATTTTTCTTGGAAGCTAAATGTTCTTATGTTCAATTAGTTATTAATTTGTTTCTTTTTATATGCTCTTCTTATAAATTTGAATTGGAATTTTTTATGTTTCTATAGTTGATATAATCATTTTCTCTTTTGGTTTTTTTCAGGAAATCTAGGCTGTGTTTCTTATGTTCTGGGTTGAGTTTCCTCTTTTTCTTTATATTTTCTCTTTTTTCCCTTTTCTGCCTTTTTGTATTTTCTAGTTTTTCGTAGCAACAAAACTATTTACCAACAACAACAAAAATAGATTTAGAAGACAATGAGAATCAACTCAATATTCAACATACATGCCACATTGAAATGCTCTGATGTAAAAGATCACTATCAAATTTTAGGTATAATAATGCTTGAACAATCATACATGCCCACAAACTATGTGCCCGTTACATCAATTGAGAACCTAAAACCCACAATCAAATTTATTCCCTCTATGATCTACCCTGTTCCAAGGATCCTGCAATCTTATTTATAGGGTTCCCTTTCAAAGAGAAGGTACCATCGGCTGAAGGGTCATGAACCTTTTTTCATAACCTTTCTTGGGACCAGCTCAAAGTATCCAAGTTGGCCACTATTCAAAATTTGGCATCAAACCCAAAAGAGCCCTAGGCACCTTACAACCTATAGATCAAGAGAACCCGTAGGGTGGATGTTATGTGTGGTTGGATCTATGCATTTAAACTTGATGTGGTTTTAGACACAAATCTCCATAGAACCAATAAAATTGGAAATGTCCTCAAATGCTATCACAAGGCTTGAATGATTGCTAATTTGTGAGATCATGGTCTTAGACTCAAAATGCAATGTAATGGAGATTGGACAAGAAAATGCCTTTGCAGCGAAAACTACCTTTTACGGTAGGAATCTAAAAACTAATAAACCACTAAAAACTTGCAAAACAAACAAAACATGGAATAAAATATTTTTAGATGATGTAAGATTGCTCAACGCTTGAGATGCTCCTATATTAGACATACAAGGTAACAAAATTTTGAGCATGGTGCTCAAAATCAAGGAAATGAGAGTTTGTGTTAGCCACCCCAATTGGCCCACTTCATCTTCAGAAAGCCAAGAATCATCTTCAGGTTGCTTTCCCTTCCATTTGATCAAATATTTCTTATATTCCTTCATCTTGGTTCTTCTATTCAAAAACTCATTTAGAATTTGCTCTATCTCATCTCTAGACCTCTTAGAAACTTTTTGTCTCCAATTTGCCCCCTACTATGATGTTATATTCTTCTTGGTATCTTTAGCTCCATGAAAGCCCTATAGGTCAACCACATTGAACATTGATGAGATATCCAAACCTTCTGGCAGTTCAACCTCATAAGCATTCTTAGAGTTCCTTCACAACACTCTTATGGGCCAATCTTCTTTGTCTTTAACTTATTATATGTTCCTCTAGGGTATCTCTCCTTCCTCAAGTGTACCATGCCTAACTCACCTTCTGAGTAACTCTTTTATCTTTTGTGCTCATCAACTCTTGTGTTATACTTACTGTTACTTTTCTCGAACTGTTGATTCACTTATGCATGAACATCTCGAATGTGTTGTGCAAGATCTTTTACATCTGCACTAATCTCTTCCCATTAGGTACTCTCAACAAGTCTATGACGTCTTTGGGAGATTTACCTACACAATCTAAAAAGGGGTCTTGCATGTAAACCAATTCATTAAGTTGTTGAACACAAATTTCACTTTGACCAATAATGTATCCCTCTATGTTAGTTTGTCTCCACTAAACTTCTTAGGAGATTTCCTAGACTCTTGCTAATAATCTCTGCTTGACTATCTATTTGTAGATGGTATGCAAAAATATAGTTTAACTATATGTACCCAACCTTTTTCACAATGTGTGCAAGAAGTGGGTCAAGAAATTAGTATTCCTATCTGAGGTGATACTCTACAACAACCCATGTGTCTTCACAACTACCTTGAGGGACATGTCTACAATCCTAGAAGTTCATCTTTTGGCAAGGAATGAATGCACCATTTTTGAAAACTTGTCAACAACTATGAAGATGGAGCCATTACCCCTCTAAGTCTACAAAAGTCAAAGGACACACTCCATGGAAAGTTCCTTTGAAGGATTCTCTAGAATTAGCAAAGGATTATATAACATTGCAGTGTGGGAAACACTCTTTGCAATATGACATTCTATGTCTCTCAACAATTTTTTTGACATTGTAGATTAAACTTGGCCAAAAATATTGCTCTTCCAAAATGACTAGTGTCTTTTCTGTATCAAAATGACCTCCTGGTCCTCCACTATGTAGTTCCTTAATGATATTATCTCTCATGGAGCTCTATGATATGCACAATTGCATTTATGAACAAATACCTTTATTGCACAAAAAAGTCCTAAAAAAGAACTCTTACCTCCAATCTAAGGCTCCACACAACTCTTCCATGTCTCCACAAAATCTGGATCTATAGTATACAAATCCTTCATCTTCTCCATTTTGATAAACTCTATTGTCATAGAAGCAATAGTGTCTGCCTCCTACTTAAGGCATCTACCACCTTGTTGGTTACACTAGCTATGTGCTCAAGAATAAAAGAAAACCCTTGTGAGTACTCTACCCACTTCATGTGTCTTTGACTAAGGTTTGATTGAATACTAATAATTCTCAATGCTTGATGATCAATATATAAAACAAATTACCTCAATTAAAAATAGTGCCTCCACTTCCATAAGGCTTAAACAATTGCATAAAACTTATGATCATAAACTGAATATTTTGTTTGGTTTCATTTAACTTCTCACTGAAATATGCAAAAGGCTTACCTTCATAACTAAAGACAACATCAATAATCTTACCACTAGTGTTTTAGTCCACTTGAAAGACCTTCTAAAATTCTATGAGTGCTAATACTAGGGCCTCCATTACCTTCCTTAGTAATTCAAAGCTCTTTCTTGCTACAACTATCCACTCAAATTTACCTTTCCACATGTAATGTGTTAGAAACACAAATCCCATTAGATTTCTTGATAAACTTCTAGTGAAACTTGCCAATCCATGGAAGTTATTGACTTCTGCAACATTATACAATCAATAATTTCCCTCACTTTCTTTGGATCCATCCTCAAACCATCTTGAGATATGAGAAGTGCTAAGTATACTAGCTCTATTTGTATAAAGTTACACTTCTACATGTTTATACACTACTTCTCCTTTCTCAATTGTGCTAAAACTTGTTGCAAGTTTTCAAAATACTCTTGGTCTTTTTAAACACCAAAATATCATCTAAATAAACAACTGCAAACTTACCTAAGAAGGATTTCAAACTTCATTCATTAGTCTCATAAAGGTACTTGGCACATTGGTCAATCCAAAGGGCATGAACAACCACACATATAATGCATATTTTGTTCTAAAAGTTGTCTTTTACTCATCTCCTTCATAGATTATGATTTGATGATAGTTGCGCTTGAGATGAATCATGGAAAGGTAGCATGCCCCACTCAAAAAATCCATCAGGTCATCTATGTGCGATAATGGAAACCTATACTTAATGGTGATTTTGTTGATGGCATGGGAGTTTGCTCCATTCTCCTCCCTTCTTAGGTGCAAGTACTATAGGTACAATGCAAGGGCTCGTACCTTCCTAAATCAAATCTTTCTTCATTAGTGCTTCCATGTTTTTATTCAATTTTACACTCATATTAGGACTCATCATGTGCGATGCCTTGTTAGGCAAGTTGGACCTTGGAATCAAATCCATGCAGTGTGAAATGCTCTACACCAATGCTAAACCCTTAGGTATTTTGTTGTCCATGACATCCTCAAATTATTTTAGTCATGCCTCTATCTCTGGCTCCTTCAAGCCATGTGACTCACTTTCCTTTACTAGCATAGGCTTCACAACTAATGCATAACACTAGACTATGATTCTTCACCCTCTTTCAAGAATTGCTTTCCTAATAGGAACATTATAAAGTTTATGGTGTTTTCCTCAACCTTCAATGACTTCAACTCAAACTTATTTCCACCTTGTGATGGTGAATGTGTTATTTCTTCCATTATCAATAGAACACACATCATATTACCACTCTCTACCCAAGAACATAGGACAATCATCCATATGAATGACATCACACCATACCTCATTTGCATAACCTCCAAAATGAAATGCCACAAACCATTGCTTTCTTATAGTCATTTGTTGAGACTTCTACAACCATGAAACATGATAAGGATTAGGATGCGATACTACTTTCAAGCCCAACTTTTCTACCAGCTTAGTGGAGAATAGGTTATAAATGCTTCCTCCATCTATGATTATCTTACAACACTTTCCACTTGACTTATACCACGTGTAGAAGATACTCTTCCTTAGCCATAATTCTTCATCATCTAGAGTAGGCTACAATAAGACCTTGTGCATCATCAAGTTCTCTCTACCTTCTGGTTTCACACTCTATGTCTCACTATCGAATTCATTACTACCTTGAGCAATGCGCACTCTTTTCTCATGCATCCATATTCTTTCTCCACTTCTAGACATTAAAATTTCCCATGGCCTACTTAATCATATCTGAAATAGGTACCATTGAAATTACTTCTATGACCTCCTCTATCTTTGCCTTCACCTTTCTTGGGAGTCTTCTCATCTCTAGAGTCTTATGTGCCACCATTGGATGTTGCGATCTCCTTTTGCACATTCCTTGGTTTGCTACTCTACTTGCTCCTTCTGCCATTGACCTTACCATGTGCTTTCTATTTTATCAATAGCTTCTCCTCTGCTCTCAATGTAAGTTGGTAGGTACCCTCAACAAATTTAATTGGTAACAAGCATATCTCATCTTGAATTTCACTCTACAATCCACTTATTTATTGAGATACCTATATGTCATCCTCCGTTTTACTTGCCTTGATGTTGATTCTATAAAATTCCTTGGTGTTGTCCTTCGTAGTCTTCCTTTCTATCAAAAAATTCTGAAACTTATTGAACAACTCCAAATTTTAATTTCCATCATATCCCATTTGGTGACCTTTGGCCTATTCTTTCCTACCTTATATTTTTGCACATAGTTTCACCACAAGGTTGTATGCCCTTCAACTCAAGGTGGTTGCATACTTTAATCTCTTAGGGTTTTCAATGGATTTAAACTCATAACACTTCTCCAAATGAAGGATCTAATCCAATAATTTCTTAGAATCTATACCTCTTAAATAACAAGGAAGATCAAACCTAGGTTTGCTTCTTGTTGTCATCAATGCCTTAATAAATTTATACTTGGCACTAAATTATTCTCTTGAACTGGAAGCTACCTCATTGCATGGTTCTTGGACTAGTATTTCATCACTAATGGCATCTTCAAATTTGACAATTATTCACCTTTGTATAGTCTCAAGGGCTTCCAACCTTGCTTCAATAGCTCTTAGAATGTTGAACGATTCACCATTGTTTCACTCCCTTCGATCATCTTCATCATCATGTTGTCTTCTCTAATTTTGGCCACCCCTTCTTTGGTTAACCATCTTCTCCTACTAATAACCTATGGTGCAACTAATGCACAGTTTCTACTATGGGGTTACCTCCAACCCTTCTTCCAACCTAAACATAACTAATCTTTAATACCACATTATGTAGTCATATGTAGAGAGTCCAATGAGAGTAGTCTATTTGTATAGCCCAAACATAGATAAGAAAAATACCAACATAGTACATTACATAAATAGATTTAGAAGATGAATGAGATGCCACAAATCAATGATAGTGTAATTCAATTCTCAATATTTTACATATTACATTCAAATTCTTTGACACAACATGTAACTATCAAATTTCAGGAATAAGAATGCTTGTATAATTATACATGCATATAGGCTATGTGTCCATTACATCAATTGAGAACCTAAATCCCATATACTTATCTCCTCTGTGTTCTACTTAATTCCAAGGATCTTGCCATCTTATCTATAGGGATCCCTTTCAATGATAATGTACCATCGCTCGAAGGGTCATAAACTTATTTCATCCTTTCTTCAGACCAACTTGTATTTAAGTTGGCACACTATTCAAAATTTGGTGTGAAATAGAAAAGGTCACTTGGCATGTTACAAATTGTCAATTAAAAGGAGCTATAAGGTGAATGTTGTGTGCAATTGGATCTATGCATTGAAACTTGATGTGATTCTAGCCATGGACCTCCTTAGGATCAATAAGATTGGAAATGCCCTCAAATGCGGTTGCAAATGTTGAATGATCACCACATTATGAGATCTTGGTCTAGGACTCATAATGCACTATAATAGAGATCTAGAAATAAAATGCCTTTGCGATGAGAATGTAACAACTAGAAAACCACTAAAAATTTACAAAATAAGGAAAAACATGAAATATAATATTTTTGGGTGATGCAATATTACTTGACCATTGAGATGCTCCTGCATCACATACACATTCAACACATGACATCCACATCACATGTCACAACAATCCAACTAGCACCATATAGGTTTGACATGTGTTGTCATCATGTCCATGTAAGAAACACACCATACATGTTGGACACTTTCCAACATAAACATTTTATACATTCAATGAGGTAGAAGAGGTATAATAGAGTCCCATATTATCTCTTTGCACATCTCCCCTTTTCAATCTAAATAAAATTGGCATATCTTCCAGACACCGTCCACATTTGAATGTGTTTTGTTTACATATCTATTTTTATTTATGCATTCTATGATATTGTCACATTACTATCTACTTTGTAGGATCATTCCTCGATTCAGCTTAGGGATTATATAATTATTAGAGATAAATCTCTTCTTTTGTTCTGATGCAAACTTGCACATAATAACTAAGGGAACTCAACACACTTGGTTTAGTTTATGAAAGTTTAGATAAACATCAAAGAATAAAGGCCAAAAAAAGTGCATCAAAGGTTTTAGAAGACATTCAATGAATGCTTAATGCTACCTTATAAATGTAGCACCGATAATTCTTTAGACAATTATGTAACTTCATATATTACCTTGGACCAACACCATAAAACCTCACATAACTTGCACAACAATTGTACTCTCTTTAGAGTTCAAGTCAATTTTCATATTCCTATGTTCAAAGTTATGATCAATGACTCAACACTAAATATCTAGATTTGACAACTTGAGGCTTACTTATCTATTAACAACTTCACTATGTTAAGAAAATTTCCTTTGTAGTATTGAAAATGTCCATTTCAATGTCAAACTAGTGGCACACAATGATGCATAATGCAATAGGGATCACTAGCCAATTCTAGCATGGGAAGCCTTTGTTAGCACTTTGCAGAAGGAATTTTACCGCCTTGAGTATTTTGAGGATGATTATATAAAGTTTTACCAACTATTAAAAATGATCAATTTATGGAAGAATACACCAATGAGTACTACAAATTCTCCAAGTGATTGCATGAGAAGAATTTTGAGTAGTATAGAGTGCTCAAATACATTAGTGGGTCATCACCTTCCACAATACATCCAAGATTAAGGGCAACGAAAAGATTAAAAAACAATTCTATTTGTGTGAGAACAAGTCTACATAGAAGATAAGCAATAAGATTTTTGTGCATCAACAACATTCTCTCATGCAAAAGCAACAAAAATACTCCAAATAAGCGACATTATGTATCCACTACTTTTTCCAAGCTATGACAAGGGTAAGAAGCTATAACAAGTTGATATATGGTGCCATCTTCACTGCACTAGATCTCATAGCAATGTTGAATTTCATACTCACTAGTCCCTATTTTTGCAAGGCAAATCAGATTTTGAGTCCATCGAGGACACTGATCAAGAGGTGCAATGCCTCAACACTAGCGCCATGACCACTTATGCTTAAGAGGAACACTAGCATCTCTTCCATATGAAGTGTTGGGTCAAGGGACAACTTGTCCACATCATTATCAACATCACTAGTGAAAAGAATGTCATTGTGCATGATGTAGTTTGTCACCTAGGTCACTCTACCATTGTGCATCCAAGTCCCTATTCTCTAGGTTGGCTACAACATGGTAAGGACATTCAAGTAACTAGATAATGCACTTTCAAGTATGTAGTCACGTTTATGTAGGACACCATCACTTGTGACATGGTGCCTATGGAAGTCTACAACATACTGCTTGGAAGACCACATGTGTATGATTAGAGTGATATCTACCATTCCAAACCACAATGGTGGATGATACATATTTATAGACAATATATCAACCTCCACGAGTCTAAATCACAAGCCAAAATGGCTTTGGTCTCTATTAGATAGTGTCATAAGATCATTGCCCACACAAAAACTTGTGCTTCTCATGGTCCAACTAGAGGCACCTATGTAGGAAAGATCAGAATCATTAGTAGCATGCATTGATGCACCAACCTCATCACAAAACAAATGCTCAAAAAGGTACTGCATTGGTACAAAGATATCTTTGATGAACACAAAGGTCTTCCAACATATTGTGTAGTACAATGCCACATTGATTTGGTTCTTGATTTCCCTCTCCTAAAAATCTAATGGTATCATAGGTCTGCTTGGGAGAATGATGAAGTTAAATACCAAATCTAAGAGCTTCTCAATCAAGGAAAGATCACACATAGCTATTTGCCATGTGGCATCCTAATAGTTCATATGCCTAGGAAGGATGACATGTGACATGTTTTAACTATTGTACAACAAACGAGATTATGATGAAAACAATTTCCTCTACTATGCATCAATGACTTATTGGATCAACTTCAAGGTGTGTAAGACTTCGCCATGATCAACCTCAATTTAGGACATCATTAGATACCAGTTCAAACTAAAGACATTGGAAAAATACTTTCAAAACTTAGGAAGGATTGTAGAATGGATGGTTATTCCCTTTGGCTTAACCAATGCTCTAGTTACATTCATGTTCTTGATGAATAACATCCTTCACTCTTCATTGACTCCTTTGTCATTATCTACTTGGTTGACATCCTCATCTACAACAAGACTTAAGACAAGCACAAAGAGCATGCCTCACATGTATTGGATACTTTATTCCAACACAAGCTACAATCCAACCTTAGTAAATACATTTTTGGTACCACACAAATCTAGTACTTAGGCTACATAATCAACTAATTTGGTGTACATGTAGACCCCAACAAGATCAATAAAATTTGAGATTGGTCAACATCACCCAGTCTCATAGACTCATGTAGATTCCTTGGACTTGTTAACTTTTATTGTAAGTTTGTACTTGCTTTCTCTCACATCACACGGTCACTCAATTAGATCATGCATGCCAATACACCATTCTCATGGCCACTTTCCCAATAGTGCACTTTTGAGGAGCTCAAGCAATGACTCTATGCAATGTATTTTCTCGCAATACTAGACATTACACATCCCTTCAAAATCCAGACTAATGCATCTAATTATGCACTTGGTCTTGTTCTCATGCAACACAAACATCTGGCTGCCTATCATTCCAAGACTTTTAGAAACAAAATTCAATGCTACTTCACCTATGAAAAGGAATTGTACATTATCATGTAATCATCAAGCAATAGCATCACTACATCATAGGAATAAGACAATCATCCACTTTGATCATAAGTTGCTCTAATTCTTACACATCAGAGTAAATTGGAAAACATTTGCCACATGAAATGATGACATATCTACATTAGTTTCATTTGGTATTTAAGCATAAAGGAAAATACAACAAGGCAACAAATTGCCTTAGGCGACTACCTATTCATGCACTCATCATATAGTGTTAGACTCACATAATCACAACTTCTTTGATTGGGAATCTCTCTACCAAGTAGATTCAAACTATGCAGATCTAATTTGAGCTTTCACAAGGAAACTGAGTTGACGAGTTGTACATGTTTGACAAGCTTTTGTACAAGCTTGGACATCTTTGTGTTCTAGATGGTGCACTGTAATGTCTCGTTTTCTAGATTGATCTTTTACAGTTGACCGTTGGCCTATTCCAGAGACCCGCAGGCTACTTGGAGGTTGAAATTGGGGTTTCATGTTTTAGTGGTTGCTTTTGTTCGTGGATTGTGGTTTGGTTGGCAGTTTCTTTCCGGGTTTGTTCTCCTTAGTCCCTGTTGGTTACGGCTATTTTTAGTAAGTTCAGGATTGGCACCAGAACAGGATTTTGAGAGTGGGGTTGGATTCGTCTTGTCAAGACCTTTCCAACGAGCTATAGATCATTGATTTTCGACATCATCTTGGCCTCCGTTTTAAAGTCCGTAAATTAAATTATTATTATTTAATATTAATATTGTTTTAAAAGAGGGGACTTTAAGGTTGAGGTTGAAAAAGAATTGAAGAGGATTATATTATTTTCCCTCTCATGTTTTATCCCATATGCAAGAGGATTTTAGAGACTCCCAGTTGGAAAAGTATAAAAGGAGGAAGAGTGCTCTCATTTGGGCATCCGAAATCTTGATAATGTTATGCTGCCGTAATGGTTTTGGGACTGCTTCGAGGAATGAATGCCTCCTAGCCTGGGCTCACTTCGTGCTTGAGAGATAGCACCTAGGGAGAGGTTTGCTGATAGTAGTGATTTTGTAGTGAGGTTTGCATTGTAGCTTGAGTTCTGTTTGTAGTTCAGTTATTTGCATTTTATGTCATTTTTTGGAGTTGCTGATAACAAGGCTGAATCTGTAGTTTCATTCATAAATCTAAAAATAAAAAGGCATTTGTTCTGGGTATTTCATATTTCCCTTTGTTTATGTTGGGCGCCCCATTGTGCCAATTTACAGAATTTATTATGAAGAATCTGATTTTCTAGAAGGAAATCGCCCTTCTTGCCAGGTCGTCCCTCTTTGGAGTGCATTAGAAAGCATGCTAAATAAATACTTGGGTTTAAGAGTGGCTTATAGTGTGTAGCTTGGTTGCCATTGTCATAGGAGTGCATTGCATTAGATTTGAGGTCATTTAGTTGAGAAATGAGTGAGGTGTGAGCATTTTTGTAGGGTTTTAAGTTGATGGTTTGGTTTTTCAAAGTTGCTGATCCGTCATTTCAGTTTGCTAACTTCTATCATTTGAGTTGGGTTGGAAGTCTCTAATTATTGTAAGCTGAACAGTAGTACTGTCAGCACTTCATACTTTTTCTCATATTTGCTTTATAATACTTTACATCTCTGTCATATGGTAGCTCCAATTCCACTTCGGGTTGGAAAGCACATTCTTGACGTCGAGTTATTTCAGCATAATAGTTGGTAGGGATCCTCTGACCATATGCTCGTCATCATCAGGCGCATTCTTGGTTAGAGTTCTTTATATCAGCATTGCATCAAGACCCTCTGACCATATGCTCGTTGACATCCGGCGCATTCTTGGTTAGAGTTCCTTTATCAGCATTGCATAGAGATCCTCTGACCATATGATCACGCCATCCTGGATTACATTCTTGGTTAGAGTTGAATTCCACATCGTTTGGTTTAATTGCTACTTCAACGATTGTGTATTGTTCTGCTTGTTGTAATTGGAAAAGTGAAAAAAATTGGCTTGGTATATTTCATGCACCACATGAGAGATTCATTTGGGAAGTGCACTTCACCAAAATATTTGGACACTTCAGCATTACTAAGACATTGGTAGTGCATTAACAATACTTCTACTAGCCTCAAATGTGCATAAGCATTGAACACGATATCAAGTCCTGCATTCATTGTAGCATTACAAATCTTAGAAACAAAAAACTTAGATTTTACAACCCTCTTGGTTCCACCACAACCTTGGGAATCCATTAGCATGGATTTCTTGAGCATACTACCTATGACAAAGCCCCAACATGACTTCATGTTTTTTGTAGTAGATATATTTTCAAAGCAGTGATAACTTTAATAAAACACCCCTAAAAGTGTATAAAATCCTTGCAAATCCTAGCTAAGTGCTTTAATTTTTCTGGTGAATGTTTCCTTTTTTTAGAAAAAAAATAATTTTCTTGGCGAATCTATGCAAATTATTAGAAATTTTTATAAAATCGTGGCAAATCCTAACAAATACTTGGTAAAAAAATCAATTACAATGGTGAATCCTAGTGAATAATCAGTAAAGAAATTCATTACAATGGTGAATGTTTCCTTTAAAAAATTGCATAGTTGGTCAGCGCAATCCCCCCATATATTGTTTTGGTTTTTGTAATTTGTTGAAGCGGGGGCCTAGGGGAAGCAATCACCGGTGTCGTCAAGGGGCAGTGCCCCTTGCGAGAGTCTAGGGGGTAGCGCCCCCTTGCAGGGTCTAGGGATAGATTCACAAATCCAAGCATTGGAAGGCATTCGAGCACACACAAATTAAACATTTTTAAATTATATCACTTTAAAAACAAGACTAAAAGAAAAGTGAACTGTTGTCATTGATTACCATTTTAATCAGATGGTTGTAGTTGAATTCTGCGACACTATAATCATGTGCCTTTTAAAAGACTTGTTGAGCACAGAAGTTTGTTTTGGGCCACATGATCATAATCTAATTGTGTGGCCCAAAACAAATTCTAGGTCTCAACAAGCCTTCTAAAAGACACATGGTTATAATGTTGTGGAATTCAACTACAGCCATCCGATTAAAATGATAATCAATGACAACAAATAAAATCCCTATTCAAAGCAAAAATATCCCTAAAAGTAAGTGGGAATTTATTAGTAATGGTAATATTGTCCCAAAAGTAATGGTACTAATATAATATTAATGGTGAATATAATTAAGATTTGTAATTATATTGTAAACTACTAGTGAATCGACTCCAATGATGCATCATTTACTTGGTGAAACAAATAGATTTATCAGTTTAATAAAATAATTAGTAGGCAATTTAACCAATGCTAAATTAAACTTTCATAAAAAATGGGCGATTTAGCCCCCTTTCTAGCTCATACTATTCGCCAAAAATGGAGGTACTATTTGCCCAAAATGGAGGCCTCGATTTCAACTATTCGCCAATTGGTGAAATTTTTCTACTAAAAAAATTAGTGTTTCAAAGATGGCCATTAGGATCGAGCATAAGAAAAGCCTAATCATGTTGAATGCCATGTGCCTTTTCTTCACCCATGTTTGGGTCCTTTTTAGCTTACCAACATCCATTATTTTTTATCTCAACCTTTGGTTTGTTAGTCACTTATGGAAAACTTTGTGGACCATGTTAGATACACAACTAGATTAGTCTATAGCCTTCCATCTATAGACATAAGACCAAACAAAGGTGGTCAACTACACTCTTATGCATTTACAATGCATCTACACTAGCATGCTCACAATTGGAATGACAACATCCTCTATATACAAAACACCTACAACATAGCTATTCACAGTTCTTTGGGGCATAGTTCTTTCTAGACATGTCTTGGGTGGGTTCCAACTTGTGACACCCTTTGACATATATTATTATGCTCCATCCACAATAGAGTTGCGTGTAGATGAAGAAGTTGACAAGGCATTAACTTTTTTGCATCACATCCAACATGTGCAACAACAAGTTCAATTTATTCTTACCTACCAACAATATAAATATAAAAGATGCCATGACACTTATTGCATACCTCATATGTTTCAGGTTGGTGACAAATTATGGTTGCATCTTAAGAGGCACTGCTTCAAGAGTCCACATTAAAAGCTCAATCCTCTACACTATGGTCCTTACATCATTCTTCTCGTAGCTATTGGAATCCGAATTCCTGGTCTTGCCACCACCAACACTTCATCCAAGCCCACTGCCCAGTCTTTGAATACAAATTCTCTCACCAAATTCATTATGTCCTTCCTTTCAATAATGTTTAACAGCGAGCTGACGAACATTGCCACCACATCGGAATTAACCCTGTGTCTATTTGCCTCTTTCATATATACATCACCTAAAACACACTTAATAGCAAACATAACTATTCCGCTCTTAAACTTGAAAATCTTCATCATTCTTTGCTTGAAAATCCCTCCACATAACACAATTTGTCTTTTATCTCCCTTCAAAAGGATTGGAGTATCCATTTTCCTCCCCTCTTTCTCTCCACAGAGCCAACTGATAATGAAGAAAGTTTTAATTCTGCGAGATATAACTATCCCCTTGTTCTACAAGCTTCCATTTCGATTTCCATTCATCAGCCAGCATTTTGTACGTATTAACCTTTCCAACTCTCCCTTATGATTACAAAACAACTCAACAATAAAACATGCTAAAGGTATGATTTATCTATTTAATTCCCACACTATCTCTTCTTCCCGATCTATCGCTTCATTAGCCAGTAGATCTACTTCCTTATTAATTTCTCTATACACATGATTAATGGTGTATTCATCCAACTTATTAAAAAGATCTAGTGCTTCATCTAGTAGCAACTTTAGTTTCCAATTTCTAATTTCCTGCCTCCTAATTGCATTGACCACAAGCTGGGAGTCACCCTATATTTCCACCCTCCTAAGGCCTAACTTCTCACAAATTTGTAATCCTAGAATCAAAGCTTGAAACTCAGCTGTGTTGTTAGTTCCCGACTTTAGACGCTTAGATGCCTTACCCACTACTATTCCTCTCCACTCCTTTATGACGCAACCCTTACCTGATTCTCCCAAGTTGCCTCTAGAGGCACCGTCAAAGTTGAATTTCAGCCACCCCTCCTTAGGCGGAGTCCACATAGCCTCCATTCTTCTTCTTTTGGCCTTATCACCACCATCCTTACATAATTTATTTTTCATTGTTATTATTATTTAATCGTTTAATAGTTGTGTGGAGAGCACTCAATTGGGGTACACAACACATTCACCATGTGATTGCTGCTACAAAAAGACTAGATTCCCCAAACTACAAGCTTGGAATTGTCTGTGGATCTTAGTCCCATAGACTGCTGTTGCCTTGTAGACGTTATTAAAATCTTTCATTTCATTCATTTCCATACAGATATCTTTTGAACTTGGTTTGGATGACTCCATTGCTAAGAGCTGCACCATGTTTCAGCATCTTAGGCTGCCTAAAACCATGCTTTGTTAGTCCACAGACAGCATCCCTAGAGGTTCTGTGCCAGGCACAACTGATATTTGCATCACCCCCATTCTTTCTAGTAATGATATCCATGTGCCACTGAAAAGCCTGCAATAAAGAGTGCCCCACAATACTCTGATGTGAGTTATGATAAATTCCAACAAGGCCTGTAAAATTTGCAAGCGTGGTAAGATTGGCCAAAAACTTGTTTCTCACATCCACAAACTCCCGGTCGCCATCATCCAACTTAACATAATTATCACCCATGCCCACAAAATCCTCATTTGCAGTGCAAACCCTAACAGAATCATCAAAAACCCTAAGATAAGTGGGGCATTCTGAGTCAGAGACATCAGAACTACTGACGCATGAATCGCTGGAACCTTGCTCTGATGAATCATCCACTTGAACAGATTTCGGATCTCTGTCAGTAACTACTTTACAATTTTTGACTCCCAAGCGATTAGGGCCATGGAATCTGAGGCCAATTTTTAGGTTAACAGATGAAGAGATCAATTCGCCCATCCTGTCACAGGCAACCCTCAGGAAAAAACACTTTCTGTCAACGTCTATCCAGGCAATCAATCTTTGTGAGCCCAACAAATCAAAACAATAATACTCTGTATACAAACTGTATATAATTATACTGTTAACTTGATTTCCTCTGATACCATTTAGGATTTTGCAATATCATGATGTTGCTTTCCATTCCATATTATCATGTTTATATTTACAGTATACAACCAACTTGGTTGCCTCTTGTAACAGACTTTTATTGAAATGGTGAGCAAATTACATATACAAATTACATCATTATTATATAGAAGGAAAAACACAAAATAATATGTAATATGATATGATTGATTCAGGATTTATAAGCTATTATTTTCCCTTACTAACAATCAAAACTTACTTCTTGTGCTTGTTGTTTCCTCTTCATTTTGGATTCTTGTTGATTCTCCTCGATGGGTGAAGACTAGAACCTCTAGTAGCTTTATGATGTCATTTTGGATGGGTGGAGAGCTTTCACCTCTCCATTGGTTTGCCCAACACGATCACTGTCATTGGAAAATGGATTTTGGAGAAGATCTAATGTTGTGTTAGGTTGTAGTGTTACATTCCCTTGAATGAGTTGTATTGCACCCCTCTCATATCAAGGGTGTTGTATCCCTTAGAAGAGAAAATATTCACTTTGGCATTATTCTCAATCTTGGTTAGAAGTTCTTAGAGATTAGTCCCTTGCAAGAAGTTTATTGTTAAAAAAAAGTGAAAGAAAAATGTATTATAATATATTTGGGTGTTGCGCCATTAAGGGCGTGGTTCGATGGTTAAGTCGCTTGGTTGTAGTGGAGGCCACTAGGGTTCAAACCCCCACTTGGCCAAAGAGTTCGCAGGCTTGTGCCTTCGTTGGGCTAACGTGTTCGTAGGTCTTGAGCCTTTGTTGGGTTGTTGTGCTCGCAGGCTGTGGGCCTTCCCTGGGGCAATGAGCTCGTGGGTTTGAACCTTCAATGTTGATGCAACCGTTCATGTTAGGGAATGAGTTCCCCCGTGTTGTGGCCAGCGTCCCATGTGTGATAAAAAAAAATGTATTTAGGTGTTGCACTACATTGTCAAAAAAAAAGGGTGAGACCTTATTAAAATTGATTGTAAATTTGAAATCATATATTTATAAATAAGTATAATCTTACACTTTAAATCTAATATTAGTGTTGAGATTGTGGTTGAGTATATCCACACCTATGTAAATTACATGTATATATTCACATAAAGAATATATTCATTTATTAAATAGTTATGTAAAAAAAAACAAAAAAAAAAATCATGTTAGAAGGAATGTTGTTTGCATTCAAACCCTACTATTTGGATTTAAGAAAAATATGCCAAATAAAAAGGGGTCTACAATATTATTATATCTGAGAAAGAAATTTAATAAAATTAAAATATATTAAAAGCACACATTATGCTTATCCTTCAACCCTAGAGTCCCATGGGACCACATTTCTTTGAGGCATTTTGCAAACCAGTTCATGCACTCAATCTGTCCTTCTCCACTTTGAAGACGTGTCTTCCAAGTTCATTACATCCATAATAATAATAATAAAGATAAAAAAACCAAGAGAAGGAATGTAAGGGTTGTGATCCCATGGTCAATTCAGCCCAACATATGGGCATTGCTCCACCTTGGGGCTACACCCACCCTAAGCTTTTGGGCGTAGAAATGTGGGTAGGACACAGCCTAGCTGCCTCCTCCCTTTTGCTTGGATGTCTCAACCCTGAAAACGGTGGCCCATTTTCTGTTTACTTCCCTTCAATCTGCACAATATCTCCATTTCCTAGCTAAGGTTATGACATGATGTTCTATGCATTATTTATGGGAATTGTTTAAAATTGTATTGTGTTATATTTGAGAATTTATTATGTTTATTTTAAAATTCATATTAAGTGAGCATGTAAATTTTTTTTTAATTAAAAAACAGTATTTTATGTATAATTAAAAATAGTATATAAAGTTTTAAACATTATAGAATTGATATGATTTATAGTAGATTGAATATAGTGATTTAAATTCAGTTGTATCTAAATGAGTTGTAATATAATTGTATTGAAATTGTAGTTTTCTTTAAATGAAAAAAAAAAAACGTTTAGTTAACATTTTTAATTATCGTGTAGAGGGTTTTTTTTAGTTAGCGATAATTGAAATTTTTTAATTTAAAAAAAGAAGAAAAACAATGTTATATTTCAAGAGCATGAGTTAGCAATTGTAACTGCTTAAAGCTTAACGTTGTGTAATTCAATCTAATTATGTTAGTTGAAATTATATGTTCATCAATGCAAGTTTATTATGTGGTAACGAGAACTTTAAGTTATTTGGCATAATATACGCATTATACAACTGGGATTGTCCCATTTGAAATAATCATTGAACCACAATTTGGCATAATATATGCATTATACAACTAGGATTGTCCCATTTGAAATAATCATTGAACCACAAACAATAAACACCACGCATTATACAATTGGGATTGTCCCATTTGAAATAATCATTGAACCACAAACAATAAACACCACAACTTTAGTTTCAGCTATTATAGTGGGTAAAGTAATAACAATGAGAATAATAATAAGATGAGTACCTTTAATATCAAAATCTTGTTCTAAAAAACGCTTACACATTCTTATCTAGCACTTTATCTAATATTGGTTCTTCGTTGTCCTCACTATTATGGACTATATTGGGGGCATCTCATTTCCCTTGCTAAATGTGCTTACACAATCACATTTTAATATCTTATTTATTGCTTGTCACACAAATGACAAGATTATTCAATTTATAGGCTCTTAATACATGATCTTTCGTGATCACATCTTGCTATTTTATCTAATGCTTGTTATCTATGACATTATTACATGTTTATTGAGCTTACATGATCATATCTTTTACATATTACTTGTTCTCCTCTCCTTTAATGCTTTACATCTTTTACATGCAACCAATTGGAGGGGGCATATAATATTACTAATGCTCTTTCATGTTTATGGATACAGTGGCTCACTAGGGGTTCTACATCATATGCTAATGGTTAAAGTGAATTTTGCAAACCTTTGCCAAGTTTATTTGGTTAAAGTGGCTTGTTGGAAGTCCAACACCATCTTTTGTCATTTGTGAACATGGTTAGAATGACCCATTTTGTGATTGTACATCTCCTCCTTCACTAATTAAAATGATTTGCTCTATGATTCTACACCATATTTTGTCATTTGAGAGAGTAATTAAAGTGATTTTCACACAATCCTATACCTCCTCCTTTTGCTAGTTAAAGTGATCCTCTCATGATTCTACACCACCTTTTATTTTTAGTTTGTTTGATCAATGACATGATGAGCATTATACAAATTTGATGATTATGATTGTATGGCACTACCACTGGATTTGTAGGTACAACTAATACATTTATGGGTATAGGTACAAAGTTATTGAAGAGCACATGAGGCATCATCCATATATTTATCCTTTACAAGAAAATCTATCTATTATTGACATTTTTGTAGCTTGCTTGTTTACTTTGACATGCATGATTCATAAAATTTTGCATGCAAGTCAAAGTGGAGGTAAAATGCAAAGGTGAAAAGTGCATCACATGCACTTCTACCCACTCATTTTGGACTCACTTTGAGACTTTGTTCTTAGTTAGGATGAAAACACAAAGTTATGCCACCCTTTTGGACAACACAAAGAAATCTAGATGGTTCAGCCGAAGAATTCATGTGGTGTGGATATGGTGGCCATGAGGGTTCCAAACCATAAAAACACTTTAACTCCCTCTTTTGTGCTTGTGGGGGTTTGGTTGAAGGGCATTCAACCCCATTCAGCCGAACAAGTCCATTGACAACATAAGTGGTAGATTTTTGGTGCTAGATTCCCAAAGCTTCCAAGTGGGGTTCAAGTTCACTCTATTTTACCACTTCTACTCAATTTTACACGTGAAAATTATGCCTTTTAGAAGAATGAAAAATAACCTTTTATAGATCTCATTGTGTAGACTTCAAAATATAATTTTTATTATATTTGAAGTCTATTTACTCTTTGTTTTTTTAAAATTTTGACAACAAGTGGGTCATTAGCCCAAGAGTTGAGGTTGATTCCAATCACAAAAAAATTGGTAAAATTTATTAGACACCAAATTTCCACAATCCATAATATTGGATATAAGTGTTTCTAGATTTTTAATTGTGTAGTAATTTTTATTATCAACATTTTAGATCACACTCCATAATCCATCATTAGGATGAAGAGAGCAAGAGAGGATAATGCAAAATGGATCATAGAGTGTGATTTGAAATATTGATGATAAAAATTACTACATAGTTAAAAATTTAGAAACGCTTATATCAGGTAAAATTTATTTTAAAATTTTGAAAAAAAATCACGCTTGAGGAGAGAATCCTAGTCAAGCCAATATTTTTTAATAAACATTCGTCAAAATGGTTGGTGTCCCTTAAAAGTGTTGTGTTTTCATGACATGCACCTTTAAATATTTATTTAAAATCATTTATCAATTTTATTTCACTGCACTAAAATGTCAAGTTCACAATATGGAGAAAAAATAAAATTCGTTCCAAATTTCTTAACGTCCTATAAACCTCACTTTATGAACTATTTTCAACAATTAAATAACACTAATAGTTTTACAAAAAACTATACCAAACTATTTTTTAATTTAAAAAACACAATCATAAACTACATTGAAATATCTACATTTCATTAGGTTACATCATTTAAAAATTTGAAAATTATATATCGATTTCAGGGTCATCAAGTTAAAAAAACTAGACTATGTTGTCCCCTTTCTTTAGAAAAAGGTGACACAGTTGTGTGCTTTCACCTTGTAATGGTTTAGTGTTTAAATGACATATTTTTGCATGAAAGTTTGTATTTTGTCTATAATCTAAGATGAATAAGACTCCCCATTTCCCAAGGATTTGAATATGACCTTAGCTTTTAGTTCCTTGTCTTGGGTCAATCCTACACTCATGTCTGAAGACTTTGTGTCTTGATCCACCTTTTCCAAAAAAAAATCCCGAGCCCAAGTTGACTTAGTCCCAACTAGTTGTTACATGTCAAGATGTGAAATATTCAAATTTAAATGTTAGGGTGTTGTATAAAAAGATGAAATCCCTAGGTCATTTAATTATCTAGCAATCATCTATAAATCATTAAGGAATCATCTAGCAAGAGCATTACATCAACATATGTATTCATACGAACAAATACATAGGCATATGCATGTTGCTTGCCATGTCTTCAATCATTTCAAAACACCAATGAATTGGTTTAATGGGGCTTGACTAAGGCATAATATGGGAAGCTAGTCAGCTTCTCTTCCTACAATAGCAAGATCTATTAGTGCTTTTTAGCACCACCCTATCTAGATTATCACAAGCGAACACATTTATGAAGAAACCAAGCATCAATTTCAAAATTGTAATTACAGGGCCAAAGCTACATGTAATGTTCAAGACCATAAATGCAATTATCAAAGCATTATGTAATGTTCAAGACCATAAATGCAATGATCAAAGTTGTATGTACCAAATTGAACCAAAACAAAGAACAATCACTTTTATAGTCTATTGAAGAATGGTTAATGTAGATCTAACTATTGATTATTAAAACAAATTACAAAACATGATCTACGTTACAATATTCTTCAACATCAAAACTAAGAATTCTTATCCCTCCTAATCAGTGTAACATTTATTTCAATACAATCTTTAAAACTAAACTCTAATATCTAAATTAATTACTTAATTATTCATTTATTGCCCTAAATATTTTATGTAAGAATTTTTATTCCTCCATAATACCACACTTTGTATTTAATCATCAAATAAAATAATAAAATTATAGATATCAATTCCTCATATAGATAGACAACTATAAAACAAGGAACAATCTCAAGTCACATGTGAGTCACTTTCCCCTATAACATTGATGATGTTCCTTTTAGAGCATATTATATTGTCAAAGGTCCACATCTTACAACTCACCCCTAGAGAAAAGTTTGCATGAGGGAAGTGAGTGTGCCATGACTGAGACATGGCTAGACTGGAGCTTAGTGTGAATGGGCCCATGGACAAGATGCTAAGATGCTTTCTGTCTCCTTTTTGCATTCCATGACCTATCTAGATTGTTATTCCCATAAAACCCCATGACAACCGTTTGGTATTTGTCACTAAATGTTTTGAAGAAATTTAAATGCTTATGGTTGTAAACGTCATCATGTGAGGTCATTGATATCCCTTCAAATGATCAAAGCATTTACGTCAAAAGACATTGCTTTTTGTAATGATATCTCCCCTTTAATTCCAAACTTTGCTTTCTTAACATATATTATTTTAGCCTTTAAAAAGTTATTTAACTTTACTACAACGTGTATAGAACTTATATATGAGGTTATTCTATTTAATCTTTTTAAAACTAATTTTTTATTAAAAGTAAAAAGATTTACAAATGGCTTTGCTTTTGCATATTATATATTATTCGATACAAAACGTAAGAATATTTGTAAAAAAAAATTGGATTCTTTAATCTTCTTATAGATAGATCATTACCTAATCCATTATGAAAGATTGCCTCTCTGATTTGATTTTAAGAATATCCGCACAAGCATGCAAGATGACCCAACACCCAATCAACGAGAAAAACAAGAAAGAGTGATCATTTCAATGTCAATTCAAAACAATGAAATCAATGCAAATTTTGAATTATTATGTTATATTTTTTATTTTGTCTTTTATATAAATTATTAGTTTTTTTCATCGCAGATACTCTAGTAATCAATCCAAACGAGAATTAAAGTCAACTAGCCAATCATATCATTATTTCTTCTTCTAAAGTTTTGATAATATCTTATAATATTAATATTTTAAAAAATAGCAAAAATGAGTTATTTCTCTCATATTTGATTGGCCTATGTTGAATGAAAAGACTATTTTATGTCTTCTCTTCGATCTATTTTTCATTTAATTTTAATTCATTATTTTCAAAGATCAATCATATAACTTTATTTTTTTCTCAATGACAAAACTTATATAGTTGTTATGATTTTCCACCATATCATATATGTTTGAAATGACATTGAAAACTATTATTCATACACTCCATACCTACATAAGCCAAAGAAGTCAATTATTCATGTACCTAGTTTAAACATCTACTCCTTTCTAAAGATGAAACAAAGTAAATGGAAGCAAGTGGAGGACCTATCTAAAGATGCTCATTCTTTTGTAATGATATGTCTATGCTAAAGTTTAGAAGTGGTTTAGGATAAGGATTGGTGGAATATCATAGACAAGTCACAGGACGGCACTTTTGGTTTTATTTCCTCTCTCCATCATCTCAAAGCATTGTCTCTCCTCCTTAGTACAAATGTTTCATTGTATTATCTTATAATAGTCTCTACCTATGTACTAAATTTATTCCAAACACTACAATCCAAAATTATTGTGTAGCTTGTTGCATTGACTAATTACATCTCTACTTATATTGTCTTCTATCCTTCACATCACCCTCCTTTGTCACATATATTCTTCCTATTTTCAAACCCCTAATAATTTTCCCATAAAATCTCAATGGATATGGAGAATCTAGTAGATAAGATTTCCCCAATTGTACAATTTAAAAGTGAGTTATAAGGATGCACAGTATGCAAAATCAAATCAAATCACAAGAAGATTTGGTCTTCAATAATAGTTTTCAATAATTGTCATAATTTTGATGGAGAAAGAAAGTGGCGGGCTACATGTTGAGAAAAACTTGGCACCATTTGATTGCATAATGGATTTTAATTGCATGTACAACATGGTGTACTTGGTTTTTGAAAAGAAATGAATAAAGCCACCCTCAATGTATGTGTTGTCTGTCTTTTCTTTAGTTGTCTATCGAACGTGTAATTATTTAGCAGGCATGAGTTTTCCACGGTCCATGAAATGAATGAAAGAGTGCTTCTGGATTTAACTGTGTATCTTTTTGCTTCAACATACACAGTTAAATCCAGAAGCACTCTTGCATTCGTGTAATTATTTGTTTATCTCTTTTCTATTGCAAGTTGTAGGAATAAGTTTTTTCTATGTTTTTCTTGTGAACAATTGAAGTATTTTTAAAGTTCTCTTATCTAAGCAAGAGTTGGAAGTATTGATTCATTTATGAGTGCAATTTTGGGGGTTTTAACGAAACCCACATTATCTTCTACTCAAAGAGAGATCGCAAGTGTGTTTTTACTTATTCTACTTGTATATCATGAAGATGAGTTGCGTCTCATTTCAACAATGTTTATATTCCTCGATATCACAATGTATGCATGCGGATGGTTAAACTGCCTATAATTAATCTTATAGAAATAATACATATTTGTTAATTTTGTATTTAGAGTATAATCATTTTACACCAACATAAACAACTTTAATTGTGATATGAAACTAGCAAACAAATATTCTTTATGATATTTCTGTTATGCTTTGTATTTATTTTAGATAACAATGTATTATGATTTATTTGTTGTCAGGCTTGGTAGTCATTAGGTACTACAAATGAAGTTTCTAGTTTGTGTGATTGTAAAGAGTTCATAATTACTTTTGGTTTTGTCTTTGACACTATTTTATAGCCTATGCTTTTATGGTTACCATGTTAATGTTCCCAACTTCTTGTTCTTCACCTAACTTACATTTGTAAAATTTGAACATGGAATTCATGAAGGAGAATTTAACAAATTATATTGAAGTAATTCATAATTATTTTTTATTTTATGTCAAGTCAACCTACATTTACTAACTCTATTGCAAACACTTCATGAAAAAAATTATTTTTCCTAGATTTGTTTACCTATGGTCTTTCTACACAATGATTGTATATCTTTTTGAACTGTAAATGCCTCTTTTATCTACCCTTTTTGTTACTCTTCATTTTCAATTCTTATTGTGATTACTATATATTTTGTATTTTGAGTCTTGACTACTTTCCTATCCATGTATCATGATTACATATACATGCAACATATATTTCTTGAGGTTTCAAATCTCTTTCTTGAGTGACAACCTAAATTGCTTCACCCTTGGGATTTGACATGTGTTTATATTTTATGGTAGTCCTCATCAGAAGTGGCAAGCTATCCCTAAGTATGTATAATTTGGATTTACTTTCAAGGTCACTTTGTTATTAATTTTGGTTCATTATTTTTGCTTTCCCATGAATAGCTATTGGAGAGTTCGTGGTGTATTGTATTGTAGGTGGTAAGCTATTAGGTGTCACATAATGTATTGAATTTTGTTTTATGTAGATATGTAAAGGGATATATTAATCTTGTCATTTTTAACAATAATAGGTCTATAGGGTAATGGTACAAGAGTTACAAAGTTAAAGCTAAAGTAGAAAGAGGTGGGTGATCTCACAATAGTGTGTCCCACTTTTTGGCCAAAGTGGGACATTGAAATTAACATTTTCAAATAATTTTTCACTTTTTTTCACTTATAGCAACTAAACTATTAAGAATTTAAGATGATGTGAACTAGTGATTTTTGAGATTTCATGTGTAGATTCTAAATATATATTGTTATGCCCTTACTTCTATAGTGTATATGGTTATGAATAGTCAACTGGTGGCTATCTTAACTCCTAATTAAGTCATATTATCATTATTATATTGTTATTTAGTTGTTTAGGTCAGCCTAGGGCTTCTATAGGGCTATCTAAGTCAGCCTGGATGATATCCTAGGCATAAATAGGTATATATAGGAGGTAGTGAGTCTCACTTCATATCATATTGAGTATTGTGTTCTCATTGAAGACTATTGGAGGTATCCCCCTCGAAGTGGATTAGGAGGTTGCCCCCTCGAAGTGGCATATTATTATCAAGTATTTGCAGCATATTTACTATTATATTCAGATATTGTGCAATTTGTTTCATTACAAGTGGTATTAGAGCATGATCTTGGCACCGTAGGGGCAAAATTTTTTCTCAACATTGGAGGCGATTTTGAGAAGAGTATAACTTTCAGATTTTAGCAAAATTTTTAAATATTTTTAAAGAGTTTTTGAAGACCATATTAAAGAAGCTACAGTCTAGATTTCAGAGGAATTGGAGCAGATTTGAGCGAATTATTACAGAGTTATGATTTCTACACAATTTATTTGAGATCTACACATCTCTCACATCCTACCAAATTGGAGTATAATTTGTATTGGGTTTTTGAATAAATAATAGGGGAGCCTATAGTCCAAATATTGGAGAAATTGAAGTAAAAATAAGCAAGTTATTGCAAAATTAGAGTTTCCAACAAATTCGCTCTCAAGGCTACAAATTTGTAAATTTTTTGGATTTTTTTCTAGGTAAGTGGTATCTTGGCCCTACTAAGTTACAGTAAAATTTTTAGAGAATTTACATTTCATTTGTGTGATTTATTTCAAAAATATTGGTTTCCATCATGACGGGGCCTGCAACAAGAGGCAAAAAGAATGCTGTCACACCGGGGAAATCCTCTGATAAGGTTGAGGAAATAAGTAAGTTCAAGGAAGAGGTTAAGAGGGATATGTGTGACCTAAGAGGAGATATATCATACATACGAAGCATGTTACGTGCCTTTATGAAGGAACCATGAAAGGAGGTCTCAAGCAACCAAGAACCAGAAGAAGCAGAAGAAGAAGTACAAGAAGAAGAAGAAGAAGAAGAACTTCCTAGTCAAGTTATTCAACCAATACAAGGGTACCATGTACTATTCCTCACCTCTTCCTCTATGGCACATCAAAAGGTTCAAGTAAAGGAAGAACACATTCATCACCATCAAGAACTAGATGCAAAGGGAAGACACATCTTGGAGCTGAAGTTAATTTTCCAAACACACATGAATAAGCTGAGGACATCAAGGAAATATCTTCTAGTTGAAGTTGCCACATGGGATGATGAAGATTATATGAAGAAACTACCACAATTGATCAGCGTTGAGGACAACGCTTTTGTAAAGGTGGGGGGCATGTTATGCCCTTACTTCTATAGTGTATATGGTTATGAATAGTCAGTTTTTGACTATCTTAACTCTTAATTAAGTCATATTATCATTATTATATTGTTATTTAGTTGTTTAGGTCGGCCTAAGGATTCTATAGGGCTATCTAAATCGGCCTGGGTGATATCCTAGGCATAAATAGGTATATATAGGAGATAGTGAGTCTCATTTCATATCATATTGAGTATTGTGTTCTTATTGAAGACTATTGGAGGTATCCCCCTCGAAGTGGCATATTATTATCAAGTATTTGTAGCATATTTTCTATTATATTCAGATATTGTGCAAGTTGTTTCATTACATATATTTCTTAAATTTTAAAAAATAATTTGTGAATTTTTTTACATAATTTTTAATAACTTATTTTTTATAGTTAACTGTATATTTAAAAAGTGACATTTATTCAATGATGTGTAACATTTTTTACGAAAACGATAAAATTATAAATTCTTAAACATAGGTTAGTAACACCAATATCTAGTGCACACATATTTTTTTATAATTTTTGTTGCTTGTATTTTATTTATTATAAATTTTTGATGTGATATTAATTATAATTTAGACATAGTTTTATTCCATAACACATAACTTTTTCTATATATATCTAAATTAACTTTTTTTTGTTGAAACAAGGACATCAATATGTAGTGCATAGATATTTTTTATAATTTTTTTTTTTATTTTTCTATTTTCCATGTGTGGAATAGAGACCTTGATGTTTGGTGAAAAACTTATGTTCACTAGAAAATAGAAAATAAATATAATAATTAAATTAAATATATTCAAAATTATACATTTTGGAAAGCTTATTTCGAGGGCTACAATCTTGCAAAATCTCATGTCTTGGTGACTCAGTTTGATGGTCCAACCCATGCTTCGAAACAGAAATTTTTTCAAAGAAACAAGTGACTAGAAGGAGAATGACATCTCAAGCGCCTTCATTCGAAGGTACCTTCAAATGAAGGTGTCTTCCCTTTTTGAATGTGAAACATTAAAATAATAATAAAAAGGGACCTTCACCTTCATTTGAAGGTAAAAAGTACCTTAATTCGAATTAGACCTTCATTTGAAGGTGTTTTGTATTTTTTGGTGCCTTGGGCTCTTTTTTTACCCCATCCCACAAGAGGGACACACTATTGTGGGTTCATCTAGGTTGAAGGAGTTAAAATGAGTTTGATTAAAATCTAAAGTATATAGTGGTGATGCTAGGCAAATGAAGGCATAAGCAGTTAAGGCATGTCACATTTGATGTTTGTACTTTGTAGGAATTAAATAGAGTTGTGGCAGTCCACAGAGGTTTGTAGATAGAGCACCAACTATGAGGTAGCTTACAAGGGGGTAATTATGGATAGATCACCAACCTGGTTCGCATAAAGATGTCACCAAAGAGAGGGTGAGGTATTATCAATGTTATAGGAATAATGGAGGAGATGTATGAGATGTTGAAGGCTATGTGGAACTAGATTGATGCTTTGGAGCAGGACCACCAAAGGAACCTTAATCCTAAGGTTGAGGAGAGTGATAAAAAGTAGGAGATAGATCTTATCGAATCAAGTGGAAGCAAAAAGGATAAGGAAGAGAGGATGTTGAAGGTCATAATTGGAATTGGCAAGAGGACTAGAGTGGAGATTTTGAACTACTTTGGGAATTTGGACCCTAAGGAGTTGATAGATTGGATCATTGATCTAAAAGAGCATTTTAAGTATGAGGATATTATAGACCCAGATAGAGTGAAATTTGTGAAGACCAAGATGAAAGGTCATGTGGCGATATGGTGGAAGGAATTTCAAATAGAGAGGAATAGAAGGGGAAAGCTAAGCATTAAAAAGTGGGATCAAATGGTAGAAAATCTAAAGTCTAAGTTCATTCCAACAAATTACCTATTGGAACTATTGAAGGAGTTGCACAATTTTTAGTAGGGAAACATGACTTTGAAGGACTACACCAAAGAGTACTAGTAGTCAATAATTAGATCAAGACACCATGAAGAGGGAGTGGAGAAAGTGGAAAAGTATATAAATGGATTGAGGGAATCCATCCAAGGGGAGTTGTGTATGTGGAATATCTAGGTAGTAGAGGAGGAATACCATTTGGCCCTCAGTACAGAGAAGAAACTAAACTAGAAGCAAGAGGAAAAGCAAAAGGAACAAAGAGGAAAAGAAGAAAATAATAGGAGAAATAGGATAAGATGTGATGCTAGGGGAGCAACCCCAAGAGATAAAGGAGAGATAACCTGTACCATAGCAAAAGAGAAGGCCAAAGTTCCCACTGCAAAGAGAAAGAAGATGCTATTAACTATGATGGCAATAAAGGAGATGATTGTAGCAACTACCACAAAGCCTGGGATTGTGGTGGAAGTTACTGCAAGTATGAAATAGTAGAGGATACTCACTTTAGAGAGGCTCAGGAGGAGCATGGAGGATATTCCTAGTAGAGTATGAGAGGGAAAGGTAGAAATCCTTCAAGGGAACCTATTTTAAGTGTGGTGAGGAAGGAAACAAAATGTTTAAGTTTCAAGGAAAGAGGGTAGAAGACAACACAACAACTACATTTGGTGATCAGAGGTCACCTACCTCAAAGAGGGTTCCAGAATGTGGGGATTCACAAGTTTCACAAAGAGACTTAAAGTATGACAAGCATGGTGAACCAACATAGAGGAAGAGTTTGATCAAGACTAGGTGCAAAGTTGCCAGTAAGTGTTGTGAAGTGGATGTGAATAGTGACAACATGGATAATTTGGTATCTATGGATATGGTGGATAAGTTGGGGCTAATGAGGATGGAACATTCATGCCCATACCAAATTGGTTGGCTGCAACAAAGGGATATAATTTTGGTGGAGGAATAATGTTGGGTGAACTTCAACATGTGAGCATATTATGATGAGGTGTTATGTGACATTGCATCAATATATGTGTACCATTTTTTTGTTGGGGTGACCATGGAAATTTGACTAAGAAGCTATGTATTATGGGAGAGCTAACACTTGCATGATCCAAAAGGATGGACAAAATCATAATTTGATGTCATTGAGCACAAATGAGGGATATTTTACAACAATGTTAGTGTGTGTATTGAAGAGAAATGATATGCATTGATTCTAATGATGTTCATCATTACTAGAACAATGGATACCACCGCAAATGCAAAAGAAGTAGCATAGAGGAAAGAAAGTGAGAAGGGGTGTCACCAAAAAGAGGTCATCTAGAGGATAGGACAAATGAACAAGAGGATGAGGAGCTATGACGAGGAACATGAGATGGTAAGGGGCACAACAAAAGAGTATATGATATCCAAGGAGGAGGTTGATGGGTGTGAGGGATTGGTTGATGAAAAGGTCAAGTGGGTTGTGACTAAATACAAGTTGAAGACAAATAGTGTGGAGGATGATTGGTGGAAGAAAGTGAAAAATAACATGGTAAAGTTGTACTTAGGTTGGATTTCTTGAGGCATGCCTAAGGAGGTGGAAGGTACGATTTGAAGAAGCAACAATTTGGAATCTATAGGCACGAGCAAGCTGTGGAAATGTAGTATCATGGAAATGTGGTATCATGTCTAAGAAAGTGGAAATTGAGGTTTAGTTTGGTAGTTTGTGTGCTTGAAAGTTTGTGGATAATAGTCTATGGAAAAGAAGTTAGTGCATTTCACTGCATTGAGAAATTAGCTTCTATGATTTTGGTTATAGTTATGTTTGTGGTTTATTTATCTTTTTTTGAAACTTGAGGGTGATTAGATAAGTAAAGCTAGTAATTTGGATCATAAAGTGTCTATGGGTTGACAATGTGTTCAATTGGAACTATTTTTGTTTGTGAAAAGTTTATTTTGGGTTTTCACCAAAGGTGAATATTTAGGAAGGTTTTGATAACCATTTTCGAGGTGTGTGGTGTACCATAGAGAGATTTTCCATTGTTTAACCATTGGAATTTGTAAGTTTATTATTTTCATTCAGCAACACATTTCATGTGATTTTAGACTTTGTGCCACCTTGAGGTCGATGTAGATCATATAAGGAGCTTGAGGATGCTATATATATTGGGTTTTGTATCAATTGAAAGCATGTAAAGAAGACATGTCAGGTAGAAGGTCAGAGAGTGAGTTATAGCTATGAGGGGTGAGGTCTGAGAGATTGAGTAAAGAAGTATGATGCGGGGTACAATTTGAGGAAACATACATGAGATAACTAGATGTCATTATAATAGAGTAGTGGTAGAATTCTAAAGTTATATTGTAATTGTTATCATTATGCATCTTGTGGCAAGTTCTAGAAGTCATATTACCATAGTTTCATAATTATTGCATGGAGGGAGCTTATGTGGTGACTATCCATTTATGTAATCTTATTGTAATCAAATGGCTATAGCCTATCATGTAAGAGGGACCATGGATGAATATTATGTGATGGGAAACATAATGATAATTGTGTAAGCTTATGTTAATAAAAAAATTATGACGTTTGATGTGAATTTATATCATTTGCAATGATTTGTGTGTGTGTTTTTGTTGTTGGTTGCATGGCTATATAGTCCTTCATTAGACGAGGCTATCATGACTACATCACCAATGATACCAAATGAATTGGTTTGGTTCCAATTATAAGGATGCCATTGTAACCTTTTGTGGATTTGGAACATGATGAACATTAAATAAATACTCCATTTGGTAGATCCAATTGGTTGGATCCTTGCCATCAAAATTTCACATATCTATCTTTAGTGTGAAGTGCCTAGCCATAAAATTATTTGGGTGATGATCCATCTTTAGATATGAGTCAAACCCAAAAGCATCATATCCCTTAGAAGACACATCTTATTCCCAAGTCTTGTGGTGTGACTCTGTGTGTTGGAAATCTCTAAAACCTTGGTGAGAAACTATTTGTTTGATCATTGCCTCAAGATCTCCTATCTCAGCTACCCCTTGAATTTTCTCTACAACCCTTGACAATATTTCCTCCTTAATCTTGTTGGTTTCTTCCCTTATATATTCAATGGTTATGTTATCCCTCTCCTCTACTAATGGATCATCTTTGTCAAGAATCTTTTTTGAGGTGATTGTATTATTTTCTTTGCCTCTTGTTGAAGCCCCTGCAATGATGCTACCAAAATAGTTTTCATAATAACTTATTCAAAATAATCCTAAATTTTTACTAGAACTTACTTGGCCTAGAACTCACCATTCAGAAAAAAAAAACTCCAAGAAATTCACTAATTCGTATCCTTGGGAGTCAATTTGGTGGAAATCCTACTTTCACATTAGCTCCTTCAATTTTACTCCAAATGACCTCAAATCTGGACTATATCAAGTTCAATGTTGTCTTGATCAACCCTCTAGAATTTGGAAAAAAATTATTGTATTACAGCCTTAGGAGTGAATTTGGTAACAACCCTAATTTCATAACAACTCCTTCAAATATACTCCAAATGACCTCAAATCTAGATTGCAGTAGCTCCAATTTGAGATTTGAGTTATTATTCATAAATATTTGGATTTATTGAAGATAAAGGTATTGAGATTTGATAATAGAGGTGAATATTGCTCTAGGGAATTTGATGATTTTGTAGTCATGCAAGTATTCAGAAAACTATCCCTTATATGCCTCTTGTAGAAAAATGAGGTTGCATAACAGGGGAACCAAACATTAATGGATAGAGCTAGAATTATGTTGAATGGTACATAGTTAGATTAGTGTTTATGGGTTGAGGTTGGGAGTACTTTCTATTAGTTAGTAAATAGATATCCTTGTTTAGTTCTAGTTGATAAGACACCATATGATGTGTGATAAGGTAGGAAACCTTTGTTTCACATCTAATATTTTTTGGCTATGAGGATTTTGTTTGTGTCAAAAGAGAAATGATCTAAGTTGGATCCTAAGGCTCAAAAGTGTATATTCTTTGGATATGGTAGCACATTAAGTATTATAATCTTTGGAATCCTCTAGGCTTGAAAATTTGTTAGTCCAAGGATGTGGTTTTCAAGGAACTTAGAGTATTTTCTAATCTAGTACAACAAAAGTAAAGAGGAAGAAAGATAGTGCACTTTGACACAAAGATTGAGAAGGAAGATGCACATGTTGAAGAACAACAAGATGGATGTAAGGATGGAAAGGAAGAAGATGATTTAAGAGAGATTTTTGATGTGGATAAGCATGAAGAGGAATATATATAATCTCTTACTCCACCCTTGAGAACATCCATGAGATAATGAAATCTAGTAGATAGGTATAGCCCACTAAAAAAATTGTGTATTTGATATATCTTGCATTGACGACAAACCTAGATTTATCAGGGAAGCTCTTTCTTTGAAATATAAATTTCTAAGAAAGATCCTAGTAGTCACAAGTTCGATAACCAGGAGTGCACCACTAGAATAGAATATGGCAAAGAAGTAGTCAAAAGAGAGATAGATAGAGAGATTTGATTGAGTTGGTTCAATGCCTACTATACTATAAAATGGAGTAGAGCTCATGGTTTTCTTAGTCTTCTCAAAATCCAAGCCCAAGAAAAGCCAATATAATTACCCCCATCTAGGAAGCAATTATTGCTATAGAAAGAAAGGGTGGAAAGAAACAGAGAAGTAGACCAAGCACCAAACAAGATTATAGTAGGCACAAACCTCCCACTCACCAAATCAAGAAGCATTTTATGTATATAATTTGGTTAAGTGCTAAGAAAATTAATGCCTCCATCTTTGCCCTTGCCTTCTCTATTTCTTTAAAAGATTTCGCCTTTGCTGGGTATCACTCTCGATCAACTACAAGTCAATCTGCTCAAGAGCATGAGCATTGGATGGAAACCATATAGGAGGAGATGATCATCTTGGATAGATGTGACACTTGGGAACTTGTGAGTTTTCTTAAGGGAAGAAAGCCCATTAGTTGCAAGTGGTTGTTTAAGAAGAAATTTAGGGCAAATGGTATGGTAGAAAGTTAGAGCATGAGTTTTAGCCATGAGGGGTTGTTGGGAATTAAGGTGTCTCAACCTTTGCAAATTCCTAGCATTATTCATTTAATTGTATATTTATTTATTGCCTAATATTGTATTTACTTGCACATTCAGTTTGGGACCACTTAGTTGAGGTGGCACCGTGACATGTCATCTTACTTGGAATGTGACTTGGATGGCCAAGTCAAACCTACATGGATTTGGGTGTCCTATTTGAGGTGACACTATTATGCCATTTTCTTCCTCGTCTTGTGTCCTAGGACACATCTCCTTAGTTAATTTCAAATGGCTAGGCAAAAGTGTGTTGACAGCTTTTGCATTCTCTATATGGAATCTCTGCAACACCTTTTCAACATAATTAGCCTAAGATAGAGTCAATTTCTTGTTCTTCCTATCTCTGCAAATTTTCATACCAAGGATTTGTTTTGCTGCTCCCAAATCCTTCATAGCAAAGGACTGTGCTAACTATTGTTTTAACTCTCTTATGTGATTCATGTTAGACCCAGCTACAAGCATGTCATCAACATATAAACATAAAATAATGTAGCTGTCATTATCCAACCTCTTAAAATAAACACAATGGTCAGAATTACACTTGTTGTAGCCTTGCCCAGCCATAAAACTATCAAATTTTAAATACCATTATCGAGGTGCTTGTTTCAGGCCATACAAACTCTTCTTCAATCTGCACACCTGTTTCTCCTTACCTTTGACCTCAAATCCTTGGGGTTGTTCAATATATATCTCCTCCTCCAAATCACTATGGAGAAAGGCGGTTTTCACATCTAGTTGTTCCAAATGCAAATCTTCAGCAGCCACAATACTTAAAACAGTACGAATAGAAGTCATCTTGACAACCGGAGAAAATATCTCATCAAAATCAATGCCCTTTTTCTGTGCAAATCCTTTTACAACTAACCTGGCCTTAAATCTTTTCTTACCTCCATCTTCTTTCAGCTTGTACACCCATTTGTTTGGTAAAGCCTTTTTACCTACAGGTAACTTACATAATTCCCAAGTCTAATTTTTTAGCAAGGAGTCCATTTCTTCTTTCATAGCAAGCTCCCACTGAACCTGTGTATCCACTTGCATAGCTTTATCATACCCTTCTGGTTCACCAGCATCTATTAAAAAAATAGAATACAAAGAGGGAGAGAACCTTTCAGGAGGTCTACTTATCCTTGTTGACCGTCTAACATTCACTGGAGTTTGTTGTATTTCTGGTTGTTGTTGCAGAGCATGGGGAACCCCTGGAACATCACTATTTGGAGTATCATCCAGCACCACATAATCCTTTTCTTTCTTCTCATGCTGCCGCAACTGATCTTTGTACAACACCTTCTCATTGAATATAACATCCCTACTTCTCACAATTTTTTGATTTTCAAAATCTCAAAGCCTATAACCAAATTCATTAATGCCATATCCAATAAATGTACACTTTTTTTATTTTGCATCCAGCTTGGTTCTATTGTCAGAATCTACATGTGCAAATGCTTCACATCCGAAGGTTTTGAGAAAAGAATAACTTGCCTTCTTACCTGTCCATGCTTCCTCTGGAATACCACAGCCCAAAGGAACTGAAGGACCTCTGTTAATTAAATAAACAGCAGTGTTGACAGCCTCTTTCGACATGTTTAAAGGTAGCCCATCATGCAATCTCATGGTCCTTGCATGCTCCATTATTGTCCTATTCATGCATTCAGCCACCCCATTCTCTTGTGGAGTCCCTGGAACTATTTTTTGCCTACGAATTACATTAAAGGAACAATAATCCTCAAATTCTTTGCTACAATACTCACCACCATTATCAGATCTAAGACATTTTAATATTTTACCCATCTCATTCTCAACCAAGCTTTTCCATTTTTTAAATGTTTCAAATACATCAGATTTCTACCTAAGGAAATAAATCCATACCTTCCTAGTTGCATCATCTATGAATGTAACATAATATCGAGAGCCACCGAGAGAAGATGCCTGCACTGGTCCCCATACATCTGTATGCACAAGCTCCAACTTTTCATTTTTCTTTTGCTTCCCATCTCTAAGAAAACTAACTCTCTTTTGTTTTCCATACACACAACTTTCACAGAAATCCATATTAATACATTTCAGACTTGGTCAAACTTTCTTAGAATGAAGTACCTTCATACCTTTTTCACTCATATGCCCAAGTCTGTTATGCCACATTGTTGTCTCAGAACCTGTAGCAACTGTTCCTGAACCTATTTATTTTTTCTCTACAACAGCTAAAGTAGAAGGAACAATATGACCTGTACAAAGATATAAGGTGTCTACTTTCACACCTTTTGCTACTATTAAGGCACCACCTTTTGAAACCTTCCAATTTTTATCAGTAAATGTAACAATGCAACCTTCTTCAGCTAGCTGCCTTGCTAAAATTAAATTCCTACTAAGCCTTGGAACGTGCCTTACCTCTTATAGTAGCCAATGATTCCCATTCTGTAACTTAATCTTAATTCTTCCCTTTCCAATAATCTGACAAGGTTCATTATCTCCCATATAAACCAGCCCAAAATCCCCTTGCACATAATCAACAAAATAACTTCTATGGGGCGTAGCATGAAATGAGGCCCCTAAATCTAAAACCCATGAATCATCAGGATTATCTAGGGAAAGAATCAAAGCATTATCTTCAAATTTATTACTTACCACATTTGCCTCCTTATTGCCTTCTTGTTTGTCTCCTTCTTTATTTTTCTGAGACTAGCAATCTTTCTTCAGATGACTTAGTTTCCCACAATACCAGCAATCCTTCTGTCCTCTGGTTTGGGACCTCTTATCCTTTGATTTTCCTCGTGACTTCCCATGACCTCCAGAACCTTTTTCTCTCCCCTTTGATTTGCCCCTGCTTTCTGCATTTAAAACATTGCCTGATGTGGATCTACCTGAGCTTTTCTTATGAATTTCCTCACTCAGAATAACACCAACAACATCATCAAATTTTAGGGTATTTGAACCAGAAACAGAGTTACTAACCGCCATTACCAAACTATTCCATCTTTCAGGCAATGAACATAATATCAAGAGAGCTCTAACTTCTTCATCAAATTTTACATTTACAGAAGTTAATTGATTGACAATCGTATTAAATTCATTTAAATGATCTGTCACAAATCCACCTTCAACCATTTTCAGATTAAACAAACGCTTCATGAGAAATACCTTATTTGAGGCTGAGGGTTTTTCATACAATTTAGCCAAAGCTTTCATTAGACCATCTGTTATCTTCGCTTTCGTTATATTGAATGTCACTGATGGTGCCAGGCACAACCGAATGGTTCCTAGTGCCTTTTTGTCAAGAAGATTCCAATCCTCATCAAACATTGTTGCCGATTTCTTGGCTACTCCTTCCAATGACATCCATAAATCCTTTTGATAGAGGTAATCCTCCATCTGCATCTTCCATAACTGATAGTTCTTCCCATTGAATTTATCGACCTTCAATTTACCCTCGTCCGCCATTGCTCCCACTCAACCATGAGACCTTCTTGCAGATGATAATCGAACACAACCCGCTCTGATACCACTTGTGAGGGTTAGTTGGCAGAAGATATCAATTAAATGCAAATAAAGATTAAACATAGGAATGGAAATACATAGAATTAATAACAGCGAGAGACAAGTTTTAATGCGGTTCACCCAAACTTGGGCTACATCCACCAAACAGAGAGTCCAATATTATTATCCAGTAAATCAAGCTGATTACAACTAGCAATCCCTGTAACTCAATACCGCTGCAAATGCTACAATATAATATCAATCAAAACCCTAACCCTTAGCCGCTTTTATCAAGCTTTCTGTCGGTTACAAAAATAGGGTTTTCTTATGTCGGTCAAAAAATAACTCTCGGTACCTTTATAAAATTATAAAAAACCATGTGAGGTTTCGGGGGTGTTTCCCCCGAGCCCCCATAGGGGCGCTGCCCCTCAACCCTACCCTATATCGTAGGCACTGCCCCTAGATCCCGCAAGGGGTGCTGCCCCTTGACCCCGTCTTGGGGGCACTGCCCCCAAATCCCCGCAAGGGGCACTGCCCCTTGACCCCATAGGAATTTGGGGGGAAACTGCGTCGATAAAAGTGGGGAAATTTAACCTCTAAGTCTGATTAGGCTCCATATAACAACAATGAGGATAGTGAATGTCTATTCATAGCCTCAAAAGATGATGTTTCTACTAACTTTGAGTTACGTGTGAAGGAAAGGACTCTGGAAGTAAGTATTAATGTTGAAGGCACCTTGATGTCTACTTTTCATACTAGATAGGAAAAGAACTACTGGGTCATTGACAGTGGATGCTCAAATCATATGATTGGTGATAAGAATAAGTTTGTTAAACTTGAAAATATGATGGAGGACTAGTTAGATTTGGTGATGATACATTTGCTAAGATATGTGGAAGAGGTTCAATCAGTTTTGATGGCAAGCATAATACTGATGATGTTCTTTATGTTAAGGTTTTAAAACATAACCTCTTGAGTGTTGGACAAATGTGTAACAAAGGTTACAATCTTGTGTTTTAGGATGGTCGCTGTGAGATCAAAAAAGATTCTAGAACTATAATAGCTGCTGGGAAGAGGACAGATGGAAATGTTTATTAGCTCAAAGGTGGTGATGGTTATTGTTTCATGACTCAAATCAGTGAAATTTGGCTATGGCATAGAAGATTGTGTCACATCAATTTTGAAAGCCTAGTAAGAATAAGTTCAATTCAAGCTATGAGAGATCTGCCAAAGATTACAAAGCCTATCAATGTTATCTGTAAGGAATGTCAAGTTGGAAAGCAAGAAAGAAGAAGTTTCAAAGTCAAGGATCAATCTTCTACTAGACTATTGGTATTAGTGCATACAGATCTTTGTGGTCCTACCAGAGTAAAGAGTTTTCAAGGTGACATGTATTTCATTCTACTGATTGATGATTATTCTAGAATGATATGGGTTACTTTTCTCAAAGAAAAATTAGAAGCCCTAGATAATTTTAAAGCATTCAAAGTCATGGTTGAGAATGAAATGGATATGAGAATTAAATATTTGAGGTCTAATAGAGGTGGAGAGTTCACCTCTAATGAATTTAACATGTTTTGTGAGAATCATGGAATAAAGAGGCATTTATTTGCCCCTAAGACTCCTCAGCAGAATGGAGTAGTTGAAAGAAAGAATAGGATCGTTCAAGAAGCTACAAGGACAATGATGAAAGAAGCAAATTGACCAAAAGTCTACTGGAGAGAAGCAGTTCATACTATTGTTTATATACTGAATAGAGTGCAAGCAAGAGCAAACAGCTCAAAGACTCCTTATGAGCTATGGTATGGAAGGATTCCTACTATCAAATACTTCATAGTGTTTGGAAGCAAATACTACATTAGAAGAGATGTAGAAAATTTAGGAAAGCTTGATGCAAGGTCTGATGGAGGTATCTTTCTTGGATATTCTACTAAAAGCAAATCTTACCAATGCTACAACAAGAAGCTAAGAAAGATTGTTGAGAGAACAAATGTCAAGGTTGATGAAGACGTATAGAAGAATTCAAAGGTGAATGGATATGAATAGATGAGCCTTCTTACTAAGAAGAAGAAAAAGCTAAGGAAAAGGAAATGTAGATTGAAGAGGAAGAAGCTCCAGAAAAGACTTCTAAAACTCCCAAGTATGTGCAGAAGCATCATTCTAAAGACCAGATCATTGGTGATAAGAGAAAATGTGTGCTAACAAGAAGAAAATTTGTTGAAGAATAGGTAAATCTATGTTTACTTTCTAAAGTTGAACCTAAAACAATGATTGAAGCATGCAAGGATGAGTATTGGATCAAGGCTATGGAAGAAGAACTAATGTAGATTGAAAAGAATCAGACTTGGGAACTTGTCCCAAGACCAGCAAACAAAAATGTGATTGGAACTAAGTGGGTATTCCAGAACAAACTGAATGAGAATGGAGAAGTAGTAAGAAACAAGGCAAGGTTTTTGTGTAAAGGCTACTCACAAGTAGAAGGAATAGACTATGAGGAAACATATGCTCCAGTGGAAAGAATGGAGGCCATCAGGATGTTTTTGGCTTTTACAACACATAAGGATTTCAAAGTATATCAAATGGGTGTGAAGTCTTCTTTCTTGAATGGTGAATTGGAAGAAGTATACATAGAACAACCGGATGGATTTCAGTTATCAAATAAACCGAATATGGTTTGCAAATTAAAGAAGGCACTATATGGATTTAAGCAAGCCCCCAGGGCTTGGTATGCAAGGTTAGACAGGTACTTATTACAACAAGGATTCAATAAAGGTACCACAAATAGCAATATGTACATCAAAGTAGAAGAAGATCAAATTCTAATTGTGGAAGTGTATGTAGATGATATAATCTTTAGAGGAAATGAAGGTATGTGTAAGATTTTTGCAAATGAAATGCAAAAAGAATTTGAAATGTCAATGTGTGGGGAAATGAACTTCTTCCTTGGGTTACAAATCAATTAGACAGATAAGGGTATTTTCATTTCACAATCAAAGTATGTCAAGGAAATGTTAAATAAGTTTGGAATGAGAGATTCTAAACCAGTTTGTACCCCTATGGTTACTAGTTGCAAGCTGAGCAAGAATGATGAAACTCCTAAGGCTGATCAGAGCAAATATAGATCAATGATTAGAGGACTACTATATTTAACTGCTACTAGAACGGATATTATGCATGCAATTTGTCTTGTGGCTAGATTTCAAGAAGATCCTAGAGAGTCACATGTTGAAGTAGTGAAGAGGATATTCAGATATTTAAAGGGCACTTAGGATCATGGCTTGTGGTATCCAAAAGGTACTGATTTTACTCTAAGTGCTTATACAGATGTAGATTGGGTCAGTTGTTTGGATGACAGGAAAAGTACAAGTGGTGGTTTTCTTGGAGGTAGAGTGGTGTCATGGTTAAGTAAGAAGCAGGATTCAGTATCTTTGTCTACTACAGAGGTAGAATACATTGTAGCAGCATCTTATCGCACACAAGTGTTGTGGATGAGGAAAACCTTGAAGGATATCAGAGTTGTATATGATGAACCAATTCCTATCTTTTGTGATAATACAAGTGCTATTAACATTTCAAAGAATCTAGTGATGTACTTGTTGCAAGTATGAGGTTAGCCAGTGTTGTCATTGATGTCAACATACTCATATTGCATTGACAAGAAGGATTGGATGAGCTGTGTGCTGAGGATATTGAAAAAATTAGTCTCAATCAGGAACAGTGAAGAACAGTGATGAGAAGAAGGTAAAAGTACTCAATGGGTTGAGATTCAAAGGATGCGGATCAAAGGGTTTGTAGATATGAGTCTTGAGATTATCCAGTCAAGATTTCAGAGGTTCGTATGAAGATGTGAAGAAGTTGTGATTGATCAAGTAGAACCGGTTCTGGGAGGTGCTCCGGAGTGACAGAGTGCTACAAAGAGGTCCGGTGAGATCCGGAAGTGCATTATCCTATCTTGCAGATTGGATGGAGTGTTTGGGATGTCCTTGTGATGTGTCATCTCAATTTGTTCATGATTTGGAGGTCCGGAAGCACATGTTTCAGTATGACAGTGGCGGTAGACTGTGTTCTTGAAGTTTCAGATGAGAAAGAGAAGAGATTCCAGTGAGTAGAGGAAGTGCGGATGTTCCTGGTCATTCAGGCAGGCTTGTGAAGATTCTTGGATCATGTTGAGGTTGTGTTATTGGTCCGCATTGATGGTAGAGCCCGGAATTGAAGATATTCTTCCGGATGAAGTTCTTGTTCAGACTAGCCGACCGGATGAGTTGTTCATCCTGCGAATGTTCTTTTGGTGGCTGACCGGATGTGTTATTCATCTTGCGGATGTTCTTATGGTTGATTACCGACTTAGATGATTGTTCCTAAGTCGATGTCTTATATAAATAAAGGTTTGTGAGTTCATTTCGAAGCGTGCATTGTGGAGCGGATGAGTGTGGTATAGTGAAAGAGCGAAAGGTAGAGAAGAAGTGTTTCAGGCTTAAATGGAACTGATCCAGACATGGTGAAGATGTCATTCTCCAGTTCAAGGTTGTGATCCTTATGATCTTGTAGATAGTGTGTCTCTTTGTAGGCAGTGTGCCTCTTTGTGAGCAGTGTGCTCGGGTAGTGAGCCCTGACTGGCATGTGCCAGGCATTTTTCTTATTCTTCTAACAAAGAATAATCCTTGGGTTAATCACCCCATGGTTTTTCCCTTAACCAGGTTTTCCACATCAAAAATCTTGGTGTCTAATGTGTTGATGTTTATCTGCTTCGGTGTTTATGCTTTCTGCTTTCATGAATGATTAATTGATATGTTGCTAACTAACAAGAAGAATCAAGTGTTTGAAATAGAAGCAAGGTTTTTGCACAACTGATTCACCCCCCCTCTCAGTTGTGTGCCCTAGATCTAACAATTGGTATCAGAGCTAAGTTCCTCTGAAAGGAGCTTAACCGCTTGAGGAGATCCAGGATGTCATCATACAAGAAGGATAGTCTGAAGTTCGATGGAACCAACTTCACTCTCTGGAAAGGTCGCATGAAATGTCACTTGGAGTGTATGGGAAAAGCATACTTGGCCATGGTTTCAAAACAATATGTACCTCCACAGGGTGGTCCGTCAACTCTGAATGAAATCACAAATGCTGAAAATAATCTGCGGACCAAAGAAGCTCTTCTAAGCGCATTGAATGACTCAGATATCTCAAATGTTATTGACCTACCAACTGCATATGAGATCTGGACTAAACTGGAACTTCTGTATGAAGGAGATGAGTTTGTCAAGAGTGCAAGGTTGCAAAGTCTGAAAGGGAAATTTGAAAGATTGAAGATGAGAGATGATGAAAATATCACTACCTTTATGCCAAGAGTGAATGAGCTGGTGTCTGGAATCAGGAATGCTGGTGGAGTTCTGGATGAAAATGAAATTGTTTGCAAAATTCTCAAATCCCTTCCTACTGCCATTGATGAATTTAGAGCCCATACGACTGTCACAAGAGAGCAATTAGCTGGCAAACTGGCTGCATTTGAAATGACTGAGTTTGGAGATGATCCCCCCAAGACTGAATTTGCATTCAAAGCCAGTGCCTATGTGAAAGGCAAACAAAGATTTGATCCGGGAGAGAACTCTTCAAGGAAGCTGTCATGATATGATCAAGCAAGGAAAGACATGGAAGAGGAAGAAGCAGAAACAACTCAATTTCAAGCCCTCATTGTAAAGAGACTACCAAGGGGATCCGATAAGTATGAAGGAAAACTACCCTTTAAGTGCTTCAACTGTAATAAGATTGGTCATTTTGCTTCAAGATGTCCAGAAAGATCTGCAAGGTTAAATACTAACAGACAAAGGTTTCAAAAGAACTGCTATTATGTTCATGAAGAAGATGATAATGAAGGAGTAACAGATGATGAATCGGAAATAGGAAGCAAATCCATAAATGAATGGGTGTTTATTGCCATCAAGGAAGAAGATTCAATATCCTCTGAATCTATCAATCATAAGGTTGTAGAAAGAGCTTTGGCTGCCCAAGTTGAAGGAAATGATGATTGAGTTATTGACAGTGGATGCTCTCACCATATGACTGGTGACAAGAATAAGTTCCTAAATTTGGAAAGGTATGAAGGAGGAATGGTAAAGTTTGGTGATAATTCTGCTGGCAGAATCAGAGGTTGGGGAACTATTTCTTTTGATGGAAAGAGTAAAACCGGTAATGTTCTATATGTTGAAGGATTGAAGCACAATCTTCTCAGTGTTGGTTAGTTGGTGGACAAAGGCTATGATCTCCGGTTCAAGAATGGAAGATGCAGGATCTTTGGAAGGTCCAGAACTGAGATTACATCCGGTACTCAAACAAAAGGTAATATCTTCCATCTAGTTGGTTCTAATAAAAGTTGTCTGTTTGTTCAAGTTGATCAAAGTTGGTTATGGCATAGAAGGATGTGTCATGTGAATTTTGATAACATCATCAAGATAAGCAATACTCAGGCTGTAAGAGATCTTCCTAAGTTGGTGAAACCTACAAATAGTTTGTGCAAAGAATGTCAGCTAGGTAAATAGAGCAGAGTCTCTTTCAAAAGCAAGAATCAGTCCACTACCGGATTACTGGAATTAGTCCATACTGATCTATGTGGTCCGACAAGAATCAAGAGTATGCAAGGTGATAGATATTTCATGTTACTGATTGATGATCATTCCCGGATGATGTGGGTTACCTTCCTAAAAGAAAAATCAAAAGCCCTTGAGAAGTTCAAAATCTTCAAAGCTATGGTAGAGAATCAAACTGGATTGAAGTTGAAATGTCTGAGGTCTGATAGAGGTGGTGAATTCACATTCGGTGAATTCATAGAATTTTGTGAGAAGCATGGCATAAGGAGACAGTTGTCTGCTCCTAGGACTCCATAGTAGAATGGAGTTGTTGAAAGAAAGAACCAGACCATCCAGGAAGCATCCAGGACAATGATGATGGAAGCAAATGTTCCCCAGATGTTTTGGAGAGAAGCTGTCAGCACTACAGTCTACACTCTTAATCGAGTTCAAATCAGAAGCAATACCGGTAAGACTCCTTATGAACTTTGGTTTGGTGTAACTCCTACTGTGAGATATTTCAGAGTATTTGGTAGCAAGTGTTATATCAAAAGAGATGAAGATCTAGGAAAGTTTGATGCTAGAAGTGATGAAGGAATTTTCTTGGGTTACTCCACTTAAAGCAAAGCATACTGGTGTTACAATAAGAGATTGAGAAAGTTGATAGAAAGTACAAATGTGAAAGATGATGAAGGAATTGAGAAGCCCTCAAGGTTTTATGAATTTGATGAAGATGATCAGAATGATTCTCTGGTGCAAGGAGCTCAATCCTCCTCTAAAATTCAGATACAGACTGATCCGGTAAATCAGGAAGAAGAGGTTTGTCTGAATGAGCCTGGTTAAGAAACAGTAGTGCAAGAAACTCTCAAAGTTCTAAGGTATGTAACTCTAAATCATTCTGAAGATCAGATCATAGGTGACAAAAGCAAAGGGGTACAAACAAGGAGAAGAATTGCTCAAGATTCAAATGAATGTTGTCTGATTTCAAAGATTGAACCTAATACAATTAATGAAGCTTGCAATGATGAAAACTGGACCAAAGCAATGGAGGGAGAGTTGATGCAAATTGAGAAAAATCATACTTGGGATCTTGTTCCTAGACCTAGAAACAAGAATGTGATTGGAACCAAATGGGTCTTCCAGAACAAACTAAATGAAGTTGGTGAAGTAATCAGAAACAAAGCTAGATTGGTCTGCAAAGGCTACTCTCAAATAGAAGAAATTGATTTTGAAGAAACCTTTGCTCTGGTGGCAAGAATTGAAGCAGTCAGATTATTTCTTGCATTTGCTGCTTTCAAAGACTTCAAGGTATATCAGATGGATGTCAAGTCTGCCTTCCTAAATGGTGATTTGGAAGAAGTTTACATTGAACAACCGGATGGATTTCAATTGTCTGATAATGATGATATGGTCTGCAAGTTGAAGAAAGCTCTGTATGGATTGAAGCAAGCCCCTAGAGCATGGTATGAGAGATTGGATAAGCATCTTGTGCAGATTGGTTTCAACAAAGGTACTGTTGACAGCAATCTCTATTTCCAAATAGATAAGGAAAACATCTTGATTGTTGAAGTATTTGTTGATGATATCATCTTTGGAGGAAAAGACAGTATCTGTAAAACTTTTTCAAATCAAATGAAAAGTGAGTTTGAAATGTCAATGCTTGGTGAAATAAATTTCTTCTTGGGTCTGCAAATTACTCAGACAAAGAAAAGCATCTTTATCTCTCAGACCAAATATGCAAAAGAATTGTTGAGAAAATTCAGTATGGAAGATTCAAAGCCAATGAACACTCCTATGGCAACCGAATGTAAGTTGAGCAAAGATGATGACTCTCCTAAGGTAGATCAGACAAAGTATAGATCAATGATTGGTGGATTGTTGTATCTCACTCAGACTAGACCAGATATAATGCAGGTTGTTGGTCTTGTGGCAAGATTTCAGGCTGATCCTAGAGAATCTCATGTTATGGAAATCAAGAGGATTTTTAGATATCTAAAAGGGACAGTGGAATATGGTTTGTGGTATCCTAGAGATCATGATTTCTCTCTTCATGCTTACACAGATGCAGATTGGGTAGGAGATGTGGATGACCAGAAGAGCACCAGTGGTGGAGCATTCTTTTTGGGAAAGAGATTGGTTTCTTGGCTAAGCAAGAAACAAGATGCAATATCTCTGTCTACAACTGAAGCAGAATACATTGTAGCAGCAGGTAGTTGCACTCAAATCTTATGGATGAAGTAGATGCTAAAAGACATTAAAGTAGAATATGAGGAGCCTATCACAATTTTCTGTGATAATTTAAGTGCAATAAATATTTCTAAGAATCCAGTGTTGCATTCTAAGACCAAGCACATATCTATCAAGTTTCACTTTCTGAGGGAACAAGTGAACAAGGATGAAGTCAGATTGGAGTATGTATCCTCCAAGGATCATATTGCAGATATCCTTACTAAACCTCTTCCCAAGGACTCTTTTGAGTATCTTTGGGAGAAGTTAGGGGTCATGGCCCCTCTGGTGATAAACTAGGATGCACTGATGTGTATCAGTCCGGTGGATATCACAGTCATATCTTGTGATTCAGATTGATGATGGGGAGCTGCTACTAAGGGGGAGCAGCTGGTATGATTCTGATGTGTTAGAATTGCAAGTATGAGCCCTTTGCCATTGATGTCAAAGGGGGAGAGAAGACATGTGAAAAATAAGTGGATGATGATCAAAGGGGGAGCAGTAAAGGAAGAGAAGACATGTGAAGAGTTGTTGTTGATAGGGGGAGCCGTGGCAGGAAGGAGAAGATCTTGTCTTGATGGTTTTTCACATCATATGTTGCCATCAATGACAAAGGGGGAGATTGTTGCAAGTATGAGGTTAGCCAGTGTTGTCATTGATGTCAACATACTCATATTGCATTGACAAGAAGGATTGGATGAGCTGTGTGCTGAGGATATTGAGAAAATTAGTCTCAATCAGGAACAGTGAAGAACAGTGATGAGAAGAAGGCAAAAGTACTCAATAGGTTAAGATTCAGAGGATGTGGATCAAAGGGTTTGTAGATATGAGTCTTGAGATTATCCAGTCAAGATTTCAGAGGTCCGCATGAAGATGTGAAGAAGTTGTGATTGATCAGGTAGAACCGATTTCAGGAGGTGCTCCGGAGTGACAGAGTGCTGCAAAGAGATCTGGTGAGATACGGAAGTGCATTATCCTATCTTGCAGATTGGATGGAGTGTTTGGGATGTCCTTGTGATGTGTCATCTCAATTTGTTCATGATTTGGAGGTCCGAAAGCACATGTTTCGGTATGACAATGGCGGTAGACTGTTCTTGAAGTTCCGTATGAGGAAGAGAAGAGATTCTGGTGAGTAGAGGAAGTGCGGATGTTCCTGGTCATTCAGGTAGGCTTGTGAAGATTCTTGGATCATGTTGAGGTTGTGTTGTTGGTCCGCATTGATGGTAGAGCCCAGAATTGATGGTAGAGTCCGGATGAAGTTCTTGTTCAGACTAGCCGACCGGATGAGTTGTTCATCCTGCAAATGTTCTTGTGGTGGCCGACCGGATGTGTTTTTCATCTTGCGGATGTTCTTATGGTTGATTGCTGACTTAGATGATTGTTCCTAAGTCGATGTCTTGTATAAATAAAGGTTTGTGAGTTCATTTCGAAGCGTGTATTATGGAGCAGATGAGTGTGGTATAGAGAAAGAGCGAAAGGCAGAGCAGAAGTGTTTCAGGCTTAAATGGAACTGATCCAGACATGGTGAAGATGTCATTCTCCAGTTCAAGGTTGTGATCCTTATGATCTTGTAGACAGTGTGTCTCTTTGTAGGTAGTGTGCCTCTTTGTGAGCAGTGTGCTCAGGCAGTGAGCCCTGACTGGCATGTGCCAGGCATTTTTCTTATTCTTCTAACAAAGAATAATCCTTGGGTTAATCACCCCGTGGTTTTTCCCTTAACTGGGTTTTCCACGTCAAAAATCTTGGTGTCTAATGTGTTGATGTTTATCTGCTCCGGTGTTTATGCTTTCTGCTTTCATGAATGATTAATTGATATGCTGCTAACTAACAAGAAGAATCAAGTGTTTGAAATAGAAGCAAGGTTTTTGCACAACTAATTCACCCCCCCTCTCAATTGTGTGCCCTAGATCTAACAGTACTCAAGGACAAAACATATCTTAATCCAATATCACTTTCTAAGAGAGAAGGTTGCAAAGAATGAAGTGAATCTTGAATATGTGCCTACAAAGGATTATGTTGCTGATATATTCACTAAGGCTCTTCCTAAGGATACATTTGAGTATCTCTGGGAGAAGTTAGGGGTTATTGCCCCTCCTTCTTTGAACTACATGCATAAGGAGATGCATCAGTCTAGTGGCTTTCAAGATTCACTCTTTATTCTAGACTGATGTTGGAGGCTACCTCTTAGGGGGAGTAGGTAGTGGCTTTGTTGGTTGATGTAGTCAGGGGGAGTAAGTATCAATGCAAGTTGTTCCTAAGGGGGAGTATATAGAGCAGTAAAAGAAAAGAGTTTGTAGAACAATGGTGAGAAGGTACAAGTATGAGTAATGTCAAAAGAGGAGAATCAAAGAGAGAATTATTTTTCCCTTTGCCATTGATGTCAAAGGGGGAGAGAGAACAATGTGAAAAATGAAAGAATCAATTATCAAGAAGAGAGTAGTAAGCTGAGGGGGAGAGAAAGAGAAAGGAAAAGAGTTGGTATGATGCATAGTATTAAGGATTGTTGTGTTGATGGTTTTTCACATCATGTTGCAAGTATGTGTAGTTAGTGTTGTCATTGATGTCAACAAGCTTGTGTTGCCATTGGTGTCAAATGTATGAGAAAGAAAGTGTTGAGTAGATGGTGTCTCTGATGATGAGGAAGTGCTGAAGATGATGATGACATTGTTCTGGTGCTTGGTTTCCAAGTGCTTTTGAGAAAATTTGAATAATAGAGGAAATAGTGTGTTGTAAAGATGTTCTGGCATACAGAGTGGTGTTCTAGTTTTTCTCCAAATTTTTTTATATTGAAGATCTATTTATGCGGTTTGGATATGTTGATTAGAGGTGTTTAGAGGTTCTACATTCAAAATTTGGTGTGCTAGATCAATGTGCAGAGGAAGATGTGTTCACCAGTGTGTGAACTATGTATTACAGAGGTGTTTGGAAGAAATGTTTTTGCTCCGCATTTCTCCTTAGAATGGTTTTAGGTCTTGCAGTTCTGGAAGTATTTTTATAAGGTTCATAGCTATCTTCAGTTGAATTTGTTCGTGGTTTGGAGCTCCGCAAGTTGATTTCTTGAGTTACAGTACATAACAGAGATATCTGAGTATACTGGGTAAACAAGACAAGTTTGTTTGGTAGGTGAAAGTTGTTGTGGAGGAATTTGTTGGATTTTAGGATGTTTTTGGAATACTATACATCATGTTCAAGCATGGTGTGTGGTCTGCAAGTCATGTTTAGTTTTGAGGAAGCATGTACATAATTGTTTATGGTGTTGACACAGGTTCGACCGACCTTGGATGTTTACACTAATTGCGGAGTTGCTTCAATGTTTGTTGAAGTGTGGTGTGGCATGTATGAGTGAATTTAGGTCCAAGCTAAGGTGTGTTGTGGTCCACCTTCATTCCTTTTTGCCACGGGAATGTTTTGGTGCCGACCTAATTTGAATTTGTGAAATTAAGGTTCTTTGCCAACCTTGGAGAATGTTTTCAAGATTGAAGATGGTGTAAATATGTGTTAAGTTGTTGAAGGATGGTAAGATAGATGAGCATGATGTGTTTGATGTGAATTACAAAGTTATAGAGTGTGAATTTGAGCAGTGTAGTGCGAGCTTTCATGTGTTAGATTATTGGATGTAGTGAGCAAAAGGTGGCTATAATTCTTCAGTGAGACTGCAGAGGTGATGATGACGTTGTGGTGGACTTCTCTGTTGTATTGAGATTGTTTACTCTTTGTAACAATATTCTCTATCTTCTTTTCTATTCTGGTAGTGAGCCCTCTAGTAGTGAGCCTTTTGGCAATGAGCCTTCTGACAGTGAGCCCTATTGTATTTCGGTGTTGATATTACTTTATATTGTGAGCTAATCCTCATCGTGGTTTTTACTTTCTTGGGTTTTCCATGTAAATCTGGTGTTCTCTTATGTTTGATATTGATTTGATTCAGTTTCTATTATTTGCTTTCATGCTTAATCATCATAACAGATTAAGGAATTAATTGAATTAATGTGGATCTGAATGTGTGAGGGTTCTGAAGTTTAAATTACAACTAATTCACCCCTCCTCTCAATTGTCTTGTGCATTCAACATCTTATACTCGATTCATTTCATATTTCCTATTATGTCATTGCAATATATAATACCAAGTGGGAAAATTATAGGATTAAAAAATATTAACCTTGCAAATCTTATGTGTAATGTTTGTATTTCCAACCATCTTGGAATGGGTTACTTGGACGCCCATGTAGGTTGTTGAGATATTATTTTATTATTATTCTCTGAGATACTTGGGATATTGTTGTAATGTCATTAACAAGGAAGGTTATGGTTGGCAAGAGTTATTGAGCGTATCTATCTAATGTAGCACTTGGGACTTAAATAGAGAAGAGTGGAGCATCTTGTTATGACAAGTGGGATCCATATTAGTTGGCCACTCCATAGTGGAACACTATATTTGGGGATGTGTTTCTACCAAAGTAATAAGGTCAAAGATGCCTTTGTGAGTGGATATTTATCTTAAGTTTTGTCATTGTTGTACATGGGGGCAAGGGTTTTTTCCATAGACCATGGTTTTAGTGCCTATCATTTCCTCTTCTCACTTCTTTATAAATTAGATGTATTGGATACAGGTTTGATGGGTCTTTTGTAGGTTCAGTACTATTATGCTATTGGAATGTTGTCAGGCTAAGGAGTTGGGTGGATTGTATTTGTGTAACAAATTATTCTTGATTAATACAAGCTCAATCTCTCTTTGGTGGTGGAGTTTTTTCTTGAAATGATTTCTCCACATACATCCAATGTTATGAGTGTTTGTTTGACTTTAACTTGCTAATATATGTTTCTACATGCTTCTTCATGTTAATTTAATGGTTAATCACATACTACTTTAAAGAGTAAATTAGATTTAATCACTATTTCTTTAAGCTTTCACTATAGTAGTTAACATGTTTCTCAACAATTATAAGCTTTGTCATAGCCCTTCCCCAACCTACTTGATCTCATTTCATCTAATTTAATAATTTAAATTAATTTTATGCAAATGTGTTGTTTGAAATACATTTTTGACAACTTATAGGATCTCTTGACATGAGGAGATAGTTACAAGTTTGATAGTGATTCATTTAATTATTTTGCATTTGTTACATCCCTAATTTTTGTCTTGCTATACTTTTTATATTTACTTGGAAATAAGTAAATCTATTATGATGTTTAGATAAATGTCAAGGAAAGACATGGAATTATATTGAATGTCATTTACGAAGTTATGAAAATGATTATGTTATTATCAATTTAATACTGCATTATGAGATTTGATTTATTGTTTGAATAATGATGCAGTGATCATAATTTGTTTGATTACAAGTTTGATACAAGATTAAAGGTTTTCAGATGACTCTCAGAGAAAAGAGAGAGAGAGAGTATCTTTCGAGGAGAGAGATATAGACCTCAGGTTATGAGTGGTTTATTTGCCAATTCGAGTATATGTGTTTAACGAAAATGTGAACCAATGTGTCATAAGAGGTAAGTCCTGTCTTGTTGTATTACTTTTGAACCAAATCAATAGGTAGTCGATATTATACAATCTGTATAAGTCGTAGTAAATCATCTTAGTCGTTGATAATGTTAACGACATTGTTTGTGTATGAATTGTGACTATTTACGTTTAATGTAAATATTACGACGTTATTGTCGTAAAATAGTCATCTTATTATTATTAAGTCACTTGTAGTGTTATAATGGATTCTTAACGTTAAGACTTTATCGTCAAGTTAAGATGACGTGTTTTTGTCAATGGAATGTGATGGGGAGACTAACTCAACCCGATCACATTTTCCGTAATCCTTTATTTAGTGTTATTCTTTTATTGATTATATCATAATAATCAAATAGAGATAATGATATGAAAATAATATTTGATATAATCAAATATAATATGTTTGAGTCGAATGAGGTAATACCTCATGATTAATTACTATGGTTTTTAATTATGCATTCATAGGCATCTTTTGAGGAGAGCCTTTAATGTTAAACCATGATGGATCGAACTACTCTTTAAGAGTAATGTATTTCTCTCTTTCTATTATTGAGTTGGCGGCCTCATTGATGAGGAGTGGCATGTAACCAGCCACATTCACTCACTCATCTCAGCAAATTTTTCAAAGATCGACATATGGTGTCGATCGCACCTTTATAGCTAGCAGTTGAGTCTTCACTGGAGATAAAAATTGTTGTTATGAATGAGTTTCTAACTATCTTGAGTGGAGCGCTTAGTGGCACGACTCATTAATGAGTCGGTTTGGAGCTCTTATGTAACCATGACTTTGATAGTCGTTGGGATTCTTTTGGGAGGGTAGTGTAGAGGAAAACTAATGTGTTGTAGACTTAACTAATTCAGGGGAAACCTATCTGAATAGTCCACTCTATCACTATGCATTCCTACATTGAATTATCAACCAAGGAGCGTAAGCTTATGATGGTACTTGCAAAGTATATGCCTTCAGGGCTCATATGGTTCCTAAATCATTCTATCTTAACTTTAAACAAACAAATCTACCTTGCTGGAATTGATTGAATTACAAAACAATGAAAATAACTATAAATCCTAGTTGCTAAGGGTACCTACAGCAAGGTCTGTAGATAACTATTACAACAGGGAAACCATAGAATTAACTTAATGAATTGACAAGAATGGAATGACTAACTACTGACCTCTGTAGGATTTGTAAACACACTAATATGTAATTGTTCATGAACTATAGTTATTTGATCAAAACATAATACTACCTTGAATTCAAATTATAATTAACAAAAAACTAATAAACCAACATTAGATAAAATGAAATAAACAAGGGGAGAATCAGTACCTTGAGTGGCCAGCTTAAGAGACTGTCTTCCTTAACTGAAACCAAATCTAATCCAGATTTTACGTATCTTTGTTAACACATATCAAAGCTTAACTTATTCCATGCACAGAATCAACTCCTATATTGTTCAACAATGAAATCTTTTCTGTCATATCTAGATTGTATTCCATAAATGTAACATGCTTGAATCTTTACACATTGAAAAGGAAATGATAACTGAACTCCCTAAAACTTGACTTTGCTACCTTATATATCTCATCTTCCCCTTACTATACAAAAATGGAGAGAGAGCCTTATTTATTAATTAACTGACTCTGATCATTTACCGCGCCTAGATACTAGGTCGTGGAGCCAAGATCACATTCTTATTCTAACTGACTATAAGAAGAAGAATTCAAATCAAATTAGAAGTCTGATGCATGAAAAACATCCATAATCATATTTGAAACAAATCCACTCCTTAATTTATTACTATCCATGATGCTCCATAATTATCTTCAGGTGTCTCTGCATTCTTAGCGTTGAAACTCACACTTCTATAACTCCTTTGTATGCAACCTACTACAAATGCTTGATCTCATCGTGACACGTCCAATTCTACACATAGAATTAGTTCCCAACGCATATACCACAAGAATTATCCATGACTAACCATAAAAACACCTCATTTATACTTTTATACATATCTATATCTAATTCATTCATTAAATAATATGATCATCACATTCCATATTAATATTATAAGTTCGAGTCTTAGAAGTATAAAGAAGGTCAACATGTCATAGTGCAAACATGGATAAATGTCTTAAAGGATGCTATGAAAGAAGTCTTTGAAGTATAAAAAGTAGCATAAAAGAGACTGATTATGCAGCCCATCATTTCCCCCCAACTAACCTTTTGCTTGCCCTCAAGCAAAATTACTCAAACAAATACCTAGGGGAATGAATTATAATGTAAAACTATTTGCCTCAAGTCCATAATTACCCTGACATCCTCACCCTGTTTCAAATAGAACCAATTGTAGCATGAAAGCCTTTGTAGTCTGATAGTTTCTGCAGTCCTGTATTTCTCTCCCTTTTCTCCTGTCCAGTATGGAATTGGATATAAGAGTAGATGTGGATGGTAGGTAAGAAGCAACCATGCCACACCTTTGTTCTTTGAAATTTGAATGTACCTACGTAATCTTTCAAACATGTTCATAAAGTTATGTAAGGAATGAGATTCTTTTCGTTGAAGAGTAGGTGCCAAACTAATCCATCTACTTTGCACATATCTAACACAACCTTGTAACATGGACCCCATCATTCTCTGTATCCTTCTGTGATCCCTTATTCTTAAGTCCATAATGATTTTTCCTGGGCCCTTATGAGAGAGAAGTATGTACCATTTTGTAAGGATATCTTCAGGGTTAATTGCCTCTTGTCTAATTGGTAGTGATACCTTCTTCTCATATTCTTCATACCTATCCATCAATTCTCCTCTCAACTTTTCATTATTTAGGTATGATACTACTGTTCTTAGCTGTAAATCTCCAACATTTATGGAGGGATTCCATTCTGTATCTTCCTCATCAGGTAGTTGTGCAAACATAACTCACATAGTTGATCTTGTTGTTCTAGACTGACCTTTTGAAAATAATTGAAGAAAGTGTGTCTAGACTATAGAGCTGGTTGGTCAGTAACAAATCTATTGAATTCAAAACTAAGAAATTTCTCCTCTAAAAATAATGCATAAACCCTTGAAGGTGGTCTGCATTCAATGATTTCCATGGCCCTGTTAATTATGTCTGCCATCTTTGCCTCTAATTTCTTAATTTCAAGATTCTGGTTCTTAATTAAAAATTTTCCTTTCTTTATCCCAATTCTCTATGTCTTGTTTTGACCTACTAGTGACTTTCAACAACTCAAAACCTAATGAAACAGTAGTATGGTATGTTGGAGTTCTTACCTCAGGAAATGATGGAGGGAGTTCCTTCTCCTCATCTGAGTTAATCTTGCTAACAACCAATTGTGCTAACAAGTCCAATTTAGACCCTTGATTCTGTGTCTAAATCCTCTCCTCTAATTCCTGTATCCTCTTTTCTTTTTTTGTCTCCTTCTCTTCATACCTCTTTACCTGATCCTCCAGGGTTTTGATTCTATTCAATGCCTCCTGAAGTTCTTTCCAGAGGTCTCTTTCTTCTAACAATTCATTTCTTTGCTCAAAATTGACATCATCACTATCATTGTTATCAGAAGCATTAAAAATTTCTCTAATAGGGTTACTAGGGGTTGCTTTTCTCATCTTTTTGGGAATAAATGGGTCTTCTAAGTCAGGGTCAGAAGAAGAAGCATACCTTTTCTTCTTTGAAGAAACATTCACATCATCCTTATTTGCAGAGATATCATCTTCAAGTTTCTCAATAGGAACATTCCCAGGAGCATTTCCTCTTTCCTCAGAATCTTGTCCCTGCTCAACAAACCTTTCTTCAGCTATCTATTTCCTCAATCTGCCTGATCTCCTCAGGGTAGTGGTTTCTTGTTCAATAGCCCTTTTTATTTGCTTTTTACCCTTCCCCTTTTGTTTCTCCTTTGCTTCCCTTGCATTAACATTTTTCTCTTTCTTTTTCCTTTTTGTCTTTTCTAAGCTGATATCCTTTCCTGCCTTCTTCTTCTTTCCTTTCTTGCTTACAAGTTTTGGGGTCACATGTTCAGGAGGAGAGAATGAAGGTTCCCCTATTTCTTTAGGTCTATTTTCAGGGAGATTTTCCTCCTTTAGCTCTTCATGAACAGGTTCATCTTCAAGTTCAGCATTGTATGGGGGTTCTTCTTCCTCCTCATGAGGTTGCTCCAATAAGGTAGAAATATCAACACAATCCTTAAAGGCCCCCCAATCAATTTGTGGGTATTGTATCCGCAAACTCCTCTTAACCAATAGTGCAATTAGACAATGATGAGACACCGAAGTATCTGTTGGCTTCTTTTGGTATTTTGAATCCGTTCTCTTTAGAAAGTTGTAGAGGTAGTTTAGAACATTCACCAATTTCTCATGACGAAGATGGTTTAACAGTTTAAAGTGCACAGTGTACAACATATTATACCTCCCATCACAAGTGAAATACTTGATAATGTAGGTAGCACATTTGCCCCAGAAAAATGGCAGAGATAGGTGTTTTGCACCTTGAGTTGTTGAGTCTAAATGCTCGCCTCGCTCACATAATTCTTCTCTGGTAGTTGCTACATCAGCTCAGGCTGGGTATTCTGACCCGATGCATGGCAGTCCAGTCACTTGGGCTATAGCTACCTCAGAAGAATCAACCATTAACCCTTTCACTACTACTTCGTCACTTTGCAATGTAATTGCAAATTTTGCGGCCATATCATTGTCATACTCTATCAATTTTAAGAAGTACTCGAGCCATCCTACTTTGGTGAAGAGCGGTAAAACAAGCACATCTTCAAGAATCTCCTTGTGCGCAGATGGTTCTCTCCTTACTAAGTCACCTCCCATGTCTATAATCCTCTATATAATTCTAGTTCACCACCTTGCTAGACTTAACCCCTATTCATATCTCTCTGTAATTCCTCTTATTGCTCAGGGTTAACTCAATTTGACTTAAGCAAAGATATTAGGAAGGTAACTCTCACTAGTTATTTACACAATACACAGGGATGACAACTCATTTGAAAACCAGTCAAAAAATCAAGAATGACAACCCTTCTCCCCAACTGAATGTGAAGTGACCTCACTCACGGGGCAAAGGAAGTGGTAGGAAGTTGAAATTATTAACTAGAATGTTTTGAAATATTATCGCATGCATGAAGTAAATAGGGATAATGATAAATGCATAAAAAAGAAATTTAATGGCGATCATGAAAAGTTACCTTTGGGACAATGCCTCGGAAAGAAATGTGGGAGCATTTTTCAAAAGGAGATATTGTGTATGATGCAATTAATTCGCCAGAATTGTAAGGTCATGCATGCGAATGAATGGTGAGGTGGCACGTCAGCATGTGTGATTTGATTGAATTTATCGAAATTTGGTGCGTGAGGCATAGGCATGGTGATGAAGCAAGGTGTAGTGTACAGATTGAGTGGATTGGTGGTGCATTGCATTTGAAGACATCTGTAGTTGCTGCAGGTGCTTGCAGTATTATTCAAAAGTGTAGATTATGAGAGTGATCAGAACAGGTGCAGAATTAACAGGTCCTAGCTGAAAGTGGTAAATAGGTCCCAGCGAAAGGTTGTAAACAAGTCCCAGCTGAAAGTTGTAAACAAGTCCCAGCTGAAGGTTGTGAATATCATGGTAAAGGTGTTGTGTGTGCATGCAATGATGTGTGTGCATGTGTTTGGAAAGCAAAATAAATTATACCTCAGCTACAGGGGTTGAGTATTCCAGCTCAACCTTTGCATCACTAGTCAGGCCGTGTGGATCATCCTCTGACACTGTATCAACTGGTGTCATAGTATCTTCATCAAGAGTGCTAGAAGCACCATATGTAGTAGCTAAGGAAATAATGAAGTCTTCCTTCTGTAATGGCTTCTTATACAAATTTAGCCTATGTCCATTTGCCAAGAGTGAAAATCAGACCTCATCTATAGTTTGCAACTGAACTGCTCCATTTGGGAAAACTTGCATGATTTCGTATGGTCCAAGCCACCTAGATTGGAGCTTGCCCTTGAAATATTTATACCTGGAGTCATATAAAAGTGCCCAATCACTAGTTGTAAATGCTTTCTTCTTGATATGACTATCATGCCATTTGACCCTCTATTTATGGACAACTTCAGTATGGTGGAGTGCCTCTAGCCTTATTTCATCCAAAGCATTAAGATGTTGAAGCCTATCTTGTTGTGCTGCTGTCAAATCCATCCCAAGCTCAACAGCTGTCCTTAGTGTTTTATGTTCAAATTCAATTGGGAGGACTGTTATTTTTCCATAAACCAATTCATATGGGGTAAACCCTGTGGTGGTTTTCTAGGTGGTTCTATAGGCCCAAACAGCCTCTGGCAACCTAGTAACCTAGTCTCACCTATGGAGTTGTACTGTTTTGGTCAGGATGTTTTCTAGTTCTCTGTTGGTTACCTCAACCTGTCCATTGGCTTGAGGATGATAAGGGGTAGACTTTTATGCCTTATTTGATACTCCTCCACTAACTTTGTGATTAGATCAAGGGTAAACTGAGGACCTTGATCTGTTAGTATTTCCCTTGGCACACCATATCTAGTGAAAATGTCCTCATATAAGAATTTAGCTACATTACCATCTCTTGCAAATTGTAATGCTTTGACCTTAACCCATTTTGTAAGGTAATCAATACATACCAGAATATACTTCGTATTGTTGGACGTTGGGGAAATAGGACCAACAAATTCCAGTCCCCACTAGTCAAAAGGAGCTAATGAGATTTGTGGTTGCAATGGCATTTCATCACTTTTAGTTGGTCTACCCATTCTTTGACACCTATCACAGCCTCTTGTATATTTGATAGCATCCTTGTGAAGTGTTGGCTAATAATACCTTGTTGTCAAAATTTTGAAGGCTATTCTTTTTGCTGCAAAGTGTCCCCCACATGGTTCATCATGGCAAGCCTTCATGATATCAAACATTTCATCTACTCTGATGCATCTTCTTGTGATGTTGTCTGGTCCAGTATAGAAGAGAAAACCTAAAATCTAAGAGTAAGGAAAGCATTTGTGAACAAGTTATCTCCTTTCTCTTGGTGAAAAATATCTTGGAATCTGCCCTGTAACCAAGTAATTTGCTATGTCTGCATACCATGGTGTGTATAGTAAGACCAAATAGATGCTCATTAGGAAAGGAATCATCAACCACATCATCTGAGGATTGAGTGGGCAATCTAGATAAAAATTTAGCAACCACATTAGCCTTACTGGGCTTGTCAACAATTGTGATATCATATTCTTGAAATAACAATAACCATCTGACTAGTCTGCCACCCACTATTGGTTTGTTCATCAAATATCTGATGGTTGTGTGATCGTTATGAATGAATACTTTGTAGCTGATTATGTAGTGTTTGAACTTGTTGATGGCATAAACAACTACCAACATTTCTTTCTCTATTACTGTGTAGTTTAGCTCAGCTCCTTGCAAGTTTTTACTGATGTAGTAAATTGCATATTCCTTGTTGCCTTCTTACTGGCCTAAAACTACCCCAATGGCAAAATCTGATGCATCGGTGTGAATATGAAAGGGCAGTTTCCAATTTGGACCTCTCAAGACTGGGGCCTGTGTCAGGGCTACTTTCAATTTTTCAAAAGAATGCTAACATTCAAGTGTCCAAGAAAATTCAATATCCGTAGATAGAAGTGCAAACAAGGGAGCAAAATTTTTGCTAAAATCTTAAATAAACCTTCTATAATAACCTGCATGCCCAAGGAAACTTCTAACATCCTTCAATTTTTGTGGAATAGGCAGTGTAGAGATTATTTCTATCTTCTTTGGGTCAACTTGGATACCTGTCGATGAAATGAAATGTCCCAACACCACTCCTTCGATCATCATCATAAAACACTTTTCATTACTTAAGGACAAATTGTGCTCTATGCAGCTTTTCAAAACTTTTTCAAGATTCTGGAAAGCCTCATCAAATGCTTCACCATATGTGGTGAAGTCATCCATATAAATCTCCATGCTATCATGAGAAATTTATTAGAAAAAATACTAAGGATTGCCCTTTGAAAAGTAGTTGGAGCATTGCACAATCTGAATGGCAAAACAGAGTATGCATAGGTCCCCCAGGGGCAGGTAAATGTGGTTTTATCCTGATCTTCTAGAGCAATCTTTATCTGATTATATCCACTAAAACCATCAAGAAATGAGAAGTACTTCTTTCCTGCCAAAGAATCTAGGACTTGGTCAATAAAGGGCAATGGAAAGTGATCTCTTTCTGGTGGTAATGTTGAGCTCTCTATAGTCAACACAAACTCTCTACTTTCCACCTTTTTTAGGAACTATCACCAATGGTGAAACCCATTCACTGTCTGAAATGGGGTAAATAAAACCTGCATCCAGAAGTTTTTGAAGCTCAACCTTGATTATGTCCCTTAGAGCAAGGTTCATACGTCTTTGTTGCTGCCTAATAGGTCTAAAATCAGCATCGATATAGATCTTGTGCATGCATAGATTTGGGTCAATGCCTTTCATATCACTGTAATCCCATGCAAAAGCTGTTGAATTGGACTGTAGGACATTTTGAAGAGATTTCTCCTGTTCTTTAGTCAAGGCATTATTGACAGTCAACATCTTTCTAGGTTGTATCTCTAATGGTTTAGTCATTGGTTGAATGGAAGACACATCAAGGCTAGGAAAGATAGGTAGATGCTGCTGGGGTAGTAAGGCATGAAACAATTGGGAGATTTCTTCTGTGGAGCTGTTAGGTATTATACTGCTTAGTGGATCCTATAGATAGGACAAACAGTCTTGCTGCTATGGGTGCCTCCCACAGTCATTTTGGATAATGTGTGCCAGTAACTCATCTTCATCTTGGATATCCAACAAAGGACTATGTTCAATGGTCATCAAGGTCTACAAAGAATAATTATCCTCTTCTTCTAGAGTAGGCCAAATAGTTTGCTCTAGTTCATGGTATGATTGGGCTGATTGATACAACACCAATTTCTTGGTAATGGTTCCATTAGATATAATCATGTTTCCTGACCGACAACCTATAAATGCATCAACTGTAGCAAGCCATGGTCTACCTAGTATAAGAGGGTAACTAGTAAGATTGACTTTAGGTTGTAATACAATGAAATCAGCAATATATTCCTAGGAAACTAATGCAGTGACTAAGTCTTCAATGATACCTTCAGGTTTTACTGTGGACCTATCAGCCAATTGCAGGACAGTCTGAGTAGGTCTAAGATTGGTTAATTGCAACATTTGCATTGTGTCCTTAGTCATGACATTGATTGTTGCTCCCAAGTCTATTAAGGTATTCCTGATTAGGGCTCCATTGATCTTGACATCGACCACTGGACTCCCTGGATCGGTATACTTAGGAACAGTGATATTTCCCAACATGATGTCTGCAAGGTTACCTAAGACATGGATTATTTTTGGGTCTACTCTTTTTCTCCTTGGTTTCTTGATACATAGATCCCTGATTGTCTTAGTGTAGATAGGAATATCTTTGATGGATTGAATCAAGGGTATCTTTATGTTTATATCTTGCAACTATCCTATAAGGTCATTCGTAAGCTGTTCTAGCTATTTTTGGATAACCAAACACTTAGGGAAAGGAGGCTTAGGGTTTGATATAGATTGAGGTTCCTGAACTGGTTCAGGTTCCAAAGGTGATTCATCTAAGGCTTCCTCCATGGGTTCTCCATCCTCCAGTTCTATGATTTAGGGAGAGGAAGGACCTGCAAGGTGTTTCCCTGATCTGAGGTGAACATTACTTACCTCAACTCCATTGGTGAGGTACTGCATCACCTCATTAGTATAAGCCTATTGAATAGGTTTGTTGTTAGGGTTAGGTGCAGGTTGTGCAGGAATTTGGGTAGGTCTAGGAGGTTGATTTGGAGGTGCTGGTGGAGGTATGATGGCTTGTTGTTGTGGCTATGGCTGAGGTGGAAGCAAGGGTTGTTGATATTGGGAGTTTGGCTACCATGGTTGGCCCTTGTTCCATTGAGGTTGCCATTGTTGTTGTTGAGTAGGCCATTGGGGGTTATAGGTAGGGCCTTGGAAAGTCTGTTGAGGCCATTGTTGCTATTGGTTCCACCCTACTCATGGAGTAGACCATGGTGGGTTTTGCCAAGCATTTGAATTAGCAGGCCAAGGTTGGTTATTCCAAGCAGAAAATTTTTGATTGGCAGCAGGAAAAGATGAATTATAATTAAGTGGATCAGGGAGCATACCTTGCCTTTGCTACCAAGGTATTCTTTGAGCAATAAAGAAGAGTTTCCCATCATCACCTTCAAATGGTTGAAGTTCTGGCCTTTCAATCTTCTCCTGCTGGATACTGGCTACCCTTTTGCATTTACAGTTGGCCTTCCTTTGTCTACAACTTGGGCAGTATTCAGTGAGCATTGCATCTGCCTCTTGTTGTTTCTTTTTAATGTGGAGGGTGTCCAATTGTGTAGCCATATGGCTAATGATATCTTCTTTCATATTGGTCAGCAGGTTACTAATTTCCACTCGAGAAACTCCATTAACTGCCTTGCTTGCAATAGGTACACTTTCTCCTTTGGGCTTTCTGGAAAAAGTCTTGGAGTAGTTCCTGCAAGCTGTACAAATATCCTCAAAGGGTAATTGGGAGATATCCCCCATTCCAATGAGATTTAGGGCATCCATGCAATCATCATTTACCCCACTTAAAAAGACCAGCTTCAATGATTCTTTGAACAACTTATTCTGAGGGTTTTTCTTCAAGGAAAATTGGAATCTTTCCACATAGTCTTCTAATAGCTCCTCCTCCTTTTGTGACATCCTAAAGATGTCATCTCTCCTTCTATCATGTCCTCTATAGTAGTCTTTGTATTTTGTCAGGAACTTTCTCTTCATGGTATCCCAGTCTGGAATGGCATATTTCCCTAGTCCCATAAACCACCTTAAAGAAACATCTTTTAGGGTAGCAGGGAATAGCTTGAGTCTGTAAGGATTAGTGGTATAATCATAACTCCTACATAGAACATCAAACTCAAACAAGAAAGTGTCAGGATCTTCAATCACCAAACCATAGAAAATATGCAATACAGATGGTGGTATATTTTTTAGGGTAGCTGCCCATGCTAGGTTTAGTATAGGGAATGCAAATGTAGCTTGTCCTGGAGGATCCTCTACTGCTTCCACCATTGTTCTAAAAGTTCCCTCTGTGGCAGTAGAGGAAGCTGATGGAGATGTAGGGGGTGTTGATGAAGATGTAAAAGGAAACTCTCCTTCAGCACTTCCTATTGTGTAGTTGTTGAAATTAGTTGTACCCTGGTTGTTCTGAGAAGTTGATGGAAGGAATCTACTTTGAATATCTCTTTGCCTCCGCATACAGTAAATTGAGCTTTATGTTTTAGCGACCCTGCACAATGTTAATACAATGCCTGGTGTTTCCTGAAGGGTGTTTTGATTAACTCTAATGCTAGAATTAAAAAAAAACTAAACTATGAACACATGTAAAAACAAAATGAGCCTAAGAAGTTAGCACCATCCCTGACAATGACACCCAAAATGTAGAGGAAAACTAATGTGTTGTAGACTTAACTAATTTAGGGGAAACCTATCTGAACAGTCCACTTTATCACTATGCATTCCTACATTAAATTATCGACCAAGGAGCGTAAGCTTATGATGGTACTTGCAAAGTATATGCCTTCAGGGCTCATATGGTTCCTAAATCATTCTATCTTAACTTTAAACAAACAAATCTACCTTGCTGGAATTGACAGAATTACAAAATAGTGAAAACAACTATAAATCCTAGTTGCTACGGGTACCTACAACAAGGTCTGTAGATAACTATTACAACAGGGAAACCGTAGAATTAACTTAATGAATTGACAAGAATGGAATGACTAACTACTGACCTTTGGAGGATTTGTAAACACACTAATATGCAATTGTTCTTGAACTATATCTATTTGATCAAAACATAATACTAACTTGAATTCAAATTACAATTAACAGAAAACTAATAAACCAACATTAACTAAAATGAAATAAACAAGGAGAGAATCAGTACCTTGAGTGGCTAGCTTAAGAGACTATCTTCCTTAACTGAAACTAAATCTAATCTAGATTCTACGTATCTTTGTTAACACATATCGAAGATTAACTTATTCCATGCACAGAATCAACTCATATCAAATTGTTCGACAATGAAATCTTTTCTGTCATATCCAGATTGTATTCCATAAATGTAACATGCTTGAGTCTTTACACATAGAAAAGGAAATGATAACTAAACTCCCTAAAACTTGACTCTGTTACCTTATATATCTCATCTTCCCCTTACTATACAAAAATGGAGAGAGAGCCTTATTTATTAATTAACTGACTCTGATCATTTACCGCGCCTAGATACTAGGTCGTGGAGTCAAGATCACATTCTTATTCTAACTGACTATAAGAAGAAGAATTCAAATCAAATTAGAAGTCTGATGCATGAACAACATCCATAATCATATTTGAAACAAATCCACTCCTTACTTTATTACTATCCATGATGCTCCATAATTGTCTTCAGCTATCTCTGCATTCTTAGTGTTGAAACTCACACTTCTATTAACTCCTTTGTCTGCAACCTGCTACAAATGCTCGATCTCATCGTGACATGTCCAATTCTACACATAGAATTAGTTCCCAAAGCATATACCACAAGAATTCTCCATGGCTAACTATAAAACATCTCATTTATACTTGTATACATATCTATATCTAATTCATTCATTAAATAATATGATCATCACATTCCATATTAATATTATAAGTTCAGGTCTTAGAAGTATAAAGAAGGTCAACATGTCATAGTGCAAACATGGATAAATGTCTTAAAGGATGCTATGAAAGAAGTCTTTAAAGTGTAAAAAGTAGCATAAAAGAGACTAATTCTGCAACCCATCAGGTAGAGTCTGGTAACAGAGGATAGAAGAGGGACTGCGCGTAGCGGAGAATGATTCTTAGGAAGATTGCAATGTATTCAATCTGCCAACCTTGTTATGTAAAGCGCTGCTTCAGGTAAATGCTTTTACATTTCTATGCATGTAGAAAACAATGAAAGATTTAATGTATTCTTGTCTTGGAAAATCGTCCATTTTCCTTTTGATAATCCTCAAGTTTATACTGTAAATGTTTCGATGAAGATGAGACAACTGTGTCTCTCTTCTTAGTATCGCTGCAGTTTGATGAGATTAGTCAACTATATATGGAGGGTATAGTGAGTCATTGTATAACTATTATTCTATTTTAGTTTAAAACTTGGGAATCGATGTAGCCTGGTAAGGTCGATTCTTATGTTGATAATGTAATCTATCTAATGATTTAATTAGGCTGACCCTGTGCCTTTGTACAAAAATATGATGCTTGTCATAATATGAGTTTAGGAACCACAAAAGATTCTATGAGTATCTATTTCATGAAGAATAACGTAGTTATTATGAAACTAGTGAACTAGTCTCATACTTGATTGAGTCTCTTTTTTAGGACAACCGACTATGTAGCTATAAGTTAGTCTTGAAAAGTAATTCGAAAGAATTAGTAGAGGCTAATTATTAAGGAAAAACTTACCAAACTATGAGTAGTGTGGTCTTGAATATCAAAGAGAAAATAATATCTTTTGAAGCCATTCTTGGTTAAATACATGGTCAAGAATGATTCCTTACCAATAGAACTAGAGTTTAAGTGAATTATGTCAATTATGGTAAACCTATTGAGTTATTGATTAACTAAGGATAGTTTAGAAAATTTACTAAATGTCGTAAGATCTTCTATATTATCTATACAAATAATCTTGGCAAGTATAGTTTTATAGTATACCTATTTTATGTCGAAAGACAATGTCTACAAACTTTACATAGAATTCCTTTATGAGTATATGAGAAGTGAAGGTAATGGCATCACTTAGAAGTGATTTGAATAGTATTTATGTTCTTGAAATAGGAGTTATTATCTTTACAAGAACTATAGTATTCTTAACCTTGGTTGAGTTAAACCAAAGGTCTTTTATAAACCTTAGTCTTGAAGTTATGAGATAGGGTTATTTGATTATTAATTAGGGTAAAATAAAACCCTCGTTTAACCTAGAGGGGTTAAAGATTATTTGATGAGACCTTTATGGTTATAACCTATTTTAGTTATGTTATGGGGGTAGACATTAAAGGGTCGAGAACCCTAAACAATAAATGTTTCATCTATCTTATGGAAAAGAGATTCTTTGTTAGTCGATAATGTTTAACCTTAGGTAGAGAAACCTATTTGTTTGGTTACAAGTCGACTTGAGATATAAGTCATAAACCTCATGTTTGCAAGCATGCAAGAGGTACCATTAAATGGTTAGTCAAACATAAAGTTTATTATACATTTTTAGTCACAACTTCTCTTAGCTATTACTAGTCGATAAGTAATGAATCTCAAATGTTCAAAGATGCAAAGAGATACCCAAGAATAGATAGTCATTCCATAAGGTCTATGGAGAAATGACAATCTCTTGTGAATCCAAGTTAGAAAGACTAGGTTTGAGTTAGATAAAACTCTTTAGTTAAACCTTAACTCAACCAAATAAGGTAATTATTTATATTAAATCGTTGTGATCATTATATTGAATCGTGATTGAAGGGACAAGTACCCTAACTATGTTATTTATTCTTACTTGTAAGAAAGGAAATAATTTCCTAGACTATGATGCTTAACCTAGGTAAGGTAACCATCTTAGTCGTTATTAATCGATTTAAAATTCTTCTGAATTGATAAGTCTTGGATCTCAGGTATTGCAATGATGCAATGATAATCCTCGTAAAGAATGGTAGTCGATAAGGTCTATGGAATATAGACAGTGAATGAAAATGTGTCTAGGTCGGGAAGACTAAAATATTGAAGTTGTCAATACTATCTAGTTATACGTAACTGACCATGTCAACTATAGGAATATGATAGTACCTAAGTCAAGTTGGGGTGGGTGAACATTATGACAACATTCATTGTAAACGTTAATTTATATTGAAACTATGGCCATAGTAATGCATATGTCTCTACATGCATTGTTGGTTCACTCTATCTGGATTGCATAACCTATCAGAAATCATACTTAGCTAGAGGGTATCTAGGGTTGTATGATTGAAAGAGTTGTGTAGGATACAACACTATGTACTTGGAAAGGCAAATTACCACTGGTCACCTTTGGTCTATATTCCTTGTGAAGGGTAGGGCCACTTCCTATGTGGAAGATGTGTGGGAGACTGTCGGTTTGTGGTTGGAGGTAAATCACTGGAAAGATACTCTCTCTAGCGAAAGACATGTCAAGTCTTGTGATAAAGATGTCAGACTTCTGGATGTAGTATAGCCTTGAGACTTGTGTTTATTGATATTATGTAAAACATTATCTATTGCAGATATTTGTAATTGTAAAGACAAAAATGTCATCTTTGAATATCATATTATGTTTCTTATTTCAAGAAAGAAATCGTGTAAATGTAGTTATTTGATTATACGTTGAATAAAAGAAAAAATTTCTCTATCTTATTTTTACCTTGTTGAATTAATCTATGGTAAAATTCTTGATTTTACTATGTTTTTAGAACTTGGATGCTACAACATTAACTTAATCAAGTTCTGACAAAGAATGTTAGTTTTCTGGGTAGCTACACCACAACCACATTAATATATTGGATGAAAGGGATGGCACATAGTATGGTGCAAGATATTGATTGGCCCTATATTGTTATCCATGTATCCATTGATTGATTATTTCCTCTTATGTTCGTGATGTCTATTAAGCTCTAATTGTGTTTAGTTTGATTTACTTTATTTATTTGTTTGATATTGTTTTGGTTCTAAATCAGTTTTATCTTTGGTTAAATTACAAGAAAATATCTATGTATAGTCTTATTCATGTATAGAGACCTGTATAATATGGTAAATCCTAAAAATTAGTTATTTTAATTCAAGATTATTTTATAATAATGATTTAAGTTGGAGTGATTTCAATATACGTTGTGTGTGTGTGTGGGGGGGGGGGTGGGTAATGTCATAAGGATATTAAACCCTATTAATAATCTCCTATATTTACTAAGTGTTAAGATCTTATATATATGAAATAGCTAATATGAATTGGGATCAATAATTCCCATCTATATCGACTATTATATAAGCTTGATTTAAAATTCTTGGCATGTTAATAAGGTTTGTTTATATTTATTTCACCACAAAGGTGGTGGAAGAAGGTAGTTAATGACCTCTAGATTAAGACTAGTCTAGGTTGTTAATTGGAGGTCATTAGTGCCTCCTAGTACATGCATTAATATGGCTCATGAATGAGTTGGCTCTCAAACTTGAAGAACCACTTCAGTTTTTCTTTCAATGTTTTTGGTTTTTGTAGTTTCCATTAGGTTTTCTTTCCATCCTCTATCTATTTTTCACTATGACTAGTTTGCATGGCTTTCTTTTGCCTCTCTAGCATGGATATAAGTATAAAGGTAGATTTTGAAAGGGAGGAGAGAACATAGGAGAAAGGGAAAGGGTGTTGAAAGTTTTAGAACAAGAACTAGGGAAGGAGACTCAACTTCTCGGTGACTTCTAATATCTTGCTAAGTTTTTTGAAGTTCTTTGGTAAAATTTTGTGGGCATTTTTATTATCTAGTTGTTAAATAGGTTTTGACCTGTACAATTAGTATATTATTTAATGGGGGTATTTTGGGCTATAAATGAGTTTTAAATTAGTTTGAAAGTCTTTTGGCCTATATCATAAAAAGCATTTTTGTTAATGATTCTTGTTGAGTTATACCAGTTATGTTGTTATGCCTATGATAGTGGTATGGTTGTTATTTTGTAGCTTAAAAGGTTTTGGCCATGGTATAACTATTGTAATGTGATCAATGGCCTTCAGCCTCATGCAAAACTATGACTCTATTCATATAACAAATAGGGTGTTATAAATTATGTTAAGTATTAAAGTAAGGCCTTTGGCCTTTAAGCTATAAGATTTGTATAAATTATGTCTAGGCCTTCAATCTTCACCCATTTTAACTTTAAACATTGTTATTTTGGCCCTTAGCCTGTTGAGTGTTTGATAAATTAGTTATTCAACCTATTAGGTGTTTGATAAACTATTTATTCAGCCTATTGAGTGTTTGATAAATTGCTTATTTGACTTGTTGAGTTTGTTATATTAGTTATTCGTCTTGTTGAGTGTTTGATAAACTAGTTATTCAACCTATTAAGTGTTTGATAACTTAATGTTTGTCATTTGTCCTATTGTATTATTAGTATGCTTATTACTTGGACTATTATAAGATTGTATATTTTAGGTAAAGATTTCTTTAGCCTTCGACCTTAATAGCATTTTTTCTATAAAATGTTAATAATAATAAATAATCTCTTTGTAATAATTTGAAGGCTCTCAGTCTTGTTAACAGTAAGGGTTTTGGTTTGTAAGAATAGTCTTCAGGCTGTCAAATGGACTTTTCCCAGTTGTGAAGTTATCTCTATTCTTGTATTTATTATGATAAGGGTTTATCTTTTGGTCAATTGTATGCTAGTGTTTGAAACCCAGATAAAAGGAAAGAAGGTTTTATTATCTATTGTTAAACTTGGTGATTGGTTTATGATTTTTTAGACTTAGAGAACTTTAAACTCTAAAGAAAGACTATAAGTCATATGAATGCATAACCAGTCATTCTTGACATAGTATGAGTATAGTTAAATTTGAAATTGTAGCTTTGTTGTTTAATTCAATTGATATTATTATTGTTCATTAGTAATGGATGACCAAGATAGTAATAGTCTTTGCTTGGTTAAATTATTTCATTTGTATTATGTTGAAACCTATTATTGGGCCACAATGTCTTGCATGATATCCTATTCCTAGGAGTGATCAAAGTTAGGGCAAGGCCATAGATCCATGGTTGGGGCCCTTTAATACATATATTTATATGGTTATGTGAGAAGACCTTTTATTAGATGCATTTGTTACAAGATCGGTTTGGAAGGTGTTCAATTATGAGGAAATTTTTATATTAAAAATTATAAAATTTGTCAATGGTTTATGTATCTTTATATCATGATGTAACCAAATTTTTGGATTATTATTGATTTTGAAGGACTAACATGTATATTATCCTTGAGTATATCTAATTTATCCATTTTTTATATTTGGATTATGATTTGTCAAATTCTAAGATGTTTGTGATTTAGTTAAAATAGTTGGTTATGTGCCCATAAGGGTGCAATACGGTGGTAGTTCACATGGTTGTTGTGATTTCCACCAGGGTTCAAACCCCTACAAGGTCGATGAGCTCACAGGCCATGGGCCTTCACTAGGTTGTTGTGCATGGAGGATATGTGTCTTCTTGGGTTGGCGTGCTCGTAGGCTATGTGCCTTCGTTGGGCCGATGAGGTTGTAGGTTTAAACAAAGGTGATAATGGCTTGGGCATTGAGACCCCCCAGTAGTGGTCTCGGCAATAAATCCATGGGAAGACATCCCCCATAAGTGGTCTCTCTGGGCTCAAACTAGACTAAAAACTTGAGTAATCCAAATAAAAATAATAATTGGTTATGTGATATGCTTTTATAAATTCAAATTTCAATTCAGTACAATTATTTAATTATTTTAATTAAGCTCCTAGACAATTAAAAAGAATGATTGTGCTTAAAATAGGATTTAAAAATTATCTTTGTTCAATCTAAGTATCAAATTTTAATCTAAATCAGTTTAAACATTAACTTATTTAGGATTAATTTAAAAAGGGAATTAATGTTGAGACTAAGATGATTATAGATCACAACCATAAACTAATAGATGTTCAATAAGGTGTTGCAAGGTACAAACATTCTTTGGGTATAATTAATTTAGTAATATGTGTACCTAAAAGTTAGAGTACTTATTACTTGCTTATGTAAGCTAGCAATTAAGTATGCCTATTCTACTTAATTAGACAAGGTGAATGGTTGTAACTAGAACACCTTGTTGAATATTTATTAAGTTATGCATGCCATATATAGTTTACATACGTTCTAGCATCTTTAAACTTGAAATTTTCTAGCCTAAATTTTTGAGGTCATTACAAAATTTTGGATCAACATGATATTCACCAACACCACAAGGCATAAAATCTAGTGGACCCCAATCATCATAATTTAAGGTATTATAAAGTAGGAGGTCATGGTTTGTAGCATTTATATACCATGGATGATTTTACATAAAAAAATTGTTAGAACTATATATTGGTTGGCACATGCATGACTAAAGATCAACATGTATGTAACAAAGCTTTCCTTTGTGCCAAAATTTTACACATCTATGCAAATAGAATGGTATATAGCTATCATAGCATGTAACCATGGATGCCGAACAAGGATATTATAAGTCAATTTTCTAGACATGGCATGGAACAATGTATCTAATATGCATGGTCTAGCCTTAATTGGAAGAATAATGATGATAATATAAGATCAAACAACATTGTCAAATCCTCTAATGGTAATTTTAGATGGTTGTAGCTTTGACATATCTATTTATCATTGGTTTAAACAATCTTTAGTGCATATGTTTAGATTAGATCTATTATCAACTAAAGATATTTCAATGTGCAATTTACGACATCTCACCACAATGTGTAAAAGGTAATACATCATTCATGACCTTCTAATCAAGTAATTATTTAGCATCAAATGATATACAATGATGTTCCTTATGGTCAATAAACTCTATCAAATATGTCACCAATTTTGGAGTGGTATCAAAACTAATTTGTATCTTATCTATGTTAGATCTAGGGCACACAACTGAGAGGGGGGGGTGAATCAGTTGTATAAAAACTTTGCTTCTACTTCAAACATTTGATTCTTCTTGTTTAGTTAACAGCATATCAATTAATCATTTATGAAAGCACAAAGCATAAACACCGGAGCAGATAAACATCAACACATTTGACACCAAGATTTTTGACGTGGAAAACCCGGTTAAGGGAAAAACCACGAGGTGATTAACCCAAGGATTATTCTCTGTTAGAAGAATAAGAAAAATGAATGGCACATGCCAATTAGGGCTCACTGCCCGAGCACACTGCTCACAAGGAGGCACACTGCCTACAAAGAGACACACTGTCTACAAGATCATAAGGATCACAACCTTGACCTGGAGAATGACATCTTTACCATGTCAGGATCAGTTCCATTTAAGCCCGAGTCACACCTGCTCTGTCTTTCACTTTTTCGCTATACCACACTCATCCGCTCCACACCACACACTTTGAAATGAACTTACAAACCTTTATTTATACAAGACATCAACTTAGGAATAATCATCTAAGTTGGCAATCAACCATAAGAACATTTGTAGGATGAATAACACATCCGGTCAGCCACCACAAGAACATTCGCAAGATGAACAGCTCATCCGGTCGGCTAGTCTGAACAAGAACTTCATCCGGAAGAATATCTTCAATTTTGGGCTCTACCACCAATGCAGACCAACAACATAACCTTAACATGATCCAAGAACCTTCACAAGCTTGCTTAAATGACCAGGTATATCCACACTTCCTCTACTTACTGGAATCTCTTCTCTTCCTCATCCGGAACTTCAAGAACATAGTCTGTCACCATTGTCATACTGCAAGAGGTGCTTCCAGACCTCCAAACTATGAACAAATCGGGATGAAACATCACAAGGACATCCCCAACACTCTGTCCAATCCGCAGAATAGGACAAAGCACTTCTAGATCTCACCGGACCTTTTTGTAACACTCTGTCACTCTGGAGCATCTCCCTGAACCGGTTCTACTTGATCAATCACAACTTCTTCACATCTTCATGCAGACCTCTGAAATCTTGACTGGATAATCTCAAGACTCATATCTACAAACCCTTTAATCCGCATCCTCTGAATCTCAACCTATTGAGTACTTTTGCCTTCTTCTCATCATTGTTCTTCACTGTTCCTGATTGAGACTAATTTTCTCAATATCCTCAACACACAGCTCATCCAATCCTTCTTGCCAATGCAATATGAGTATGTTGACATCAATGACAACACTGGCTCACCTCATACTTGCAACAATCTCCCCCTTTGTCATTGATGGCAACATATGATGTGAAAAACCATCAAGACAAGAACTTCTCCTTTCTGTCATAGCTCCCCCTATCAACAACAACTCTTCACATGTCTTCTCTTCCTTTACTACTCCCCCTTTGATCATCAACCACTTGTTTTTCACATGTCTTCTCTCCCCCTTTGACATCAATGGCAAAGGGCTCATACTTGCAATTCTAACACATCAGAATCATACCAGCTGCTCCCCCTTAGTAGCAGCTCCCCATCATCAATCCGGATCACAAGATATGACTATGATATCCACCGAACTGATGCACATCAGTGCATCCTAGTTCATCACCGGAGGGGCCATGACCCCTAACTTCTCCGGTTGCCATAGGAGTGTTCATTGGCTTTGAATCTTCCATACCGAATTTCCTCAACAATTCTTTTGCATATTTGGTCTGAGAGATAAAGATGCCTTTCTTTGTCTAAGTAATTTGCAGACCCAAGAAGAAATTCATTTCACCAAGCATTGACATTTCAAACTCACTTTTCATTTGATTTGCAAAAGCTTTACACATACTGTCTTTTCCTCCAAAGATGATATCATCAACAAATACTTCAACAATCAAGATGTTTTCCTTATCTATTTGGAAATAGAGATTACTATCAGCAGTACCTTTGTTGAAACCAATCTGCACAAGATGCTTATCCAATCTTTCATACCATGCTCTAGGGGGCTTGCTTCAATCCATACAGAGCTTTCTTCAACTTGCAGAACATATCATCATTATCAGACAATTGAAATCCATCCGGTTGTTCAATGTAAACTTCTTCTTCCAAATTACCATTTAGGAAGGCAAATTTGACATCCATCTGATATACCTTGAAGTCTTTGAAAGTAGCAAATGTAAGAAATAATCTGACTGCTTCAATTCTTGCCACCGGAGCAAAGGTTTCTTCAAAATCAATTCCTTCTATTTGAGAGTAGCCTTTGCAAACAATCTAGCTTTGTTTCCGATTACTTCACCAACTTCATTTAGTTTGTTCCGAAAGACCCATTTGGTTCCAATCACATTCTTGTTTCTAGGTCTGGGAACAAGATCCCAAGTATGATTTTTCTCAATTTGCATCAACTCTTCCTCCATTGCTTTGGTCCAGTTTTCATCATTGCAAGCTTCATTAAATGTCTTAGGTTCAATCTTTGAAATCAGACAACATTCATTTGAATCTTGAGCAATTCTTCTCCTTGTTTGTACCCCTTTGCTTTTGTCACCTATGATCTGATCTTCAGAATGATTTAGAGTTACATACCTTGGAACTTTGGGAGTTTCTTGCACTACTGTTTCTTGATCAGGCTCATTCAGACAAACCTCTTCTTCCTGGTTTACCGGATCAGTCTGTATCTAAATTTCAGAGGATTGAGCTCCTTGTACCGAAGAATCATTCTGATCATCTTCATCAAATTCATAAAACCTTGAGGGCTTCTCAATTCCTTCATCAACTTTCACATTTGTGCTTTCTATCAACTTTCTCAATCTCTTATTGTAACACCGGTATGCTTTGCTTTGAGTGGAGTAACCCAAGAAAATTCCTTCATCACTTCTAGCATCAAACTTTCCTAGATCTTCATCTCTTTTGATATAACACTTGCTACCAAATACTCTGAAATATCTCACAGTAGGAGTTACACCAAACCAAAGTTCATAATGAGTCTTACCGGTATTGCTTCTGATTTGAACTCGATTAAGAGTGTAGACTGCAGTGCTGACAGCTTCTCTCCAAAACATCTGGGGAACATTTGCTTCCATCATCATTGTCTTGGATGCTTCCTGGATGGTCTGGTTCTTTCTTTCAACAACTCCATTCTGTTGTGGAGTCTTAGGAGCAGACAATTGTCTCCTTATGCCATGCTTCTCACAAAATTCTATGAATTCACCGGATGTGAATTCACCACCTCTATCAGACCTCAGACATTTCAGCTTCAATCCAGTTTGATTCTCTACCATAGCTTTGAAGATTTTGAACTTCTCAAGGGCTTCTAATTTCTCTTTTAGGAAGGTAACCCACATCATCCGGAAATGATCATCAATCAGTAATAGGAAATATCTATCACCTTGCATACTCTTGATTCTTGTCGGACCACATAGATCAGTATGGACTAATTCTAGTAATCCGGTAGTGGACTGATCCTTGCTTTTGAAAGAGACTCTACTCTATTTGCCTAGCTGACATTCTTTGCACAAACTATTTGTAGGTTTCACCAATTTAGGAAGATCTCTTACAGCCTGAGTATTGCTTATCTTGATGATGTTATCAAAATTCACATGGCACATCCTTCTATGCCATAACCAACTCTGATCAACTTGAACAAACAGACAACTTTTATTAGAACCAACTAGATGGAAGATATTACCTTTTGTTTGAGTACCGGATGCAATTTCAATTTCGGAGCTTGTAAAGATTCTGTATCTTCCATTCTTGAACCGGAGATCATAGCCTTTGTCCACTAACTGACCAACACTGAGAAGATTGTGCTTCAATCCTTCAACATATAGTACATTACCGGTTTTGCTCTTTCCATCAAAAGAAATAGTTCCCCTACCTCTGATTCTGCCAGCAGAATTGTCACCAAACTTTACCATTCCTCCTTCATACCTTTCCAAATCTAAGAACTTGTTTTTGTCACTAGTCATATGTTGAGAGCATCCACTGTCAATAACCCAATCATCCTTTTCTTCAACTTGGGCAGCTAAAGCTCTTTCTACAACCTTATGATTGACAGATTCAGAGGATATTGAATCTTCTTCCTTGATGGCAATAAACACCCATTCATTTTTGGATTTGCTTCCTATTTCTGATTCATCATCTGTTACTCCTTCATTATCGTCTTCTTCATGAACATAATAGCAGTTCTTTTGAAACCTTTGTCTGTTAGTATTTGACCTTGCAGATCTTTTTAGACATCTTGAAGCAAAATGACCAATCTTATTGCAGTTGAAGCACTTAAAGGGTAGTTTTCCTTCATACTTACCGGATCCCCTTGGCAGTCTCTTTGCAATGAGGGCTTGAAGTTGAGTTGTGTCTGCTTCTTCCTCTTCCATGTCTTTCCTTGCTTAATCATACCATGACAGCTTCCTTGAAGAGTTCTCTCCCGAATCAAATCTTTGTTTGCCTTTCACATAGGCACTGGCTTTGAATGCAAATTCAGTCTTGGGGGGATCATCTCCAAACTCAGTCATCTCAAATGCAACCAGTTTGCCAGCCAATTGCTCTCTTGTGATAGTTGTATGGGCTCTGAATTCATCAATGGCAGCAACCTTGATTTTGTCGGCAGCAGGAAGGGATCTGAGAATTTTGCAAACAATTTCATTTTCATCCAGAACTCCACCAGCATTCCTGATTCCACACACCAGCTCATTCACGTTGGCATAAAGGTAGTGATATTTTCATCATCTCTCATCTTCAATCTTTCAAATTTTCCTTTCAGACTTTGCAACCTTGCACTCTTAACAAACTCATCTCCTTCATACAGAAGTTCCAGTTTAGTCTAGATCTCATATGCAGTTGGTAGGTCAATAACATTTGAGAGATCTGAGTCATTCAATGCGCTTAGAAGAGCTTCTTTGGTCCGCAAATTGTTTTCAGCATCTGTGATTTCATTCAGAGTTGATGGACCACCCTGTGGAGGTACATATGGCTTTGAAACCATGGTCAAGTATGCTTTTCCCATACACTCCAAGTGACATTTCATGCGACCTTTCCAGAGAGTGAAGTTGGTTCCATCGAACTTCAGACTATCCTTCTTGTATGACGACATCCTGGATCTCCTCAAGCAGTTAAGCTCCTTTCAAAGGAACTTAGCTCTGATACCAATTGTTAGATCTAGGGCACACAACTGAGAGGGGGGGTGAATCAGTTGTATAAAAACTTTGCTTCTACTTCAAACATTTGATTCTTCTTGTTTAGTTAACAACATATCAATTAATCATTTATGAAAGCACAAAGCATAAACACCGGAGCAGATAAACATCAACACATTTGACACCAAGATTTTTGACGTGGAAAACTCGGTTAAGGGAAAAACCACGGGGTGATTAACCCAAGGATTATTCTCTGTTAGAAGAATAAGAATAATGAATGGCACATGCCAATTAGGGCTCACTGCCCGAGCACACTGCTCACAAGGAGGCACACTGCCTACAAAGAGACACACTGTCTACAAGATCATAAGGATCACAACCTTGAACTGGAGAATGACATCTTTACCATGTCTGGATCAGTTCCATTTAAGCCCGAGTCACACCTGCTCTGTCTTTGGCTCTTTCGCTATACCACACTCATCCGCTTCACACCACACACTTTGAAATGAACTTAAAAACCTTTATTTATACAAGACATCGACTTAGGAACAATCATCTAAGTCAGAAATCAACCATAAGAACATTCGCAGGATGAATAGCACATCCGGTCGGCCACCACAAGAACATTCGCAAGATGAACAGCTCATCCGGTCGGCTAGTTTGAACAAGAACTTCATTCGGAAGAATATCTTCAATTCTGGGCTCTACCACCAATGCAAACCAACAACATAACCTTAACATGTTCCAAGAACCTTCACAAGCTTGCCTAAATGACCAAGTACATCCGCACTTCCTCTACTTACTGGAATCTCTTCTCTTCCTCATCCGGAACTTCAAGAACACAGTCTGTCACCACTGTCATACTGCAAGAGGTGCTTCGGACCTCCAAACCATGAACAAATCAGGATGAAACATCACAAGGACATCCCCAACACTCTGTCCAATCTATAGAATAGGACAAAGCACTTCCGGATCTCACCGGACCTTTTTGTAACACTCTGTCACTCCGAAGCATCTCCTTGAACCGGTTCTACTTGATCAATCACAACTTCTTCACATCTTCATGCGGACCTCTGAAATCTTGACTAGATAATCTCAAGACTCATATCTACAAACCCTTTAATCCGTATCCTCTAAATCTCAACCTATTGAGTACTTTTGCCTTCTTCTCATCACTGTTCTTCACTGTTCCTGATTGAGACTAATTTTCTCAATATCCTCAGCACACAGCTCATCCAATCCTTCTTGCCAATGCAATATGAGTATGTTGACATAAATGACAACACTGGCTCACCTCATACTTGCAACAATCTAAAGCTTTATGCATGATATCTTTGTAAAAAGGTGATCTTCATATTAAATCCCAAAGAGATATTTTAGCTTGTTTGCTTTGCAATTGTTGAATAATGTCAAACTCCTTATATTATTTAGATGTGATTTTAGGAACAAGAAGTAAATTAAGTGTGTTGATTGGTAAAGTTGATTGTGGTAATGGAACATCTTGACCTCTTCTTGATCTTTGATGTGTATGCCCCACTATGTTATAATCCCGTGAGTCAAGGGTAGCATGAAAAGTAAGGTTTTGAAATGTGCATATGTCATATGAATAGTAGGAGAGGAAGTATCAAAAGATAATGCATGAGAAGCTATTACTAAGTCTCTACTATCTTCATGAGCACTAGATTTAAAAGATAAAGAATGAGAGGATCTGCCAAATCTATGAAAGTAAAGAAAACAAGATGAACCAAACCATTACAAATACCTACTAGTAAGATAGTGTCTAGAATCACCAACCAATAAGATATCATCTATACTCGTATTTAGAAAGTAATAATGTTTTAACATGTAAACAAACATCTAAAGTATCATCATAATCATCATGTAATAGTTCTTCATTAAGGATCATATTGTCATCATGAATGATTAATAAGCTATAATAGTATCACAAACATCCATGTGAAGAGATAAAGAGGTATCATCATAAGGTGTGGCATCATCATGGGATATATTGGTTTCAATAGATGGTGTAGGAGCATTCCCAAGTTGCAGAGAAATCTTGCATCAAACAAAAACATTTGTATTCTTTTCTTTTCTTTCATTTTCAATTCAGTTCAGTCATTTGCAGTTTCAACATTTTCTACCGCATTTTACCGCATCTTCATATTAGAGCTCGCAGAGCGGGATTTAGTATCTATACCATGTTAACTACATCATATTCAGATTTCAGGTGATTTAGATTTGTTTCTCGAGAGTTCGCTCTCAGAAGATCATCAACGTTCACAGAGCAGAGCATTCAGATAAATAGTTGGAAGGAGAAGGTTGCGAAGCACTTCCGTGACTTGCAAAGCCTAATGGAACATCATACATGACACATAAGGATCTGATAGGCCTTCCTTGAGGTCCGTACCATGTTTCATTCATTTGTGAAGCAACACCACATGTTCCTACACATTACATATTTCATTGAAGTTTGTAACCTCTTGTGGCTGATGCAGAGGATTCTATGAGCTTGAAGATGATATATATATATATATATATATATATCTCTTAGATGCATTAGGAAGTCAGTAGTTCAATAATGTGATTTTGATAGTTTTAGAAGAGAGAATCTTTTCGGGAGGCACTTCAATGCCATATCTTGCATATCTGTTGTAACCTAGAAAGTAGGCCTGTGAGCCCTTTGATTGTAGCCCGCATGTTGTCGGCATATAAGCATTTTGATCATTTGATATATATTGATCCTTTGAATGTTCCATTACGTTATATGATTGTGTTGTTTCCATTGTGTTTACTCTAGCTGCATGGTTTGGACAGTTCATTCTATGAACACTCCAGCCATGACTACACCAAGTGGTATCAAAGTGAAGTTTTGAATCCTTTGGGAAGTGAAGGAATTACATAAGATCTTGTGGTGAATAGAGCTCTAACCTGAGGCAATCTACTTGTGTTTGCCAACAGAGCATCGATTGTGAGGCAGTTGCAGCCCTGTAGTCAAATCGTCAAATTGAGGTAGTTGCACCAGATCCTAGGAAGAGATGTCGCCAAGGAGGATGCCTGTTATGGCCAATGTTGCTGGAAGAATGGAAGAAATGATTGAGATGATGAGGACAATGAAAGTTAGATTGGATGTTGTAGAAGAAGATAGAAGAAGAGGACTAAACCCTAGACATGAAGATAAAAGTGATGATGAAGAATTTCAATCAATCGACCAAAATGAAGAAACCCTCGAAGAAGAAGAATCTGTTCAGGTGAAGATGTTGAAAGATATTTCTAAGATGGGAAAGAGGCTTAGAGTGGAAGTACTGAACTATACTAGAAATTTGAATCTAGAGGAATTGATTGACTATCCATAAATGATTTGGAAGAATACTTTGAATGTGAAGAAATTGAAGATTCGAAGAGAGTGAGATTTGCAAAAACTAAATTGAAAGGGCATGTTTCTATTTGGTGGAAAGAAGTTAAGTTGGATAGGAATAGGAGAGGAAAAGAGAATATCATAAAGTGGGATAGGATGGTGAAAATTTTGAAAAATCAGTTCATACCTGCTGACTATGAGTTGGAATTATTGAAGAGATTGCAAAACCTAAGGCAAAAGGAGAAATTTGTGAAGGAGTACACTAAGGAATTTCATAAGATGGTCATAAGGATTGGACATAGTGAAGCAAGCAAGTAGAAAGTGAAAAGATGCATAAATGGATTGAGGATGAACATTCAAGAAAAACTAAGTCTGGTAAGGATGACAACCATAGAAGAAGCATATAAGTTTGCATTGAAAGTTAAAGACAAGTTGAATAAGAGGCGTGAGCAAAGACAGAGAGGTAGAGGAGGCAAATTTCAAAAAGGTAGAACATATTCCAAAGGAGAAATATCTTATGTGGAACAAAACAAGTAAAATAGTCCATATAAGAAGGAAGACAGAGATAATAAATCATACTACAGAGGGAGAGATGATAGAAGTTTCTACCGCAACAGTAGAGGGGATCATAATTCTTACCACCACGAAGGATATAGGAGAGAAGAAAGAGGGTTTGATAAAATATCACTCAAAGGAACTTGTTTTAAATGTGGAGGTGAAGGACATAGAGCATTTGAATATCATTAGGGAAGTACAAGCAAGAGGACAGAGAATAGTGCAAGATCAGTTTATGTGGAGGAAGAACCTATTGGATCACCTAGTTCAGTTGGAAAACTAGAGAAAGGAGAATCATTAGTCATGAGGAGAGCATTATTTCAAGCAAAGACAACTGAGGAACCACCGCAAAAGAAAAGTTTATTCCAGACTAGATGCAAATCAGGAGGTAGATGTTGTAAGGTTATCATTGATAGTGGTAGTACCGATTGTTTGGTTTTAGACGAGATGGTGACTAAGCTGAACCTGGAGAGATTAAAACACCCTAAGCCCTACAAGATAGCATGGATTCAGCATGAACACAAGGTAATGGTGAGTGAACAATGTTTGGTGAAATTTCATATAGGATCTTATAATGATGAGATATTGTGTGATATTATGCTGATGGATGTATGTCATATATTGTTGGGTAGACCATGGAAGTATGATAGGAAGGCTATACATGATGGGAGAAAGAATATTTACACTATAACATCTAATGGGGAGAAACATATCTTGATACCTTTGGAAGATGAGCCTAAAAGTGAAGTATGTGGGAATGCTAGAATCTATTTGGTAGATGGAAGAAAATTTCTGGATGGATTGAGACATGAGAGTATGTGTTTTGCTTTGATTCCAAAGAAGTACGGAAGCCTAACTGCATAGACTATTACCGGAAAAGAAGAAGAACCACCACCAAAGGAGATAAATGAATTGTTGACGAAGTATGAAGCTATCATATCAGATAATGGGCCTAAAGGATTGCCACCAATTTGGAGTATCAATCATCATATGGATCTTATACCTGGAGCTAGTTTGCCTAACAAAGAAGCACACCGGATGACACCAGCAGAGAATGCGGAGCTAAATAGACATATACATGAGTTGTTGAGGAAAGGATTGATCAAAGAAAGTTTGAGCCCATGTGTGGTACATGCAGTACTAGCACCGAAGAAAGATGGAGAATGGAGGATGTGTACAGACTCTAGAACAATCAATAAGATCACTATTAAGTATAGGTTCCCATTGCCAAGGATGTATGATATTATGGACTGTTTGAGTGGAGCAAAGTATTTCACAAAGATAGACTTGAAGAGTGGATACCATCAAATCAGGATTAGAAAAGGAGATGAGTGGAAGAATGCATTCAAGACAAATGAGGGATTATATGAATGGTTAGTGATGCTTTTTGGATTGACTAATACACCAAGTACTTTCATGAGGTTGATGAATGAGGTTTTGAAGAAATTCTTGTTGCAAGTATGTGCTTATCGGTGTTGTCATTGATGTCAACATATCTGTGTTGTCATTGGTGTCAACTGTGCTCTTGTTTTGATGCTTGCTTGTGTTGAGATATTTGCTTTGTATTGGCTTATATAAGTGTTGAAGATAATGAGAAAGTGTTCATGATATTGAATTTCCAAGTACTTTTGAGAAAATTTGCTCTCCTGGTGGAAACAGTGTGTTGCAGAGTATCTTAGCTTGCAGAAGAACAGTGCAGTATTTTTCTACGCATATCTTGTATATTGAATATCTTTATCTACAGTTTGGAATTGGTGTAGGAGCACCTAACACAAGGTGGCCTCTATGAGGCATTTAAGTTCATGTTTTGTTTTAAAATAGGTTTTGTGTTGTAATAAGGTCTATTTGACCAATGCATTTTGATTTTTGTTGTAAGTCCCTAGTGACTTAGGTCATTTTAGTCAACTTGGTAGTTTTAGACAGTTGGAATTAGTTAGTTTTCTCCCAGCCGCTTGGAATCAATTAGTTTTCTCCCAGCCGCTTGGAATCAGTCTCCTAGCCACTTGGAATAGGGTTGGTACTCCTCGGGGCAAGCTTATAAACCCTAGAGAAATGAATCAAATGCATATAGATTAGATATTGTAATCAGATCGAAGCAAGAGAAGGATTGAATGTAATCGTGCATTGTGTTAAGGAGAAATCAAACTATTTTCTGTGTTGTTAATTTGTTTTCCATTCCCTGTAATTACTAATTGCATAGTTGTAGATTTCATTTCCCTTATGTGTTTTCGTTGTTGCAAAATGTCGATGTGAAGCATTCCACTGGTGAGATTTCTGTTGAAATCAGTGGAATGGCTTCATTGTACCATATTCGTTTGTTTCCTATTATGTTTCATGATTTGGTGATGCAGACGTTCCAGATCGCGGATTGTGCACAGTAGATCGCCTAGCATCTCCATGTACTAGGGTTTGACTGGAGGATTTGGAGTTGCTATCAGTGAGACAGACGTCATCGAAAAAGTATTCCTCACTCAAAGCGACGAGGGTGGTCTGGCCGAAGAGAGGATCGAGCCATTGACAGGAGATCCATCGGGAGAAATTAGCTGGCGGCAAGAGATCTTAGTGTTTGGCGGAAGGGATTCGTCACACCGAAGAGCAGTTGGTCCATCAATGCATCGGCCTAAATGTGTAAGCGTTCATCGATAACAAGAGTCCCGCCGAAGACACTAGCATTGGCGTAAGTTTCAAATGTATATTGCGAATTCATATCACAAAAGCATTTTGAGAATGTATCTTTCGTCAGATACAAATGGTGACTGTTCATATCAGTGAATCAGGATATTACCACTGGTTATAGCAAGTTACGCCAAGCATATACTAAGTTGGAGTATCGGCACTTCGGCTAAGGTATACAAGTGTTTGCCGATGGTATTGTTCTTGCCGATAATCAGAGTCGTGGGTCCTCATGTCAACATGACTGTAATGGTCATTGTGATAGGTTGCAAGGTGGCTGATAGTGGAAGTCTTACCAACTGAGGCTCCCCATCATATTGGTATTAGATCTAGCGAAAGCTCTGGGCGGAGGTGTTGTGTATTTTCTATCACTGAGAAGGTAGATGAAGAGTTGCTCGTGCCATCTAGTTGCGAGAAGGAATATGATTCCTGTAGTGTGTGGGCAGATGATGATGAGGTCTGTCATGACCATTCACCAATAGAGGTTTGGCTGGAAGAGGGTGCAGAGTAAGGCCACTGCGAGAGAGAGTGGTAGTGCATCTCCAGAATCTGTTGTTGAACAAGAGGAATGGGTTTGTGAAGCAACGTGTAGGATGGACAGCTGATTGAGCATTGTGTTGTAGTCAAATTGAGGATTTACAGAAGTGTTGGTGTTGTCTGTGAATGTTTATGTCAAACAGAGAAAGCTAAGGAGAGGCTAGCGATATGCCTTCAAAGGGGATGACCACCGAAGTGGTCAAGAAATTCAAGGAGATGGAGGAGATGATCAAGACTGAAGTCAAGGAAGCACTCCAAGCAGAATTGAAGGAAATGAAGATAGGAAAGAAATCAAATGATGATTCCGATGGAGAAGAAGAAAAAGAGGAAGAAACAGAAGAACAAGAAGAGGCAAAGATACCGGCTGAACAAAAGCAATTTCTGGAAGCCATCAAGGCAATTGGCAAGGACTCTTCGGAGACTTGGATAGATGTCCCCATGTTCAATGGAAAGATGAATGCTGTGGAAGTCATGGAGTGGATTGAGGCTCTGAACAACTACTTCGAATACAAAGAAGTTCCTGAAAGTAAGAGGGTTAAGTTTGTAAAAACTAAACTCAAAGGTGCTGCACTTACATGGTGGAATTACACCCAAGGAGAAAGGGTAAAGAATGGGAAGAGTATGATATCTTCATGGAGCAGAATGCTGGAGAAGATCAAGTCCCAGTTCCTTCCATCTAACTATGAGGTGCAGATTAATAAGGAAAATGCAAATGCTCAAGCAAAAAGATATGGATGTAGCTACTTACACCGAGGAGTTTCACAAATACACTCTTCGTTGTGGGTACATGGAGGATGAAAAATCCAAGGTAGCAAGGTATCTAAATGGTCTAAGGATCAATATTCAAGATGAGATAAGTTTGTTTACCCCTAAAACCATAGAAAAATGCTTTCAAGTAGTATTAAGAGTTGAAGAGAAGCTGAAGAGGAAAGGCGAGTAGCAGAGTAGAGGAAGAGGTGACAGAAATTTTAGAGGCAGTTTTGGAGGAAGAAGTCCTAACCAGAGGCCTAGTGGTGAGTCTAGCCAAGAAGAACAAATTGGAGACTCAAGTAGTAGAGGAGGCTATTGAGGAAGAAGGCTAAATGAAAGAAGTGGGACAAATGGATCAGGTAGAGAATCTAAGTTCTCCAACATGAGATGTTATAACTGCAATCAGATAGGGCACCCGGCTTATAAGTGTCCAGAGAAGGCCTCAACTTCTCATGGTAGTGAGAAGAGGACCACTTTGATTCAAGAAGATGCAGGGAGTGTGACATCTCCTGAAGTGAGTTTGCAATCAGAAGTGGGAGAGAATCTGATGATCAAGAGGACACTACTCAAAGAACCAGTGAAGACTGAACCATTACAAAGGAGAGCACTTTTCAGGATCAATTGCAAAAGCAAGGGTAAAATATGCAAGGTAGTCATAGATTCTGGTTCAACAGATAATATGGTGTCTAGGGAAATGGTGGATAAATTGAACATAGAAAGGATTCCTCATCAAACTCCTTACAGAGTGTCTTGGGTAAGTGATAGTCAATCACTTTTGGTAGATGAACAAGCATATGTTGATTTTCAGATTGGAGAATATAAGGAGAGAATTTTATGTGACATTTTGCCCATGGAGTGTTGTCACCTACTTTTAGGTAGGCCATGGCAATTTGATAGGCAAGCATTGTATGATGGATAGGCTAACACATACACCATCAAGAAGGATGGAAAGACTTTTGTGATGACACCATTGCAGGAGGATACTGAAGCAAAGAAGGCAACCAAGATTATTTTGGTGGGTCAGAAAGAGTTTGTGAAGATTACTGAAGAAGAGACAAGGAAAGTTGAGGATCTCTCAAGGAGTGAGGTTACCAAAGCTCACAGTTTGAAGGTGATTTTAGTTTTGAATGATGGAGATCATATGGTAATGTTTGAAATGGATCAGCAGGAGGTCAAAGAGTAGGTCTGCAAGCAGCCACAAGCTGATTGGGATGAAGTGTTGCAAGTATGGGTTGAACCGGTGTTGTCATTGATGTCAACATACTCATGTTGTATTAATGAGAAGGAATGGATGAGCTGTGTGTTGAGGATATTGAGAAAATTAGTCTCAATCAGGAACAGTGAAGAACAATGATGACAACAAGGTAAAAGTCCAAGATAGGTTCAGGATTAGAGGATGGGGTTTAAAGGGTTTGTAGATATAAGTCTTGAGATGCTCCATTCAAGATTTTAGAGGTCCGTATAAAGATCTAGAGAAGTTATGGTTGTTCAAGTAAAACCGGTTTCGGTATGTGTTCAGTGGTGACAGAGTGAGACAGATAGGTCCGATGAGATCCGAAAATGTAGTATCCCATTCTATGGATTGGAGAAAGTGTTGAGGACATCCTTGTCAAGTGTCAAGTAGATTGGTTTGTGGCTTGAAGGTCTGGAAGAACCTATTCCTTTGTAACAGTGATGACAAACTATGTTCTTGAGGTTTCGGATGAAGGAGAGAAGGATTTCAGTAAGTAGAGGAAGTGCAGATGTTCCTGGTGATTTAGGAGAGCTTGTGGAGGTCCTTGGATTATGTTCAGTTCATGTTGATGGTCCGCATTAGAGTTGGATCCCAGAATTGAAGAAATACTTCCGGATGAAGGTGTTCTTTCTGTGACTGGTCGACCGGATGAATTATACACCTTGCGAATGTTCTTGTGGTTATTTGCTGACTTAGATGTTTGTTCCTAAGTTGATGTTGTGTATAAATAAAGGATTACGAAGTCATTTCAAGAGTGTGTTCATGGAGATGAGTGTGTTGTAGCAAAGAGAAGAGCGAAAGGCAGAGTAGAAGGTTTGAGCTTAAATGGAACTGACTCAAGCATAGTGAAGATGCTATTTACCAGTTCAAGTATGTGATACTTATTCCTTTGTAGATAGTGTGTCTCCTGTAGGCAGTGAGCCTCTTGTGAGCAGTGTGCTCGAGTAGTGAGCCCTAATTGGCATGTGCCATTTGTTCTTTCTATTCTTCTAACAGAGAATATTATCTCGGTTTAATCACCCCGTGGTTTTTCCCTTAACCGGGTTTTCCATGTCAAAATCTTGGTGTCTCATGTGTTGATGTGTTTCTGCTATTGATTTGTTACATTGTGCTCTCATGATTGATCTTCTATTATGCTGCTATTTAACAATGTGGAGTTAAGTACATAAAAGAGAGAAAGTTTTATACAACTGATTCACCCCCCCTCTTAGTTGTGTGCCCTAAATCTAACAATTGGTATCAGAGCTAAGTTCCTCTAAAAAGTGCTTAACCGCTTGAGGAGATCTAGGATGTCATCGTACAAGAAGGATAGTTTGAAATTTGATGGAACCAACTTTACTCTTTGGAAAGGTCGCATGAAATGTCACTTATAGTGTATGGGTTTTGCATACTGGTCCATGGTTACAAAAGCTTATGTACCTCCACAGGGTGGTTCGACAACCCTAAATGAAATCACATATGCTGAAAACAATATGTGGACCAAAGAGGCTCTTCTAAGTGCATTGTCTGACTCAAAGCTCTCAAATGTTATTGATCTACCAACTGCCTTTGAGATTTGGGGAAAACTGGAACTTTTGCATGAAGGAGATCAGTTTGTCAAATGTGCAAGGTTACAAAGTCTAAAAAGGAAATTTGAAAAACTAAAGATGAGAGATGATGAAAATATTACCTCTTTTATGCCAAGAGTTAATGAGTTGGTTTGAGGAATTAGAAATGCAGGTGGAATCTTAAGTGAAGAAGAGATTGTTGGCAAAGTTCTCAGATCCCTTCCTACTTCTTATAAAATCAAGGCTTTTGCAATCGAAGAATTTAGAGCTCACACAACAGTCACAAGAGATCAATTGGCTAGCAAGTTGGCTGCTTTTGAAATGGCTGAGTTTGGAGATGATCCTCCAAAGACTGAATCTGCATTCAAAGCCAGTGCCTCTGTAAAAGGGAAACAAAGGTTTGATCTGGGAGAAAACTCTTCAAGGAACCTATCATGGTATGAAAAAGCAAGAAAAGACTTGGAAGAAGAAGAAGCTGAAACTGCTCATCTTGAAGCTCTTATTGCAAAAAGACTGCCAAGAGGATCCGGTAAGTATGAAGGAAAATTGCCTTTCAAGTGCTTTAACTGCAATAAAATTGGTCATTTTGCCTCAAAATGTCCGGAGAGATTTTCAAGACCAAATCCTAACAAATCAAGATTTCAAAACAATTGTTACTATGTTCATGAAGAAGATGAAAATGAAGGAGTAACAGATGATGAATCAGAGACAGGAAACAAATCCAGTAATAAATAAGTATTTATTGCCATCAAAGAAGAGGAACCAATATCCTTTGTATCTGTCAATCATGAAGTTGAAGAAAAAGCTCTGGCTACTCAAGTTGGAGCAAAGGATGATTGGGTCATTGACAGTGGATGCTCTCACCATATGACAGGTGACAAGAATAAGTTCTTAAATTTGGAAAAGTATAAAGGAGGAATTGTAAAATTTGGAGATAATTCTACTGGCAGAATCAGAGGTAGAGGAACTATTTCTCTTGATGGAAAGAACAAAACAGGTAATGTACTATATGTTGAAGGATTAAAGCACAATCTTCTCAGTGTTGGACAACTAGTCGACAAAGACTATGATCTCAGATTTAGGAATAGAAAATGCAAGATCTTTGAAAGTTCTAGAACAGAGATTGCATCTGGTACCCAAACAAAAGGTAACATCTTTCACTTAGCTGGTACTAGTAAAAGTTATTTATTTGTTCAAGTTGATCAGAGTTGGTTATGGCATAGTCATGTGAACTTTGATAATATCATCAAGATAAGCAATACTCAGGCTGTAAGAGACCTTCCAAAATTGGTAAAACCTACAAATAGCTTGTGCAAAGAATGTTAGTTGGGAAAACAAAGAAGAATCTCATTCAAAAGCAAGGAACAATCTGCTACCGGATTATTAGACTTGGTTCATACTGACTTATGTGGTCCGACAAGAATTAGAAGTGTGCAAGGTGATAGATACTTCATGTTGCTAATTGATGACTACTCCCGGATGATGTGGGCAACCTTTCTAAAAGAGAAATCATAAGCTCTTGAGAAATTCAAAATATTCAAGGCTATGGTGGAAAATGAGACCGGATTAAAATTGAAATGTCTGAGGTCTGATAGAGGTGGAGAGTTCACATCTGGTGAGTTCATAAACTTCTGTGAGAAACATGGAATAAAAAGACAGTTGTCTATCCCTAGAACTCCACAGCAGAATGGAGTTGTTGAGAGAAAGAACCGGACCATCCAGGAAGCATCTAGGAACATGATGATGGAAGCAAATGTTCCTCAGATCTATTGGAGAGAAGCTGTCAGCACTGCAATCTACACTCTCAATCGAGTTCAAATTAGAAACTATACCGGTAAGACTCCTTATGAACTCTGGTTTGGCATTACTCCCACTGTGAGATACTTCAGAGTTTTTGGTAGCAGATGTTACATTAAAAGGGATGAAGATCTAGGAAAGTTTGATGCTAGAAGTGATGAAGGAATATTCTTGGGTTATTCTACTCAAAGCAAAGCATACCAGTGTTACAACAAGAGACTGAGAAAGATTGTAGAAAGTGTAAATGTGAAGGTTGATGAAGAAGTTGAAAGACCCTTAAGAATTCATGAGTATGATGAAGATGATTAGAATGGTATTCAGATTCAAGGTATCCAAGCCTCTTTTGAGGAACAAAGACAAGTTGATCCGGTAAGACAGGAAGAAGAGACATGTCTCAATGAGACTGATCAAGAGTTAGATGTACAAGAAACTCCCAAAGTTTCAAGGTACGTAACTCTAAACCACTCTGAAGATTAGATCATAGGTGACAAAAGCAAAGGGGTGCAAACAAGGAGGAGAATTGCTCAAAATTTAGATGAGTATTGTCTAATTTCAAAGATTGAACCTAAGATAGTAAATGAAGCCTGCAATGATGAAAACTGGACTAAGGCAATGGAGGAAGAACTGATGCAAATTGAGAAGAATCACACTTGGGATCTTGTTCCCAGACAAAGAAATAAAAATGTGATTGGAACCAAATGGGTCTTCCAGAACAAATTGAATGAAGCCGGTGAAGTAATAAAAAATAAGGCCAGATTAGTTTGCAAAGGTTACTCTCAAATAGAAGGAGTTGATTTTGAAGAAACTTTTGCTCCGGTGGCAAGAATTGAAGCAATCAGATTATTTCTTGCATTTGCTGCCTTCAAGGACTTCAAGGTGTATCAAATGGATGTCAAATCTGCCTTCCTAAATGGTAATTTGGAAGAAGAAGTGTATATTGAGCGACTGGATGGATTTCAATTGTCTGATCATAGTGACATGGTTTGTAAATTAAAAAAAGCACTGTATGGACTGAAGCAAGCCCCAAGAGCCTAGTATGAAAGATTGGATAAGCATCTTTTGAAGATTGGTTTCAATAAAGGTACTGCTGACAGTAATTTGTATTTCAAAATTGATCATGAAAATATCGTAATTGTTGAAGTATTTGTTGATGATATCATTTTTGGAGGAAGAGATAGTATGTGTAAAACTTTTGCAAGTCAAATGAAAAGTGAGTTTGAGATGTCAATGCTTGGAGAAATAAATTTCTTTTTGGGTCTACAAATTACTCAAACAAAGAAAGGAATCTTCATTTCTCAGTCAAAATATGTGAAATAATTGTTGAAGAAATTTGGGATGGAAAACTCAAAGCCAATGAACACTCCAATGGCAACCGGATGCAAGTTGAGCAAAGATGATGACTCTCCCAAGATTGATCAGACAAAATATAGGTCAATGATTGGAGGACTATTGTATCTCACTCAAACTAGACCATATATTATGCAAGTTGTTGGTCTTGTTGCTAGATTCCAAGCTGATCCTAGAGAATCTGATGTTATGGCAATCAAGAGGATTTTTAGATATTTAAAGGGGACAGTTGAGTATGGTCTATGGTATCCTAGAGATCATGATTTCTCTCTTCATACATATACAGATGTAGATTGGGCAGGAGATGTGGATGACCGGAAGAGTACCAGTGGTGGAGCATTCTTTTTGGGAAAAAGATTAGTTTCTTGGCTCAGCAAGAAACAAGAGGCAATATCTCTGTCTACAACTGAAGCAGAATACATTGCAGCAGCTAGTAGTTGCACTCAAATCTTATGGATGAAGTAGATGCTAAGAGACATTAAAGTAGAATATGAGGAGCCTATCACAATTTTCTGTGATAATTCAAGTGCAATAAATATTTCTAAGAATCCGGTGTTGCATTCTAAGACCAAGCACATATCTATCAAGTTTCACTTTCTAAGAGAGCAAGTGAACAAGGATGAAGTCAGATTGGAGTATGTGCCCTCCAAGGATCAGATTACAAATATCTTTACTAAACCTCTTCCTAAGGACTCTTTTGAGTATCTTAGGGAGAAGTTAGGGGTTATTGCCCCTCCGATGATGAACTAGGATGCACTAATGTGCATCAGTTCGGTGGATATCACAGTCATATCTTATGGTCTGGATTGATGATGGGGAGCTGCTACTCAGGGGGAGCAGCAGGTGTGATTATAAGGTTGCAAGTATGAGCCCTTTGCCATTGATGTCAAAGGGGGAGAGAAGACGTGAAAAACAAGTGGTTAATGATCAAAGGGGGAGCAGTACAAGAAGAGAAGACATGTGAATAGTTGTTGTTGATAGGGGGAGTTGTGACAATAAGGAGAAGTTCTTGTCTTGATGGTTTTTCACATAATATGTTGCCATCAACGACAAAGGGGGAGATTGTTGCAAGTATGGGTTGAACCGGTGTTGTCATTGATGTCAACATACTCATGTTGTATTAATGAGAAGGATTGGATGAGCTGTGTGTTGAGGATATTGAGAAAATTAGTCTCAATCAGGAATAGTGAAGAACAGTGATGACAACAAGGTAAAAGTCCAAGATAGGTTGAGGATCAGAGGATGCAGTTTAAAGGGTTTGTAGATATAAGTCTTGAGATGCTCCATTCAAGATTTCAGAGGTCCGCATAAAGATCTAGAGAAGTTATGGTTGTTCAAGTAAAATCGGTTATGGCAGGTGTTCAGTGGTGACAGAGTGAGACAGATAGGTCCAGTGAGATCCGGAAATGCAGTATCCCATTCTGCGGATTGGAGAAAGTGTTGAGGACGTCCTTGTGAAGTGTCAAGTAGATTGGTTTGTGGCTTGAAGGTTTAGAAGAACCTATTCCTTTGTAACAGTGATGATAGACTGTGTTCTTGAGGTTTCGGATGAAGGAGAGAAGGATTTCAGTAAGTAGAGGAAGTGCGGATGTTCCTGGTGATTTAGGAGAGCTTGTGGAGGTCCTTGGATTATGTTCAGTTCGTGTTGATGGTTCGCATTAGAGTTGGATCCTGGAATTGAAGAAATACTTCCGGATGAAGGTGTTCTTTCTGTGACTGGCCGACCAAATGAATTATACACCTTGTGAATGTTCTTGTGGTTATTTGCCGACTTAGATGTTTGTTCCTAAGTTGATGTCGTGTATAAATAAAGGATTGCAAAGTCATTTCAAGAGTGTGTTCGTGGAGATGAGCGTGTTGTAGCAAAGAGAAGAGCGAAAGGCAGAGCAGAAGGTTTGAGCTTAAATGGAACTGACTCAAGCATAGTGAAGATGCTATTTACCAGTTCAAGTATGTGATACTTATTCCTTTGTAGACAGTGTGTCTCCTGTAGGCAGTGAGCCTCTTGTGAGCAGTGTGCTCGGGTAGTGAGCCTTAATTGGCATGTGCCATTTGTTCTTTCTATTCTTCTAATAGAGAATATTATCTTGGGTTAATCACCCCGTGGTTTATCCCTTAACTGGGTTTTCCACGTCAAAATCTTGGTGTCTCATGTGTTGATGTGTTTCTGCTATTGATTTGTTACATTGTGCTCTCATGATTGATCTTCTATTATGCTACTATTTAACAATGTGGAGTTAAGTACATAAAAGAGAGAAAGTTTTATACAACTGATTCACCCCCCCCTTCTCAGTTGTGTGCCCTAAATTTAACATGAAGAAGATGCTATCATAGTAGGAACCATTGTTTGTCCTCTAAAGCCAACAAGAGTTGAAAGACAAACATCTTCTACCATACCAGCAGTACAAGAAGCATCAAACAAGGTTTTGAATGCAGGCATTCAGGTAGAGATGACAGTAAGCAATCATGGCGTACAACATCCAAGTTTGGTTGCAAGCACTCACTCATGGCAAGGTGTGAGTAGAGCCTATAATTCTATGCATGAGTTTTTGATTCCATGGAAGCAAGTTGTAGTCCAGAGGTCGTGGGGAAGGCCTGATGCAGTGAAGGATATAGGTGGAGCAAGCCAAAGAGTCAACTCATGGGACATGAGTTCTTTTCTAGGTGGGGTGTATGGTGCAGGAGCACCTAACACAAGGTGGCCTACGTGAGGCATTTAAGTTCATGTTTTGTTTTAAAATAGGTTTTGTGTTGTAATAAGGTCTATTTGATTAATGCATTTTGATTTATGTTGTAAGTCCCTAGTGACTTAGGTCATTTTGGTCAAGTTGTTAGTTTTAGACAATTGGAATCAGTTAGTTTTCTCCCAGCCACTTGGAATTAGTTAGTTTTCTCCCAGCCGCTTGGAATCAGTCTCCCAACCGCTTGGAATAGGGTTGGTACTCCTCGGGGCAAGCTTATAAACCCCAGAGAAATGAATCAAATGCATATAGATTAGATATTGTAATCAGATCAAAGCAAGAGAAGGATTGAATGTAATCGTGCATTGTGTTAAGGATAAATCAAACTATTTCCTGTGTTGTCAATTTATTTTCGATTCCCTGTAATTACCAATTGCATAGTTGTAGATTTCCTTTCCCTTCTATGTTTTCATTGTTGCAAAATGTCGATGTGAAGCATTCCACTGGTGAGATTTCTATCAAAATTAGTGGAATGGCTTCATTGTATCATATTTGTTTGTTTCCTATTATGTTTCATGATTTGGCGATGCAGATGTTCCAGATCACGGGTGCTAGGGTTTGACTGGAGGAGTTGGAGTTGCTATCGGTGAGACAGAGGTCATCAGAAAAGCATTCCTTACTCAAAGCGACGAGGGTGGTCTGGCTGAAGAGAGGATCGAGCCATTGACAGGAGATCCATCATGAGGAATCGGCTGGCGGCAAGAGATCTTAGTGTTTGGCCAAAGGGATTCCTCACACCGAAGAGCAATTGGTCCATCAGCGCATCGGCCTAAATGTGTAAGTGTTCACCGATAACAAGAGTCCCGCCAAAGACACTAGCATCGACGTAAGTTTTGAATGTATATTATGAATGCATATCACAAAAGCATGTTGAGAATGTATCTTTCGTCGAATACAAATGGTGACTGGTCATATCGGTGAATCAGGATATTACCACTGATTATAGCAAGTTACTCCAAGCATAGACTAAGTTGGAGTATTGGTACATCAGCTAAGGTATACAAGTGTTCGCCGATGGTATTGTTCTTGCCGATAGTCAGAGTCGTGGGTCCTCACGTCAGCATGACTGTAATGGTTATTGTGACAGGTTGCAAGGTGGTTGATGGTGGAAGTCTTACTGATTGAGGCTCCCCATTAAGAATTCATGATAAGGGATGTCTGTAGTTGCCATGTTTCAAGTTTGAGCCTCTGGTGTGAAGATTTGAGCGAGTTATGTTCACTAGAGTAAAAATTGTTTTTCTGTGTATTTAATGATGACAGGGAGAATGTATTTTGCTCCGCATTTCTCCACATTTAAGTTTTACAGTCTACAGTTTTGGAATGAAATTTGTAATGATGTTATGTTCCTTCACTCGAAATGGTTCATGATTTGGTGCTCCGCAAGCGATCTTTTATTTTTGACAATGGCTGAAAGTAATGTTCAAGTGCTCCAATTTGAAGCATCTCATGGATAAAGTGTTTAGAGGTTGTGTGGATGTTCTTGGTTATTGTAACATGCTTGTGGATGTCTCTAGATCATGTTCCTACCTTTTGATTGGTTCGCAAAGTATAATTCAGATCATGCATGAAGCGTGTTCCTAAAAGTCTTAGTGTCAACTCTAGTCTTGGCCGACCTGGTTGTTCTCACTACTTGCGATTATGCTTTGAAGATTGTGGAAGCATGTTGTTGCGTGGAAGATTGCAATTAAGTCCCAGCTAAGGCATGGCATCATCCGCATTCACTCTTTTCTCTCTCGAATTTGTTTAAGTCTAGACCTATCTTAATGTATGTATGTTTTCTGACCTTGGAGATTGTTCCAATGGTTGATGATTGTAATGCTGACCTTGATGTTAATTCCAAGGTTGATGAATTGTATAAAAATATGTAATAAAGTCATGAATTAGGTATCGATGTGCGAAAATGTGAATATAACTGTGTGTAAGTGAAGAAGGCAAAAAATAAGAAGAATTAGTGTGCTTCAATGGAATTGAACCCTCGCATGGAGTAGATGCTAATATCTTAGTTCATCAACTTTGGTAGTGAGCCACCCACTGGTAGTGAGCCACCCCATTGGCAGTGAGCCCTTTCTTCTTGTAGTGAGCATTCTAGGTAGGGAGCCTCTGATTTTTGGTATTGTTATTACATATTATATTGTGACCTAACACTCACCATGGTTTTTCTCTTATTGGGTTTTCCACGTAAAAATTTGGTGTCTCATGTGTGAATGTGTTTAAGTTTCTAATTTTATGCTTTCATGGTTAAAATATAATAACAATGATTAAGTGGTTGATGTGTTAATGGTTTTGAAGTTTTGGTTACAACTGATTCATCCACCCCTCTCAGTTGTCTTGCGCTTTTCAACAATTCTTAGGTGAGTTTGTTATTTTATACTTAGATGATATTCTAATTTTTAGTAAGACAAAGGAAGAACATTTGTGGCATATTAGACAAGTATTGCAGAGGTTGAGAGAAGTGAAGTTGTTGATAAACATCAAGAAGTGTAGTTTCATGAAGGAACAATTGGTATATTTGGGATTTGTGATTTCTGCAGAAGGATTGAAGATGGACCCTGAGAAGGTTAGAGTAATTATTGAGTGGCCAACACCTGTGAACATTGGAGAGGTCAGATCATTTCATCGATTAGCAAGTTTCTACCAGAAGTTCATCAGAAATTTTAGTTCAGTATGCACACCTATGCCAGAGACAATGAGAGGTGACAGAAAGGATTTGAAGTGGACATTAGGAGTAGTTAAGAGTTTTGAGTTATTGAAGCAAAAAGTGATAGGGCAACCAGTGTTAGCATTACTAGATTTCAACAAAGTATTTCAAGTTGATTGCGATACCAGTGCGAGTACAATAGGAGTAGTGTTAAGTCAAGAAGGGAGACTAGTAGCATATTTCAGTGAAAAGTTGAATGATGCAAGGAAAAGATTTTCAGTTTATGATTAGGAGTTCTATGCCATAATTCAATCTTTGAAGAAGTGGAGATATTACTTGGTGCCTAAGGAATTTCTGTTGTACACCGATCATCAAGATTTACAGTATTTGAATAGTCAAGGGAAGTTGAATCAGAGACATATGAGATGGGTAGAATTCATGTAGAGTTACACTTTTGTATTAAAGCATAGAAGTGGGAAGTCAAACAAAGTTGTAGATGCATTAAGCAGAAGAAGGAATTTGCTGACAGAGATGAGATTAGAACTATTAGGATTTGAGGAACTGAAGCATATGTATGAAGAGGATCTTAATTTTGCAGAACCATGGAAAGCATGTAAGGAACCTATTGTGACAAATAGAAGTAAGTGGTTGGATTATTTTATTCAAGAGGATATGTTGTTCAAGGGAAATCAATTATGTATATCTAGGAGTTCGGTGAGAGACAATTTGATAAAGGAGAAACATAGTGGTTGATTGATAGGACATTTTGGAATTGATAAGACAGTAGATTTGGTAAGTGAACATTACTTTTGGCCTCAGATATATAAGGATAATAGGAAGTTTGTTCAGAGTTGTAGAGTATGTCAAGTTGCAAAAGGAAGTAGTCAGAATACTAGTTTGTACAAATCTTTGATAGTACCAGAGAGACCTTGGGAAGACATAAGAATGGATTTCATATTAGTTTTTCCAAGAACACAGAGGGGATATGATTCTATAATTGTAGTAGTTGATGGATTTTCAAAAATGACACATTTCATTCCTTGTAAGAAGATAAATGATGCAGTGCATGTTGCTGACCTATTTTTCAAGGAGATTGTGAGATTGCATGGATTACCTAAGAGTATAGTTTTAGACAGAGATACAAGATTCATTGGATACTTTTGGAGGACATTGTGGAAGAAAATGAAGACAGACCTAAAGTTCAGTTCAGCATTTCATCCACAAACAGATGGACAAACAGAAGTGGTAAATAGGAGTTTGGGTAACTTGTTGAGATGTTTAATAGGAGATAAAGCAGGGAATTGGGATCTAATTCTACCGCAAGTAAAGTTTGCATACAATAATTTAGTAAATAGGAGTGCATAGAAGACACAATTTAAAGTTGTGACAGGATTGAAACCTAGAGGAGTTGCAGAATTGAGGGACATCAGTATGGAGAACAAGAGAAGTGTAGAGGTAGAAGAATTTGCAGAATACATGGAGACACTACATAATCAAGAAAGAAAGCATTTGGAGGAGATGAATAGTAAGTATAAGAAGCAAGCAGATGAGAAGAGGAGACACAAAGAATTTCAATTGGAAATGAAGTAATGGTATATCTAAGAAAAAAGAGATTTCCAGTAGGGACATACAACAAGATGAAGATGAAGAAGTTTGGACCATGTAAGATTCTTAAGAAGTTTGATTCAAGGAATGCATATGAAATGGAGCTACTGGAGACATTAGGTATATCACCTATATTCAACATTGTAGACTTATATCAGTATCATGAAGGAGAATCAAGTGAAAACATTGGAGAAGGATTGAAGAATTAGTTACCACATCAACCACCGAAGCAGATACAAGACATCTTGGACAACAGAGTTGGATGCAGCACCAAAGGCAAATAGTACAAAGAATACTCAGTCTAGTGGAAAGGAAGACCAGAAGAGGATTAATCATGGATATCTCAGGCTGAGGTAGACCGCCTTGGTTTTCCTCTAGCCCCAACAAAGTGAGGGACTCACTTTTTCAAAAACCCTAAGTGTCTGATGTAGGAGCATCCTAGGTTGCAGAGCAATCTTGCATCAACCAAAAACAATTGTATTCTTTTCTTTTCTTTCATTTTTAGTTCAGTTCAGTCATTTGCAGTTTCAACATTTTCTACCACATTTTGCTGCATCTTCATATCAAAGCTCATAGAGCAGGATTTAGCATCTATACCATGTTAACTACATCATATTCATATTTAAAGTGATTTGGATTTGTTTTCTAAGAGTTATCGTTATCAGAAGATCATCAGCTTTCACAGAGCAGAGCATTCAGATAGACAGTTGGAAAGAGAAGGTTACAGAGCAATTCTGTGACTTGTGGAGCCTAATGCAACTTTATACACGGCATATAAGGATCAGATAGACCTTCCTTGAGGTCCGCACCAAGTTTCATTCATTTGCGGAGCAACACCACATGTTTCTACACATTACATCTTTCATTGAAGTTTGTAACCTCTTGTGGCTGACGCGGAGGATTCTATGAGCTTGAAGATGATATATATATATCTCTTAGATGCATTAGGAAGTCAGTAGTTCAATAATGTGATTTTGATAGTTTTATAAGGGAGAATCTTTTCAGGAGGCACTTCAATGCCATATCTTGCATATTTGTTGTAACCCAAAAAGCAAGCCTATGAGCCCTTTGATTGTAGCCCGCATATTGCTGGCATATAAGCATTTTGATCATTTGATATATATATTAAGCATTTTAATGTTCCATTGTGTTCTATGATTGTGTTGTTTCCATTGTGTTTACTCTAGCTGCATGGTTTGGACAGTTCATTCTGTGAACCCTCCAACTATGACCGCACCAATAGAACAAGCATGAGATGTAAAATATTAATCATCACGAGTTACATCATCATTACAAAAGAATATGTCATCTAAAGAGCATAGCTCTATGGATGTAAGGCTATCGTGACATGTAAAAGGAATATCATTATAAGGTGCATTAATGTCATGAATAGGTAAAGGAGGTGTAACCATATCATCCATATTCATCATACAAGGTGTATCACAAGGAAAGACCTCATTGCATATGTACTCATAACTATCACTATCCACAGGATCATCATGAAGTTCATGGTAAATTGAAGTGGATGTATCTAAAAGAAAAGGATTATAATAACCAACTCAATGAAGGAGCAAAAATGTAAAACATGATAGAATAATACTTTCATAGGAAACACATTCTTGTCCATAGTATAAAAATTCATAAGAGCATCAAGGATAGATGGATGGTGTGTCACAAAGGATAGGAACATGTCAAAATAAAAAATTTATCATGCATAACAACCAAGGAAAATGAGTTAGAAAGAGCTATAATGATAGATTATCCAAGGTTGGGAAGGTGGGACCAAATAGTTATATCATTAAATATGACAAAGCCCTAATCAAGGTATGATAAATGTATACAAGCAAAAGTATATCCAAACCCTAGGAAATCTAAACGTGAATGAAAAATTAAAATTATATCAAATCTAAAAAGCCTAAGAGGAATGAATGCATAACCCTAAGGTCAAACCCTAGGTTGTGTAAGAGTAGACAAGCTCACCAAATACACCAGTAAAACATCTAATGTAGATTAATCTAGGGTAATTAAATACATGCAAGTAATAACGTATAATTAACTTAAATTAATTAGAGCTAGAAATTTGATAAATTGAAATAGTATTTTAGGAATTAAATCCAAAGGAATAAGGTACGTATCTTTGGGAACTACGATGAAAAATAAATATTAATGTTGCTCATCTTAGTCATCTAGGTATAGAAAATAAATGCTTACATTTTTAAGAATGACTTTGGCTTCATACAATCTTTAAAATGCATATGACTTGAATATAAGCCCCTTAGGGTCATACTTGAGTACCGTGGGAATGATCTAATGTGTAGGGTCTACTTGTAAGCTACAGGATCATCCTAATGTAAACTTTACAACTTGATTCAATGTCAAATCTAATATTTGAAAGTGCATAAGGACAATAGTATTCAAGAATACCTTTGGGGAAGTTGTCAGATTACTAGGGTTAAGTTCTCCTAGGTCAAACCCCTTGATGGACTGATTTTATGGCCTTTGGTGAATATTCAAAGATTGCATTCTCACACATGCAGATGGCCTATGTAGATTTTGATACAATGGGTTCCTTTTAAGTTCTAAATTAAAAATGTTCCTAAAATGATTTCTCCTTGTAGTCAATTAAAAATTAATTGCACATTGAATGCCTTAAAATACCATGACATAACAACATGTTACACAAACATGTACCAAGTTAGCTCCCAACAGTTAATAGAAAAGGGCAAGAGTTGAAAATTTTAATTTTAATTTTAAAAGTTTGAGATCAAACCCAAGCTCCACAAGATTGGTGGGGACAAGAAAGTGAAGATCTCAAAATGGGGATTGAATGCATGGATATGTGTGCGAGCATCGATGCGATAAAAGGCTAACAATGGTGAATATACAAGACTATATGTAACCAAAGATATGATAAAATCAAATGTGTAAGAATGAGTGTAACTAAATATAAAATAAAACTAGATAAAAATAAAAAAATAAGTCAAAATTAACACAAGATTATGTCACATATTAATACATAATTGTTTCAAGTCATTCCTTCAAAATAGATCTAAAACTCAATGGAAATTGACATGGGTATACAAATCATTAATTTTCCAGTCTATTTTTGATTTCCTTTGATATTTTGTTTATTTTATGTGGTTTCTCCCTCTTGACTATTTTCTTTATTTTATTCTACTCTCCTTATTATCATTGTGTCCCTTAGCCTTGGTACCTTGGGCTCTTCCCCCAAGTGACCCATTGGATCCCGTGCCACACCACTCCTCTCTTTTTATTCAGTCTTGGTCTGTAGTTGATCATTTTTCATTCTCTTTTCTGGCTATATTTCTCCTGATGATGGATCACGGAGTGTGATCTGAAACGTTGAGAAAAAAAAAAAATCTTAAACACAGTCAAATCCGGAAGCATCTCAATCACATGGGTATACAAATTTCACCATTACACTCATAAATTAAAAATTATCTATTATTTGGATTATAAAATTTAGTGAATTCATTTTTTCACATTATTAAAAATAAAACAAATTTAAAATTTACTGTTCACCCTCAACTTTAATAGGACCCACTTATTAAAAATCATACCTAATAGGTATGATCACCATTTCCTTTGTCCGGGAAAAAGGCATATCAATGAGCTCAATGATGACTTTTACAACTCATATGTACTATGTAAGTTAGTTGGAGAGGGCAATCCCAACCTTTAGTTACGGAATTTTGAGAGAATACTATTCCAAGGAAGACATAAAATGTGGGGAAAAAGCAAATTAGCACGTTGTACATTGGGCCATGTTCTTTGATGATAGCAAGTAATAATAAAGCTGCTTGAATGGGTATCTTGAAAGGCTTTAAATCTACTAGTGTCTTTTTCAAGCCATGTTCCATGGTGTGATGGAACTAACTGGTTCAATAACCCTTTTTAACAAAACTTTTGTAAGGGTAATATGTGGGCCTTCAAGTAAACTTTGTTACGCCCTGGGAACCAAGCATTGCCTTGAACTATTTGTTATCTTTCCCAAGAAAGAGTTTGACAATGAAGGGATTGTACCCAATGGCATGGTCCCATATTAAGTTGTGTGTACGTCTACATTTAGTTGGATGTGGCACCTAATTATCAAGTGTTTATGTGGCTCATATGAGCCTCCCCAATATGAAAGTGGGGCTATCATATCATCCTTCCTCGCATTATTTAGTGTGACAACTATGATCCCATTATCACCTTTTTAGGTGTGACCCGTAAGGGAAAGGATAAAAAGAATGTTTATGTATGTATGTAGTTATCCTTTTGCTTATTCGAGTTTAACTTTAAATTTATTTCATTTCCTTAATAAGCTTAAGAATATAAAGTAAATGTTAAAAGAAATAAGGGGAGAGAAATATGTTTAATTTAGTGTTAGATGTTGATTCTAGTAGATGGAGGGGATTAAGAGGAGGAGTTGCATTGTTGGATAAGTTCAAATTTTTGTGTTCTTTTTTATATCAATTTTGACAGGACTTTGAGCAATGATGTCCTTGCCAAGTGTGGTGTTGTATTTACAACTACGATATTGTCTACTATGTATAGTGATATCGTGTAGGTTTGCATTAGTGTGTGATTGACGTACTAGTGTCTCGTATTATTATGGTGGCGTCCTCTATAACTTCTAATAAAAAAATTCTATAATCTTTGACAATGTCGTATGCCCTTGTACCTACACTAAAAATGATTATTTTGGTACAATTGGTTCTTGTGGCACATTTGGCGATTCAGCTCAATTAAATCACCATGATGATTCAATGGGATATATAGAGACTACTAGAAATGTGTGAGAGCCTTGGGTGCAAAAGTGGATGTGCATTGCTATGTAATAAAGGAGGTTCCTATTGTGCAAGGGTGTTGCCTATGTGCTCTTTTTGCTTCCCTTGGATTCAGTTCCCCCTGATCCCTCTTTATTAAGTCAAATTTGAGTGTTTTTATTGTTAAGGGTGGATTAGGATCTACATGAGGTATAAGAGAGAAAAGCAAGAGTTTGGGTGGGAAAAGTCAAATTTGAATGTAAGGTAAATGATTGTACACTAGTGTCTAAGGTGTCAAAAAGGTGGGGATTGGAACGTAGATGGAAGTTTTAGGTGTGGACAAGGTTATTTGTGATATCCGATGTAGGTTCAAGGACATTTATTACATCAAATGGTTAAAAATAGGCAGTCATGCTTAATAAAAAAAGGCACTAAACATGAGTGCTAAATGAGAGGGAAAGTACTAAGTATGCACTTCTTTTCTTGATAGTTACGTATTGTGCATCTTTTAGGATGAATTGTACCCAAGTTATCTCGATTTTAATGTCATGAAATTCCTTCTTTGCATTCTAAAAATCATATGAAGCGGTCTTTATCAAATTTCATAGTTTAAAATCTTATAAATATAATGATTATCATAATCACAATATGTACACGTTCAATTAATGGCATAACCCTTATTCTATGTTGACATAATTTCACTTAGACATGTTACAATATGTAAAATGTATTTTTAAAATTCTAATCCAATCCCTTCCCATTATAAGAGAGCTTAAACCCCAAACATATTATGCAATATATTGTTGCAGAGGAGAAAAGTGCACACCTTGCCTTTTAATTTTGTTTTACAGTCACTTTTGGCCTTGCAACAAATACTTTGTCCAAATTATCAATTTGTTCTATTTTGTGTATAAGTTGACACATACTTGAAGCCTATTATCTATCATCCCACCTTGGTCCCAAATGGTTCAAACCAACTATCACTACATCCATTCTTATACCTTGGACTTTGATCACTGGTGTGGATCTATCCTTTGGACAAGACCACCATCTATCTTTTGAACAAGTCCACCCTTGCATCCCTATCCTCATAATTCAAACATGTTTTTCTACCTTCTCGAGCCAAAATTTTCAAATAGTTTGATTTTTACTTGTCATCTTATGCACCAAATACTTTGAATTAAACACCTAAGATCTTGTATTTAAAGACAAGCCTTAGGTCATTAGTACATCATTAGATAATCTCATCAAAAGATCATATTAGAGAGCATTATCTACACTCTTACATCAACATCACATCATTACATTAGCATTGACATTAACAGACACTATATTGTCATCTAGGCACTTGTATCAAGTTGTGTGGCGTGTCATCAATCTCTATACATTGACAAAGGGCTTTAACCCATTATCAAGGAAGTTGCAAACTTTCCCTTTAAATATACCAAATTCCAGAGGGTCTTTTTAGAATCCCCTTTGTGTTAGACTAAAATACAATCAGAGGCGATTAAGTACCAAAATAATATCAATAAAGGACATATTTATGTGGAACCAAAGCATCCATGGACTAAACTATAGGTGTGACCTAGTCTAGAGTAGGCTTAGATTTATAGTCCAGGTTCATCATACTCTAATAAGTGCAAATCTAATCTTAGGCTCCATATTTTGATTATCGATCGCAACATACAATATAAGATCCTCATTGACAACTATAAATGAACACAGAGTTAATCCCTTCTAACCTCTTTCACTTATTATTTACATTTATTAAGAGAAGCTATTACTTAATTTAGGAACTGATTAATTATTGATCTATTTTGTCATTAATTAGACACTAAATTAATTGAAAGGTGTGTTTATTTCTCTACATTTGGGTGAACCTAACCTTTTGATCCCCTCTAGTGCTTTTCTCCAGGGTTAACCCTCTTTCCATTTTTGAATTGTAATATAATTTTTTTTATTTAATCCACTTCTTAAATCTAAAATTTGCATACTTGCTTAACATTAAATTTTCTACTTTTTTTTGTCAATCATGTATTAGGTATGTATGCCTTGAAGCATGTTCCAATATTTCATCTTTCCATTCAGGTTATCCCTAAACTCAACCCTTCAATTGCAATAGGTCATTTTAAGATTCCCATTGTTCAAAATCTAAATACATCCATGTACCTAAATGAGAAGTATCCATTTGACCATGATTCTCATTTTGAAAATATTGAAAATCAAAATAAATTAGATATTTCAAACAAGTTGTAACATCTTAGATAGGGCATTAGCAAACTTGCTAATGATTCTAATCCTTTAGCATTAGTATATGCACTTCATAGTTTACTCATGATAAAATCTTGGTATGGAAGTGCTCAAAGGTATTGGCCAAATTTTTAGCAAATCTAATGCTCCTAATGATGTTTTCTCCCCTTCACATTCCCAATCTCCTTCTTCCATTATCCCTTCCTAGCTCCAATCACATACATTTCCCAAACCACCACATATCATCCCTTCCTCCACAATCCCATCCCAACCCATTTACACCCCACTCATCATCACACATTCCCACTCACCCCTTCAACATTTGCCAACCCTCTCTTCAAAGCATCACGAAAAAAATTAGTGGACTTGAAAATAGGTTCAATACTTTCCCTCTAAGCTCTAAGAAGGATTTGAATCATGAACTAACTCATAATTCTAAATCTTATCCCATTTCTAATGGGCTTTTTTGTTAGGATTTTAATCCCTGAATAGTCAACCGGTAGACTAGGATATTGAAACACCTTAATATTATGTGATCAAATACAAATATGTTTGTTATATAATTAAATTAAGCAACGTTAAAACAAGCACATGAAATAATACATAAATCACAGACACACATGAGATAAGTTTACGTGGGAAAGCGTTACGAGAAAATCCCACCAATAAAAAGATATTAACAATTGTATTCACATACAAAGTTACTTCTAAAATAATGTCTCTCTTGTAGAGTCTTAATTTGTAGACTATTGCATGCAACCTCACAACAAGCTTTCACACCTTTAGAAAATTAGTACTCAACCAATAAAACCTTATTCCATTTGTACAAGCAGATAAATATAGCCATCTTCATGGAAGACCAACCATCTAGCTATTTGATTGCTATGCAGAATATCAACAATCACATAACCATCTCATGACCGTACCATGACATCAACATACCACACATTACATGAAAACGTGACTTCTCCATATGGATGATCAACACACATAATAAGTCACTACTACTCACACTTGGTCATATTTTGTTGGCCAACTTTACCTAAACTTTGTACATGTCTTCCTACACTACAACCAAATATCATCTATGGCTAGTGGTAGCAAAGACAAATGCTTGATTTCTTCTAGCTACTTGTAGTACCTTTGAGTACCCTCTAGAACATCACCATGCTATTATATGTCACCACATGTATCACAATAATATTTCAAGTGCACCTACATTGTCATACACACTTTGGTAACTTAGTCAGACAAATATGTGGTTGTGAGTTCTCCTCCAAATGACTTGTGGTTGCAACCATAGAAACACTAGACTTAAAAAAGTCTTCTTGCTAAAGTGCAACATTTAAAACTCAACCTAGCATACCACACATTGCATGAAATGTGACTTCTCCATATGTATGACCAACACAAATAATAAGTCACTACCACTCACACTTGGTCAAATGTTGTTGGCCAACTTTACCTAAACTATGTACATTTCTTCCTACAGTACAACCAAATATCATCTATGGCTTGTGGTAGTAGAGACAAACACTTGATTTCTTCTAGATACTTGTGGTACCTTTGAGTACCCTCTATAAAATTACCATGCTCTTATATGTCACTGCATGTATCCCAATAATGTTTTAAGTGCACTTGCATTGCCATACACACTCTAGTAACTTAGTCAGACAAGTATGTGGTTGTGAGTTCTCCTCCAAATGACTTGCAATTGCAACCATAAAACACTAGACTTAGAAAATTCTTCATGCTAAACTACGACATTTAAAACTCATCCCAACCTACCACAACTTACCACAACTAACTCTATAGTTGTTTACCAGTCTATAGTCAAACAATGTTAACATGAATTTAGAACAAGTTCCCCAGCTTCTCTCACTAAAAACCTTACTAGGAACTCTCTATGGGTGAATAGCACACCAAAGTTACAACATTATCCCACTTTGATATTTATTGTAGGAGAGTTTATAGCATTCCAAGAAATTAACATCATGTATGAGACTAGGATAAACCCATCTCAACTTTGCACCACAAAAACTTAGTAGTACAAACATGTTTTATCAAGGAATCAATATTATTTACTTGAGTTTCAATTTTCTCCATCTAAACCTTTATTATCTCAACCATTTTCCTAACAAAATGATATTGCACATCTACATGATTAGTTCTAGCATGTTAAACAAGATTTTTAGCCCGACAAATTACACTCTAAGAATCACAATTCAATATTGTAAGACTTAAAACCAATATCGTTACCTAGTATTTATAATCACACATCTTATGTACAAGCTCATGTTTCCACCATGTACTCTTCTTGAGTTGTGTATAACACAACTATCTACTATCACTCACTCATCCAACATATTGCTACTTTATTAAGAGTAAAGACATAACCACTTGTTAATCTCTGGTTATCTAGATCTCCAACCCAATCAAAATCAACAAACCCATGTATGTTCAACATCTTACCAACATCATTGGTACCATGATAACACAAACATTAATCCAAAGTTCCATTCAAGTACCTAAAACCTCTTTTAACCTAGGTCTAATGTTCTTTTCTATGATATGACATGAACCCACTTAGGATTCCCATTGTTTGAGCAATGATTGGCCTTGTATAGACTATTGCATACATAAGTCTACCTACAACACCTCCATATGGAACATTGCACTTGTCCTACAAAGCCTCCACAAACTTAGGATACTATTCCTAAACTCAACTTAGTGCCTACTCATAAAAGGAAACTTACAATATTATTTTCATGCATGCTAAACTATCACAAAATAGCCTTAAGACATTTCATCTAGTTTAACCGTAGCTTCTTGCCAGCCCTATCTCTATAGATCTCCATTCCAAGTATGTATCTTGCAGCACAAAGATCTTTCATGTATCAAATCTACTAGATAATTAAGCCTTGAGTTCCTTAATTAATGTCTTATTCCCAATGATAATCATATCATCAATATATAAAATAACATTTAAAACATGGCCACCAAGTTGTTTGTATTACACACAATGATCAACATTGTTCCTTTCAAAACCTAATTCTAATGCATATGAATCACACTTTTGATACCACATTTGCAGTGACTACTTCAACCCATATAGAGACCTTTTTAGTTTACAAACCAAATTTTCCTTTCCCTTCACCTTGAATTTTTTGAGCTAACTCATATAAATTTCCTACTCTAAATCTCCATGCAAGAATATAGCCTTAATATCCATCTACTCCATTTTAGAATCAACAGATGCAACAATGGATAAGAACATCCTAATGGAATTCAACTTAGCTATAGGAGATAGGATCTCACTGAAGTTTATTCCCTCTACCTAGGAATACCCCTTTGCCACTAACCTGGCCTTGTACCTATCCAATGTACCGTAAGTTTAAATTTATTCTTAAACACCCACTTGCAACTAATGTGTTTCCTCCCTTCAGGCAGATCAACTAAGCCCCAAGTCTTATTCAAATACAATTCCACAAACTCCTATTTCACAACATTTCTCTAAGATATGTTCTTAAAAGAGAGAGCCTTTCCTACAGAATTTGGTTCATCATAAGTACAATTTAGAGCAAAAACACACTAAGAGTCTAGTGGACTATACCTTCTAGGGAACTTCAATAATTTCCTCGTATACCTTCTCATAATTGTCACCAATGGAGAATTTCTTGTTGTATTTACATCTTTTTCTTATTTAGAACTTACTCCAAATGTGCCTACATCCTCTCCAACCATACTATCATTTCCACATGGTTGTTCATTTACAAATGCATCATGTTACTCTAATTTATGTTCAAAAGGCATCTTATCACTGTTATTTTCATTTGACTGTTCTTTTCTAGATAAAACTTTAAGTTCCATGAATATGACATCCCTTGAATAGAAAACATTCTAGGTTACCATATTCCAAAGCTTGTAGCCTTTCACATTATCACCATACCCAATGAAAATGCACTGCACTTTTTTCCCTTAAAATCCAACTAAGATCATTTCTCCTTTGACACATGAACAAATGCCTCACAACCAAACACTATTAGGTGTGTTACAATAGGATTCTTACATGCCAAAAAATCATATGGTGTATTATCCTCAAGTTCAAAAGTAGGTGACCTATTTTTCAAATAATAAACGATGTAAGTTGCCTCAACCTAAAACTCATGTCCTTGACCTGTTAGAAATGAAGGTGCAAACCACACAATTGAAATCTGATTCAAACCTTATTAATATCCTCTAAATAATGTAAAATCAATGGAGATTGCAACATAAATAAAACCCACTACATAGAAATAACATGCATTAAGAACTGAACACATAACACAGTATGTAATGTGGAGAAAACCCTTTCAAGTAAAAAACTTCACCAAAAAAAGAGGCTCCAAGTTATATTATCTTCAACTATGAGATTACAATACATCCACTTCCTCTTCTTCTTCAGTCTTCAATCTAGCGGTGCCTGTTACTCTCAACTCTGCTAAAAATTTAGTACAAATATCCTTATAAAAGGGGGTTGCCTTCTAGGGCAAGAAAACTGACATAATATCGACCATCAGATATGTGACCTAATGATGAACGATCTAGCTTTACAATGATATAATATAAATAAAATGTGGTTTTGGGGGTGCATTGCCCCTAAATCCCCATTGGGGGATGACCCCCCCGGACCCCTCGCAGGAGGGAAACCCCCCTACGACCCCCCTGTCGTGGATGAATTAGCATCGCGTATTGAATATAAACATGTGGCTGAAACAAGATCGCTGCTAGTGAAAACTCTCATCCCTTATGGGTGATTTACAAAAATAATAGGAATAATAAATTACATAGGATTTACAAGGTTGATGGCACCTTAATCCTAACATTCTCCCACTTGACATCATACATTGTAAATACCCATAGGAAAATAATAAAATAATCAGGCACTAGAAATAAGGCCCATGGCCTCTCTACACCAAAAAAAAATTCTTTGTGCTCACAGGCTTGGTCAAAGCATTTGCAACATTCTCCTAAGTGTCTACCTTCTTCAGCTTTTTTACAACCATTTCTTGAACAAAGTGATACTGTACATCAACATGCTTAGTCCGAGCATGATACATAGGATTCTTGGCCAAACAAATAGCACTCTGGCTATCACAACCAATCTGAATGATCATACAATCAAAACCAATACTTGTACACAATCTCCTCAACCAAACTGCCTCCAAGTAGAGACATGGGTAGCAGCCATATACTCTGCTTCGGTGGTGGACAAAGAAACCATGGGCTACCTTTCGCTCATCCAACTCATTGCTCCACAAAACAAAGTAAACACATAGCCAATGGTGGACCTTCAACTATCCAAGTCACCTACCCAATCTGCATCAAAAAATCCTTGTATGTCCAAAGTTTTGTCAGCATTGTCAGTATGAGAATAAACTAAATAGTAATCAAGAGTCCCTGCTAGATATCTAAACACCCTCTTCGCATAATTCTAATGTTGTCTACCAGGGTTAGACATAAATCTACTCAAAACTCCCACTAGTTGGGCAATATCTAGTCTAGTGCAAATCATTGCATACATCAAACTCCCTATAGCACTAGCATATGGCACATTAGACATATCCTCTAAATAATCCTCATTCTTTGGAAACATATCTAATGAAATATGGGTAAAGGAACTCTAACTAGGTTACAGTCCTGCATACTAAATCTCTACAAAATGGTATTCACATACTTACTTTCTGATAACCAAAGTTTTATGTTACCTTTATTTGTTTTGATCTCCATCTCCAAAATATACCTGGCAGCTCCAAGGTCCTTCATTTCGAATGTACCTGAAAGTTGGGTTTTCAACTCACTAATCATACCCTTAGTATTATTGAAAAATAACATGTCAATCAACATACAATGCAATGATCATAATAGAATCATCAATACAATGAATGTAAACACAATGATCCTCCTCACTTCTAACAAAACCCAATTTTAACACAAATGAATCAAGTTTTTGGTATCACATTCTGGGGACTATTTCAAACCATAAAGAGACCTTTTTAGTCTACAAACCCAATGTTCTTTCTGTTTTACCTCAAAACCTGTAGGTTGTTGCATGTAAATTTTTTCCTCAAGATCTCCATGCAAAAATGCAGTCTTAACATCCATTTGCTCAACCTCAAAATCATATGTGGCAGCAATAGATAAAATAAATCTAATGGAAGATAATTTAGCAACAGGAGAGAAAATTTCACCGAAATCAACTCTCTCTCTTTGGGAGTAGCCCTTGTCTACCAGTCTAGCCTTGTACTTTTCCAATGAACCGTCTACTCCAAACTTCTTCTTGAAGACCCACTTGCAACCTATGGCCTTTCTTCCTTTGGGAAAATGAACAAGATCACAGGTGTTGCAAGAGTCTAAAGACACCATCTCCTCTTACATGGCTAACTACCAAGACTCACTATCATCTACATGAATAGCTTCCCTGTAGGATCTAGGTTCATCATCAATACTCAATAAAGAAAATGCACAACAGAAATCTGATGGGCTATACCTGTCAATTGGGTTCCGTTGTCTTGTGGATCTTCTCAGAGATGGAGTAAAATACTCTTCAGGTTCTTTTACATGTTCATCTGTACCAACTTCTTCTGTCACAATAGATTCTTCCTCATCGGAACTTTCACTTGAGTCTTTTTCTGCTTCTACACCCTTTGATCCATCATTTTGTTCTTCTCAAGGTGTATCTTCATGCTCTAATTCAAAATGCACTCTCTTCACCTTTTCTTCTTTTTCCTTTGGTTGTTCAGGTTCTAAAATAACACTGAGTTCCCTAAAAATAACATCTCTAGAATAGACAATATTCCGGGTTAGTGGATTCCAAAGCTTATAACCTTTTACATTATCATCATATCCAATTAAAAACACTTCTAAGCTTTTGGATCCAACTTAGTTCATTTTTCTTTAGGCACATGACATAAGCCTCACATCCAAATACCCTTAAATTTGAAACAAAAGGTTTCTTTTCTATCCACATTTCATAAGGAGTTGAAATAAGAACCTTACATGGAGATTTGTTAACCAAGTAGTTTGTAGTACACAAAGCTTCTGCCCAAAAGCATTTGTTCAACTATGATTCACTTAACATACTTATGGCTCTTTCCATTATTGTCTGATTCATCTTTTCTGCCACTCCATTCTGTTGTGGATTATATGGAGTAGTCTTTTGTCTAACAATACCTACATGCTTACAGAATTCATCAAATTCCTTAGAATAGTATTCCCCTCCATTGTCAGATCTCAAAACCTTTATCTTATAATCTAGTTTCTTTTCAACTAAGGCTTTAAATTCCTTAAACTTAGTGAAAACCCCATATTTGTGACGCATAACTAAATCCAGTGAAACCTTGAGACATCATCAATGAAGGAAACAAAATATCTAGATTTTCCAATTGATTCAATATAAACTGGACCAAAAACATTTGAATGAATAAGTTCCAATTTATCATTAGATTTATTACCGCCTAAAGGAAATGGAGATCTATTCTATTTTCCAAACACACAATGTTCACAAAATTTGAAACTCTCATAAGAATAGGATAAACTGTCTAACAATTTTTTATTTAAGATAGTCTTTAAACCAAATTGACTTATGTGGCCCAATCTACGGTGCCACAACATACATGTATTTTCAGTATTAGCCTCAGATGTATAAGAAGCATTAAAAACAAAAATGGCTTCTAGCTTAAACAAAGTTCCCAATCTTTTCCCCTTTGCTACCACCAAGTTTCCTCTCACCAATCTGTAGCCATGCTTATCAAATGTCACATGCATTCCTAAATCATTCAAATTTGAAATAGAAATCAAATTTCTAGCCAATCTAAGAACATGCAAAACACCAGGGAGGATTTTAATTCTCCCATCATTGAAACACAACATTACCTTCCCTCGTCCAACAATAGGGCATGTAGAGTTGTCCTTGAGGTACACATTTCCTCCATCATACTCTTCGTATGTAGAAAACCATTCTTTATGCGGAGTCATGTGGTACAAGCATCTTGAGTCAACCAACCAATGATCATGAGAAACAACATTACATGCAGAAAGTAAAACCTCATCACCTGCATTCGAAGAATTATCGGTAGTGGAATCCCATTATTTCTTCGGGTTTCTACATTCCTTTTTCACATGTCCTCTCTTTCTGCAGTTCCAACAATTAACTATGTTCTTCTTTCTAGGAGTCTTAAAATGACCCTTAGACTTGTCTTTAGACCCCTTTTGATCTCCTTTTGGTCCTCTTTCCATAGACCTTCCCCTGACATTGAGAGTATCCCCTGAACTATCTAAACTTTTCTTCCTCAATTCATGTGACAGCAAAACTGAAACAAGAGCATCCAACTTTGAATCTGTGAGGTTAGTAGTGATAGACAAAATAACATTCTCCCATGACTCAAGTAAAGAACAGAGAAGCAATATACATTTATCTTCCTCATTCACCTCAACATCTACAGATGCTAGTTGACTCAATAACAAATTAAGTGAATTTAAATAGTCTACAACTAATTCACCTCTTTCATTTTCATGGAAAATAATTTACGCTTTAAATAAAGCTTGTTTACCATACTCTTGGCATGGTAGATCTCACCCAGACGCTTCCACAAGCTATGTGTTGACTTCTCACTGGCAACATTCAGCAGAACAAAATCTGCAAGACATGGCCAGATTAGACCTCGTGCTTTTTTATCCAATCTATCCCACTCATTTTGAGTAACATCGTCGGGTTTCTTCTCTTTTGTAACAGCCAACCACTAGTTTCTTTCCTCTAGCAAATTCTCTATTTTTAGCTTTTCCAATTTGTACCCCATGCCATTGAACTTTTCAATGTCTAACTGAGAGGTAGAAGCAACAATGGATGCATCCATAATATCTACACAAGATATACAAACAAAAACAACCAAATCTCTCACTGCAGCTAAAAAACCTTCACACTACCACCCAATAATCAAAATTGGTCAGGCTCTAATACCAAATGTTAGAAATGAAGATGCAAACCACACAACATAAATATGATTCAAACCTTATTGATATCCTCTAAATAATGTAAAATCAATGGAGAATGCAATAGAAATAAAATCTACTACACAGAAATAACATGCATTAAGAATTGAACACATAACACAGTATGTAACGTGGAGAAAACTCTTTCGGGTAAAAAACTCCACCAAGAAAAGAGGCTTCAAGTTGTATTATCTTCAAATATGAGATTACAATACATGAACTTCCTCTTCTTCTTCAGTCTTGAATCCAACGACACCTGTTACTCTCAACTCTGCTAAAAATGTAGTACAAATATCATTATAAAAGGGGGTTGCCTTCTAAGGAAAGAAAATTGACATAATATCGATCATCATATCTGTGACCTAATGATGAACGATCCAGATTTACATTGATAAAATATAAATAAAATGTGGTTTTGGGGGTACTGCCCCCGAACCCCTCGCAGGGGGAAACCCTCGTGCGACCCCCCGTCACGGATGAATTAGCATTAGGTACTGGATATAAACATGCGGCTGAAATAAGATCGCTACTAGTGAAACCTCTCATCCCTTATGGGTGATTTACAAACAATAATAGGAATAATAAATTACATAGGATTTACAAAGTTGATGGCATCTTAATCGTAACATGACCAACACTGCTTAATAGGTTTTTGGCTTGATCCAATAGGGTTATATTTAACCTTTCAACCACTCCATTATGTTACAACATGTAAGGTGTTGTCATTTGCCTAACAATACCAATGTTCTTGCAAAATGCTTCAAACTATTTAGAGAAAAATTCCCCACCATTATCTAACCTTAGCACTTTAATTGTCTTACTATTCTGATTTTTTACAAGTGCTTAAACTCCTTAAACTTAAGAAACAATACATAATGCTTCCAAAAAAATATACCCAAGCATGTTTAGAGTGATCATAATGAAAGAGACATAGTATCACGACTTACCAATTGAGTGTACATCCACAAGATAAAAGACATCATTGTGAATCACTTCCAAAACATCCCCTACTCTAGAACTTATTGAAGAAAACCTCAACCTATTTTTCTTTCCAAACACACAATGTTGATAAAACTCAATCTTAATAGAACAATCTAAAATGCCTTCCACCATATTTTTACTTACCAAAGTTTTCAATTCTTTTTCTCCAGCATGACCCAACTAGTGATGCTACAATAAACATGCTTTAGATTCAATAACATTGATAAAGATACATAATGTTGATGCCTCTAGTCTAAATAGATTTCCATGTCTCACAGCTTTAGCCAACACCAAATTGCCTCTAGTGAACCGACACCTTTTTAACCAGATATGACATGCACACTAGAGTCAATCATCTTAGAGATAGAAATTAAATTTATAGTCAAACCTAATATATGCAAAACATTAGAGAGCATCCACATTCTCTCACCCATGAAAGACACTTTCACCTGTTGGTGTAATTATTTATTTAATTCACTTTATTAAGTTTGCCTTAGGGCTTTTCTAAGCTCACTTAGGATTTTCAACCTTGCAATATAAAAGCAAGGTCTCACATATAATTATTAAAATCCAATATCATTATTGAATCCATATTCAAGCAAATTATCCTCTTGTAACTCTCTTGTGGAAGGAAATCTCTGGTTTTGTTGGTGATCTTGGGAGCTTGAGTCCATTGACGACTCTTACATGCTCTTAGAGCTCATCAATTAGCTCTTGTAGGGTATTAGAAAATTTACAAATAAATAGGCATTAGAAAACTAGTTCCAAGCTCTTTCTAGTGGTACTTTTTTTTTTCTAGATTTTGTTGCTAGTCCATTTTATTGTTGTTTGAATTCCAGATCATCTTTTTTGGCTTCTGAGCTCATAATTTTCTGCCATGATCTCTGATTTTCATGATTCTTAGAGTGTTGGAAAGGTATTGAGGATCTCTACACAACCATCCATGCACTTTTTCTAGATTCAACCCTAGGTATATTTTATTTAGTTTGTTAGTTATTTATATCTTGGTTGATATCCTAGACATCTTGGCACCTGGAAAGGTTCTAGTTTTTGGGTGGGCTTCATATCCGCTTCTTCATTTCTACACTTTATGTTGCTAGTGTAATCATGTCTCCAAATTTATGGAAAATCAAATGTGATTATTGCGGGAAGTAAATGCATACAATAGATGAATGCAAGATAAAACAACTTGATGATTTAAAAAAATTCATTAGTTGAGATAGTTGTGCATTTCCAATGGCATCAGTTTTCCAAATTCTTCTAACCCAACAGGTGCAGACACATCTCCATCTCTCGTTGTTTCATCTAAGTCGAGTGTTGCTTCTTTGAGATCTTCCAATGATTTTTTATAGTAGGACCATTTTAATATTTCAAATCCATCTCGTTGGGATTCCTATTTATCAAGCGTTGCATCCTTGTTTGTGGAGTCTCAAATTTCAGATTTGGAGGACACATTTGAGGGATTATCTCTCCTCTTTGATGGCAGTGATGTCATCACATCTTCAATGTTTTCAAATGCAGTTCCATATCTTTCCTCTTGGTTCTACTTCTCTAATTGGGCAGGCAATTCGTAATTTACAGGAGACATATTTTCCAACATCAGGTCACCAGAGTTGTCTCCTGAGACACACATATTGATTTGGATTCCCCTTTCATTCAGATTGTGGGAGTTGCTTCTACATACACTAGTGGATCTATTTCTTCTGAAAGTGAGAAATGTTTTTTGTAGGCAGTGGATTATGTTTTGTCTTTAGGCATTTACCATGTTAACATAGGAGCTACTTCTTTGTGGGGGCTATTATCTCATTCATTCACTCTCTCCTATGGGGGGTATTCATTATGTATTTGTGATGGACTTGGATGTTTTTTATCCATCACTTGTACATATTTCATCTTTTTTCTCTTTTAGGGAGGAGCTTTTTCTCATGTGGTTTTCTCCTTTTCTCTGTTTGTGAGAGATCTTTTATACATGGGTACCTAATATGGCCTTGTATCTAGGACCCATCTTTGCATCATTTATATTTTCTCATTCTCCCTAAGTTGCACTTAAGGGGAGGTGTTGGTGTAATTATTTTTTTAATTACACTGTTAAGTTTAACTTAGGGCTTTTTAAAGCTTGCTTAGGGTTTTCAACCTTGCAATATAAAAGCAAGGTCTCACATGTAATTATTAAAATCCAATATCATTATTGCATCCATATTCAAGTAAATTATCATCTGTAACTCTCTTGCAGAAGGAAATCTTTGGTTTTTCAAGTGATCTTGGCAGCTTGAGTCCATTGATGACTCTTACATGATATCAAAGCTCATCAATAAGCTCTTGCATGGTATTAGAGCACATCAATTTTCTCTTACATGCTCAACCAACTATCTAAATAGTTTTTTATCACCAAGGAAAACCTATCCTCCATCACACTTCTTAATCAAAGTACTAATCCCCTATGACAAGTCATGGTATGATGCAACTGAGACAATCAACTAAGAATCATTATTGACAATGTTAGTATATATAAAAGCATCAATAGTGTAAGAGCATCTATCAAAGGAATTATCTTTTTTCTTAGACTTGCAATCCTTCTTTGTGTGACCTCTCTTACGATAAGTCCAACACTTCACCTTAGTCTTACCAAGATACCTAGACCTATCCTTCTTCTTATAATTCTTATCTCCACCACCCTTCTTCTTACCCCTCTATCCTTAGACCTATCCTTTATAACCAAGACATCAGTAGATGAATCATCCATGGACTTTATCCTAATTTTTTCACTTAACAAAACCCAATGAGTTCTTCTAATTTGGGTGAAGAACAATTACCACTAATTGTCATAATTAGATTTTCCCATGAATTAAGTAAGGAACACAACAACAAAATGCATTTATCTCTTCTTTTATCTTGACTCCTATTGATGCTAACTAACTCAAAATCAAAATGAAAGTGTTTAGATCATCATTTATCAAATCTCCCTCTTACATATTTAAGGAATATAATTTCCTTTTCAATAAGATTTTATTTACAAGACTCTTGGATTGATATAGGTTTCATATCTTCTTCCACAAGAATAAGTAGAAGGATCTTTTGATATGAATCTAAATGACATAGACAAACTATTATTCTAGATTTCTTACCCAATCTATTATATTCCTCATCAAACATACCTATATGTTTTACCAAAGAAGATATCATTGTCCATTGATCTCTCTACTAGGAGGTCTTCGACCTTAAACTTCCATAACTCAAAGTTTTGGCCATTAAATCTCTCAATTTCAGACCTTGATACGCTTGATATGAATCTAATAAAACACTTTCTTTGTGTTTTCACACAATCCTTTAGAGGTTCCCATTAAAACCAGTTATACATGTACTACACCAAACCTACATGCCAAGGTTTAACAAATATTGAGGATTACACCTAAACACACATAAGGTATGACTCAAAAATGATGTGGCCCTTGCCCAAACAATAGGCTCTAATACAAAAATTTGAGAATTCAATTTGTCATGTCCCCTTTCTAAAATAATTAATTAATGGTCAATATTAACCCATCTTATTTTTCCATGGGTTAATTGGGCAAGCATAGGAAGAATAAATATTTAATATTTAATATTGTCGAACTAATATCTATTTCAAGAGGACAATTAAATATTAAATTAAATATTTTGAGACTCAAAAAGGGGCATTGGGTTTGGTGAGGTGTCCATTTGCATGAAGATTTCAAAAATCTTGGTAAATCACAAGTCGTGGGGGAATTTACAACAATGTATGACAGCTTATGACAACTGTCATACCCCAAAATAGTAAGGAATCAAAGAAAAATGCGGGAATCTTGGATTTCCCTCTCTCCCACAAAATATTGATACAAAATATGTAATTTTGGTCATTTGGGGGTATTGTTAATTTGATATTTTCTCTTAAACTTGCAGATTTGTAGATTTTGGCTTCGATGGACGAAAACCCATTGGAGTAAAGAGACTTGTGGATGAAAACCCATGAGTTTCAGGTGGCTAGAGGATGAAAACCCTTTGATCACAAGGAGTAGCTTCATCTAGAGGTTGCACAGAGCTTCAAAGATTCAGTAGTTTCTTGCAGTTTCCATTGTTCATGTGTCACAACAGTGGCTCCAAGAGTGTTCAAATATGCTATTGTTGGTAATTTAATTTGTTTTTAGTGTTGTATCTATAGATTTTCATTTCATATTGCTAGAGATCAGCTCTAGGAGTTCTAGGTTGTGTTGTGTAGTTTTTTGGCTTGTGGGTTTGAATACACAGTGTGTATTTCAGCTTGTAGTGAAGATTTGCTTGTGTAGTTTGTGGCTGAGTGCTGTAGGTGCTTGCTGCAGATATTTTAATCATATTAGACTATATTTCATGTATTTTATTTTTGATAATCAAACAATATCATTTTACGGTGTTTGGGGTACATCTGGGTGTTTACCGGTGTCGACAGTTTTTGTGGGTTTTGCCCAGATTTTGGCTATTTGAAGTTGTAATGTTGCTGCTGCTATAGATCAGTATTATAGACCTAATAACATGTCATTTCCATCTAAAAATTAATAAAAATCATCTTGGTGAAGATTCAGCATATTGGGTGTTAATTCCTTACAAGACTAGCTAGCTAGTTACATTAGTTTTAGTGTAGTTTGGGTGGATTTGTTGAAACTATATTTTCAGATCTGATATTTTATATTAAATTTAAGTTTGGCTCATTACAGTGGTATCAGAGCATGATCTTTCCAGCCTATAGGTTACTCAGATGATTGATGATACCGAGTGACAGAGAAATTAGATATTTGAGGAGAGAGCAAAATAAATTGCAATTGAAGGAAACAATGGCAGATAGAAGAGATGCAGAAGAAGATGATGCTTCAAGGAAATTTACTCAAATGATTGAGGCACAAACCAGACTTGTTGAAATGTTTGGGCAAATGATGCCATGGATCCAAAACAACAACAACAACAACAACGAAAATAATGGTGGTAGTACTTCGGGTGCAAACAACAGTAACAATGGAAAAGGGAAGGAAATTGAGACTCAAAATTTAGGGGTTGCAAACAAACCCTTATTCCTACCTGAAGAAGAACCTGAATAAGTTGAGTCAGCAGCTACTAGTTTGTTCAATGCGGAAACCCTTAACAAATGGCATGGAGAATACAATTCATTAGCAGAGGAGATCAAGAATGATATGTTTTGGGGAGAATATGTAGAGTTCTTGAGAAGAGGTGAATACCATAAGAAGGGAAATGGGAAAAATAAAGAACTAAAACACAAGTTGGGAAAGCTAACCGCAACCTTCTTTGATGGTAGTGAGAAGATTTTAGCTAGAGCTTGGCTGCAAAAGATAGAAACATACTTTGTGCTCAACCCCATGAAAGAGAAGTATGCAGATCAGTTTGCCACCTTGCATTTGGAAGGAGAAGCCTATGAATGGTGGTATCATGGTCGCACTACTTTGGGAAATGATCAGGTACAAACCTTTGGTGAATTCAAATAGAGGATTCTTGAGAGGTATGAATTGAAAGAAGAAGAAGAATATTTCAGCCAACTATCAGAAATCAAGCAAAAGAACTTAGTAAGTGAGTATATAGAAGACTTCCAAAAGATTGTAGTAATGGTACCTAAAATATCAGAGAAAAGGAGAATACATCTATTCATTACTGGACTCACTGAACCTCTTAGGGGGTTTGTCAGATCTTTCGCACCTCTCTCTTTGCAGGAAGCTATCAAGAGGGCTCTAACCCTTAAGTCATCAATTCCAAAGAATGTTTTGTCCCACTCCTCCAAACCAAATACATGGCATCATAAGGGAGGATTCCAGAAGAAACCATTTCATGCACCTACACCTGTATAGAAGAATACAACTCCTAATGTTGTAAAGAAGATGGATGAAGAAACAAGGAATGAGCTGAGGAGGAAGAAACTTTGTTTTTCTTGCAGAAAGCCTTGGGTCCCTGGACATAGATGTTTGGGAAAGGGACAAGTCCATTACATAGAGGTTGTTTCAGATAAGGAATCAGACTCAAATGATAATGAGGAGTTTCATGACATAGAGGAGTCAGAACCTGAGGTTGGAGAGGAGACTATAAAAGAAGGTTCATTAGCTGCACTTTCAGGAGCACCTAGATATTATCCTTTCAGGGTTTATGGAGTGCTAGTAGGGCAGCAAATGACCATTTTGATTGATAGTGGGGCAACCCACAATTTTATTGGTGAAGGATTGGTTATGAAGAGAGGCTTGAAGACTGAAGAATTTAAAGGTTTCAATGTCACTGTTGCAGATGGATTTACTATGCCATGCACCAAAGTGGTCAAACAATTGAGCATCACTATGGGAGACTACAAGGTTTGTGATGATTTTTATGTTGTTGGTATTGGTGAAACTGATGTTGTATTGGGTGTTCAATGGTTGCATTCTATTGGAGGACACTATCAAAACTACCAAACTATGGAATTCAAGTTTCAGTCTGAAGGCAAGGAGATTACACTTAGAGGGATTTCGAATGGAGCTCCAAGAGTGGTGACAGCAAAGAAGATGGAGAGGACTTTCAAAAGAGGTCAAGTTGCTTGGGCAGCCACTTGCTTAATTCGACCTTCAAGCTCTCCAAATAGAAAAGGTAAATTTTATTTTGAAATTCAAGAAATTTTAGATAAGCATAGCATTGTTTTCAATGATATACCCCCCGAGATTACCTCCAGATAGGGGATTTCAACATGTTATAGAGTTAGAACAGGATGCCAAACCTATTATAACCACTCCATATAGACATCCAAGGGGTTACAAGGAAGAGATAGAGAAGACTATCAGAGAGCTCTTAGACATGGGATTCATTAGACCGAGTTCTAGTCCCTTTGCATCATCTGTAGTTCTTGTGAAGAAGAAGGATGGCACTCTAAGGATGTGCATCGACTATAGAGCTTTGAATAAGAAAACCATTACGAATAGATATCCCATACCAAGGATAGATGAAATTATTGATGAGTTGCAAGGAGTTGTTTACTTTTTTAAGATTGATCTGAGGTCAGGATACCACCAGATTCGGATGAGAGACAAAGATGTGGAAAAGACAACTTTTCGGTGTCACTATGGGCATTTTGAGTTCCTGGTCATGCCCTTTGGCCTCACTAATGCACTAGCAACTTTCCAATCATGCATGAACAAGGTATTTAGTAAGCAACTCAAGAAGTTTGTCTTGGTTTTCTTTGATGATATATTGATTTATAGTAAAACTTGGAAGGAACACTTGGAACATTTAGATACAGTTTTGGGTATTTTGGAGCAGCAATCTTTCTATGCTAAGTTGTCCAAATGTGAGTTTGGATTAACTAAAATTCTTTACTTGGGATATGTCATAAGTTCTAAGGGTGTTCAAGTAGATCAATAGAAGATTCAAGCAATACTAGATTGGCCTCGACCTACAAATCTTACATGGTTGAAAGGATTCTTTGGGCTATGTTGCTATTATAGGAGTGAAAGGTTTTTCTCAGCTTGCTGTTCCATTGACTAATTTGACTAACAAAGGAGCCTTTGCATGGTCTGAAGAAGCTCATAAAACTTTTGACAAGTTTAAGGAGGTAATGAGTTCATGCCCTGTGCTTGCTATTCCTAATTTTTCATTGCCTTTTGTGGTTGAATGTGATGGTTCAGGTGAAGGTGTTGGGGTTGTCCTAACTCAAAGAGGACATCCAATTGATTTTGAGAATAGAAAGATAAACAATCTAGAAAAAACATATCACACTTATGACAAGGAAATGTTGGCAATTATGCATGCACTAGAGAAGTTCAGACAATATCTTGTGTGTGGGAAGTTTGTTGTGAAAACTGATCATAATAGTTTGAAGTATTTCCTTGATCAAAATGATTTGAATGATCACCAACAAAGGTGGGTAAGCAAGCTGCAAGCATATGATTTTGAAATAGAATATATGAAGGGTAAAAGAAATGTGGTAGCGGATGCACTTTCTAGGAAGCCAACTTTGTGTTCATTATCTTCTATTTTTGCAGAGTGGAAAGATTCTATCATTGTTGAATATGTCAAAAATACTTTTGCATCTAATGTATTGGATGATTTAGTAGAAGATGACAGGTATACAGTGAATGATGGGCTGATTTATTACAAGCACTAAATTTTCCTTGTTCCTAAATCAAAAATCAAGGAAAAGATTTTAAGAGCTTTCCATGACACTCCCTAGTTGGTCATCAAGGTTACTTCAAAACATACAGGAAAATTCGTGAGAGATTTTCTTGGAAAGGTCTGAAAGAGGATGTCCATAAGCATATCAAAGAGTGTATGATTTGCCAAAGGAACAAGGTGAACAGATTTTTCCTACAGGTCTCCTACAACCAATTCCAATTCTTGAACAGAAATGGGAGAACATTTCCATGGACTTTATCACAGGACTTCCCAAGGTACAAAGTAAGGATTGTATATATGTGGTGGTGGATAGATTAACAAAGTATGCTCATTTCTTTCCCATCACTTCAGAGTTTAAGGCTCCTCAAGTAGCAAAGTTGTTTTTCAAAGAGATATTTAAGCTGCATAGTTTGCCAAAGAACATTGTTAGTGACAGGGATAGTAGGTTCCTTAGTTCTTTTTGGAAGGAACTATTTCACTTGACAGGAACAGAGCTCACACCAAGCACAAGTTACCATCCACAAACAGATGGACAAACATAAATTGTTAACAAGTGGATAGAGGGGTATTTGAGGAATTATGTTTCAGATCAACAAACTACTTGGGTCAAATGGTTGCACTTGGGAGAGTATTGTTACAATACATCACATCATATGTCAATTGGTATGCCTCCATTTCAAACTCTTTATGGTTATAATGCACTTTCTTTTGCTAATTTGATATTTATAGATAGTAGAGTACCTGCAACTAGTGATCTTATCAATCATAGTTAAGAGATCATAAGGTCACTAAAAGATAACTTGAGGCAAGCATAGAACCAACAAAAGATATATGCAGATAGGAAGAGAACAAAAAGATTTTTTGAGGTGGGAGACTTGGTATTTCTTAGATTGTGGCCATATAAACAAATCTCTTTGAAGAAGAGTGGGGCTGAAAAGCTTAAGCCTAAGTTCTTTGGGCCTTATAGGATCATCAGGAAAATTGGTGAGGTAGCTTATGAGTTGGAGCTTCCTCCAAACAACAGGAAACATAATGTATTTCACGTTTCTTGTTTGAAGAAGGTCCTTGGACAGCAAATTGTGCCTTCATCTGATTTACCAGCTTTAGATGATGAAGGGAAGTTGATTTTGATACCTAAAAAGATTTTGGAAATGAGGGATAAAAGATTGAGGAACATGAGCATTTCAGAATATTTGATCAAATGGAAGAATTTGCCAGTGGAAGATGCAACATGGGAAGGACCAGAAATTCTTGACCATCCAAACTTGCATTGCTTGAGGACAAGCAATTTTCAGGAGGGAGGACTTGTCATGTCCCCTTTCTAAAATAATTAATTAATGGTCAATATTAACCCATCTTATTCTTCCATGGGTTAATTGGGCAAGCATACGAAGAATAAATATTTAATATTTAATATTGTCTAACTAATATCTATTTCAAGAGGGCAATTAAATATTAAATTAAATATTTTGAGATTCAAAAAGGGGCATTGGGTTTGGTGAGGTGTCTATTTGCATGAAGATTTTGAAAATCTTGGTAAATCACAAGTGGCGGGGGAATTTATGACAATGTATGACAGCTTATGACAACTGTCATACCCCAAAATAGAAAGGAATCAAAGAAAAATGTGGGAATCTTGGATTTCCCTCTCTCCTAGGAAATAGTGATACAAAATATGTAATTTTGGTCATTTGGGGGTATTGTTAATTTGATATTTTCTCTCAAACTTGTAGATTTGCATACTTTAGCTTTGATGGACAAAAACCCATTGGAGTAAAGAGACTTGTGGATGAAAACCCATGAGTTTCAGGTGGCCAGAGGATGAAAACTCTTTGATCACAAGGAGTAGCTTCACCCAGAGGTTGCACAGAGCTTCAAAGATTCAGTAGTTTCTGGCAGTTTCCATTGTTTGTGTGTGCAGGGCTTCATGTGTCACAACAGTGGCTCCAAGAGTGTTTGAATATGCTATTGTTGTTAAGTTAATTTGTTTTTAGTGTTGTAGCTGTAGATTTTCATTTCATAGTGCCGGAGATCAGCTCTAGGAATTCTGGGTTGTGTTGTGTAGTTTTTTGGCTTGTGGGTTTGAATACATAGTGTGTATTTCAGCTTGTAGTGAAGATTTGGTTGTGTAGTTTGTGGATGAGTGCTGTAGGTGTTTCCTGCAGATATTTTAATCATATCAAACTATATTTCATTTATTTTCTTTTTGATAATCAAACAATATCATTTTATGGTGTTTGGGGTACATCTGGGTGTTTGTTGGTGTCAGCAGTTTTTATGGGTTTTGCCCAGATTTTGGCTATTTGAAGTTGTAATGTTGCTGCTGCTATAGATTAGTATTACAGACCTACTAACATGGCATTTCCATCTGAAAATTAATAAAAATCATCTTGGTGAAGTTTCAGCATATTGGGTGTTAATTCCTTACAAGACTAGTTAGTTAGTTACATCAGTTTCAGTGTAGTTTGGGTGGATCTGTTGAAACTATATTTTTAGATCTAATATTTTATATTAAGTTTGAGTTTGGCTCATTACAGTGGTATCAGAGCATGATCTTGCTAGCCTATAGGTTACTCAGATGATTGATGATACCGAGTGACAGAGAAATTAGATATTTGAGGAGAGAGCAAAAGAAATTGCAATTGGAGGAAACAATGGCAGATAAAAGAGATGCAGAATTATAGGAAACAATGGCTCGTAGAATTTAGTGAACTCTCATTGAATTGGGTAAGTGTTACTCGATCCATTTGGTCTAAGTTGGTTTCGATTCGACAATTGTCTATTTGTCGACAAGATCCATTAAGCTTAAGTTTGTCGTAAAACCCAACAGGGATGATACGACCATCGACAAGATGTAGTCGATAGTCGTTATTTTATTTATTAGAAGTGAATATAGTATATATTTAGGATTATATTTGATAGTGGTATCCTATTAGATTATTTAAGTTCAACTATTGTGTTATATTCGCGAGACAGAGAAGGGGGAGAATATCTCAACCCCGTTCTCGTATCTTTTTGGGCGTTAGTAATAACGTGGATAAACGTTATATACACTAATTTTTTTTATGTCAATATATATAAGTAAGAATTATTGGTCAAACCTTTTAATTTGTTATAATTGAGTTTCTTTTAAGAAGGGAAGTAGTTATTAATTCAATGTAATTACTTCATAGTGAATTGTGCTCGACTCCTTACTCCACGTTAATATGGATAGTGGAGGAGCTGTTAGTAGGGAATCAGAGTGGTTCTTCTAACCCATCACTCCATGACCCATTGTATGCTCCTTGTGAGAATTTATAGGCTAAGGAGAAGCAGAGATTCCCGCGGGTAGAGGGAGACAGGCGTCAAAGATAGAACCTACAGGAGAGTTGGCAAGATAATGCGATATAGCATGCCATTTTGTATGGGACATAGTACACCTCAGGCAGCTAGAAAGGGAGCATATATATCATAGAAGTTAAAAATAAATAGGATAGGGATTATTATACAACATTTTCCATGGGAAAAACACACAGAGATAGTAGTAGCTAAGATGATATGTTTAACCTGTAGCCTCTGCCTGGAACGATGACTCCATTTGCAAGGTGTTTCAGTGCAATAGGAAGATAGCAGACATTATCATTAACATAGCTTACGGGGATACTCAGAGAGTCTTGAACATCATCTTTATAAGACTTCGTTACCATAGAAAGGAAGATTACTAGAGATGGTATGTGCCATACAAGAATAAATAAGGTGAGTTTTATATTTATTACATATTAATATCATTTTATTATGGAAACACTCACAGAGATAAGGTGAAATCGATGATATAAAGATATTTGCTTGGTGCAAAATTTATAGAAAGATAGTTTCGTATATCTTAACACAACCATTTGATGTTAGTAAAGCTTAACGTATGTTAAATGGAGGTTAATTGTATAAACTCAAGACTATGTTTTGGGCGCTCAAGATAATTTAAACCAAGTGTATACAAAGTTGTTTCTTTCGCTTAAAACCAAAGGATATAATAGTAAGTTAAACCTGTGTAGAGAAAGAGCCATTCGTCTGTTGAAATGTAGTATGTATCTCTGCTCTACAAAGAAGCCCGTGCAGCTGAGAAAAGCCATAAAGATGAGATCTTAGTTAAAATGATTGAAAACATAGTAAGTCTTTGCAGACCGTAGGGTCTTGTTTGAAAGAAGGCCAAAAGAATTTGTCATCATGGCACATGTGTAGACCAAAGACTTATTATTATTGTGTATGGCTAAAAGACTTTGTTTTGTGTAAGACCAATAAACTTAATTTTATTACTGTTAAAGTATAAGGCTAAATAGCCTTTATTCTACAAGACCATTTTATGTATACTAACTAATGGGTAAATATATTTCCTATATTATGTATTTATTATAGTTCTATGTGCACAGAAGATATAGTTATTCCAATGCTCAGCATAATTGTTTTAACCAAATCCGAGTAGAGAATGTCGGGAGATTTGAAACTTATGCATTCATGATTGTTGCACTTATGTTTTGATAAAAGTTCTCGTGGATTATATAGTAAGGATTTAATATATGAGTTCATACCTATCCTAAATTGGAAGTCAGAAGACTTAAGATGACCAAAGGTCGTAAGTATTTAATTATCTCTTGTGACTTAAACCTAAAAGGGTTGAAAGATTTAACTTAGTCAAATGACTAGTTGTAAAAATTAAAGTGTACATTAAGATATTATATGAATGAGGGTATACTTTGTATACTATGATTAATCATGCTATGTGAAAGGTGAATTTGAACAATGCCAAGTAGTCTAGGGAAGACTAGAGGTATTTGTTCCCATGTTTTGTTATATATATGTTATTAACTTTTGAAAACAAGGGTATTGATATTTCCATGCATTTGGTTAGAGAAGTTAAACTCTAGAATCTTAACCTGATGGGTTTAGAAAACTTATAACCCTTATGAAGAATATGACATTGCTTTACATATTGGTTGACAATGGATGGTCGAGAAAACTACAGGGTTAGATAGAAAGAGTTTAAGTAGTACTTTAACAAATTTAAGTGATTCTATGATAGTCAAAACTTGTTATATTGCACAAAGGATGTTTGATATTATAGTCAGTGAGTAGAATGACAGGAGGTCATAAACCCTAGAAATCACAAGATGTAAAGAGGGACTCTCTGAAAGGTTAGAATTACCTAAAACTAAACATTGTATGTATATCCTAGAATAAGGATTTGTTCTAAGTCAGATTGACTAGAATTGAGTATGGTACACACAAATTTATGTCTAGAGATACTAAGTGAAGAAAGTCAAATTGTTGGATGAGAAAGTCTCCAAGTCGAGTTAGAGGTGTGTGAACACACGACTACGTTTATTGCAAACGTCTATTTATATAGAAACTTTGGCCAAAGTGATGCATTTGTCTCTGCATGCATCAGTCAATTCATAGTGTCTAGATGGTGTGACCAGTTAGAATGATCATACTTAGCTAGAAGATTGTCTAGAGTTGTATGGTTGATTGAGTTATGTAAGACACAACACTAGGACTCAAATGGCAAAAACCTGTTGGTTCCTTGTATCTATACTCTTTGTGAAGGGTAGGGCCACTTCCACGAAGGAAGGTGTGCGGGAGACTGCCGGTTTGTGGTTGGAGGTAAAGCACTCAGATGATGCTCTCCCTCTATAGCAGATGACTCACCGAGACTTGTGAAGATAGTTATCAATATTCCATATGTAGTGTACTTCATTCCATGACTTATGATAGTCAAATTTATGATGTAAAACTATTCTTTATGCCAAGTGCAATTTATATATTGTAAATGTAAAGCGAAATGATTTCACTATGATTCTATCTTTGAATATGTAGTAATTTCAAGGTTGAAATATTCAGAAAAGATATGATTTTATTCATTTGTGATTATGCAAAACATATGTATAAAAAAAATTTCATTCATGTTTACCTTTTTACTAAATTGTAAATTCTTGAGTTTATTCGAGTAATATGAGAAGGCATGTTACATTGGTTAGTGTAAGATTAGTTAAGGAGTGGGTGAAACCATGTGTACATATGAGTAGATAGTGAAGGAATGATAGAAAGAAAAGGGGTGTGCATAATCAAAGGAGGATTTTAAATAGGTTGAGATCTAAGGTGTGTATGACTAGAGATGGGTATAGGAATAGCTATGGAAGTAAAGGGTTGAACAACACAGGTTGTGATAAAAGAATGATCATAGGGCATGGGACTATGAGGGGTGAAATCAGTAGGGGTGATTTGGATATTAAGGTGTGGAAAAATGTGGCACATCATGTGAGGAGCTTATGATCACAAAAAAAATTACCAATAGCCTAAGTGTATGTATGCCATGTGTAAGAGTTGAGGAATATGTCATGGATTGGTCATTAGTGGTTTTGATTCCATCCTTAAATGAGATAAATAAATATTGTAAGATATCATTATGAGATTCTTCTTCTTCATGTATTTCTAAGCTATGTGCATGCCCATGTTTGTTAATGGGGTACTTAAATGAGAAATCTTGATAATCATGTACACCATAGTTCTAAAATATGCATCATGATAAGGCATAAAATGGACCCTAGAAGAGTCATTATAATAATCTAAAAATGTTATGTCATATAAAACATAGATAAATCCATAAATTTCTCTAAGGAATGGTCAATAGAGTTTGAAAGTTAAGAATCACTATACATGCACACTCTAGGGCAAGGAGTAAAGTAATCTATAAAAGCACATGATAAAACATCTAATGACATATAATAAACATGACATGAATCAAACCATTGTTGTGCTTTACCAACTAAATTATCTCCAAAGGAATTTATTAATGTCACATCATCATGTACATATTCTCATAATATGAAAATAAAATGATCTTACATGTAAGATTGCATCTTCATTTCCACTAAATTCATTTATCATTGATTATCTCATAATATGTGCATTAAAAATAACATAAACTAAATAAAAAATGAAATAATAAATCATCAATAACATTATGTGAGAGAGATGATAAATGATGTTCATTAATTAAACAAGCATTACTAAGCTCCTCTCTAGACAAAAAAACACGAGGCTATGAATCTAAGTGTTGGTGTGAATAGGGTATATTACCTAACTGATTTCCCTATTAGGTCATATTCACACTAGTTTACCTAAGTTTACTTAGGGCACACTTAGAATAGTTATCTCTTTGTGTCTTATGTCATATGATTAAGACACTTGTCATTATCCTATGTAGTCTTATCTCGTCACCTTGCCTATATAAGCAAGGTCCCTCGTGCACTTTTTTGTATCATAATATCATAATTCCATTCTGAACCACAATCAAGCATTTCATCCTCTTTGTACTCTCTTGTGGAAGGTTAATTTTTAGTTTTGTAGGTGCTCTTGGGAGCTTGAGTCCATTGGTGACTCTTACATGGTATTAGAGCTTCAAATTTGTAAGCTCCCCTTCTCAAATCTAATAGTGATTTAGCCAAGAGATTTTGTTGAGTGTATTTTGGTAAAAAAAGGATCCAATCATTGAGTCCAGAAGGCCTAGAAGATGAATCTTGATATAAAATACCCTATAGTTTGGCGATAATAAATTTTAGCCATTTTTGCTAGGATTTGTAGAAAAATTGCAGTAAAAAATCCATACAACCTATATGGAATCCATGTGATCCGTACAAATTCTATTTAGTTTATTCATAATTTGTTGTGTTTCAAATTTTATAATTTCTAAATTTCCAAAAAGATTGTTTAGTTAATTATTGGTTAAGAAAAATGTAGGTTGAAAAATAGACTATATTCTTCAACTTGCACAAGCTTTATTTATGATTTGTAAATTGTTAATTTTTTTTTTTTTTTCTATCTGATTTTTTTTACTTTTATAGTTGATTCAAAATTTCAGGTGTTTAAAAGTTTAGGATTCCCAAATTGTAAAAATAAAGATTGTTTGGTTGATTGTTTATAAAAAATGTGTAGCTTGAATAACATACTCTGTTGTTCAACCCACAAAAGTTATGTTTAGGAATTCTAAAGTGTAAAGTTATAATATGTTGTCTTTCAAAATATTTTCTAAATTCCTTATTTTGTTTAGTAAGCTAATGTAAAGATCATTGGTTCAACAAAACCTATTTAAGCTTCATAAAGTCACACATATATATCAAAGTAGGATAAACAATAGACATACCTTGATTAAACAAAAGGACTACACATAACTACTAATGTGGTAGAGATGAATATGCAATCTAAACTATATTAAACTTTAGGGATTTCAAACCTCTAAACCATATGAATTCATAGATTCATCAGCATATTATTTTATTTACATTACATCAATTGTATACTCTACTCTAGTAATTTTGAACTTCATACATCAATTGTTATAAGTATATGAAGTTGTAATTTGAATAAAATGAAGCCTCAATGGTTGTATAAATTTAGAGATTCCTACATCCATCACTATATTGCAACCTCTAAATTGTCTGCTTTTTTGTAAAAAATATGCTTAAAAATTTAGCCTCACCCCTTCTCATGGCATATGGTTTTGTTTGGCCATTGGCCCTATCTCCCATTCAAATATACCTAGATTTGACATGCTTTCAGGGTGGAAATTCTCTTTAGTATTTAGAAAGATAGAAATTCAACTCTCTTTATAGGTTGTTCAACTGATGTTCACTTTTCTTTGTACACTAAAGCTATGATTATCTCTAATGTGCTTATACAAATTCAGGTGCAAGCCAAGAAGGTTGCACTTGAAGTAGTGCATCTACAAGAGCTTCTTAACCATTGGGGTAATGTCTCTTGCATGGTTGCTAGAGTTCTAGCTCCTATATCTTCCCCTCCTCAAGGGCACTGGCGTAGTCATAGTCAATGCCATATAATAAACATGACATGAATCAAGCCAATGTGCTATGCTTTACCAACTAAATTATCTCCAAAGAAATTCATTAATGTTACATCATCATGTACATATTCTCATAATATGAAGATAAAATGGTCTTACATGTAAGATTGCATCTTCATTTCCACTAAATTCATTTATCATTGATTATCTCATAATATGTGCATTAAAAATAACATAAACTAAATCAAAATGAAATAATGAATCATCAATAACATTATGCGAGGGAGATAATAAATGATGTTCATTGAGTAAAAAAACATTACTAAGCTCCTCTCTAGACAAAAAATCATGAGGCTATGAATCCTAGTGTTGGTGTGAATGTGGTATATTACCTAATTGGTTTCCTTATTAGGTCCTATTCACACTAGTTTACTTAAGTTTACTTAGGGCACACTTAGAATAGTTATCTCTTTGTGTCTTATGTCATATAATTAAGACACTTCTCATCATCCTATGTAGTCCTATCTCATCACCTTGCCTATATAAGCAAGGCCTCTCATGTACTTCTTTGTATCATAATATCATAATTCTATTTTGCACCACAATCAAGCAATTCATCCTCTTTCTACTCTCTTATGGAAGGTTAATTTTTGGTTTTGCAAGTGATCTTGGGAGTTTGAGTCCATTGGTGACTCTTACATGGTATCAAAGCTTCAGATATGCAAGCCCCTTCTCAAATCTAAGAGTGATTTAACCAAGATATTTTGTTGGGTGTATTTTCAAATGGGCAAAAAGGACCCCACCATTGATTCTAGAAGGCCTGAAAGATGAATTTTGATATAACATACCCTATATTTTGGCCATTTTTGCTAGGATTCACAAAACAATTGCAGTAAAAAATCCATACAACCCGTATGGAATCCATATGATCTGTACATAGTCTATTTAGTTGATTCATAATTTGTTGTGTTTCAATTTTTATAATTTCTAAATTTCCAAAAAGAAGATTGTTTAGTTGATTATTGGTCAAGAAAAATGTAGGTTGAAAAATAGATTATATTCTTCAACTTGTACAAGCTTTATTTATGATCTGTAAATTGTTAAAAAAAATATTTTTTTCTATTTGAATTTTTTTACTTTTATAGTTGATTCAAAATTTCAGGCATTTAAAAGTTTAGGATTCCTAAATTGTAAAAATAAAGATTGTTTATAAAAAAATGTGTAGGTTGAATAATATACTATGTTGTTCAACCCACAAAAGGTCTGTTTGGGAATTCTAAAGTGTAAAGTTATAATATTGTTATGGAGTAAGAAAGTGGACACATGCCTTTTTACCTCCTAGTTTAGCTCCTAGGTCCCCATGTTTACACTCTACATGCAAATTATTCATCCTGATGAGAAACCCCCGAAACCCATGACAAATGGGAACTAGGGGCCCATTTTATGCTTAAGTCTTGACCAAAAAGGCCCCTTGGGACTTGGGCGCTCACGCCCAAGTCCACCTTCATTGGTTGGGGTAAAATCAAATGCATGTCGGCTTAGGATTTTTAAATGGGTCCTCCCTTGTTGGCTCTTTCAATTAATTTGTGAAAGTTTAATGGATAAGCATATATAAACAAGTGTTTGAATTCATTTGTAACTAGGTGAATGATAACAAAGTTGATGATAGCAAGGTTATGTGCAAAGGTGAATTTAAGGCATTCATTATGTTTGTAGCAGACCTGTGTTAGTATTTTGTTTGTTGCAGATTTGGAATCATCATCAACATCCTTATGAGTTGAAGAATCTTCATCCTCCTAAGGACTTCACCACCAAGGTTACATCATCATTGTGTTTGAATCATTTCATCATCATTTGAATTATCTTTAGCCTCTGCCCTTCTAGGGCATTCTCTCTCTCTAACAATTGTGTTGGGAAAGCTTGAATGCTAACCTAATATTTGACTAAGGCAAATCCCTAAACACCACAACCCCCAAACCCCTTTCTTTGTGTGTGCAAATTACAGATGTGGGAGTTGCAGAAGTGAAGGTACATGGAAACTGTTTAAAGGATAAAGATTCCAGATCCAAAAATAGAGTTAGGGAATCTCACTATAGTAGACTAGGGCACGAGCCCCAGTGTCCATCAGGCAGAACAAACCTAAAATTTAGCATCAGAGCATCATTTACATCATTTTTGTAGTTCAGAGCTTCCAGAGATCAAAACTTTCTAGACTCGGGCGCTAGCCCCAGTGTCTTCCAACATTTCAACTTCTGAGGGATAGGTTTGGATATCTCATTGATCCTCTTGGCACTCTCAGATCTTGATTTGTTGTTTTTTGTTTCATTGTTATAGGTTGATTATCACAATTCTAGGGTTTGGAGTATTGGTAGGCCTAGGGTTTGATAATAGGTTTGGTTGAATCACATCTTTCCTTCACAAACAAGAGCACAAAACCCATAGTTGAGTCCTCTTTCATCTTGTAGTGACTTGGCTCAGTTTTGTCCTTGAATGTTGTAGTGAAAGGAGGGTTTGATCTAGTGTACTCACATACATTCCATCATTTCTCTTTTTAACCTATAACATTTTGGTGAACCCGTGTTTTTAATGAACTTGCATCTTTCTAAGTGTTGAAATCAGATCTTACATTAATTCATATCACACTTATCATTCTTCATTGAAAAATCTTGTATACATTTGAATTTTTTTGAAAAAATAAGCATTCTAGGCTTGCATAAAGGCATAGTTTTGCATTAATTTCATTGCATATCATTGGAAACATTTGATTTTCTGATTTTACATTAGAATTGAGATAAATTACAACAATTAATCATTTCATGATATCACATCTTGTATTTGCATTTCATTTGCTAGGGTTTTGTTAAAAACTTGCATTTTTCATATAACCTAGTTTTTTACAAAAGGTAGGGTTGGTAGTCAAAATCTTATTTCAGATTTTGCTATTCTCTTTAAACACTCATTCAAATATGATTTTGAGTTGTAGTTTTGAAACTTTTGGCAGTCTTGCATTCAAAATTCAAATTTTGCAATTACACAGTGTGCATTTCAACGTTAAGAGTTATACACACTTTCTTCACACTTCTTTAAGCAAACTTTTAAATCATTCATATTGCCTTATTGTGTAGCACTATTTACATCACATTTGATTTATTTGTAGTGAAATTAGTATGCTTTTGATCTTGAAAAACCTGATTTCCTCAAACTAGTGTTTGGGTGAGCAACAAATTGTCATAATGGATGCTTCTTGTTATTCCTCTTTCGAAGATTTGTTTGCATACATCATAAATATTGATAATTTCTACAAATTCACTAATAAATATCCTCAAGTCCTACAATAAATAGCATACATCTATGATATTGACATTTCCATGAGTTCCACATATGAAATCCTTTGTTACATATATCTGATTTTGAAAGCTTCACAACTCTCATGGGTATCTACCCTTCGATCTTAGAAAATCTCACTAATTTCATCTCCATGAAGGATCATGAAGAAGGTAATGATGAAGACATTCCCCCTTCTCTTACTACGTTTCATGGTGACATAATGGACATCATCTCTAAGAAATATGAGACTGACATAGCCTTGTGTGCCTCATCCAATGATTTGGAACCTTCTCCTAACATAACTCCTCCTTGTGAGGATATTTTGACACAAGAAGAAGAAATCATTGAGATATTCCTTAACAACACTTTACCATCTCTTCATTCCAATGCTCTCCCTAGCCAAGATGAAACATTGGATGATGACGACTCTCTTTTTGAACAACTTCTTCAACCTATTGATAACAGAAGTTCCTCTACCGATTTAGAAACCCTTCTTAATCGCATCTTAAAATGAAGAAATAGATCACCTATCATTGCTTGAGCAATCAAACACCTCGAATATCTCTAATGACGCAGAGAACATAAATGAACATATTGTTCCTACATATCAAGGTATCTCAACACCACCTCAATCGACTGAAATGGGAATCTATCTGGCTCCTTCCCCACCATCCTGGCATATAGCAGGAGGTGACTTTCAAGAGGCAAGCTTTCCATTGCCAACTCCTATAGTCTCCTCTTCACAAATACAAAAAGATGTGGATGACATGATACAAAGGGAAGGAAGAACAAAGGACAAAAATATTAACAATAAATATAAAGATTAAGATCAAAGATAACATGTGAGTATTTCTAACCCTTCTTAGCCACCTTTGTTGTAGCATCTCTTTGAGTTTCTCATTTACATGGCCTCCTCTTATGTGTTGTGTTCCCCCGTGTTGTGCTATGTGTTGTTTAGGTCTCTTTGGATGACCCTTGATACTATTGTAAGGTCAAGGATACAAGGAGACCACCTTTGTTGTGACCATTCTTCTATATGTCTCTACATTCTTCTACTATCCTCTCTTCTATTTTATTGTTGTGTGTTGTGCCTTGGGGGCATAATATGTTGAAGGATGTCTTGGGGGTATCTTCCCGTGTCATAAACCCAAATCACTCTTGTCTCCTCTCTCATTTTTATTGTTTACATTCTTCAGTGGCTCTACTAGTTGGCGTATGACAAAAATAAATAAATACTGATAAGGACCATGTGTCCCTTCAACAAGAAAGCAAAAATGGACCTAGTGCATGTATGAAAATGGGGTTGATATATATATCCATCTCTTGACTAGTAGAATCACTCAGTGTTGTGATTCGTGTTGTGAACTTTTCTTGTAACAAACTTTTGCAATACTCTCAATCTGCTTCAACGCACTTTGGATTTTTTTGTATCTCACCTTGTTGCTATACTTGGTTCTAAGATACTTGCAGTATAGCCCCAGGACTATACTTGATTTCAAACCCACAAGTGTAGCTTTGGTCTCTTATGTGATACGATTTCTACATAGCTTACATGAACTGATTTGGTTGTTATCTTAGAGTAAGATTTTCTAACCAAAGCTTATATCTCGTTGATTATCTTAGCAAATCATATCGATGTGTTTGTAGGAACATTCAGCGATCGTGGCACATGTCACTTTTGGGGCATGGGCTTTGCGAAAGCTCTTGTTCCCTTGCATTTTTTCACTCTACCTTAATGTGCTTGATACTGGCAAGCGGGATTAACCACCTTAAGGTGGGGGCATATATAATGGTATCTGTTTGATTACTTTTACACTAACAAATCATGTTTGAAAGCCCTCATCATGTGGCGGAATGGTGTATCTCTTGAGCTAGTGCACATCCTTTTAAAGCAAAAAGCCCTCATCGCAAGGCGGGATGGCATATCTCTTGAGCTAGTGCGCATCCTTTTATACAAAGCCCTCATCACGAGGTGGGATGGTGTATCTCTTGAGCTAGTGCACATCCTTTTATACAAAGTCCTCATCTCGAGACAGGGTTGGATCTTATGTCATTCACCCTTAAGCGTGTCTTTGGTGGTTGTGGTAGCATAGCTCAATCGTCAGGTGTGTTTGGTGTGTTTTAGATAGTGGAGTGCAGTGACGAGCTCCTTCCTATCACCCGTGTTTGCTGTGTATAAGACGTATAATGTGTCTATGGCATACTATACGGAGCTCGTGTGTTTCGTGTGTCTTCCATGTGTTTTACGTGTCTTCCTTGCATGTCTTATGTGCTTGTGGCGTGGTCTAAAGTTATGCGGCGATGAGTCCCTCCCCACGCTGTATGTGTTTTGTGTGTCTTTACATGAGTGTTTTGTTTACTTTAGTTAGCGTTACATATAGATATGTAATTGCTTAATCAATGTCTTCTCTTCATGACTTCTTCGTGTATTGCGTAACTGCATTCATGTCTTCTCCATGTATTGCGTGCTTTCACTATCTTCTTCGTGTATTGCGTGCTTCCTTACTTTATTCATTGTGTCTTATGTGACTATTCAGTGTTTTCTTATGTTTGCCTAAGTTTGGGGGCTAGAAATAGTCCTTCAAACTTAGGGTGTATATTCATTCTAGTGTTTGATGTGTTTTGATATGCTTCGACCATACTTTAATCCATGTGCTGAATCATAGGATCACACACACATTAAAGTGGGGGCTAAATGTTATGGAGTAAAAAGTGGACACATGCCTTTTTACCTCCTAGTTTAATTCCTAGGTTCCCGTGTTTACACTCTACGTGCAAATTATTCATCCCGATGAGAAATCCCTCGAAACCCATGACAAATGGGAACTAAGGGCTCATCTTATGCTTAAGTCCTAACCAAGAAGGCCCCTTGGGACTTGGGCGCTCAAGTCCACCTTGATTGGTTGGGGTAAAATTAAATGCATGTCAGCTTAAGACTTTTAAATGGGTCCTCCCTTGTCGGCTCTTTCAATTAATTTGTGAAAGTTTAATGAATAAGCATATATAAACAAGTGTTTGAATTCATTTGTAACTAGGTGAATGATAGGAAAGTTGATGATAGCAAGGTTATGTGCAAAGGCAAATTCAAGGCATTCATTGTGTTTGTAGTAGACTTATGTTAGTATTATGTTTATTGTAGATTTGTAATCATCATCAACATCCTTATGAGTTGAAGAATCTTCATCCTCCTAAGGACTTCACCACCAAGGTAACATCATCATTGTGTTTGAATCATTTTATCGTCATTTGGATTATCTTTAGCCTCTGCCTTGCTAGGGCACGCTCTCTCTCTAACAAGGTGTCAAGAAAGATTGAATGCTAATCTAGGATTTGACTGAGGCAAATCCCTAAACACCATAACCCCCAAACCCCTTTCTTCGTGTGTGCAGGTTATAGGTGCGGGAGTTGCAGAAGTGAAGGTACAGGGAAGTTCTTTGAAGGATAAAGATTCCAGATTCAAAAATAGAGTTCTAGACTCTCATTGTAGTAGACTAGGGTGTGAGCCCCAGTGTCCAACAGGCAGAACAAACCTCAAATTCAACATTAGAGCATCTTTTACATCATTTTTGCAGTTCAGAGCTTCTGGAGATCAAAACTTTCTGGACTTGGGCCCTAGCCCTAGAGTCTTCTGACATTTCAGCTTTTGAGGGACAGGTTTGGATATCTCACTGATCCTCTTGGCACTCTCAGATCTTGATTTTTTGTTTCTATTTCACTGTTATAGGTTGATTATCACAATTCTAGGGTTTGGAGCATTGGTAGGCCTAGGATTTGATAATAGGCTTAGTTGAATCACATCTTTCCTTTGCAAACAAGAGCATAATACCCACAGCTGACTCCTCTTTCCTCTTGTAGTGACTTGGCTCAATTTTGTCCTTGAATGTTGTGTTAGGGTTAGCTGACAAAAGCTATCAATTAAATGCAAATAAAGATTAAACAGAGGAATGAAAATACACAGAAATAATAACAACGAGAGACAAGTTTTAACGTGGTTCACCCAAACTCGGGCTACATCCACCAAACAGAGAGTCTAATATTATTATCCAGTAAATCAAACTGATTACAACCAGCAATCCCTACAACTCAATACCGCTGCAAATGCTATAATACATCAATGGAAACCCTAACCCTTAGCCATTTTTATCACGACTTTTGTCAGTTACAAAATAGGGTTTTTATGTTGGCCAATGAAAAATAACTCCCGACGCCTTAATAAAATAATAAAAAACGTGAGGTTTCGGGGGCGTTGCCCTTGAGCCCCCACGGGGGCGATATCCCTCGACCCCACCCTGTATCATGATAGGGAGCGCGCCAGGGGCGCTGCCCCTTGACCCTGTAGGAATTTGGGGGGAAACCGCGTTGATAAAAGTGGGGTTAATTTAACCTCCGAGTCTGATTAGGATCCATATAACAACATGTTGTAGTGAAAGGAGGGTTTGATCTAGTGTACTCACACACATTTTATCATCTCTCTTTTTAACCTATAACAAATATGTTGTCTTTCAAAATATTTTCTAAATTTCCTATTTTGCTTAGGAAGATAATGTAAAGATCATTGGTTCGACAAAACCCTATTTAAGCTTCATAAAGTCACACATATATATCAAAGTATGATAAACAATAGACATACCTTGATTGAACAAAATGACTACACATAACTCCCAATGTGGTAGAGATGAATATGCAATCTAAACTATATTAAACTTTAAGGATTGCAAACCCCTAAATTGTATGAATTCATAGATTCATCACTATATTATTTTATTTACATTACTTCAATTATATACTCTACTCCAGTAATTTTGAGCTTCATACATCAATTATTATAAGTATATGAAGTTGTAATCTGAATCAAATGAAACCTCAAGGGTTGTAAACTTGTATTAATTTAGAGATTTATACATCTATCACTATATTGCAACCTCTGAATTATCTGCTTTTTTGTTCAAATTCTCCTTAAAATTTTAGCCTATCCCCTTCTCATGGCATATGATTTTGTTGGGCCATTGGCCCTATCTCCCATTCAAATATATGTAGATTTGACATGCTTTCAAGGTGGAAATTCTCTTTAGCATTTGGAAAGATAGAAATTCATCTCTCTTTACAGGTTGTTCAATTGATGTCCACTTCTCTCTGTACACTAAAGCTACGATTTTCTCTAATGTACTTATGCAAATTTAGGTGCAAGCCAAGAAGGTTGCACTTGAAGTTGCTCATCTACAGGAGCTTCTTGACCATCGGAGTAATGCCCCATGCATTCTTGCTAGAGTTCCATCTCTTATATCTTCCCCTCCTCAAGGGCACTGGCATGGTCGTAGCCAATCTGCCAAACCTAATCAAGGATCTCAGTCCCATGGCTCTCAGCCTCTAGGGTCTAGGGATCAAGCTACCCACAATTGGTCTCAACCTTCTTGTCTACCTTTTGGCTCTTCTCATGGGTGGTGCTCCTGGTTGGATGGATTCTAACAAGTTTCCTCGCTTGGAGCTGGCTATCTATCTTGGTCGTGCTTAGCAACTTGTAGATGATGATTAGGAGTAGAAGGGTGCTCTCACTGGAATTCTCACGAAGTTTCTCATCTTCAAGTAACTTACTAATAAAAGTTGGTTGTGTTTATTTCCAATGGAAATGGGCTATTTCCATTCTACATATGACATTATGAGAAATATTATCATAGAAGTGGTTGATTATTTTTCCAATTAAAATTGCCACTTGTCAATTAAAACTTGCCGCCCGTGACATTTATAAAATTATAGAGAGGATTGTATCTTTCAAAAAACAAATCAATAAAAACAATAAACACTGGATGAATCATATAGTTAAACGATAGATAATCACTGAATATAAGGACAAATTATATGAAAAATAACTACTTCCATAATTCCATGACATAAACCAATAATTCCATAACATAAACCAATAAATAATTTTTGATATGACTAATTTTTTTTAAAGAATGATTAACACCATTTTCTTACAAATCTTTTAACCTATTACTATAGGGATAAGTCTCAATATTTTCTTAAAAAGTGAATGGAATGAAAATCTAAAATGACATATTATCCTCCCCCATCAACCATCAATGACACTCATAATATCAAAATGTAGATATTAGGGCCCTCTCTTATCTACTACGTGACATTTGACAAGTTTCAATCTATTTAATGAGATGACATTTCTCTCCACATTCCTAACATTTTCTCCAAACTCAATATTTGACAAGTTTGAATCTATTTAATGAGATGACATTTCTGTCCACATTCCTAACATCTTCCCCAACCTCATTCATTGAGTCCACATTTGCAAGACAAGCCAAAGTTTGACTACCTAGCTCTTGGATTAAAAAGGGGAAACGAAGTCTTTATCATGACAATTTTTATAATGATGTAACTAGCATAAAACAGAGGCAGAAAGCACTTGGGACTTCAACATCACTTAAAAAGAGGATATCCCTCGATTCCGACCGCCAACTAACTACAATATGATTGGACTTTCAAGTCCGCCTTGTCGTTGAGCGTCAACAGAGTTAATATTGCCGTCAAAGAGTCTGAAATACGCTTAAAAAATACGCTAAGCCTATCGTTTCCCGACGCCACATAGTTTATTTCCGTCAATGCCAACGGACAAAACGAACAAACATGCCGTCAATTTATTTAAAATCCTGACGAGTGCCAACAATGGCTTATTATTAATTTATTGGACGCAGAACAGCTCAACATTAGCTGCTCATTATCTCGGAAAACAACAAAATGTATAAAATTCTTTACTGTGGTTGAAATTGCGGGTTAAATGTAGTAACATTGGGGGAAGAGCAAGCGGAATATAGTGTTGAAAACAGGGTACTGGATAACGAAAGAGCACTTTTTTTTTTTAGTTTTTTTTCACAGATCATATTATTTTCGTCGAGATTTACCAAGTGGGTGTTTCTCAGAAGGATAGTTGAAGTTGTGCTGAATCCAATGAGCCTTTAAGCTGAGGATTTGGTGGAGAATTGAAGAAATTGTGCAGTTTTTAAATAATTTTGAACATTTTTTTAAGCCCTGTTTTTGAAGGTCTGCCTAATATCAGGCCTACAATGGTAGTGAAGATGATAAAGTGGCGCCCTTGGCCACCTCTGTGCTCAAAAAAGTTTAAGGTGAAATTGGTTCTGCATTGTTTGGAGGAACTTGTGATTGAGGGTGATTCTGAGGGTTCAAAACTTGGGGTGAATGTGAAGTGGAAGGGGGCTAAGAGTAATAAGCTGGGGTCGCGTTTTAGGAGGAATGTTAAGAGGAATTGCAGTGGCTTGCAGTGTGTTGGGAGTGATGGGGTTGTGCAGTGGAATGAGGAGTTTGAGAATGTGTGTGTTCTTACTATGGGAAAGGAAGAGGGTGCTGGGTTTCAGCCCTGGGAAGTTTGCCTTGAGATTGTTCATGTAAGTACAATTCTATTTTTATTTCTTGTCCTTTTTTTCCCCCTTTTTTTGGGTTTCTTTGTTTGTTGTTTCAGATCTTTGTGTAAGAGGGATTTCCATTTTAAGGAGCAGCTATGGACATTTTGTGTTGGGAAAAAAGTACCAAGTTGTGAAGAAAATCTCTGGGGTTTGTTTTTACGTGAGCTGAGATTTCCTAATGATCTTAAATAAGTTACCCATTTTCTGTTTCTTTCCGGTTTTGCTTTTATATTGTTATGTGAGCTATAATTTCAAATGATCAGAAATGCAATACCCATATTTTTTATTTTTGCATAACGCTTTGCAAACTCTGTCACTAAATACACAACCCACTGTCTATTTCCTTTGGAGTCTTTGTCGTTTAATATATTAAATGATCAGAAATGCAATATACCCATTTTCTACTGTTGCGTGGAGCAATGCAAACTTTGTGTCAACGAATATGGGCCTTGTTATTTTATTAGGAGTTAGGCCGGGCAATTTGTGCTCAGAGGGCTTTTGTTTGTGTTCAATGTTCTATTAATGTGGAAGCTATGTGCTCTATTGACATTTGAAAACATAAATTTCTGTCTGACATTTCGTGCTCAGATATACTTAAACGACTGTGAAAAACCCTCGTATATCCGCCTCTGGGAATTGTTGCCACGTGAGCTTATGGGATATACAATACCCATGTTATACTTGTAGCATAATGTCAATGTAACTTCTATGTTAGTTAATATGGGCATCGTTATGTTGATAGTAGTTAGCTGGGTCAATTTGTGCTACAGCGACCTGTTATGGCCCATTTGTTTGTGTTCAAAAAACTCATTATGTGGAATCTATGTGCTTTGTTGTCATATGCAAACATAAATTTGTGAACGACACCTTGTGTTCAGAAATACACGAGCAGTATTGAAAAAAACAACTTATACTACCTCTGTGATTTATTGTTATGTGAGCTTAAAAATATGCTGATCAGAAATACCGTACCCATAGTCTGTTTTTTTTAAGGCCTTTGCAAACTCTGTGTTACTGAGTGTGGGCACTGTTATCTTGATAGGAGTTAGATAGGTCAGTTTATGTTTTGAGGGGCTAAATATGGCCTCTTGTTTGTTAAAAAAAAAATCTGTAAACATTTGAAAATATGAATTTCTGGAATGTTTTGTGTGCCAAAATAAATATCCATTTATGGAATTCTCCTCATGCTATCTTTAGGGTTTGTTATTAGTATGAGAGTTTATGATTTTAAATGATCTAAAATGCACATAGCCATTTTCTATTCTTGCATAATTCAGTGCAAATTTTGTTTCATGGTATATGGGCATTGTTATCTTGATAGAAGTTAGCTCATTTTTATTTGTGTTGAAAAGACCATCAATGGTCATTTGTTTGTGTTATTATTGTTTTTTAATATGGAACCTATGTGTTCTGTTAAAATTTGAGTACACAAATTTCTGGATGACATTTTCTCTTTGAAAATAAATACTTAGCTATCAAAACTTCCACATACTACCTTTGGGTACGTGAGCTATAATTTTAAATGATCACAAATACATAACTATGTTCTATTTTTGCATAATGCCGTGCAAAATTTGAGTTACTGAAAATGGGCATTGTTGTCTTGTTAGAAGATAGGTTGTTCAATTCGTGTTCTAGGGACCAACAATGACACTTTTAAATTTTTTTGTGTTAAAAATAATTTGTAATGAGGAGGCTATGTGCTTTGTTAACATTTGAAAACATAAATTTCTGGATGGCATTTGATTTGTTAGCCACTTACTAAGTTTAAAAGCTATAGAATGTGAATACAAATTGAAACAATAATGTGGATCAAAGAATGAGTTGTTTTGAGCACCTAATATACTGGGGGAGGGCCAATTGTAACTACCTTTAGGCACTCGCCCAATGTCCCTGACATGGGGCCTCCCTCAAGGCTCAACCAACTTCAGGAGGCTCGGGGGAGACACTCCCTTGATGAAGGAAGGGGAGGGTATTGATCGATGGATCAGGGAGGGGGAGGAGAGCTTGATCAACAGGAGAGTACTTGACTGCCCCCCATTGTAATTACAAAATTTGAAAAGTTCAGTAGGTTTTGGAGACTTCTAGGTGTAGGTTTAGGATTCTTAAAAAAGTTTGAAATGTTCAGAAATTAGGTAAATGAAAAAAAACAAAAAACAAATAACACATTTTTCTTAATAATATAATGCCAACTTTCAAAATAAAAAAACATCTGACCAAGAAAATCATAAAATTATATTCATACACAACATTATAGTTACATGTGTCTGGCATGTCCTGCTCTAGTTGTGTAAGATGGTGGTGCCTCCCAAGTTGAATGTTGCCCATGTTTACGTGGGCTTTGGTGGATGTGGTGGACGAGTTTGCTTTCGCTAGATCTAAAGATTTAATGACAGTGTGATGAACTGGATGTCTTCTCAACTAAAGAGAAATGTTATACTACAAAGAAAAGATCTAATGGTGATATGACAAGCTGACTGTCTTCTTACCTAAAGAGGAAATACTGTATTATGATGAATATCATACAAGTATTGGGGGAGGGTGGTCGGCTTCCCAATAATCAGCAGGCTTGTTAGCTACATGACAAACAATTTAATATAATAACAACATAAAAGTACAAAAAGATATATTTTTTCGTTGTTCATAAGTTCATGAATCATACATTTCAAACATTTAATACAACGTATGGAGCGGCACTATTATTTTTCAAGACAAATGCCAAAATAAAACCCTGTTAGATGATCTAAATCTAATTTCCCACCAGCAGCATCAGAAAAAGTAATGTTTTTTTTTTTGGTGTATCCCGATCAGATTTGCTAATTAGAACTGCAAACTACCAAATTGTCTGGGAAAACATGGTGTATCCAAAATTGGGCCAGTTTCCTTTTGGGATCTTCTCATAAAATGTAATGTTGTAACATGTAATGAAGTTCAGCTAGGATTGGTTCAATTGACATAGAAAATTTGGGTTTGGATTGAATCTGGGTCAGGTCCTGCCAAACTTGATAACTAGGGCTGCAAAACTCCAGATTGTCTGGGAAAGCATGGTTGCTGAAAAATGTGCCAGTTTCCTGTTAGAATTGGGTGACCTGGATCTTTCTCTTCTTCTAGGACAAAGTCCATAGTGTGACATGTAACAATTGGCAGCGCCAAATGACAATCAAGTTGTAAGATTTGGTCTAAGTTACCAATTGTGGTACTGGTTCGGGTTCGGGTATGGGGGTTCAGTTTGCAGATTCGATACAAAATCATATATATATAGATTAAATCAATTTATTAAATATTGGGATGGTTTATATCAATCATGAACAATACGAAGTTTAATTATATTAAAGTTTAGGTTGTTTAAACTTGAAGTCCTCTCTTAAATCCCGCACCGATGTTTTGCAAGTATAGTAAAGGTTTTCATGACCATACAGAAATCGTTGTATTTTTCATGGTCATTTGTTCACGGTTTATATTGGGTATTTGGTCTCTTGACATTAACAGAAACATTAACAAGCTTTTTTTAGTTGCAAGTCCCCTGACATTAACAAAGAACTCTTGCTCAATGTCCATGGGGTGTAAATATCTGTCACTATGGCGGTGTCCTTCTCAGCCTCTTCCAGTGCTCGACACTTTGTATTTGACCTTTGTTGAACTCTCCCATCGCCTATAGTCAAATTTAGAATTGGTAGGATGTATTTCTCTAGCTTCTTTAGCCATAGAGAAACAATGTTAGGGCTCTTGTTTTTATCTTTCCCAATTTAAAAAATAAAAATAAAAAATTACACAAAGACAATATTTAATTATCATCACACAAAGACAATATATATTTAATTGCAAAAGTATAATTACAAAAATTTAACTGTACACATTTTTTAACCATGCCCTATATACATGCCAAATACAAAGAAGTACATGACATCCAAAAATAGCCCCGATATAAAGAAAAGAAAAATAGTATAAGGCTGTTGAAGAGAGAATTTTTGCACTTGAACTTGAGAAAGGCAATCCAAAGAAAATCAACTTACTATGGCTTGAATTTCAACCCTCACGTTGTTAGTCAAGAATGCATTGACTTTCCAGTCACTTGAGAGCTCTTTTTCCTTTTCTATACCTCTGTCAGCCACACATATATGGTCTTCAACCTCGTTATATGATGAAATAGCCCATGTAACAGGCACCAAACCTTTTGCTCATTAAATACAAGCAAAGAATATAATTGGTACTACAAAAATAACATGTTATAATCATAATTAACATCTATATAATGCGATGACATAGTTATGAAATTTAAATTAGGCATATAATAGTTTTAGTTGCATAATTTACACCATATCTGTTCGTCATGAACATTAAATCCATTGAAATGAGTATTGTGTGAATGTTGAACTATCATCTCACACATTCAAGAAGTTTGAATCTCCATGATGAATAGAGCATTGTTTTTATGAGACCGATGAAAATAGAAAAAAATATTCTTTTCCTTTATATGCTACAAGATGATACTTGTGGCATCATCTACGTGTTTTTGAAACTGCATACTTTGCACCCTTTTCTAAGCATCCATGGTATCCTTTCTTGTTAAGAATTCACCCCCTCTTATTTAGCATGCTTAGCAAAATAGGATCTATGATGTCTCTCCAAAATTGTGTCCATATAGACACTTATTAAAAAAAGGGACTCTATATAACTTTTCAATTTTGCTAACAAATTTGGAGCAAATACAACACAACACTCATTGTTCATGTCATTCACTGCATGGCCAAACTCACCATTAGAATTACAATGAAACATTTGATTGTATATAAGGATTGCCACATTAGGTATTGCATACATCACTCCAACAATGATGTGGCAGTAGCAACCATTTTTTTGAAACCTCTTTACACTTTTTTTGTCAGAGGTTTGTTTCTATTGCCCCACAGACCAAATGCACGCCAATAGGTATAACAACATTGTCATGGTTTTAGCATCAAATAGCACATAAGTTGAACTTTTATAAAAGACATTCATAGTGTTAGATACAAACCATGAGTACATTTTTGTTGTATGGTTGTTATAATTGACAATTTCATTCGCTCTTGATTGGTGTGGAAGAATTTACTCTCTGTGCTATTAAGAAAACTCTCATCCTTTAAGAAGGTGTCAAATCTGTAAAGAGAGATTGCTGCACAAACATCAATCACCTCATTTTCATCACCAATTGAACTCCATTCTAAATCGTCATATGAGAAATGGGGGTTCATCATCTCCTACATCTTAGACCATGAGATTGATTAGAATCTTCCATTTTTCTTTTTAGCAGGTAAAGGTTACATTGGGTAAAAGAAAATTGTAAATTGCAAAAATGAGGATTGTTTAGTTGATTGTTGCTCATGAAAAATGTAAGTTGAAATACACACTGCTTATTTCAACCTAGACAAGTTTAGTTTATGATTCTTGAGTCGTCTTTCAAATATTTTGCTTGATTAGTTGTTTCATAATTTGTTGTGTTTCAAAATTTAGGATTCATAAATTGTAGAAATGAGGATTGTTTAGCTGATTGTTGATCATGAAGAATGTAGGTTGAAAAACACACTATGTATTTCAATCTACACAAGTTTAGTTTATGGTTCTTGAGTTGTTTTCCAAATATTTTACTTGATTAGTTGATTCATAATTTGTTGTGTTTCAAAATTTAGGATTCATAAATTGTAGAAATGAAGAATGCAAGTTGAAAAACACATTTTGTATTTCAACTTACACAAGTTTAGTTTCTGAGTTCTAAGTTGTCTATCAAATTGTTTACCTGATTAGTTGACAATTAAATGTATATGCTGGGATCTGTTTCAGTGTCTCGAGTTCTTTAGTTTTAAAGGCAAGAGATGTGACTGGTAGATTTGGGCATTTTTGTAAATTGAGTGGTGGCCAGCTACAGAGATTTTGGATAAGAAATTGACAATTGTTAACATCTTTATTACCTGAAACTGCAGAGTTCAATTCAAGAACCAAAGACTAAGCCTTTCATCATAGGCACATCATTACTGAACCTTGGAGAGTTTGCCTCATCCGCAGAAGATGCAAAGCAAAGCACCAAAATAGCTGTTTCTTACTGCATTGGAGGAGTGACATCTGAAGCTACATTTTCTGTAAGATTATAGATCTTCTGTCATTTTATTCTCTTTCCATGTTATTTTTTGGTAAGGTTTTCATCATATATTGGTATTTAGAGGTTGCTGGTTATGTGCCTCAGGCACTAAAGTGGTAATTGAATTCTAATTTTACAGATTTGAGACCATGAGAAGTAGCTTTACAATGTCTTATGATTTCTGAATTTCATCCCCTTGTGCCTATTAATGATTTTGCCTGCGCTCCCCGCTCCCCATGCCCCCTACCCTTTCTGTTGTAATTTTGAAGAATCTTGCTTTTCTCCATAACATTCTTGGTAAGTCATGGAAGTGTGTTCTAATTTGTGCAGATTACCATTGAGTTTATGGAGCTTCAAACATCTCCAGAAGCATTGGACCCTGCTCACAGGCTTGTAGTTCCATCACTGCCTTTCATTGGGGTAAGTTTGCTATCAGATAAAGAAGATTTCTCTGCTTTTAAAGCAGGTCTAAGGAAGGTGAAGATTTTGAGAGAATATGTTGTAGTGGGAAGATCAAAGAAGGCTTCTGAAGAAGAGGAAGGCAGTGATGAGAAATTGTCTCCAAGAAGTGAAGAACACGAGTCTATTGACATGCTTGATTCAGATTCTGTCGATGAATGTGAGAAGGATGAAGCTGAAGGTACAGATGGGTCCAGATTTAGGAAGTCCTTCAGTTACGGAACTTTGGCTACAGCCAACCTTGTAGTTGAAGGTGTTCTCTATCTGAATTCAAGAGAAGACAAAGGTGGAGATAATTGGATGTTGAATAGTTTACCAAGTATGGAGCCAATTCCTAAGCTGGTTGAGGAGCCATCTTCTTCAGATTCTGATCATGCTGTTCCACAAACATCCATGCGGAGCCTACTTACTTGGAAAAAGAGGAAGGTAAGTTTCAGAACACCAAAAGAAAGGGGAGAGCCTTTATTGAATAAGGCATACGGAGAAGAAGGTGGAGATGATATTGATTTTGATCGTCGACAATCAGGCTTCCCTATACAACCAATCCCTGTGATGGTATGTTCTCTTGATTCACCTGATCATGGCAGTTTGCATCATGCAAAATAATAGATATAAAATGTGAAAAGCAAAAGAGGGATAGCATTATTTAATAATTTATAGCAATATCAAGTGCATTGTTCTATAAAGTATAAAGTAAAGCTTGGATTGTGTCATTTCATATGGCTGGAAGCTTCCTGATTTTAGTTTGGCATATTACACATATGCATAATTCACTACAAAATATATGTTCTATTCACTTATCTCATGGAATATAACTTGTTGGAAATTTTGAGGCATGATGTTTGACATCAATATTTATCTGTCTAATGCAGCATGATAAATATGATGTTGGAGTTGTACCAGATATGTCCAATTGTTCAGACTTTGGAGCTGATAATTTTACAATTGGCAGCTGGGATCAAAGAGAACTGCTTAGCAGAGATGGAGAAATGAGTCTATCTACTGAGGTATTTTTTGCTTCAATTGACCAACGGAGTGAACGTGCTGCAGGGGAAAGTGCTTGTACTGCTTTGGTAGTTGTTATTGCTGATTGGTTACAAAAAAACCCGACTTCCATGCCAATAAAATCACAATTTGATACATTGATACAAGAGGGATCTCTAGAGTGGAGAAAACTATGTGAAGTTGAGGCCCATAGAGAAAGGTTTTCTGATGGGCACTTTGAGTTGGAAACAATATTACAGGCGAAGTTACGGTCTTTATCTGTCATTCCTGAAAAGTCATTCGTTGGCTTCTTTCAGCCTGAAGGCTTGGGAGACTCGTGTGAATTTCTTCAGGGAGCAATGTCATTTGACAGTATCTGGGAAGAAATAACAAATGGCAGTAATAAAGAGAGTAAGAATAGTGAACCACAGATTTACATTGTTAGTTGGAATGATCACTTTTTTGTTCTCAAGGTGGCAAAGGAAGCATATTATATAATTGATACTCTTGGAGAAAGATTGTTTGAGGGATGTAATCAGGCATATATATTGAAATTTGACAAAGACACAGAAATGTACCAGTTGCCACCTAGAGAACAGAAACCGAAAGAAGACAAGAACAACATGGATTTGCTGCCTGTCACATTGGAGAGCATAAAATATTTGACGTCCGAGAGAGCCAATGATCTGGAACAGGAAGATGCAGAGCCTCAAGTGAAAGACACAACAACACCTGAGAATCAGGGCAATGGAGATAATGGGAAAAAGCTTATTTGTAGAGGAAAGGAGTGTTGCAAAGAGTTTATCAAAGGGTTTTTGGCGGCTATCCCTTTGAAGGAGTTACAGATAGATATTAAAAAGGGTTTGTTGGGGAAGACCGTATTGCATCGCCGGCTGCAAGTTGAGTTTCATCTCACAGCTGACTCTTATGCGCCCTTGATTGTGTAGTAAAGGAATGTGGCAGATGCTGCTGTATTTAAGAGTTTGAGTTCTTAAGCCTAATTATGAAACTTGATTGGTATATACCGCGTGCAATGCACAATGCAATTTTACTGACTTAATTCTTTCCCTAGCAGTTTGTGATTTCAATTCTTTGTTAACTACACTTAACAAAAAAGCAGTTTTTAGTTGACCTTTGTATGTTATAGCTTGACACAGGGATGGCAGTATTCTTTTCAGCATGTCTTGGAACAGTGTTGCGTAGGCTTGGATACTATATGGTTTATGGTAGCCCAAAAGAGGCCTTGTGCATCATCGAGTAGAACAAGGTACACCCTCAAAGGTGTGAATGGATATCCATATGATAGCGTCTGGTTAATTTATTGTAAATTATAGAGCTTCCACATGTTTTAAGTTTGTGGACATTGTTGTAATATTTATACTGGATGTAGACGTCCTGGACTCCCTCAAGGGCACTTGTATCAAGTTGGAAGTAATATTGCAATGCTGTTGTAAGACCGTATTTTGTGTTATCTATTTGTCTATGATTGCCGGGCAGCTCCAAAAGCTAGGCAAGAAGATGTGTTTGTATTGTGGGTCGGCTGTGAGATTGCTCATATTGTAAGTCTTGATATTTTGCAATGTAGGTAGTGCAAGTCCATAAGTGATTGATTGCTGTGATATTGTTCTTGTTCCTTTCTGGGCTTATCTATTTTCTTTCTGCTACCAGAACCAGAAAAATGGAGAAAAGTCTCAGCAATGAATGGGTTTACCGTTGGGTTTCTTTTCTAGAAGAATTTGTAATGTCCCTAATTAGTCGACCTTAGTACCTACCATTGATTATTAGACCTTTTAATCAGAGTGCAAATTTGACGGTTGACCCTGCCTGTCAAGCAATTTTTTTTGACGATTATCTATTTGAAGTTGCCTTTCAAATATTAAAGCCTACCTATTTTAGGAAAAATATATATAGACTCAAAATATATATAAGAATAATTACATAGAAATTTTGACAGTTTATGTAAAATCTTACCTTTCAAGTGATACAGTCCTCTTAAAATTTTAATTGTATTTTACGGTTAAAATGACTAAATACTGTCATCAAATTTAGGCCCTGCTTGTAATTGATTAGCATATGGTAACATGCTATTTATGAAACTTGACATGTATTGATGTCATGAGTCGTTAGGAGCCCAAATTGTAAGTGTTTGTGTGTTCCATGTCTATTCATGTCGTTAAACGTCCTTCGTGGAAGAAATTGAACTGGGCTGTCCTAAATTGTCATCTTAACTCTAGTATTGTTATTATTGTAATTGAGATACTTAAATATTGATTCCTTCGGATAAAATATCTAATTAGGAAACCATTAGCAATGACACTAAGCTATCCGTGTATGGGTAATTCAAAGTTGATTTGTTATTATTCCAGCTGCAACTAGTTGAGAACCCATGTAGAAATGAAGTATTAAATAATATTTATCAGATAAGAACTTTTAGTAGGCAGTTTTTCCAGCCTACTGAAGTGAAGATATGTTAGTTGGAGTGCTGTAAAAAATGGAGAGTCAAGGAGACGTGGCCAGTTAAGAGGACAGTTGGACGCAACAATCTTAAGAAGGGCTTATAAGTGGATAAACCAAATTAAAAAAGGAGGCGGTTACTATTTTTATTGTTTTAAGATGGAGAACAAAGAGCACTAAGATTTGCCATTAGTTTAAGCAGGGATAGAGGGATTGAGTTGAGTAGCTGGAAGGCAGAGGAGTGGCATACGAGTTTCATCTAAGCCATTTCTTTAGGGAATTTGCAATTCTTTGGCATACGAGTTTCATCTAAGCCATTTCTTCAGGGAATTTGCAATTCTTTAATTGAATATACTTAAGGTTGAAAACAGGAGCGGTGGTCGTTGTTAATGTTCTGAACTATTATCCTTTCTAAATATGTTATTGGGGATCAATTATGGGGCCCCAGCCCTACTATATCAAGAACATGCGACTACATATAAATCATAGAGACCACAAACTATAATTCATGACTTCCATCTAACGATACACAATACTAGTAACCCTAAGCGATAGCTACAACTACATGTAACCTACAGTATAAACAAAATAATGCCAACTAGAGCCATGCTTGCTCGTCTATAACCATCACAAAAACATATCATAATTGCATAAGCAAAGAGAACAATGCCACCCTACGAACAACACTAGGAACTACCAATCTAGACGAAGGAACTACATTGGCTCAATGAATGACCACTCCCTAGAGGCGTCATCTTCCATTGTTTTGAAATGCTAGAACTAGAATAAACACCATTGTTAAAAATTGGAGTAACTTCTAACATAGGAGCAAACACAGTCGAAGTAGGCATTGCACCATGGACCTTCAACGCTTTAAATATCTCTATTCTACGCATTGCTATAGGTAATAAACCATTCTTCAATGGCGACATCATAAACTTACTGGTTAATTCTAGGTTGCCATTATGGAATGAAATGACCATGTGCCTCATAGCCTATCAAAGATCCTAGCAGAATTCCTTTAAAATCTTATTATCTACCTTTACCTCATTTAATTCTTCTCGTAATTGAGAAATGGAAGCTTCAATTTGAATATTCGAAAGTTGCGTTTGCTTCTCGCCTAAGATATATCTCAACATTCCCACAAAAATATCAGTCTTGGTTGTTTCCTCATCGTTACCCTTGACAGAGGAGTTCCACCATGTATTCCCTTACTTACTCATTCACAATAGACTTAGAAAGTTTCTCTTTAAATTTAGCCAGAATCAAACCACGCAATCGATTCTCATTCATAATAGACTTAGAAAGATTCTCTTTAAACTAAATCAGAATCAAAGCAGGCGACTGAAAGCAACTTGTGTCCACCAAGCCCTCGAGCCTTAATATAGCCTTTACCAACTGCATTAGCACCAATTCATAACGGTTAAAAATAGTCTTTCGGTGATGGTTTGAGATTGGCCCTTGTTGAAGTGGATCCAATGAGGATTTACCACTTTCCATCTTGACAGACAATCCAAGATAGCCTATAGCCTAATCACACTACTGAAAAAGCTCCACCTGCATTGCCTAGACATTTACAACCCAAACAAGCAAATAAAGAAAACCACCAGTAAGCATAATTATTTTACGCTTCTCCATACTTCTTCCATGAGCCACCACGTACAAATTGACCCAAACAATTAGAGCAATTACTAAGCTCCAATTTATCATAATTACTCACCAAGGACTTGAAAATTATATTGCTTACTAAGCTCCAATTTATCATAATTACTCACCAAGGACTTGAAAATTATAAGGTCGGCACTTCCTAACTATAGTATTCAAAATATCCCAATGGTTCATGTCTTTACTTTTCACCATTAAAAAATCTTGAAGCAAGGCCTCTTGATTTACCATATAATCCACCACCTTATTTTGAACTCTAGAACAATGAGTTACCTTGGAGTGGAATTTCTCATTCCATAATTTCACCTCCTCTGGAATTGCATTTAGCTTCCAATTAGGACAATAACCTTTTAATATTGCATTTACCACTATTTATAAATCCCCCTCCTCTTTAATCTCCTTACAACTAGTCATATACGTGGCTTTAATACTTTCTAACAAGGCTACCCATTTCATATAGTTATTAGTTTGCTCCAAAAATATTGAACCACTCATGACAAAGCTGCCTCTTTGATTGCGAAGAACATAACCCGTCCCTATATTTCCTAGATTCCCTTTGGAGGCCCTATCAAAATTCAACTTTAACTCTCCACTTGGAGCCTACCATCTTAATTTCTTTACATTCCTTTTTACCTGTTTCCCATGAACAAGAGTTTTGAACTATTATTCCTCATGTTAATTTAGCAAAACTTTGCAGAGAGTTATTCATCGCTAAGAATACTTTTCTAGTCAATGTTCTTCCTGTTTGAATGCATAAATGAAACACTCAAACTCACTGGTCATTTTTATCTAGTTTATAATTGTGGCCATGGCCTTGTAGAATAGTAAGTCTCCAAAACTTGCACGACAATATTAGAAGGAATAAGATGAGGTGCAAGTCTTCCTTTTTCAGTTTGTTCAAAAGACCAACTATTGTTCTTTAGTTTAGTTTAATGTTCGCAAGGAGTTTCCCTCTAGTAATATCCATCTTTAAATGGCATGAATTCAACAATAATTCAAAATACATTGATGGACACGAATATTCTACTAGTGTAGATTGAGTTCTCACTAATATGTTAAACAATGCACCTCAAAGCTTAGGGTCTTAACACTTCTTCCTCTTGTCAAGCACTAAACAAGGTCTATGGCCTTCTATATTGAATTGGGAACATATTAGCAAAGAAATGCTCGATTTGTTCACTACAAGTTAAATTTAGGGCTTGCGAGATTATTGGATGTTAAGTAGGAATTGGCAAAGTGTCAACTATATATTTGTGTAATATTGAAGTGAAGAGCCCTACGTTGGGTGTGTAGCCATATAGGCCAACTCTATTAGAGTGGTCGGTCTTGTTAGCATTTTAATTTGTTTCTTTCCAAACAACATAATATGGAATAACACATATAGTAAAATCATTCTTCACATTATAAGGGGAAGCTCCTTGAGACCTAACTAAACCTACTATTAACAAATATGCACATTATCCAATATATCAATATGACTTTTGTATAAATGTGAATTACTAATTGACTATGTTTTTGTCCTAAATGCAAGCATTAGACTATTCAATAATCAAGCTCTACAATGAGATTTTTCGAATATCAAGGAGGATAAACTACCATGCACAAACAATAAAACTCATATTGGCTAAACTAGAGACCATTATTTAGTTGCAACAAGATTTAAAGGGAAAATAGAGATGAATGTTTACTACTGCCTAAAGTAAAGACTAACAAATCTACATCAACAACACAAAATGATTAAACAAAGAAGCTAATTGACTAACAACAAGAACGTAGTTGTAATAACAAAATTTGCATACTCTACAACTTCCTTATTATAGTTTTGTGTCCATTTTGGTCATTGGCCCATGTCTATGTCTTGTGTTGTTTTGACCCTTGCCTAGCCTATGTGACTCCTAGCCATCTATATTTCATTTCTTGTGTTGATCCCTTAGCCTTGTTTAGAGTTCTTATGTGTTCCCTTTCATTTAATTTTTATCTCCATCCCATGTTCTAACCCTACTTTTGATTTTTCCATTGATTTATCCCCCTTAAGGTCTCTTTGTTAAAATATTAAATGTTGTGCTTAGCCCCATCCTATGTGTAAACCCCACATTTTTGCATCCTAAATCATGTCTTAATGAACACAAAATTAATGAGGATACCCACCACTAGATGGCCCCCTTTGAGCTTAAGGTCCCCTATAATATTGAGCTAAAATTTCATTTGCAAACAATGTCCACAATTTGCCTCCCAATAGGGCTTTCCACCTACTAAGTTCCCATCTTTGAAATTTCAAAGCAAGCTCTTTTAAAAAAGACCACCTTTGCTTCATTTTTATATAAAAAAAGAAATTTTGAGTGGTTGTATGGTTTTAGCTATTTCTGCTTATGGACAACACCCCAACATTGCTTCAAAAATTTTAGGAGTGAGTTAGCTTCATCCCCAATGTTTCAAACAATTTTTATTTGGCCATTGGACAATGCTACAACAAGATCTTTGAGACTAGATGGCTAATTTCTAAGGATTTCAACACAGGGAGCAATTTCCATTTATGGTTTTTGTTTAAAATGAAGTTATTTATTTGATTTTTTTGCAAGTTCTTCTTCATACCTCTCCATCACACATTTCCAAGCCTTCACCATCCATTTGTATCACCCTTTTGATTCATTTTTCCATCTCCCCATCTCCATTGTTCAAGTATTTACATTAGTGTTTTGCCATTTTTACTTGTTTTTTCCCAAATCCACCATCAACCCACTTTGTGCTTTAGATTTGTAGACCTTCACATGATCTACTTTCATTGTCCTTGAGCCAACATGGAGCTATTTTTTCATTTTAGTGTGTTACCATCAACCCTCTATGAATGCAAGTCCTTTTGTGACCTCTTGGAGTTCACAACCATTACCATGTCAAACCCTTGTTAGAGTGCTTTAGACTTGGGGTTTCCCATTCCCATATCAGTTCTCTTTGATACCCCAAAACTTTTTTGGAGTGAACCAAATTCTTGTTTTCAAAACCCTTATCCCACACCACTTGTCTTCTTAAGTTTCCATGTGTCTTTTTTCCATCATCTTACATGGTTTAATGGTTATGCTTTGATTTACAATAATTTCTTTGCATAGATCATCTTTATGACCTATTATTTATCAATATTTCAATGTGGATTTATGCTTGAAGTCCCACAAGAGGACTATCTAAGGTAGACTCCCCCTTAACCTTTGTTTTTGCAAAGTTTAAAAAAAATGTCAATATCAAAGTACTCCTTAAGTTTGTTGATCAAGGCCTCACATAAGTTGCAAATATCTATTTGACACAAACAAGGCCACCCCAAATAGTCAAGGCCGCCCTATTATCTATTAAGAGCAGTCAAGGTTGCCCTACAAGTTGCTAGTTGTTGATTTCAGGCCATATTCCAATGATTTTTTAATCTAGTTTTGGACCATAGGTCTATATCAAGATCAAGGGCCCATCCATGCTAAAAAATAAAAAAAATTATTAGTTGAAACCACTTCAATTTGTTCAATTTATCTTCCTTTTTCCAGTGAACTAGAACCACTAGGTTTTTAGATTGTTTCCAGGTCTCTTTTTGTAGATCAGGACTTGAAGTCTTTTGGGATGCTTTCTTATGATGTTACTATTGATCTTTATCAATTCTAAATCATTACCATTCTGTTTACTAGGTGAAACCATTCCATTTGTTCAACTTGCATGCACTTCAAGTTATTCATATTTATTAGGACCTCTTAGGTTTTACTATCAACTACATGCCTTTTATTGGTCATTGATAGGTGAGCACTTTTGAGAAGATGAGACACTTTATCAACAAGCTCCCTTACAAATTTCAAATATGTACCTACTCTTTGTTCAAGGTCCCCCCCTAGATAATGTAGTCACGATGTTTGTTAGGACTGGTCAATGTTTTCAAGTAGTCCATTTTGCATATGGCTTTAAGTCAAATCACTTTGAAATTTCACAGGTAGCTTTAAGACTTAATTTTGAGCATCTTTTGTTTGGAACACTTCTTTGCATAGGTTCATCTGAACCCATTTATTCACTTTTTTTATTTCCAATACTTAGTCAAATTCACGGTTTGTTGATTTCCAAGTCCTGCATATTTCCTAATTTACATAGTTTGTCCAGTTGATAGTACAAACTCACATGGTTGTAAATTATAGTTAGGCTAGTTAGAGATAGCCTTAGATAACTTTAATTTGCACATTGTTACCTTTCATTAGACGAACTAGTTTAGCCTTCTTATAGGTGCATGATAACCTTTTTAAATGCTTGTCTATTCTTTTGTGATCAAGCTAGTTCATGCCCCCATCAGTTCTTTTCGTAGGGAGAAATCTTATCAAGACTAAAATCATATCCCATCATAGTCCATGTATAAATCACCTAATGGGTAGGTCATCTTCCTCATTCACCTCTATTGATGATATTGATTCATTTTTTCTTACTGCTAAGAATTTTGATAAGGAAGCTCAACTAGACCTATAGAACTGAGTCAATATTGCAACCCAACTTTAAGAAGTTAAGAACACAATTAGTCTTGAGGACTCCTCCATTCCCACTAAGTAGATATACTCCCTAGGAAATCTTATCTTAACCAACCTAGTTGGCCTAGTGACGGAGAGCCACAACTGGAAACGTTCTCTACTGGTGGAATTTGAAGTCTCTTATTTCATCGGCAAGACTTCGTCTATCAATCTCACTAATCTCCGCTGTTCCGATGGCTATCATCACAACGATGCATACAAAACTGACTTATTAGTACTGGTTTGCTACAATGCTTGGTATACCGGTTCACCCCCACGACCAGTCACAATTGTATCGGGCACTTGTATCTCCGCCAATGTACATTTAAAATGTTCCTCAACATAAAAACTTTAACCTCTTATTGCCGGTTCCTGTTACCTCCGCTACCGGTCGTCTGATGTATCTTTCAACAATGTATAAGCGCGATGTATATTTTCAATATACAAGCGCTAGATACAAACAAACATACAATCTCCCCTTTAACTGGCGCTGACTCTATTGTATAAAATCCTTTGTATCGGCAGAATGTATATTTGGACATACAATCAAATATACAACCACAAAATATACATCTGCAAAATATAGCTAGGAATATGCCCTCCGACGGCGGTTGACCATTGACTTCGCTTGTATCATCTCAATGTACATTTGAAATGTACATTCGGTATATGCAAACTATAAGGTGCATTTGATGGATATGCAGGATCTATATCAAACATGCAAATGCAGTATACACATAAAATGTATACAAAGGGTGTATACACAGAACTTATATGACCCGATGTACAATTGCGATATACATAGAGATTGTATATCGACACTTTACCAAATCCACAACATACAAACTCGATATGCGAATGACAGATACACATGAAATGACCCTCGGATGCAAAAGCGATATACACATCAATTGTCCCCAACAAACAAAAGTGATATACACAGGAATTGTCTATCTGAACTATTTCACCTTTGTACCTTCGAAACATGCATTTTTAACATGTTTTAACACCTGATCTGTTTAGCGATATACACACAGACTGTATGTCGCATACAAACACTGTATATACGTCAAATGTACATTTCGACAAAATCCTTGAAACTTCACAAATTTCACGTGGAAAACATAGAGATCGGGCTGATCTGTTTTCTGGGCAATCTTAACTTAGATTTTATCCTTCAAACCCTAACACATGAGGATGCTAGGATAGATCATAGCATGCTATAAATTGATCCCAAAAACATGAAATGCAAAAATAGAAAAATGAAACTACAAACTAAACTACTGTACATGTCCATTCCACCGATTCAGAGAATCAACCGGTGGAATGGATGAATGAATCCATTTCGCCTGCAAAATCAAAATCGACTACACAGATAGATCGAAGATCAGACAAATGAAACAACGGGGTCTTCTTTATTTCAATAACAGAAATGCATACAAATATCACAGCCCCACTGTATCACAATGCTCAGTCTGATCTCCAAAACACAATGTCTCTATTTTTCATATGCAACGCTGAACTATATCTATACAAACTGATCTAGGGCATAAATATATCTACTCCTTACGAGTAGAACAGACTCGATTCCCAGCGGCTGGGAGACTTCCAAGCGGCTGGGAGAAGACAGCTAGCATAACAAAATTCTGACTGACTTGCACATAAACCTAGATTGACTTAAAACATAAGAATTGGTCACATGGACCTTATTACATCATAATGTAAAACATACTATAATTAGACTTAATCTTTATTTCGAAGGGGTGCTCCTGCACCATACTCCCTAGAAGAAGAAATCTCAAGTCCACTTGAGATGAGAGTAAGTAGGTCGAAACCATGTTGGTTGATCTGTTCTGCAGTCATCCATACTGCTTCTGAATTAGGTTTTCCCTGGCAAGCCACCAAATATTCCAAATATTGTTTGTTCTGGGTCTTCTTGATCATTCTAGTGTCTAAAATCTTCTGCAATTGTGGTGGATCATGTTTTGGAATGTCATCAGCTGTTGTATCCTGTAGTAGTTCCTGTTCTTCATCTGGATTATGCTTGTATGGAGTTAAATCACATACATTGAATATAGGTGATAAACCAAGATCAGAAGGAAGTTGTATCTCATAAGCATTCTGTCCATGTTTTCTCAAAATCTGACATGGCCCAATCTTCCTTTGCATGAGTTTGGTATATTTACCTTTAGGAAGTCGTTCCTTTTTCAAATGAACCCATACCAAATCTCCAACATCAAACTGTACATCTTTCTTCTTTTTATCAGCATACTCCTTATACTTTAAGGTAGTTTGTTATTGGTTTTTGACCTGATCATGTACCTCTTTTATGGCTTCTGCAAAAGCTTCACCATCTACACTAACAGAATCTCCTGTAGGTAGATCTCTCAGTTCCAAAATACCTCATGGATGTATACCATAGACTATCTCAAAAGTTGATTTCCCTGTGCTTCTATTGACAGTATCATTATAGGAAAATTCTGCCTGAGATAGGATAGTATCCCACTTTTTGCCATGCTGTATTGTCAAACATCTGAGAAAATTTCCTAAAGAACGATTTACGACTTCAGTTTGTCCATCCGTTTGAGGATGATAGGCGGATGAGAAAGACAAATTTGTGCCAAGCTTCTTCCAAAGAGTTCTCCAGAAATGACCAATAAACTTCACATCCCTATCTGACACTATGCTCAATGGCGATCCATGTATTCTTACTATTTCTTTGAAAAACAAATCTGCAATATATGAAGCATCAACAGTGGTTTTGCATGGCAAGAAATGTGCCATTTTGCTGAATCTGTCCACTACAACAAAAACACTATCATATCCTTTGCTGGTTCTGGGTAAACCCAACACAAAATCCATACTTATGTTTTCCCATGGTCTGGAAGGAATGGGTAAAGGCTGATATAAACCAGTATTAGTTGATCTTCCTTTTGCTTTCTGACATATCACACATGTCTCTACAAATTTTTTGACATCTGATTGTAACTTAGGCAAATAATAATGTCTTCAAACAAGATCAAGAGTCTTGTCTAAACCAAAATGTCCTGCCATAGCTCCACAATGTTTCTCTTTTATGATGTTCAACCTCATAGAACACCTTGGAATACACAACTATCCACCTTTGAACAACAATCCATCTTGGATCAGAAATTTAGAGAACTCAGCATGATATTTATCTCCAAAAGAAGTACATACCTGATATATCTCTCCAAAATCTTCATCATCATCATACATGGTCTTCAATGAATCAATGCCAACAATTTCCAACTGGATCTGGTTGACTGTTAGAGCTCTCCTGCTCAAGGCATCAGCTACCTTATTTTTGACTCCTTTCTTATGCTTCAATGTGAACGTAAAAGCTTGCAAAGTTTCTACCCATTTCATATGCCTATGATTCAGTTTTTCCTAGCTATTTATGAAACTCAGAGCCTAATTATCTGTGAATACTATGAATTCTTTTGACATCAAGTAATGCCTCCATTTCTTGAGTGACTGGACTAGAGCATACATTTCCAAATCATATGATGAATACCTCTTTTTAGCATCATTGAGCTTCTCACTGAAAAATGCAATTGGTCTACCTTCTTGGCTGAGTACTGCTCCAATTGCCATGTGACTTGCATCACATTCTACCTGAAAATTTTTGTTAAAATCTGGAAGTGCAAGGACTGGCTGTTGTGCCACCTTCTTCTTCAATGTTTCAAAGGAATCATCTGCTTCCTTCGTCCAAGCAAATCTGCACTTCTATCTTCCTTTTATAGTATCCAACATGGGTGCACAAATATGACTAAACCCTCTTATAAACTTTCTGTAGAAGGTTGCTAACCCATGGAAACTTCTGACATCATTCATAGTCCTTGGAGTTGGCCAAGACAATATGGCACTCACCTTCTCCTTATCCATTTGCAGCTTTCCTTGTGAAATGGCAAAACCCAAATATGTGATCTCCTCCTGCATGAACAAACACTTGTCCAAATTTATCATCAGCTGCTCTTCATGTAACCTCTTGAGAACCAAATCTATATGTCTGAGATGTTCTTCCTTTGTATTGTTGAAAATCAGAATGTCATCTAGATATACTATGACAAACTTGCCCATGAATTCTTTCAAAACCTCATTCATCAATCTCATAAAAGTATTAGATGCATTAGACAAACCAAAAGGCATAACTTTCCACTCATACAACCCTTCATTGGTTTTGAATGCTGTTTTCCATTCATCACCTGGCCTAATTCTTATATGATGATAACCACTCTTCAGATTGATTTTTGTAAAATACTTAGTACCTCCCAAACAGTCAAGTAAATCCTCTATCCTAGGTATTGGAAACCTATACCTGATTGTGATCTTATTAATAGCCCTAGAATTTGTGCAAAGCCTCCAAGTGCCTTCTTTCTTTGGTGCTAGGATAGCTGGTACTGCACATGGGCTTAAACTTTTACCAATCAGACCTGTGTCTAACAATTCCTCAATTTGTCTTGCTACTTCTGCATTCTGTTCTAGAGTTAGCTTATATGCTGCTTTGTTTGGAAGTGTAGATCCTAGGATTAGATCTATGAAATGGCTAATATCCCTTACAAGTGGTAGGGATCTTGGCATTCCATCAGAGATGATGCCTTTATACTTATCCAATAACTCTTGGACAGCTGGGTCTATGAACCTCTGCTTCTTCTCTTTCTTGACTCCTTGCTGCTATTCTCTATTCACTGTCAGACATGGAATTAGGGCATATGCAACTGCACCTTCTGCTGCTACTTCTTTCATGAATTGTTTTCCTTCCATCAGCATCACCTTTAGCTCTTTTCCTTTTGATTTCTCCTCCTTCTCTCTCCGTGGGATCAACTCTGTCACCATACCATCTTTGGTGATTGTATAGGTGTTCCTAACACCGTCATGGCGTGCCTTCAAGTCATACTGCCATGGTCTTCCAAATAAAAGATGGCAAGCATCCATCTTGGTGATATCAAACAACAACTTGTCCTTATATGATCCAATTTGAAATTCTACCCAAGCCTGCTCTTCTACAACTGTTTGCTGACCTTGGGTAAGCCATGAGACCTTATATGGGGATGGGTGAGGCAATCTTCTAAGCTTAAGCTTTGTTACCATTTCATCAGATACAAAATTTTTGGTAGAACCAAAATCAATTAAAACTTTACATGCCTTACCTCCTGCCTTGCATGTAGTTTTGAAAAGAGACTTTCTTTGTGGGGGTTCTTTGTCAGGTACCTTCATGGTAGTCATTGTTCTCCTCATCATCAGAGATTCTCCACTCTCTGGATATCCATAACTGTCAGGAGCATTCACATTTTGAAAAGCATTTGAGCTTGTTGCACTTTGGCTATCAGGTTCTTGGATCAGATTTGTTCTCCTTTCTCCTGTTGAACTTGTTGCCTTTTTTGGACATCTGCTGGCTATATGGCCTTCTTTATTACAGTTATAACATCTAATAGATCCTCTGCCCTGGGATCTTCCTCTGAAAGGACCTCTTCCACCTCTTTGCTGTTTTCCTCTTCCTCTATTGTTCTGTTCTTGTCTTCTCTTTAATTTCTCTTCCACTTTCAATGCCAACTAAAAACATTTCTGAACTGTATCTGGGTTATGCAGATTCAAATCGTCCTGAATGTTGAACCTCAATCCATTAAGGTATTTGGCTACCCTTTCTTCCTCACTCTCTTTTGCTTTTGTCTTGACACAAAGTTTCATAAATTCTTCTGTATATGAGCTGACATCTAGCTCCTTCTTTTTCAAATTTTGTTTCCTCTTATGCAATTGGATGCTGTAATCCAATGGAACATAGGCTTCTTTTACTAAAGCCATCATCTTCTTCCACGTAGCAACTCTACACTTTCCTTCTTGTACTCTGTCATCTTGGATGAAATTCCACCAAGTTAATGCAGCCTCTTTCATTTTTGATTGGGCTATCTTTACCCTCTGGTGTTTTGGTATCTCCTCTGTCTCAAAGAAATTGTTTAAGGAGTCTATCCACTCCATCACCAAATCAGGATCCATATTTCCTGTAAACACTGGCAAATCCAGTTTCACATCCATGGTTCTCCTCTCCATGGATTTGAGGGCATTAATCAAGGGTCTCTGGTCTGCAGGAACGTCTTCCTCATTCCACCTAGGGATCTTTTCTTCTTCCCTATCTTCTTCTTTACCAAAACCTATTCTGTCCCTCAACTTCTCCAACTCATTTCTCAACACCTGATTCTGAACTTTTACAGCAATGCTCTCTGCAATTTGCTTCTTGACCAGAATAGCCAACTCGACATTGGTCATCTTTGCTGGAAGTTCTGATGTTCCTTCTTCATCTAACATTTTGCTATCTTCTTATCTTTTCCAGAAGATCCTTCCTTCGCTCTGATACCACTATGATGCAGAGCCACAGCCATAAACGTTCTCTATTGGTGGAATTTGAAGTTTCTTATTTCATCGGCAAGAGCTAACAAATTGCCTCACCGACATACCCTATCGGCCTGACAATGACATTCGATCCCTCCTGGATATTTGACCCCGATACCCATCTCACCCTGATGAGCATTTTCATTTATGTGCCTATCGGCAAGACTTCATCTATCGGTCTCACCAATCTCCATTGTTCTGATGGCTATCGTCACAACGATGCATACAAAACTGACTTATTAGTACCGGTTTGCTACAGTGCTTGGTACACCGGTTCACCCCCACGACTAGTTACAATTGTATCGGGCACTTGTATCTCCGCCAATGTACATTTAAAATGGACATTCCTCAACATACAAACTTTAACCTCTTATTGCCAGTTCCTGTTACCTCTGCTACCGGTCGTCTGATGTATCTTTCGACAATGTATAAGCACGATGTATATTTTCAATATACAAGCGCTAGATACAAACAAACATACAATCTCCCCTTTGACTGGCGCTGACTTTGTTGTATAAAATCCTTTGTATCGGCGGAATGTATATTTGGACATATAATCAAATATACAACCACAAAATATACATTTGCGGAATATAGCTAGGATTATTCCCTCCGATGGCAGTTGACCATTGACTTCGCTTGTATCATCTCAATGTACATTTGAAATGTACATTCGGTATATGCAAACTATAAGGTGCATTTGATGGATACGCAGGATCTGTATCAAACATGCAAATGCAGTATACACACAAAATGTATACAAAGGGTGTACACACAGAACTTGTATGACCCGATGTACAATTGCGATATACATAGAGATTGTATATCGACACTTTACCAAATCCACAACATACAAACCTGATATGCGAATGACGGATACACACGAAATGACCCTCGGATGCAAAAGCGATATACACATCAATTGTCCCCAACAAACAAAAGCGATATACACAGGAATTGTATATCTGAACTATTTCACCTTTGTACCTTCGAAACATGCATTTTTAACATGTTTTAACACCTGATCTATTTAGCAATATACGCACAAATACAACTGCGATATACACATAGACTGTATGTCACATACAAACATTGTATATACGTCAAATGTACATTTCGACAAAACCCTTGAAACTTCACAAATTTCACTTGGAAAACATAGAGATCGGGCCGATCTATTTTTTGGGCAATCTTAACTTAGATTTTATCCTTCAAACCCTAGCACATGAGGATGCTAGGATAGATCATAGCATGCTATAAATCGATCCCAAAAACATGAAATGCAAAAATAGAAAAATGAAATTGCAAACTAAACTACTGTACATGTCCATTCCACCGATTCAGAGAATCAACCGGTGGAATGGATGAATGAATCCATTTCGCCTGCAAAATCAAAATTGACTACACAGATAGATCGAAGATCAGACAAATGAAACAATAGGGTCTTCTTTATTTCAATAACAGAAATGCATACAAATATCACAGCCCCACTATATCACAATGCTCAGTCTGATCTCCAAAACACAATGTCTCTATTTTTCATATGCAACGCTGAACTATATCTATACAAACTGATCTAGGGCATAAATATATCTACTCCTTACGAGTAGTACAGACTCGATTCCCAGCAGCTGGGAGACTTCCAAGCGGCTGGGAGAAGACAACTAGCATAACAAACTTCTGACTGACTTGCACATAAACCTAGATTGACTTAAAACATAAGAATTGGTCACATGGACCTTATTACATCATAATGTAAAACATACTATAATTAGACTTAATCTTTATTTTGAAGGGGTGCTCTTGCACCACCTAGAGATGTTGCAAAATATAGGACACATTGTGCATGCAAATGCACTCTCTGCCAATATGTTTTGTTCCTCTTAGGCTACTACACCTAGTGTTTCTCCTACCAATGTCACATCAATTTCCAACACCATTCCATCTAGTGCACTTTCCACAACCATTCAACCCATTCTTTAACCTAGTATCCCACCATTTACATTTCCTTCCATTCCATTCTTTGGCAAACCATCTTCCACTTGACCTATCCCTTCATATACCCACATGCGCATGACTACCACTGCCTTTCTACCTATCACAACTATCATGACCTCTTCTCCTAGCATTATCACATCCCCTTACATACCTTATCATTCCTACATCCCCTTCTCATCCAATGACCACTACATCTCCACCATTTACCACTCCCTACCAATTCCCACCATATTCAACTAATCAACCTATTCCACCATATTCCACATCCCATCATACTCCAACATACCCCACTCCTACACCATTGTCATCCACCCTTGATCCTACCATGTCACATGTCCTACATCAACTCTAATAAGTACAACAAAAACTTGACACTATATATATCAAATCAAGGGAAATCACATTAGATGTACATCATAACCATCTATCCCATGACATCCTCACACATCCATTCCCAGCCAACTTCAAGGCACCTCCCCCCTTGTATGATGGAAAAGGAGATCTCACCATTCACATACACACAATTTACTCCTTTTGTCTAGATTACATGTATGATGATCACATTCTATGCAATTTGTTCCCAAAATCACTCAAAGAGCATGCATTAGAATGGTTTTATTCATTACCACATTTGAAATGATATTGAAAGCCTTCGTAAACCACTTCCAAATTGAAATCTCACATGAAATAGGCTTCATTGATCTCATACATTGAAAACAAGGGCCACAAGAAAAAGAGCGATTTTATCCTATGTTTCCAATCGATCATGGCCAAAATGCATTACCACTTACTTGATATTGAAAATCAAAAGATATTCATGGACAACCACATTTCTACTATTCTAGAAAAGATCATATTTCAAAAGTATAATTTATCCATTGATCTATGTGCTACCCTTAGGGACTTTGAAACAAAAATGGATAAAATCAAACCCCCTAATAGCACATCACACACAAACACATCAAACAACAAATTCATGAAAACATACAAGAATCCATACAACAACAACAATAGCAACCCTAGTATTAGAAACTATAATACCACGAATGTAGTCAACATGGTTACCACAATACTCTAACCTCCACCTCCCTTATCATCTCCACTTCCATTACCACCTTCCACAACTCAAATCATGAACTTTTCAATAATTCATGAGATTGATATATTCCTACTAAAATATCATGAATCAAGCCCTTTCTACCAACTTATTTCAATTACCCCTAATCCATCACCTAGATACCTCATTTCCCCTTCCAAGAAACTATGATCCAAATGCCTTTTGTCAATTCCATCAAGTCCTAACTATGATAACAAAAAATACATGGCCCTGAAACATAAAGTGCAAGATCTAATTGACAATAATCTCATACAAGTAATCAACCTATATGACAAAGGAAATCCCTTTGTAGCTCCACCCAATTAAAACATCCAAATTTGCACAAACCCTTTCCCTCACCACTTGAATAATGTCGAGCCAATAGATATTCCATAATCTCCTCATGAGGGACCCAAAATTAACACTTTTGGAAATATGATTGGTACCATAGAAACACATCCTTCCATAGAAAATTTGAACACACCCAAACCAATGATCACATTTAAACCTTAAGAAATCCCAGACAACAATTACCATGACCCACTATACATCAATGGACTCATTAGTGAAAATCGTTGCAAAGGTATCATCATAGACCCTAATTCACCATTCGACATAGTGATAGAGGAATATCTTTATGACACATGCACTCATCATGACACATATTCATTTTCTGGAGTGGCCTTAAAATGCTACAATTGGATGTTCATAGAAACTTTAGGCACCATTGTTCTTCCTATTGAAATTAGCCCTAGACATACCTCAATATTTGCACATGTGGTGCTCCTCTCCAAATGATTCTATCTCCTCCTTAAATGACCATGAATAGTTCCAAGTCATACCTTCTATCCTACACCAGTGTGTCAAGTTTGAACATGACAACTCCATCATAACAATTCCAATATCTATGTTTAGGCCATTATGCACAAATTCCAACTTCATAATGGATCATTTCATTCACAAACCAAAGTCAACACCTGTACAACACATAGATTCCATGTACCAAAATTATGCTAATTACATCAAACATAAGCACCAATTCAATCAAATCAATCATCATGCTCTTTACTTATGGTTTCCTTCTTTACCACTCACATCACTACCATTGACTTATCATACCAATGAGGAATCACCCTACCCATCTCAATTAAACACTTACCCATCACATTCCCATCCCTCAACTCATCCAACCTTTTCGCATCCTCAATTAGGTCCACCTCCACCACTTGCCATAATTTACCACCTTCCATCACTCATTTTCGTTCACCTTCCCCTAGAATTCCAAACAATAAATATAAAAAATAATCAATTTCTTAATCTTCACCTCAACCAAAACCCCCGTCTTAGCATTACCCTCACCCCATAGTTGGAACACCACCCTTCCACAATCCAAAAGTCAAATAATGGTTTGGTAGAATATCACATCCTCTACTAATTCATTTCTTGCCTCACCTTCATCTTCCACCCATAATCATCCCCCTTGTCCATTTGTGATGATCCTTCACTTCCACCTCCCCAACCTACAACCCAAGGCTTGAGCTCCTCAACCTAAATCCCATTCCAACAGTTTCAACAACCCCTTCTAGTGACCCTTTGCCACTTCTCCCACCTGCACACTCACTTCATAATGTCCTACCTCCATCTCACACCATGTTTGACACTATTTTGGATGTCACACCAATCACTGCCACATATTTCCCACCCACTACAATGGATGATTTAGCCAACACCTCATTTTCTGATGATGATCTTATGATAGATGAGCTTCCACCATAGATGACTAGACCATAGCCTTACCTTGTACATAACCCATTTTTCCTTTTTTTTCTTTTCATGTGCATTATCTCTTCTTATGTTTCCATGCATTGAGTAGAGCTAGCGTTTGATATATGTTGTGATTTTCTTTCCCATTTGTATATATTTATCACATGTTGCCTTTATTCTCTCCATGTTTTATGTATCCATAAACAATTTGGGAACAATGTAAATTACCAAGGACCAATAATCCTTAGTCATCTTGACCCAAAATGTTGTTAATTTTCTCCACCTATTTTTATTGATCTTTTGTCATCCTTTTTCCACGCACATACAAGATCCTAGGACTACGAGAGATTGATTCCAATAGTGACACCATTTCTTATGCATCATGAACAATCGAGAATTTGTCAGATCCATTCTTCCAAATATGCTCACTTGGGCATCCACCACATTCTATATAACCTATTCATACCCAACACTTTCCATGTTGCATTTCTAGCTATAATGATGAGAACCTTTGGACATTTGAGCCCTCCACATTTTTATCACCCATTAGCCACCACTTTTGGCCTTTTACCCATATGCTAAGCACAACATTACCATCAAGTCTATGAGCACTATTTTCCCTCCATTTATCCCAATATCCAAAACTCAGTTGCAACTTCTAGAACCTCATCAGTGGACAATCCTCCCCCATTCCTTCCTTGATTGCATAGAGACACATAAAAAACATCCTAGTATTCAAAAGTAAAAAATAATGTCTCTAACCATTTGATCATCTAATATTTGGTAATGGGCCTTTGTATCCTACTAGTTGCATGGGGTTAGGTCATGAGGATGTCATTCACAAAATAAAAACACTATCCATATCCGCTCGGTCTAATCTTTGGTGATGAGCTCTCACATCTTCTTAGTTGATGGGGTTAGATCACGAGGATGGTATCAAAAGTTTAAAAAATTTAAATCAGCCCAAGAGATGAACTCAAAAGCTATATCAAAGCAACTCGAAGGCATTATCAAAATCAAAAGAAAAATCTCTACCAATCTTGAGGTCGCCTACTTTATCCCCTTCCCAACCCATTCCATATCCCCTTTTTTTGTCCACTATGAACCATTCTATGATTAGCCCATAATCTAGGATGCCTTCTTTACCCATTCTAGGGGTACCCATGACTTGAGAAGTGCACATTGGCTTTAACATATCCCCTCCACATATCCACCTCCTGATCCCCCTATGATTGACTATCTCCACATCATTCCTCAAAGACCAAAGCACTCTATGATCACAACTCAGAACAATCATGGCAAGCCATCACTTTATCTGTCATGCCCACATTTGCCATGTGGTCATGACACGAAAACCACATGTCATGTCCACATTTGTCATGTGGTCATGATAGGAAACACCAAATTTTTTTCCCACTCGACTCTAAAACCCCCTCGTGTGCAACATACGCACTCAGTGACACATGCACATAACGTGGTTGAAATCGCAGTGCACGTTGGGCGTGTCACACATAGGCGAGGAAGTTAAACACAAAGCGGGATGGTGCAAAACTCCTTTCACAATCCCTACAAGATGACAACAACTAAGGGGGTGTGTGTCACGAGAAGCGTTGCTAAGAGGGGTGGTTTCCATTCTGGAACCAACCCTAGGGTTTCCTAAGTGAGAGTGATGTGGTTTCGACTTAAGTCAAAACCTAACCCTAGAATAAAATACTATCCACTAAAAAATGATATAAAAATAAAGAAACTAACATGATAAGGCTAGGTAAGTTAGAATAACCATTTAAATCTAACTAAGCATACAATAATGTTCCAAGCCTTAAATAGAGCACATATCCAAAAATTAATGAGAAAGTCTAACAACGAAATAAATTAATAAACTAATCATCTCTATGGTTTGCCCAAAAATTACATCAATATTCCTATGTAAAATTTGCCAGCATAACACCTCTACATGAGCTATGTGAAAAAAAAGCTAAAGATTAAATATTTTCCCCAACTATAGCACTAAAACATTAACTCAAATCAATTAAATTATCAACACCACAACTATAGGAACTATAAAGAAATATTTTAATTAAAAGGATTAATATCCAACTATAATTCCAAGCAATGAATTTAAATCAACTTCCCTAAGCAATCAAACATCCACTATAGAACTTTCAATAAGATAAAATCTTCCACCTAAGTGGGATTAAATAGGATAACCAAAGAGGTTTAAAGTCTAATCACTTCCTAAAACTTAGGGAAACACAAAGCCCTAGAATTATCTTATAAAAGCAAGTTGAATCTCCTTTGTCCTCACAAATCTAACTCTTTCTTTTGATAGGTCCAGGTTGTAAGTGGGAGAAGAAGAGGGAAAATCCCTTCCCCAAGTGGGAAGGTATTTTCCCAAGTCTTGCAATCTCCTAACATTTTATTTTTTTTGTCCTCCACTTTTTTTGCAAAACTAACCTAAAGGTTTAAGTTTTATTTTCTAACTTTTCTACTTGATGCACATGTTTCCAAATTTTTTCATTGTTCTCTATAATCTTCCTAAAAGCTAGGTTTTCCATCTACTAAGCTTCAAAAGTCATAGTTTAAGTTTATCATTAAAAAAAGGAATAAATCTCAAATGAAATTTATTTGTTTTCGAAAACAACCTACTCTTTGTTTTTACACAGAGCTAGATTTCTGAATGAGACTATAATACCCATATATATTTAAAACTTAGACTATATATATATATATATATATATTGAAAACCCACTGCAATACCCTATAGAGGGCCGAACCAGACGTCAAGCAGGGACCGAACTTAATATTTAAAGCAGAGTGTAATTAAACAAAAAATAGCAAAGAATGTTTTTTTTTAGTTTATTTAAGAGAGGCGTTGAAATGTTTTAAATGGGCGTAACAACTATAAGGGTTTTTTTTCTAATAATAAATAGGCATTAAAACAGGGCCGAGCTCAAATTTAATAGTGGCTGAGATATCTTTTAACAAAGGGTTTTAAAATATTACAGAGGCACCTTAGAAGTTATACATAGCGTTTTAGGCTTAAAAAAGGGACTGTATTTTCTTTTAAAACAGAGGGTTTCTCTGTTGTTTTGTGATGGGGCGAAGCCCGAGCGGCAGGGTCAAACGGCCTGCCGGCCCCGGGCGTCCCTGGCCGGGGCCAGGTTATCCTATCTACCCAAGCTCCCATAACACTTTCCACATGTACCACATCCCATTCCATCCAACAAGATAGCATACAATGAAGATTGAACCAAGAAAAATCCTTGATTGACTTGGTGCATAAACCTAGGAAGCCACTTTGAAATCTAATGATCCAAATGCTTGATCCTGGATGTGTCGAAAGGTGTCATCACCATTTTATAGATTATCTTTTGCACTTGGTGCATAAACCTAGGAAGCCACTTTGAAATCTAATGATCCAAATGCTTGATCCTAGATGTGTCGAAAGGTGTCATCACCATTTTATAGATTATCTTTTGCACTTAATCTCTATCACATTTGCCATGGTGATTGTTTTTTACCACCCTTGCTACCTTGTTGTCTTCTTTTCCATGTGTTTGACCACATCCCACTACTGAGTCACTATTATACATACCACTATTAGGACTAAATCCAACCAAAGTAGTGAGATGATGGTTCATTCCTATGTTTCTGATCACTTGACCACATGCCTTCCTAGTTTGCTTGTGATACCTTGACACAATTGTGCTCTTGTGTATCCTTTGATTATCTTTTGTGAGCATTCCCTATTATCCTATGACATCTATTTTGAATCTTGTAGTGTCTATCATTCGAGCCTATACACATTAGTGTTGATTACCTTTGCGCTCTTTGCCTCTTTGCCTATTGCCTATACTAGAGCCTCAGTGACCATGATATTCTTTCTTCAATGCTATCACAATTGATCTTTCAGTCTCCTAATATCTTGTTTCTCCTCTTAATTATTGGTGGATATACCATGCTCTTATAACATGAGTTAAAGCCTAGTAAAATAGTTTTACTCTCAGCCTTTCATCAATTTCCTCTATCTCATCCCATAAGTATTCACATATATTTATATAGTATTTTAAATTTCCTCTTCCATCATATTCAATTATCCCATCAAATCTCCTTTTAAATATCTATTCTTGATTAAAATTGTCAAAGCTTTCTAGGTGGGTTTATTCTATTTATGGGTGTTCCACCATCATGTGGCACCTAACACTAGTGTCTCATTTAGGGATTTCTTTTTGAATTCCTCACTTGTAAATGTTATTTCCATTTCTTAACAATAATGTAGCAAATTTCCTACTCTTGAATAATGTGGTAACTTGGTATGTGCTCTTCCTCTCGAAATGCGGTTCAGTCTCTTATTATGTGGTATGTTTGTTTGATCTGTGGTATACATTTGTGTAGCTTTGGAAAAAAAATTGACCATAAAGACTTTCTTAAGTCTAAATATCTCCTTTTTATGATTTTATGGCTCTTCACATGCCCAGGATTCTACCATGCCATCCATATTAGATAAAGAACTATCATTGTCTATGAATAACTTGCCTTTAGGATTGGGTTCTCCATCACATTTATTCCTAGGTATTGTACCAATCATATATAATGTTTTATTTCATTCATCCTAGTTTTTTTCTTCTTCATCAATGTGGACTTCTTCTATATATACACCTTTCATGATCCCTTCGTTGAATGGCATATGTATTACTCTCCCATTCCATTTTTATTATTAATTCCTCCTTGTTTGCATCAAATATTCTATTGTTATGTGCGAACCATTCAATATCCAATATGACTTTGAAGACTTCTTGAGATCCTTTATTCATATCTATAACTTCAATGTCAAGAATATTTCACTTATTTCTTCCCACTTCTTGTCATGCTTTGGGTACACTTTGATATACCATTTCAAAGCTTCATCTCTGAGTGTTTCTATGAATTCATGTAACTAAGTTTGGTCATCCTTTGTACCATCTCTGCTCCAATGAAATTCCAAGATGAATAGATGCTCACTTGAATCCCTAGCATCTTTACCAAATATAGGAAACTTAGTCCTATTTGCAACCATACTTACAGGAGTAAAGGTGTTTTTGATTTGTCTTTTTGTGGTTTGGGTTTTTTCCTTCCTCCTTATTTCTCTTCTGCTCTTGGTTCTCTCTATTTCTTTTCTTTAGATATTTTCAGTTGGTTCTGCCCTCTTATTGTTTCACTGATCTTTCTCTTCTGCCTTTATCTCTAGGCAATTGAATCTAAAAATATTCACTATCCAATGTCTCTTAAAAATTCTTCACACAATCTCTTCTTTCTCTAGCCCGAGCAAGGATTCAATACTCATCTCTTCCTCAGATACTTTTATTGACTTATTTGTCATGGGGATGACTCTTGATCTAGGGGTGACCTCTTCAAGGTGTAGTTTCATGTTAAAATATGTGTTTTTTGATAATTTTTCATTAGTTAATTATGACATTTTGTTATATAATATGGGATTCTCCCATCCTTCTCCAAATGCCGCAATTGTGTCAATCGCTAAGTCATTGAACATGTCACTTGAATCCTCTTTATCCACATTCTTCTCTCTTTGAAGTGTAACTTCAAGTTTTTCATCATCTTTTCCTTTTACAATACCATGATTTTACTTACTACATTGTCTACGTATTCTTCATTAAGGTCCAAAGGTTTTAAATTTAAAATTGGGGTTAATAAAACCTCAAACCCATCATTAATTATGACCCTAATGTTTGACAAGTCAAATTCAGGATATGGTGTTTGAGTCAAAATTCAAATGGCAGAGCACCTCTACTTCTATGGGCTAGCTTAGAAATCTTACTTCTAAGCCCTCCCATTAATGTGTCCTAAAATTCAACAGAATCTCTTATCTAGTATGGCAATTTGGTCAATTTTCCCTCTACTCTTTTGATATGGGTAGTCCTCCTAGCTCAATTAATTATAACCAACTATTCTTATGATGGTACTTGATTATCAAAACTTGTCATTCTCAACATTCTTAGTAGCAACCTTCTTGGCACACTCTAAACAAGCTTCCCTAACCTTCTCCATCCTTTTATAATATTTTTTCTATCTTTCTTGGGTTTGTTTCAACCTTATTTCTTCTTCCATGTGCATCTCATAAGTCATCTTAATTTCTTCAAAAATTTCCCTCAACTTCTTGTTATCTCCTTTTTCCATGGGTGTTGTTGATTTGGAATTTCATTAATCCTTTTATTTATTCCTACAGCTCCATCTATACCAGTGTTAACAATTGCATCACTTTAGGGTCGTCCCTTTCCATTTATCACCCCTAGGTGCCTAACCCCTTTCACAGGCTAGGTCCTAGTGTGTGTTACCACACATCTCACTTACTGCAATAATTGACATTAATACTTCTTTCCTTGGTAGTATTCTTTAACACAAAACTTTTTCCTTATTTCTATTATTTCTCTTCTTACACACCAAAAAACTAGGGTCCTAAAAACGAAACCAAATTTTGACAATAAAATACAGACCTAAGGTCTAGATTATTCATGTAAGAAATTAACCCCAAGGTGATGCAATAAGAAGGAAATCAGAATAGTGTGGTCTATAACATATGTATAACATAAATATTCAAGTAGTTTTTGATATTCATAGGTACTATAAGATGGATCTACTCATATATTATTTATAAATAATACATTCTTTACCACAAGCATAGATATACACATCATATATGCTTCAGTATTATCAATTACATTACTAGTCTAATGTTCTAATTTGCTCCTTCTTTCTTCTATTTTTATTCCCCTTTATTTCTATATCCTTCCTTCCTTTGCAATGAAGTTGGATGCTCACATATCCTTCTATTAGTGTGGGGACATGTCCTTTTATGGGTCCTTGTGTCTTCCCATCCTTTAAGGGGTGTCACATGATTCTAATTGCCACCACAATGGTCTTTTGGTGATTGTTAGTCAATTTTGTTTCTAGTTCTTGACCTACCAACAATCTCCTTTATTTTAAACGCATATATTTTTCTTTTAAAATACAATTTGTTAACAAGACTCCTTGTGTGATATATTTAACCTATTCTCTTCCACAACTTAAATGTGATAGTATTATTAGAAACATTCAAAAGAACAAATTGAAAAGACAACCTTCTAGTACCTCAAATTTTCTTATCAACCCTTACGCAATCTACATCCAATATACTTTTATGTTTGCTCTCATTTTTTTACTACTATCCATTGATCCCTTTATTCCAAGAGATCCTCTATCTTAGCTTCCAAATTTCATAGCCTATGCCATTGAACTTCTCAATCTTGATATGGGATGTGGTGGTCATGATCTCTATCACTAGAATCTAATTTGCACAAAAAACACAAAAGCTCCCACTATAGAAAAAATATCAACAATACTTCAAATTAAAGAGGTGTCCCTCTCTCTAATCAAGCCAACTAGGCTCTACTACCAAATTTCGATAATTTGGGTAAAATATAGTAAAAACTACTGATCCTTAGTGCTTACAAATTCATCAACATGATAGAACATGTATGGAATAGAAATAACATAATAGAAAAAATATGCAATACCACAAGAACACTGATATACATGGGAAAAATTCTTTTGGGTAAAAAATTTCATTCAGGTGATAAGAAGACGACACAATATAGTGTTCGATCAAATCAGATGCTTCCTCGAGAGGATAATTCAATTTAATCAACCAACTATTCAATGTAGAGACAAGCCCTCAAAGCCTTATTTTAATCTTGTACTTCTGTATTTATGGAATAAATTGTGGAGCAGTTACTAATAATGTTTTGATTTTTTGTCTTTATCTCAGACTAGGAACATCATTCAATTGTAAATCCTCTGCAATCAGCTTTGTTAAATACAAAAAAACTCTAATAAATGTTTTAAACACTTGCTTTGTAAATATAAAATTAAAAATAATAGTTACAATACAATACTTAAATTATTTATAATCAATAAAGATGATTACATGATTTGACATGACACTTCACACATTGATAGTATGTCAAAATTCATTTGAGGATCTAGTTCCAAGATATGCACATACATAGTTTAAGTAGAGATATATGTAAACAGAGCAAACAAAGTTGTTTTCTTATCTCAGCAGTAAATACATGTATGAGATAAAATTGGTATTGCACTTCCCTACTACTCACGATTAATACAAATTTAGTACCTCATGTTACCATCAACCTATGAGTCACTAATGATACTTTTACCATTTGTTTTAATACAATTTAGTACTCTAGGTTTGGGCCCTAGATATAAACGGTGCTTTGTCCAACTCTTGTAGTTTATGTTCCAATGGAAATTTGCAAGTTAAGGTATTGTTTTATGCTAAAAATACTTTACTGTTAATTTAAAAATGAAAAAGAATTTGGGCGACAATTTATAACATCTATTATTAACTATAATTATTTGCAATTTGGTAGGTTAGCCATAGCTCATGACAAACATTTATCTAATTGCACTGCCTGGTGTTTGTAGTATATAATCCTAAACTAAATGATGCTTTATAACCTAAGAATCAATATAGATTGATGCCACAACAGATCTAGAAGCAAATCTTTTTCTTTGTAAAATGGTCCCAACTTTGGAAAATTTGAGTGCTTGAAATGACCAACATCACACATTTTGTTAGAATCCCTAAAGGAACAAGGTGTCTATAACAAAATTAAGCAAAACAAGTGACAAGTAGAACCCCTGAAGGAACAAGATGTCTATAACAAAATTAAGCAAAACAAGTGACAATTAGAACCCCTGAAGGAACAAGATGTCTATAACAAAATTAAGCAAAACAAGGGACATGTTGATTCTAGGGATTCTAACAAAGTGTGTGATGTTGGCCATTTTAGGCATTCAATTGTTGTAGAGTTGAGAGTAGAAAACAATTTCAAGTATTGCTCGCATAGGCCATTTGATAAATATAAAGAGGTTGGATAGGTGTCTAGCACATATCTAGAGACAAAAATAAGCTAAATACATGGTGCTAATGTTTTTGCCTCGTTGATTCGTGTATTAGTTGTATATCATTCACTCTGATATTAAAAAAGAGGCATGACAACAATGGTGTTTTGATCAACAAAACCAACCTAAACATCATACAATACATCAAAAACATGTAGAGCTTATTGCACAATATCAAACTAACATATTCGATAGTATGGAAAAAAAAAAGATGAGTCTACCATCATCAATACCTTGTTCTTTATACATTCTTACCTTGTTTACAAAGGAAGAGGCTTGCTTTGAGATTTGCCTAATGGGCATGGATGGTTCTCTAAATTCAATGCATTGAACTCAACTAGTAAGGTGAATGCAAATTTGTTTAGTGGTGCAAGAAATGACTTTCTTGATCGGCCATGGAAAGGATTGCTTTAGCATTGACAGTAAATAGCTATCTTGACCATCCGATCTAGCTATAATCATCAATTTGAAGCAGGTCATCACTAGGTTATCTCGTAATCTAAACACAATTTGCTCCACGTGTTGTGTAGTGTATGTGATACAGTGTGTAATCCTGGATAAAAATATTATTAACATATTTGTATTTAGACTACATATACATCATGTATATTTAAACTGTATGTATTAGTTTTGATAAATGATTAAAACTTATTGCTACAACAATTGATTAAAAAAATTTAACTTTTTAACAGAACATTTGTTTTTATTTTCATTCTCTTGTCATGCTCTATGCTGGCAGCATTTGGCAAGGATACCTGTTGCTGCACAACTCTTATTTTTGTTAATATACTTGGTTAAGGCTCAGGAGCCAAAAAAAGGGCAAAAAGTTCAGATACTGGTAATATTGAGTTCACTAATTCCAAAAGTGAGATTATCCTCATACCACAACCCCCAGCAAGAGTGGTCGATGAGGCTTTAACCAAGCACACTAAGCATCTAACTAAAAACATCCATAACTAAATTATCTGCTAATGTATAAACTAGTCAAAGTATATGTAGACACTTAAAATTGTCCATGTCCTAAGCAACACCTAGTCGACACTTTACTAGACATCATATGCCATTTTGTCCTTATCCCACCTATAAATCCCACTTGATCACCTAACCAATTAATTAAATAAACCCCTTTATTTAATTAATTCCTCCTCACTTGTCTCAAATAATTCAAATAAAATATTTGAATTAAATCCTTCACTTTTTCCATATTGCAACATGTGTCACATGACTACAACTCTTCTCACGCACAAATAATTTAAATAATTTTATTATTTAAATTATGAGATTCCCCTCACATCCTATTTTTAGCCCCACTTATTTGTGTGTCATAAGGCATTTTCTATTCAAGATAAATAAGAGAATCCCACTTATTTCCTCTTATTCTATTTTTAGCCTCATGTCATAACCCACTTAATGTGTGTCATAGGCACTAAAACCAACTTTTAATCCTAGCCATACACATCACCCATTTAACTTTTAATCTTAGCCATCGAATCCTATCAACTTTTGCCTATAAATTAACTCTCATCCAAGCCATTTTCATGCATTGAGTTTCAAGTAACTTTACGCTGTCAAAATCCCAATTGAGCCTTTGCATCATTTATCTATCTATTTTCTTCTATCATATTCATCTTTCGGTTATGTTGCGAAAGTGAGCAATCAACAACCCTTCAACATCATGCATCCTCATGCAAGATCGAGAAGAGCCATGGAGATCAGTCAAACATAGCATGGATTCGGTTTTCTTTGCATTTCTATTTTCGTTTTCATTCTAGTTTGTCCTTCATGGTGCATAGTTAGGGTTTAGTTAGTTTTCTGTTTTGACACTAAATCTGATTTTCCCTAGCTACAATATATACACATATCTAGTATCAAACTTAAACCCAACCCCCACAATATTAGATATCCCCTATACCTAACAGACAAAAAACCTTCTGCCCACCATAAGTGCATAGAGAGGGGAGGCAAATTATTACGGCCTCCCCTCCACAAAATCGTTCGAAAGTATCATCACAAAAAATAATAAGGGGCAAAAGAAAATTACACAGGCTTTGGGGACACCCCATTTACCTTATTACATTTGTCACATACATTCAATTTGACAGACGAACCAACCTCAACCACCTACTCAGAGCTCCCCATATCACAACAGTCAGAAAAAGTAAAAATAGCATCATAGGGGAGAAATACCTTCAAACCCTTGGCGATTTCCTACATAGCCCATTGGAGGTAGACTTGACAACACTTTGAAGCATGGAAATGGTCTAGTCAACAATTGAAGCAGACCCCATCTTGATGTTCCACATCCTCAATGTCGTTGTGGAGTAGATATGGCCCAGTAGTAGTTGATAACATTGAAGTACAACTCAAGCTCTAGGTGACATTAAAAATGTTTCTCCCGCCACACATGTGCTCATGATCAAGTAACAAATTCATCGTGGCCAAGTGAATGGCAACACATGGAGCCCTATCCATATCTTTGACAAGCTCCCAAATGCATAGGACCCACAACATCAACTCAAGGTATTGAATCTCCTCTCAATATGCAGTGAAATCATCGATCATCTCTTCCCCAAACACCCTACACTTCCTTTGTTTTTTTTTCCTCCTTTACATTGCCATCTTCAAGGCCACCTCAATATACCTCTTCTTGCCTTTCCTCTCCCATGGAGAAGAGACCCCCACAAAGGGAGAAGCCAAGCAACTAGCAATAGGAAATGATGAAAATAAGAGACGAGGCCACCAAATACCTTATTCCCATCTGTCTCCATCTTCAGCTAACACCCACCATAATGACAAAGCCATCATAAAAACACAACCCCAGTGCGCATAACTACTAGCACACCCCTGTCCCATCAAAATATCATCCCCAAAGTGCCTTTCTCACCCATTATTGGGTTAGGGATCCCTAATATCTCTGATGATTAGCTCTAACACCTCTTTGGGAAGTTATCACTCCATTGCTTGTGGATATTGCCATCCCTTTCTCTCAAACCCACCCCAATATTGGCAGCCCAATCTGCAACAAAGTTCCTAGATCTTCTAATGTGATTATATGATATTCCTTTGAAAGCTGCCACCTGATGCTTAGCCTTTGAAAGAATAGTGTCCAAAAGCCAACTATTGTAAATGGCACCCTACATACAATTGATGATCAACTTTGAATCACCTTCTACCTAAATTCATCTCCATCCTTTCTCCATGGTTGTCATTAACCCCCAAAGTAAGGCCTTGGCCTCCACCATGTTATTGGTGTCCTCTCCAAAATCATAAGCATGTATGGAGAGAGGTTGGCCATCTTCATTCCTAAAAACATTGCCTCCCTAGTAGCGCTAAGATTCCCTTTGGTCTCCCTGTCAAAGTTGAGTTTAATCCATCCATTCAAAGGGGGGAAACATTTCACAACACGTTGTCGGGTGGGAATACACCGAGGCACTACATCTAGCCATCTGAAAATCAACCAAGCGTTCATCTACTCAATTTCATTACTTTTGATGACCCAATCCTATTTCCTCTCGCACTCTCCTAACTCTTGTAAGGATGATTCAATCTTATCCAAGACCCACTCTATTGACATTTCATCCTAAAACAATCTTCAATTCCTCTCCAACTAAATGTTTCAAACAATTAGTGCTAGAGAGTAGTCCCAGATTAGCTTAAGACCTTCGCTTTTCACCTTGATGTGTCATTCCATGAGTAGGCAAGAAACATTAGCCAAGAAAACCCACATTAGTCCCCATCTCCTTATGAACCTTTGCCACAACTGAGAAGAAAATTGTAATGAACAAACAAAGGATGATTTGACTCCTTCGTCACCTTACATAAAATACACAAGGGGCCCTCCTTCCCTAGGTTTTGAAGTCTTTCCCATGTAAGAGCCCTACCATTAGTAGCAATCCAAAGGAAGGCATTCACGTTAGGTAACCCCTGACAACCAAGTTCTATCTCTAGGGAAGCCATTCACCTCCCCCCTACTTGTGATGTGATGATAGGCAATGCTAACTAAGGTGATTCCACTACTCTTCTTATCCCAAACCATGCAATCCTCAATCTCCCTAACAGGGATAAGCCATCTAGTGAGATCAACCACCAACTATGAGCAAACCTAATCAGCCTTAAGATGCAGAAGAGATAATTTGACCCATTTCTTGTCATTTGTAGAGCTAGACAAATAGTCCTTAAACATGCAACCAATGCTTCCCTCAAAATGTGATCAAGGGCTTAAACTCAAGCAAGTCAGCCAAGGCAAAATTCTCTAACCAACAACCTCTCCAAAATCTAATCTTGTCCCCCTTACCAAGCCTCCACCTGATGTTAGGCCAGGTGAAGTGTCTATAGGCCCTCAAAAAGTTCCATAAGCTTGACCCCAAAGGCAAGGGTGCCTCCACAGAAAACAAATCCTCAACACTATTAGGCAAATACTTATCCTGAATGTATGTAGCTCCAAAACCTATCCTACTAATAAATTCTCCACAATAGTTTCATACCCAAGGCCTTGTTCATCCACTTATAGCTCTTGAAACCCAATCCCCCCCGCTTCTTTGGCTTGCATATATCCTCCCATTTTATCAAATTATATTTCTTGTGATCCTTTGTCCCACTCAAAAGAAAGGTTCTTTGGATGGACTCAATTACCTTAGCAATCCTACTTGGAATTTCAAACACAATGTAAATCAAGATTGCTTTCAGTGAAGCCTCAATAAGAGTAATCCTACTTGCCAAGGAGAGTCCTTTCCCCTTCCAAGAGGATAATTTGTTCTAGATCCTATCCACCACCAATTTCCATTCAATTTCAGAGGCTCTCTTTTCAATTAGTGGCATACCCAAATAGTTGCTGGGTAATATGTCCATAGAAAACCCAAAGATTCTCTATATTTCAAGTCCTTCAATACAATGGTCCTTCAATAAAAACCTAGATTTGTGTGGATTCACCTTCTACCCAGCAACCTTCTTAACATTTGAAAGTTCTCCTTATAATCCTGGCCTCCCTCGTGGTAGCCTCATCAAAAAGCAGTGTATCATCTACAAATTAGCAGATGAGTGACATCCTTAACGTTCGTCGAATTTTGGAGTCCTATTAAATTACCTTTGTCAACTTTGGCATTCAATGCCCTACCTAGGTCTTTAGCCATAATTAAAAACAAAAAAGGAGAGAGGGGGTCTCCCTATTTGAGGCTCCTGGCAATAAAAAACTTTGTAAAGGAGCCATTGATCAAAATAAAAAATGAAGATGAAGAAATGCAACTATACACCCATTTACATCAATCCTCGCAAAAACTAAATCTTCTTAATACCTAAGTTAAGAAGTCATAGGAAACTCTCTCATATACCTTATTCATATCTAATTTTAGAATCATTCCCTCCTTATGTTTGATGGAGTTGATAGTTTCATGCGCTACCACAATTCCATCTAAAATTTGTCTTCCTTTTAAGAAACCACTTTGCTGCTCCGAGATAACACCAAGCAAACACTTCTCAAGTCTCAAGGTGATTGCTTTGCTAACCATTTTGTATATAGTGTTGCACAGAGCAATAGGCTTGAATTCATCAAAGTATCTCAAATTCCTATTTTTTGGGATAAGGGCTAAGGTCACGTTCCACCCTTTTGATATTGATTTTCTAGCTCTACATTCTTCAATAGTCGCTAACACATTAGGCCCGACCAAATCCCAAAAGGTTTGGAAAAACCTTGATCAGGACCAGGAGCCTCCTTAGCCCCCAAGGAGAAGGTGGTAGCTTGAATCTCTTCCATCTTAAAGGGCTTGACCAATTCTTTGTTTAGCTCCTTCGTAACCAAGTTCAATATGTTCTAAAGGAAATTCTCTTGGGCACCCACATCCATCTCCGGATCTACAACCAACAATTCTTTGAAAAATGCAATCCCTTCTTGTCTAATGGCTTTTGAGTCCTTGATCTCACTTCCAAAGGGAAGATGGATGCTCACAATCCTATTAACTTATCTCCTTACATTTGTGGAGAGATGGAAGACTTTTGAATTATGAGCCCCCTCCTTTAACCACTTGACCCTAGACTTTTGTTGCCAAAAAACCTCTTTCATCCTTGGATTGTGTTCAACTCCTCTTGCAAATATTGAGCAATGTTCCTACTCTCAACTGAGAGTCTGTTCTATGCTATATGGCTTCAATATCCTGAAGCTTAAACTCAACCTAATTCCTCTTAGCAAAGATATTCCCCATCTTTGACTTAATCTGTTCCTAAGCTCTAGTCTTAACCTCAACCAATTTCTTTTGTAAAATATACCTAGGACACCCCTTTACCTCATGAGCCCACCAACCTTTAAGCATATCAACAAAGGTTGGATGTTTAAACCAAAAGAATTCTAGCTTGATAGGACATCCTATAGGTTTCCTGTCTCTGTCTATGACAATCTCAATCGACCAATGATCAGAATGCCCAAAATGAATGACTAGCTAGGAAGGTTGATTGGTTGAACAACCATTCTGAACTTATCAAAAATATGTCTAGTCTGCTCAAGGTAATGTCCTCACCTAGTCTTCTATTGCTCCATGTGAACCAACCGGCCTTAGGTTTTAGGTCCACCAAGGATAGATCCCCGCATAATTCCCCAAAAGAAGAGGAGCTAATAGTTGCTAATATGTTGCCCCCAGATTTCTCCTCAAGGCTCAAAATCACATTAAAATCCCCCCCAATAACCATTTATTTGAAGAAAAGAGCCTCCCAAAATCCTTAATTTCCCTCCACACCCTAACTCTATCTGCGTTTAGGTTCAGACCATACACATTAGCAGTAAACCATGTTGGAGTTGCATTGTAGGTTAGTAATCAAGATAGTCATGAGATTCTAAGTGTGTGATAACAACATACCTGAGATACAAGTCTAATCCCGTAAAATCGACAACCCTCTTGGCGATCCTATGGCATCAACCAAAACACCAGCACCTCTTTTCCAAAACCATTTGATCATGCTCTTCAAAATATTACCTCCCACGTTGGTCTCCTATAGTAAAACAACATCCAAACTCTCCTCCTCAATAAGTCACTTAATTAAACAACAGTTTTTGGGGGATGTTCTAGCTTATGATCTTCATATCTTCTTGGTAATAGAGAGGTACTCACCTCCATTCTTGCAGAATTTCTTGATAGATGCCTGGGTACCCTTTTCCAAATCCTCCATTTCCTTCAGCTTTGCTTTACTCGCATTTGTCTTACACCCCTATGGATTATTGGCTCCCATGTCAGGAGTGTGCCCATACTGGCATTTTCCACCGTTCCTTTTGCTTCTCCTTGTTGTAATGTACCAATCCTGCTCCACACCTTTATCCTCAAAGGTGTCCTTGATTGTATCCTCCTCACTATCCTCATTCCCTTTGGATATTGTCTCTCCCCACTCAATTCCCCAAAGGAGGCCATTCCCTAGTTCTTTTATCATCCAGTTGCCCAAGTCCCAATTCCTCATTCCTCGACTTTTCGCACTCCAGCTAATGAGGTTGAGGGGAAAAACCCTTATCCACCCCAACACCTTCCGAGCTTAAGCTATCATTACCATTATTCCTCAAAAAAGATGTGAGGATAATGTTCTTGTCCGTCTCTTTTTCCTTCGCAACCCTACTAGCAGGATTAGATGTTTCTCCCCATTACCTAGGAGCTTATTACATCTCTTGGCTATGTGGCCCAGCCTCCAGCATTTAAAGCATCTGATTGGTGGGCATTCATGGTCCAATTCTTGCACCCAGTTCCCCAACCCTGATTTCAGCCTAACAGCTTGCTTAATTGGCAAGCTTAAGTCCACCTCCACACAGTTCATTGCATAAGTCGTCAATTCTCTTCCTTCTATGGCTGAGGAGCTTTGAATATATCTTCCTACTGTCTTCCCAATCTCAAAAAAAAAACAAAAATCTTCTGACCATAATTCTTGAGGGAGTGAGCTTTGAATATATCTTCCTAATGTCTTCCCAATCTCCAAAAAAGTATCTTCTGACCATAATTCTTGAGGGAGTTTGCACATACGAATCCAAAGGGGAGTTTCTTTCACCAACTCCTTTGCAAGGTCAAAACCAGGAGTCCGTGCCCTAAGATCAATACTCACATTCCCCATAAACCACGGTCCTCCATGGAGGACTTTATCCCTATCTGCTTCTCACTGAAAGCCAATTTTAGAAAACCCTAATGCCAAAAAACTGATCTCCGATCCAGGGCACTCTGGTCATTTCTGTTGCATCCAAGCATTGACTTGGCCGATCGAGGGCCATATACCACTTCGCAATCAAAGCCATTTTTTTCAATTTTTCCACCATCGGATTCAAGAAATTGTCTAGAATACTAATGCAAGGAATGTCTGCGTCCACCTCCACATTAACTTTGAAGATCGAAATCTTACAATTCTTCTTAGGCAAATCTTGAGTCTCAGGTCGAGTAAGCCCTCGATCCACCTTTTCGAATAACTGCTCAAGTTCCTGGCTGTTTTCCACCATTCCTGCTCCATCTTTTGTTGACTTATGGATGAGCTCCTTCTGCTCAAAGCCCCTGAACTCACCTCTGACGCTATCGATAAGCCTTGTCACCTTTCACACTCTTTCCGTTGCTATCCCCTTTTTCGCTTATTTCGTCGCTATTTTTGCACTTTTTTCGCCATTTCAAAATTTCATGCTAATTTATACAAAGACATTTCACTCACTGATGCAATTTAATTCAACTTAACATGGTTTGTATATATATTTAGTTTATTTTTGCACATAGAAATTCAATAGAAAGTAATTAAATTTAATTGATTTTTTAAAGTCCAGTCAAGTATGCAATTTTAACTCAGTTACATGAAGCATTTTACACATGCTTGCAATTTTTATTGATCACATTAATTTTTAAATTTAATAGAACTAAAGTTCTGAAAATACCGTCGGTACAATGCCCATGGTTGTAAAAAATATCAACTACCGTATGCGTCAGAAGCTACAGAAATAGCAAGAAGGCAATGCAAAGTACAGTGACAATAAAAATCTATGAACTGAGAGCACCAAACTACTTCATAGTTTTATAATTTCTGTTATATTCATCAATTTATTTTTTCCGTTTTGCTCATAGTTTCCCTTGAACAAATTTAAATAATTAGTCTGTATTTCACTTTAATATAGCAAAATAATTATTCAGGTTTTCATTTCAATTTCATCTTGCTAGGTGATGGGATTTTCAAAATATTTACAATAATTGAAGAAGGATGTGTAGATGAATTAATACCACTTCAATATGTATCATAATCGCATCATTGCTGAGAATGTCTTGAACAGGAGATTGATGCAGTTGATTTCTAATAACCAGTTTATTTAGACTCAAATCATTTAAATATAATATTTGTACAAGAAAAGAAAGTTTTTCCTGCAAGTATTCCATGAGTCCCATGAATTGCAGATAAATACACATTTGGCACAGTGCAAGCATAGTGCTTAAAGTAGGCAAAGTCTCAATCAATACTCTTGGAAGCATTGGCTTTAACTTTTAATAACGGTAGCCTCCAAAGGCCTTGAAATTGACATGTTGAAATGTCGGTCGATTACAACCATAAACCATATAGATGTACATTTTGGCGAAAAGGATATCTTAAGAAAAAAAAACATATAAATTATTAGTATCAGCATGCTAGATGCATTCAAAAGTTTGCTTCTAAATTCATTGTCAAATTTGCTGTACAAATACATAGACATAATTATTTCCCTAACCAAGATTCATAACCAGTGCCATTTTCTTCATGATTAATTTGCTTTGAATCAATCAGAAACATAATATATCCTAAAAGAACCTGTAGAAGAAGACTACATTTTAGGCCATCATCTCAAGGGGTCAAAAATAGAGAAAACAAATATTTCATTCTTAAATGGGTTTCTAGATAAGATTCAAACCTCTGAAGCTAAGCAGCAACCATTGATTTCTCAAATACATCTTTTATGGCAACCTTTGCATCCTCCATATTTATATCTGCCAGTTTTCCAGTCTCAGATGCAATGATGGTACACCTTTTCTTCGTGGCATTGGGAATAAATAGGTTTGCTTTCTTTATTGAGGAAAACAAAGCTACACTGCAAGAAAGTTATGTAAGTAACCATATTTTCATGGCTACACTGCAAGAAAGTTATGCAAGTAAACATATTTTCATGTTTTTTATTTCCAAAATCCATTTCAATCTTCTCAATTATCAATCTTCTAGCAGGATATGATCATAGGGGTTGAATAATTCTTGTGGCTTAATTGTTTTTTCCTAATATCAGCTAATATGGTTAGTATATTTAATACCTGGGCTTATCCAATGCATGTGCAAGCTGTATTGCAGCTGTGTTAGTCGCCACCACACCAATGGAATCATTTATGAGTGCTGCCAACTGCCACATTTAAGAAGCATGTAAATAGAATAGCCAAAACTTGCTTGGATGAGAGAATCTGTACTGACACTAATCATTATAATATAACTTAAAGGTTGATTTGTAAGTCTTATGTTGAGGCTGAACCTGGCCAGGTGTGGTGATGAACACAATATTAGAATCTTCACCAACTGCCTCTATAACGTTTTCCCTTTCCCTTTCATGAGGGATGACAAAAAGAACCTTTACACTTCTGCAAATTACATGAAAAAGACTATCAGCAAATGCCAGTGCCCAAATAATAAATTGAAATTAACACAGAAAATTCTACTGGCATTTATTTAGAAGTTGCCAGAACAAATAACATTTTTTCCAGGAAAGTATTGATCTACCAAAAGAAATGAGAATAATGTGAATCAGAGTATTGACTTAAACTATGGAAGTTGTCTATATTGGGACATATAATAAACTTCATTTGAGGGGGATGGGAAAAGGGAATGTCTACGTTAAGCAATGAGACAGCGACCTATTCCATCAAACAGGGGTTTGAAACAAGCATGAATTATGAGATATGGTGCTGGTATGCTTGGCTATTAAGTCATAGCTTTCTTATGCTTGGCTATTTAAGGAAGCCTTAAAAGGAATGGGTTGCACATGATCATTTAGATGTCAGATCCATGGATCATCATAATGATTTCTGCTTTTCTTAAGAGATTTAGAGAACCTTCTCCTATAGGGGGAAAGAAATTAGAAAATCGACTTGCTAGTGAACATATTAGTAAATTGGCCTAAACTTCCCTTTTGTCTTATCACCCTTAGAGAAAATCAAGATTGTAAATTCCACAGTACTTGGTTAAATTGATCAAGTGAAAACATTTGTAAAAATTAAGAATGATCATGGCAACGACGGTACCTTTTAAAGTATGCATATCACATTATATTGTAATCTGTAAAATAATAAAGATACATGATGAAATGCAATAAGTTGCAACTTAATAGCCATAATGGACCCCTCTCCTAATGTAGGCAAGGGGGATCAACACATTCGATTTTGCACAAAAATAGTTGTGGACAAAAAACAGATAGAATTGTGTAAGAACATTGACGTTTTGGATCACTCTTCTTGACCTATCATTAGGATGAAGATGAATTTGGATTACAATATAGAGCTCATTAAATAGAATCATACATAGCTCTATACATACGTGAGGTCAGGGAGGCCCGACTCAAAAAAGAAATCATAATAGCTTAACTGTTTTCTACCATGGGCCCTGGCCTTCTCCAAAGTTTATGGATGACAGTTCTCCAAGACCAGATTTTAAGTCCAAATCGTTGTCCTTATTCAAATTTTCAGTTTATTAAACAACTCCAGTTGCCTCCCTTATTCACCTTTTCATGAAATGATCCTCCTTCAGAGTAAATTTTGCTTCTAGGGTAGAATCAGAATGTGAATGTTCCAAAAGAGCCAATTTTCCAACTCAATTGTGATTAAGAAACCATACAATGCTTGCTAATCTTCTTTTCAATGGGTCTGCCTGTTTGGCTAATGTATGGTTGACCACATAAGCAAGAAATGATCCTCCTTGGTTCAACAAAACATCTTGAGTGTGATCCAAGGTAAGAAAGTTTAACTCGAAGTTTCTCCTCTTTAGTATTTTGCAAACTTAATCCCGTCAATGTACGGTTAAAAGGTCTCTAGTTGGTTATTGGAACCTTTCAAGCTTTGATGAGTTTCCAGTACTCTTCTTGCATTTCAAATGCCCTTGCTATATGTTTCCCCTTGTACCATTCCTCCTAAAAAACTTAGGAAGGTGTTGCTTTCTCTATTCGATGTGTTTTTTCATCTCCAACCATGAAGGCTCTGTGGTTAAGGGTTTCTAGAACTCTGGCTTTCTATGCTAGGTGGTGATGGCAAGAGGTCTACAAACATAAATCCATGTGAGCTGTTCTTCCCCAAATACTTTAGAAGGATTAAGCAACCCCTTCAAAGGCAGAACAATAAGTTCGTTACAAGACCACTTTTAGGATAATTCAACTCTCAAAAGCAGATTGGAAAGCAAGTGGAACCTCTTGTAGTGATCAAGAATGTGATATAGTAACTAAACAGAATAACCACAAAGGGCATTTGAGGAACATCTTAAGCTTTCAAGAAGGTTACTCATCCTAGGCATAATTTTGCATTGAACCTTTTTTATGCTTTTCTAGGGTTGATGATTTAGATAAGGAAGATGCACCTAATGAAGAATTGCTCATAATTCCAAATAAGGGGAAACTTTTAATTTCCGTTATAAGTCACAATCAATGTGCTGCACTAGATCATGATCAGGTAAAGGCTATCCAAAAGCAGTTTACAACAGAACAATAACCATTAGAAGCTACTTCTCCCAGGGAATATGTGGAGGAAAAAGAGGAAACTTTAGGCATCAAAAAGATTCAACTCCAAAAAACTTCACCTAGAAGAGGTGGGAGACCATAGGTGTCAAATAGGTTCAAATCCCAAAACTGCCACATAAAAGAAGAGACAGAAGACCTTAGGTGTCAAATAGATTCAACTCCCAAAAATGCCACACAAAAGAAGAGATGGGAAACAAAAGCAAAAAATGTACAAGAGCATTAAAAATTGATGACTAATTATAGAAAGTCAAGAAATTCCCAACACATAAATTGAATTATGGTGATGAAAATTAAAATATCATAATCCATATTTCCAATTCCAATGAAGATATGTATAGTGATTGCAAGCTTGATCTATGAAACTATAGTATAGTTATAATTACCAATCTTCTCCCGTAAATTCATCTCATTAGTATTTTACTTGAATCCATAGCCATTTCATGGACCAACATGGCTCTATTGACTTTTCTATGGTTTCTTTGCCTATACAAATTTAATTAGCTGCCTATAATCAATCATATTTAAGAAAATAACTGTTTTAAAGAACTTCCTTGATGGTTTTGTCCAATAATGCAGCATTCTTTAAGGCTAAAGGTTTCCTTCAGATGAGAACTAAGGTTGTGAAAACATTTAAAAACAAATTTGATACTTACTTTGAGCATGTACAGAGAGAAAAGATTTGAATTAAGGAACAAGCCTTCAAATAACTAAGATATGTTTTCAGGCATTGAATTTAACATAAGTAGTTGATTTGACCATTTCCAAATGGCATTCTCAGGTCCCTTGAAGTATCTTCTAGGAAATGAATTCAACATAATTGTATAATTCTTCAAAATGACAAAGAAACACTGAATTTTCAACTCATAAGAAAGATGGTAGACATTAAAAAAGCTTGAAAAAGTCATGATTATACAAGGTTGTGAGAAACTTGATTGAGCGCAACCAAAAATTAAAATGAAATCATCATGAGGCTATAACCTTTAAAAAAGGAAATTCAATAATATCCAATTCTCTTTCAAAAATTAGGAGGAATCATGCATACACAGGAAACACATACTTAAGAAGGCACCTATAATTGAAACTCTTTTCACCTGTGACATATTTACCTAGACCTTTTCTCTTACCTTCTGTATTTAAAAAAATTGAAATTGAAGAAAAACAAAATGAAAATTCAGTCATAGTTTAGAAAAACAGAAGGGATAAATTTGGAGTAGCAAAATTGACTGTAATAAATTCACATGTAAAACTGGGATACTTATAATGTATAAGGATGATCAGTTGGTCTGTTGATAAGTACCACTTGATGGAAGTACTAATTGATAATATGAAAGATGATATACATACCTTAAGGATCTTGAAAGGTCAGCCCAGAACTTTATAGGAAGCAGGCTATCATAATCTCCCCTTGACTGCATTGTTGCTGCGGAGTCAGACTCAATACCATGAATTACAAGGAATTGCCCTTTCTCCAAACCTGCATCTTTGTATTTGGTTTCTACAACCTCCCTCAACTTTCTTGAGATTGAGACTGTCAACGGTGGGACAGCTTGTCTGGGTACATTTCGGCCTGGCTGTGCCAATTGCTCAATTAGTTCTTTGTACCTGATGTCAAACCCACACACCTTTAAAGAAACACATAAATCAAATATTCCATTGGAAGGACCCTCCAAGGCTACCATTCCATGTGATACCCTTAATTTGGCTTGATGAATCTGGCAGACAGGAAAAGTCATTTGTAATAATAATGCACTAATCTTTGATTCTTCATATTAAATTATATGTACTTTTGAGACATCCTAAAAAGATATAAGCTTTGACTATTATTCTAATTCTCTACCAGCTTTGTAAAACCCAGTTTCTTTCCCAGATAAGATCATATGGAAAAGTATATTTTCCTCATTCTAAGTAGGTATTTTAAAACAATTATTATTTTTTTTTCAAAATTGAATAGCCAATCACACATGCAAACATATAATATCAAATATAATAGCTAAGTCTGATCCAGGACATAACTGGCAATCATTCCTGTTTACTGAAGATCTCCCAATCCAAGCAAAGTCATCTGGTTCAAGTTCCACTCAAATTTGGCGATGATAAAAATTCATTAAAAGGGTCTATCAACTAAAAATAATATTTTAAAATTTGACATTAAGTTCGAGATATATAAGTAGATTTTGTAATAGCTTAATATATTAATTAAAATAAAAAAACCCTTGTTAATGGGGTTAGCATAAATTAGGAAAAACCTATTAAGAAAAGAGCTAAGAGCACATTAGAATAACACAATATGCTATTATATTAGAAAATATTGGAATGACAATTATAGAGTTTGAAAGATGTAACTGACAATTAAAGATGTGACACTTGTTCACAACCCTAAATGCTAATAATAGCAGCATTATTACACACCACTAAGTCACTATAGTGACTTTATTACAAGAGGTAAGCCTTATATTCTAGCATCCCTTCTTTAAGGCTTATTGTACTAAAAGCAAAAACATACTAACTCACTGACAAAAAATTAAAAAATATCAAAACATCAAAACCATATATATTTCAAAAGCTTCTCTTTAAAATTATTTCTTGGACTAGGTAAAACTCCATATTCTTCAAAATCTTCTCTTTAAAAATATTTCTTGGACCAGGTAAAGCTCCATCAAGCTACCTCTTAACCCTTGTAAAGGTGTAGCTCCTATGTTCCCGAATTTCACCTCCCCAAACTCCCAAATTATGAATCCCCCAAATTATTGGACAACCATCAATGTTGAGCTACATCCACAATGCTCCATCAAGTTGTCTCATGGCCCTCACAAGGGTATAATTCTCAAGATCCACAAACTCCCGAACTAACTCAGCTACCATCCATCTAAGCTTCATCTACACTAAATCCCTTCCTATCTTCAAAGTGTTAGCTTTTTAAAAAACATATTCTTCATCAACAAATTCTTCACCACTATCAACATCCAGTGGATCTTCAATAATGGCTACATTAGCTTCATTTTGTTTGTCTTCGAGCTTTCCCTTGAGAACATTATTGGCTCAAATTCTACAATTCCAGGCTGTGTGACCTCTTTTCTTGCAGTAATAACATTCATTCTCCCCTTTGTCTTTATCTAATCTTCTACAATTTTTTTTTGAGTATAATACACTCTCATGTTGGGGATCAACTTTTGAATATCCTGCAATTGTACTCTTTTCTTCAGTTAAGAGAATTGAAATCATATCTTCCAGAGTTTGATAATGTATCTAAGAGTAAAATGACATTGTTGCATTTAGAAGGCAAATATTAAACAAAATGGCTTCAACATCCTCATGATCTACCCGTAGCATTGACTTTTGCTAACTATCTAATGAGAGACCTCAGATTGCTTATGTCACTAGACATAGTGACTCCATCATCCATCTTGAATCTAAATAGATGAAGCTTTAGAGAAAATTTTGCATGAACCTCTTTTGCTCCAAACAATTTATTCAAATTATCCCAGATCTCCCTAGATGATTTTCCAAATCTGCATGATGTAACTCAAAATCAGAGAGAGCAAGACCAATAATGGCTTTGGTCTTATCATCTTTGCTCTGCCAACCTAATAATGTATTTGCCTCTGTACGTGGTTTCTCATTCCCATTTACTATTCCCCACAAATTTTTATTCATCAATTGCATTTGGATTTTTATTTTCCAAGTGTGGAAGTTGAGGCCAGAATATTTATCTATTGGTATTTTCATTCTCAAAAAAATAAAAAATACCCCAAAAAATAACCCTTCTACTCAACAAACCAATTTCTAGAAAAATTTAAAAAATAATTAAATGTAGACTTCTACCCGAAATTTCTAGTACAGCCCACATGCCCTAGCCGTGACCTAGATACTTTCTTCTTGCAAAACCTTCAATTGTTGACTGCAACCCTTTGATACTGTAAAAACTCATATTTTTGTGCCCTACTTCTGTGTTTTTCCAACTCCCACATGCCCTAAAATGCAACTTTTTAACCTGTGTAAACGAGCCACATGACTGTAACTCCCACCCATGCAGATCACAACCAATAAATACTTGCAATTTTCATGAGATTTTTCTACGACATTAGGTGACTAGTAAAAAATGTGACTTCCAATTTGTGTCTGCAATTTCTAATGCAACTTGCAAAAATGCCCACAATTTTCTGCACAAAAAACCCTAGAAGCCCTGTTTTCTGACCCTAGCTGAATATGATTTTGCCAACACTTTAGCCAAAATTCTAGCCATACAAAAATTGGTTGCAGGGTGTGGGTCCAGTTTCCAAGTGAACAAATATGTCAATGACATGAATGCTAGTTGCAACTTTGTGATGATTATACATTCATGTGTGTGTATTCATCCATTCATCTTGTTTATTTTTTCTGTATATATATTCACGTATATATGCATTCCTATGATTGGTTCCCGATGCCATACCTTTTTTAGTTTTATTCTAACACTTATCAGGTATCCTTTTTGGAATGTATCCATTTTTCTATTAATGACTGAGGTGTATTGATCTCTTAGCAGTTTGATTAAGGAAGGTCTCAACCAGACTCTTTATTCGTTGCAATATAGTTCCAGCTTTAGTAATGGCACAGCTAGTCTGTACTCATACATAATGGCATGTATTAGATTGCACTAGCATTCGCAGAATGTGGATTTGTTCTCATCAGTTTGCTTGTGGAATCTACCATTAATAGCGGTAGACTTGTCTTCTGGTATTGATATGTTGTCCCCACTTTCCCACATTGCATTGATGCTCACACAAAAATGGATTTGGTCACCAATTTGTTTCTGGAACCTATCAGTTTCGCTGTGTATTTCATGTGTGTGTGTACACACACACACACACATGAATGTATATATAATTCATATAATTTTGTGCTTGCTCAATGGGGCTACATTTTATGTGATCTCCCAGGAGAAAATATGTGCAAGGATATACAAATGACAAAATGAAGAAGGCTTAGCACTAAGTTACTTATTTGATAGCATTGACACTCATCCAAACTCAATTTGATGTTATGAGCTTTTTTGTGGAATCTACCACCACCAATGAGTAAATGAAAAGGATCTTAAAATTTTGTCATTAAAGACTATGGACTATTGCATTTTAGACATTTTATGCAGACTACGAGTTAAAGAACAAAGTAAGTAATAGTTGTTTTGATTCAACCCACCCTCTGCTTCCTGTCTTCTAACCCTTGCACCCTCTGCTCCCCCAACCTTCCACTACCATATCATTAAAGGAGATGACTCCTCTGGTCACTTGCAGAAAATTGAACTTTGATGGCATGTCCAAAAGCCACCTAGGTGCAACTGGAGTTGTCATTCTTATTTGGTTCCCCCTAGGATCCTTTCATTAGGTATTGGATCCAAAATATACAGGAAATCATTAGATCCATTGAGGGTCTGAAACACACAAAGTTGACATCAGACTAGGCTCAAGAAGTTCAGTTGAAAAGTGATTCATAGATCACAACTACCCCAATCGAATGACCAACGGTATCCTCAGAGATTGAGTGGTCACAATGGTATCATGAAATGAATCAAGCTGCAGACTTCTTGGCTAACTTTGGGGTGGATTCTATACACCTCATTCTTGGCAATAATCCATCACAATTGGAAGGATTGGAGGAACTACTTTTAAGGGATGACAATGCTGAGTACGCAACTAACATGAAGGTTATTATATCATTTGGCATTCATATTTTTAGGAGGCTCCCTGTCATGATTTAAATAATCTCTCTATTATGTGCAAGACTCCCATCAACTTGTCAATTATACCAGCTGCCGGCTTTAGTATACTCCCCACACATGAAGATTATTGCAGATTGCATGTTGATAGGTGCCTCCTCCCTCTCTCAGACTTCATATCTTAGCTTTCTCCTTGGCGATAGTGTCAGATTGTCTAACATCCTAGTCTCCTGCTTCTTGTTATGTGTGCTTCTTAAGAAGACAAAGGCCATGTCGAGCCCAGATGGTGCATGGAAGCTGATGAACAAAACTCTTCATGTTGTGTTCTAAATTAAGGATCATTTCACTATGTACTTTCTAAAGTTTCTTTTGGGAGATGGTGCTCTAAACCATCAACGTTCTTTGTCAAACTTGCAAGATAGATTCAAACAACTAGAAATAGGTGCACCTAAAGCAAAGAGATTCAGGAATCCGTCTTTCTTTCTTTTCTTGGGAATCGAGCCTTTCAATCCCCATGGGACTAAACCCAACTACAATGACCCTTTATGCTTCTTTGGGGATTGGCACATTTGAAGATGAATTAGAGTATAAAAGAATTTTCAATTCATAATGAATTACTATGCTCGATAGTTGAAGGTGATCCCCAACGATTTCATTACTCAAATTGGAAGTGATGCGCTCCAATCCTCCCTTTTAGTCAAACATACACTCTGAAATGTCCTACCCAGGTTTTAATCTTTAAAAAGGGAAAAAGAACACAGACTGAGATATAGATAATAAGTTCTTTCAATCCAATCTTGTTAGTGATCAGTCATAACACCATAGTTTTCAAACTTCAAGACACATAGAAGTATGGAATACATTAAAGCAGATTTATACCATAATAAACTTGTTTGGCCTGTAGTAGAATGAGCAACAGAAGCAACAAAATAAAGACTGCCAATTAACACTGAAACTACTCCCTGAAACTGCACTTTCTAATCCACACAACTCCAAAACTTGCAATCCAAAAAGGAACATCAGAACACATCGAACTCCATTTGGCACAGTCTCGATTTTTGAGGTGAAACCGACGCGATTTCCTGCAGTTAGGAGTGATCTCTCACACTCGAAACAGGCAGATTGATACAGGACCTTTGTCTTCAGCACTGGTAATCTCCAGAAAGCTCTCGCAAGTTTGCATTCAGAATATCCTCCAAATGAGCAAATGAATTCGTAATATCCTTCACACACAGCAGAAATAGTAAGGAATAAAGACACTGGCCCATTCTGACGCCCAGAAAATAGCAAATGCATTAACTAAATATTCCCCCCCCCACAGAGGAGCGCTCCCCACCAACTTACTGGGCCCAAAATAGGTGCTGACAAGAATAATGGGCCCACCAAACCCAACGGTGACAAGAGAATCTGACAGAAATAAAAGGATACGTTGGGTATTGATACATTTTAGTTATCCATTACCCTTTTATACTCCATTTTCCCTTTAAGTTTAGTTAGCCTTCGGGAAAATATGAAAGGCTAACATGTTTTCATTTTTTATTAATCATTGAGAAAGAGGGGACATTACACACTCCCACCTTGGCTCAATATTATACACACAACAAGTTCAGTGGAAATTTCACCCCTTCCCTATCAAATGGGGCATAGGAAGACCTGGGAAAGAGAATTCAATTAACTGGAATGATCTGAATGGATCATAAAAATTGTAATAAATATGCAAAGACTTGGATTTTTGTGAACAGTAAATTGGTTGTAGATGTTTACTCGCCTATCTGATAAAATGAATACTTGAAATAATTTACAGATTTACCAATACATACCAGATAGAGGAGTAAAATAATATCTTTATTAGCACATGAGAGTATTACAAAAGTAGACCAGAGATGGTCGGCCAAGGATCAAAGTTGATCCAACTCCATCATACCCCTTTCCTTTATGATACAAAGACTATTTAAAAGACCCAACGGTTGCCAAGAGGAACACAACCATCAACTAACTGACTCGGACAAACTGACTCTTACAACCACCCGAGAGCCGACAAACAATTAATACATAGTAGGTTAACCCAAATTATCAAATATAATAATCAGCATTTTACATTGACTACATCATCCCCCCAAAACAAAAAGTCATCGTCTAGACGACAGAAAACCATGAAGTATCAAGTGACGTTAGGTAAGCTCTGCCAAACTAACGACAATGCCGAAGGACCTAGAAGTACAAACGGAGTACTAGTAGATCCAACACATCCCGAACACCTGTTAGTAGACAGAGAATGGTGAAGACCAACCGTCACGATACAACGTAGGGTCAAGGGGTGGAGCCCCCGCCGCCAAGCCCAAATTAAGACCTTCAAAACCATGCCAACCTTCATGGCACACCATTTTTGCTCTCCAAGACCATCCTGCTGATTGTAGAAAAAGTAGACCCAAAACTTGTATAGCTGGCGGAAAGGTAGACTGTACGACTGGTAGAAAGTCTATACTCGTACGACAGAAGATTGTAATTAGTGTACGGCAACAGAGTATGTACTGGGGTAAGTCGTCAGCAAGAAGTCGTACTATTGAAAGCAATTGTAGGTCAACAAGGTAGTCGTACGGTTGGCAATTAGCATGTGCGATTAACAATTGGAAGTTTTGCAAGAGGATGTCTGTAATGTCCCCTTTTTGAGCATGATTTGTTTATGGGTTGGGCTAGTACCTTTAAGGCTTGGAAACTAGAAAGTTGGCTCAACACTTCATTTTAATGGTATTTTTGGCTAGCAATATTTTATTATATTTTATAAAGCCAAAAATAACGGCATTATCAAAGCCAAGGCAATAGTGAAAGGATGGAAAAAATGAAAGTTGGATAACTTAAAAGATTGAAATTGGGAATATTGAAGAAGAAAATAAAATATAATATTATATTATATTTTATTATTTTAAACCCAAGAAAATTGACGCCAAGGAGAAAAGAAAATAAAATATAAAATTATTTTATTGGGAAAAATCGGCGCCCAAGGTGAAGTAAAAAAAAAAAAAATACTATTTCTCTAAGGAGAAAATCTGCACCTAGGGAGAAGAGGCAAAAAAAAAAAAAATATTATTTTATTATTTCAAGGATGGCGTCCAAGGTGGACGAGGAGAATTCATTTAATAAAATCAAATTAAAGATTTGATTTTGGAGGTGGACTTGAAAATTGTTTATATTTTGTCAAATTGGAGAGAAAGTATAAAAAGAAGGCTTTGGCATCATTTTACACATCTTTTGCTTATGGTAACCTTTGCATTTTGCATATTGCTCTTGGCTGAAAGTGAATTTCAGTTGAATCAAGGTGGTGTTCCCTTGATATTTTGTGGTTTGGAGATGATCCCAATCCACCATGTGAGGTGAATTCATATGGAATTCATCATTGAGCTTTATTGCTGACTATTGATGGAGTTTTTGCTACATTTCCAGCTAGGGTTTGACAGGGATCTTGATTTTCAGCTAGCTATAGAGTTTTATATTAAGATTTGAGTTGGAGTTTGACGCACTTTCATTAACAATTGCATTTAGAGGGTTTATGTGGTGATCGCTTGGCAAAGGAGGGAGGTTTTTGGCATTTTCTATCATCTTTGCATGTCTGATTTTTGTAACAGCAGTCAACAAGATTCATATCAGATTCAGATCAGTGGGTATTTGAGCTTAATTTGATCATATTTGGTACTTGGAGTCAAATCGCACCACTTGGGCATGTTGGCGCTTCATCTTGGAGGCATAATATTGATTTTTCATCATCATATAGCTTGCTAGGATTGCATATCAGACCTCTGATCAGCTGCTACAGGGTATTTTCAGTCATATTTTGTTGGGTATTTCATTGCCATTTGATAGAGCTTCATCTTCCACTCATACAGCTAGGGTTTGGACATGTGTTTTGACACATTTGGATGTAATTGAAGGTCTGAATTTCAAATCAGACTTGACTGATTGTACTTTCCAGCCCTCATTGTTTGTAAACATAAATCAATAAAGAAGAGAGCCTATCATTGTCGGGTATGTTCACTTGTGTTTTGTGTTGGTATTTGTTGCATTAGCAAGCTGGTTATTTGATTTTCAGTCATCATATGGTGTTATTTTATTGTTATATTGGAACCTTTCCATCTACACTACTTTCCAGACATATTGGCAAAAATGAAATTTGAAAATCATAAGTGAATTGCAAAAAAACTAAATCAGAAAATTCAGATCAGCAAGGCAAAAAAAATTCATTTAGAACTAGGAAGGGTTCTTACAATGGTATCAAAGCTCATTTCTGCATAGTTAAAAATCAGAAATCTTTTGGTGTTTTGAGCAAAATCTTGGTAGGGAATTTGACAATGTCACACGGCTTGAATCGTACGGTAAGGATTGCAGATTGAGAGTTGAAGTTGTATGGCTGGAAATGGAGATTGGGGGTCAATCGTATGGTGGAAGTGTTTGAATCACACGGTGAGGGGGGTCGTACATGAGAGGGGGGTCGTACATGAGAGGGGGGTCGATTGAGTATGGTCGACTAGAGATTTTTAATCACCCAAATGAAAAAGGGGGGTCGTACAACTAGACTAGGTTGTATGGTGATTAGCAATATCTGATGCTCTCGTCTGAGTCTTCCTTCACACCAAGTGATTGCACTCGAAACAATGGACTTGCAAGAAAAAATGAATTTGCTAGGAACAATGGCTTCGCTAGATAAGTAGGTGAATTCCTTGGTCACACCCAAAGTGAGTTCGTCATGCCAAAGAAACTCGCTAAGCCCAATGATTGTGTCGGGATTGGTCATAGACTTGTCCGACATGCATCAGTAGGATTCGCCAGTCACACCCTCGACATGCCAAAGGAACTTGCCAAGTGATATATGTGCCTAGGGAGGATACTCGACAAGGGAGGTATGCGCCAAGGGATATGGCTTCACAGATGATATACACGCCCAAGGATACTCGACAAATGATATACATGACAAAAGATACTCGACAAGGGATGCACACGCCAAAGGTACTCGACAATTGATGCACATGCCAAAGGATACTTGACAATTGATGCATGCGCCAATAGATACTCAACAATTGAGGTATTCGTCAAAGAAGACTCGACAAGGAAATGTAACTCAACAGGAGGCCGGTCTCAGCAAGAAGACTTGACAAGAATAAAAGGATCAACAGATATAATGGTAAGAGACTCGACACATAATTGAATCTCGTCAGGTGGCTTGGACTCGACGGGTTGTGTGTATACGAAGCAAGACACGCCAAAATATATACTCGACAGAAAGGGATGTATACCCGACAGGAGAGAGAACACGCCAGGATGGATACTCGACAAGATAGGATATACACCAAGATGACTCAATGAGATGGGATAAGGATGTATACCTGCCAAGCAAAAGACAGGCCAAATGAATTTAAGTCGACAAGAGGGCAGCAATTTAAGTCTCTTGTCAATGTTATAAAGTCGTCAAGTAACTTCAATTCGTCCAATATTTGCAAGTCGTCAGCCAATGGGTCGTCAGGAGGAGTGTGCAAGGCGTCAAGAAAATAGGAGGCGTCAATAGAAGTAGTCAGGTCATCAGGAATGAAGGCATCAGGAGACCACTCATCAAGGAACCACTCACCAGCAATGGACCACTCATCTTTTAATTTTCCTTTTTCTTCCTCTGTCTGACTTGACCTCGGTTGACTTATCGTCAGCTGGCTTGTCATCAACTGAAAGTTTTCTTCAATTTCTCCTACCTTGATCATGTTACACTCTAGTTGGAATACCTCATATTCTTCCATTTGTCAATGCAAAGCCTGCTAAGTGAACTTGTTTCATCGTCTGAACATTGTTGTAATTCCAGTATTCCCTCATTGTTAGGCTCCATGGGCCCTCTTTCCTCTCCTATCGATGTCTCCCTTGTATTGGACTCGGAGTCCGAGGAAGCCATCCCCTCACTTACTGCTTAAGTTCTCATGTCGATGACAAATTTTCTTCCCTTATTTTCAATTGACAATGTATTCCTCTTCCAGTTATGGTTAGTCTTTGCCGCTCTCAGCCATCCTCATCCTGGTATTGCATTGTACATCTTTCTTTGTACTGTGATGACTACAAAGTTCAAAAGGAAGTGTTGGGTGCCAATTTTTACCTTTTGTGCCATCAATACCCCAAGTGTTTTTATTCCATTTTGGTCTGCTCCCACCAATTGGAAGGTTGGCGGCCAGAGAGTGGGTTTGTCGAGGCTTTTCCACATATCCTCTAGTAGCACATTTACTCTAGAGCCTCCATCCACAACTGTGTTCATAATTTTTTTTTCAAGAATCTCCATGTGGACGATGGCTGGTTGCTTCCCCATGCTAATCGATAGCAACATCGGGCTGATGACTTGTTCGCCTTGTGGTGGTGGTTCTACTATGATGTCGTCATCATTTGTTTTCTTGTTCTTCTCACTCCGTTGTTCTTTGTCCACCGCATTAGATATTGCTACCCTCAGTTGCAGCATGCTTTGCAAGAGGTTTGCCATATGATTGGCATGGTAGTCTGCAGAACTTGACTTTCAATATTTTTATTAGACTCCAGCCGTGTAGACGTGCTTGTTTTCTCATTAGAGTGCCTCCATTCTTTTTCCATGACCTTCTCAAATTCCAACTATGCTTCTCGAATTATTTCCTTCTCTGTACAAGGGTCAGGTTAAATCGCCTTCTTTGTTTATGCTTGAGTGATGACAAGAACTACTTCCTCGTTATCTTCTATGTCAATACGACTAATACTAACCTTCTGTTTTCGGCAGTTGTTATCTTCGTGGTCACCCGATCCGCACCATTTACATAGCATGCTTACTTTATTTTAGTTGTTCTCGCATTCTCTGGCAAAGTGCTCCCATTCGCTGCACTACCGACATTGGATCACCGGTTGTCCTTTAGCATTGTATTGTATTTGACTTCGACCTCCTCTTTGATTTCAATAACCACCTGGAGATGCATTCTGTGGCTTTGATAGAGTGGTCTGCTCTCCCTACGTAAAGACTACTTGTGTACTCCTAGTCTTCAAATTATACAGGCACTCTTTTATCGAATGACCCCTAACCTAGCAAATCTCACAAAACAATTTTTTGGGATAGTTACCTTTGGTGTGTCCTTCACTATTGCACTTAGTACACCAAAGTTTAGTGGATTCTTTATTGGTTTCTTTCTCTGTCTTTAATTCTTTCATCATCTGGAGCATGTCCCTCCAGAGCGTTTGTACCATTCCTGATTCACTATCATTGTCGTCATCTGAACTTCCATCTTCTTCTGTTTTTCTTTTGCTATGGGAGGGCATTTTATCTTCACTTTCTATGTCCATCGCCTGATTGTAGGCTTCTATGTACAAAGAGGGTGGTACTATCTTCATCCTTTTCCTTAATGACAAAATTAAACCTTCGATGAACCATCTTTTCTTGAGACCGTCAGCGGGTTCTTTTTCTAACTTTACAAGTAATTCTTAAAGTCTGTGGTTATAAGCTCGTACGTTCTCATGCTTACCTTGCTTGGTATTGTAAATTTCAGCTACTATTTCATTGTCATCTTGCAACAACTTAAATTCTTCTTCAAAGGTCTTTAATTTCTCCCATGTGTTTCGGGATGCTTGGTCAAATTCGGTATACCAATCAATTCCTACACCTCGCAAGGTGGCTGGAAAAGACCGTAGCCAAATTGCCTTATCATCTTGCCCATTTGCTGTCCACATTGTCTCACAAGTCTTACAGTGCTTGACGGGATCCTCCAATCCATTGCCTGTAAACTTGGGCAACTTCTGCTTTTCTCCATTGGGGCTTACCATGGTTTTGTTCCGATGCAAACCTCATGCCTGAAACCTACTTGCTAGGGAGTTTTGATTTGAACATTCCGGTGCTTCTCTTGCACTCTCAGCCACATGAGAATCCTCCACTCTTCCCGCAACGTTAGTGTTCTGCGCACTTGTTTTGCCTTCAGATTTTCTTTTATACACACTTGGCTTTGCTTCTTCTCCTTTGATGCATCGAAGGTTGCTCTCGTACACTTCTATGAAGGAATCTAATTCTTACTTCCAACTTCCCTCATCTAGAGAAGGTTGTTTTGACTTTTCAACTTGATCAAAAAGATCAATACACGTTGTCTGGCAGTGGAAGATGCCTTGCGATTTCTTCCCACTCTACGTTCTTGTGATTATTTGTAGTGGAAATGTGTTTCGTCTCCCGACTACAACTCCTCGTGCTCCGACTCTGACTTTTACTTTGAGATGGACTTTGGCTTCGGACTTCAGCAATCTCTCTTAGTCTTCTTCTATGTTCTCTTTGTTCTACTAGCCTAAGAGATCCTCTGATCTCTTGATCCTGACCACGTGGTCTCTTCTCGCCTTTATTAGAGTCTAAGAGCATGAATCTCTTCTATCGTACCCGACTTCTTTTAAGGCAACGATGCCAATGTTTACTCGCCTATCTGATAAAATGAATACTTGAAATAATTTACAGAATTACCAATACATACCAAATAGAGGAGTAAAAGTATATCTTTATTAGCACATGAGACTATTACAGAAGTAGACCATAGATGGTTGGCCAAGGATCAGAGTTGATCCGACTACATCATACCCATTTCCTTTACAACACAAAGACTATTTAAAAGACCTGACGGTTTCCAAGAGGAACACAACCGTCAACTAACTGACTCAGACAAACTGACTCTTACAACCACCCGAGAGCCGACAAACAATTAATACATAGTCAGATAACCCAAATTATCAAATATAATAATTGGCATTTTACATTGACTATAGTAGAAAAACTAAATCCAAGTGCAAGTGTTGGATAGGTTACAGAACAGGAATAACACAAATATTGTATCATGATCGTGGAAGTGTCCTGGACTATACTGCATTTGTGGAAGTGTCCACCAACAATACACATGCTAGACCTCAAAATCCAAACTAAACAGGCATCTATACAACTTTTGGTGGTGATCGAAATTCTTATTGGGCTAGGAAAGACTCTGCCATCATAAGAAAGGTATAAATAAAGGTTTGTATTGGTTTGTAAAAGGCGTGGGAGGGCAATTGTATGTCGTGCCTTCCCAGATTGATGGAGGAGGCAACAATTGTAGGTTATATCTTCTTCTAGAGTTAAGGAGAACAATCATGTGTTGTATTTCCAAGATATGAGAGGCAAAAGGAAAAGAGCAAAGAGGCATAGGCAAACAATGGAGATATGCAGCTAATGGAGCAAGGGACAAATTGCATCCATAGCCAAGGTCTTATTGAATGGAAAAGGGGCAGATTATATCAATATAATTTTTACACTCTTTGCATATGCCAATTTACTACATGATATAGGTAGTTATCAATTGCCATTGCCATAATCTAGTTTTTCTCTCTTTGGAGGTTTCTAAGATAAATATGGTGTTCTTAGTTCTTCTCTTCCTCTCTTGACTGCAATTTAATTTCTAATTAAGTAGCACCAGACAATTTCTTGTTGCATGATTTCTAGAAGCTTAGAGTTGAGAAATTACAAATCAATTTGGTACTAGAGCAAATTGCGAACCCTTGCGGTATGTGGAGCAGCACAAAGGGTACTACTAGATGTGCAAAAAGGAAAGAAGGGTGAGTTGTTTTCACTTGTATGGGCATTTGATTGGCACTCCAAACATTTCCATGAATCTAGTATTGTTCAAGAAGGCTGATTCCACCTCAAGAAAGCAAGAGAATTATTTGGGAGCATGTAAAACACCATGGCCAAGTTGTAGTATGATTTCTTCCATGGCAATGTAATTCATTGTAGCATGTAGCAAAATTGTACCACGTGTGTGCAGCAAGTAGGGAGGAATTTCTTAATTATTTCTAACCCATGGCATCCATTGTAGCATGTTTTGAGCATCATAAGAGTTGTAGCTATCGGAGTTGATACACACAAAGATCTCACAAATGGTGGGAAATTTTCCCATATCCCAAATGTAAGCTTTTGTGAAACCAAAAGCTCCTTTATTAAGGTAGATGTGATCTGAATGTATCGTAAAAATTGTAAAAAACATGCAAAGACATGCATTTTTGTGAACAGTAAATTGGATCTAGGAAAACTAAATGCAGGTACAAGTGTTCAATAGGTTATAGAGCAAGAAAAACACAAAGATTGTACCGTGATTGTGGAACTGTCCAGGACTGTACTGCATATGCGAATGTGTCCACTAACAGTACATGTGCCAAAACTCAAAATCCAAACTGAACAAATGTCCGTAGAACTTTTGGTGATGGTCAAAATTCTTCTTAGGCTTAGGAGGATTTTGTTTTCATAAGAAAGTTATAAATTGAGGCTTGTATTGGTTTGTAAAAGGCATGGGAGGATAATTGGATGTTGTGCCTTTCTGGATTGATGGAGGGAACAGTTGTATGTTGTATCTTCTTCTTCCAGAATTAAGGAGAACAATCATGTGTTTATTTCCAAGAGATAAGAGGCAAAAGGAAAGGAGCATAGAAGCATGGGCAAACAATGGAGATATGCAGCTAATGCAGCAAGGGGCAGATTGCATCCATAGCCAAGGTCATATTGAATGGAAAAAGGGGAAGATTGTATCCATATAATTTGCACACTCATTTGTAAATGACAATTTACTACATGATATAGGTAAGAGGCAACTGCCACTACCATAGTCTAGTTTTCTCTCTTCAGAGTGTTTCCAAGATAAATATGGTGTTCTTAATTCTTCTCTTCCTCTCTTGACTGTCATTTAATTTCTAATTAAGTAGCACAATACAATTTCTTGTTTCATAATTTCTACAAGCTTAGGATTGAAAAATTACGAATCATGGAAGGACTAAGAAAGCAAATGCAGCTAATTGGAGGGCCCATATTGACTTACGAAAGATGATGAAAACATTCTCAGAGAAAGACATTGAAGCTTAAAAGGACATGGACTCCGATCTTGGAGTCACATGTGGTTGCAAGGATACTATGGATCTCCCGCATTGATTGGTCTATTGGGTAGCTTCTCTCTCAATCTGTGTTGTTTCGTTCTAATAGGGAAATTTTGTTTATTGTAGTGCTATCTTTTTGGAGTCAGTGTACCATGTTGATTATTATATTTGATAATATGGGTTATTTGATTATGTATTAATTGTTTGTCAGCGTTTGGGTAGCTATACTAGTCAGTTAGTCAGAGTCGGTTAGTCAATGGTTGTGTTCCTCTTGGCAACCATCAGGTCTTTTAAATAGTCTTTGTATCGTCAAGGACAGGTAGTATGATCTAGTCTAATCAACTCTAATCCTTGGCCGACCATCTTTGGTCTACTTCTATAATAATTTCATGTGCGAATAAAGATATACTTTTACTCCTCTATGTGGTATGGATTGTTAATTTTGTTCATTATTGCAAGTATTCATTTATTAGATAGAAGGGCAAACATTGAAGTCGTTTCCTTAAAAGAAATCGGGTCCGATATAAGATATTCATGCCCTTAGACCCTAATAAAGGTGGGAAGGAACCATGTACTTAGGATCAAGAGATAAAATGATCTTTAAGGCTAGTAGAACAAAGAGAACGCAAAAGAAGACTAAGAGAGATTATCAAAGTCTGAAGCCAAAGTCCATCCCGAAGTAGAAGTCGAAGTCAGAACATGACTAGGAGTTGTAGTTGGGAGAGAGAACACATTTCCACTACAAATAATTACACGAGGGTAGAGTGGGAGGAGATAGCCAGGCACCTTCCACTGCCAGACGAAGTGTGGATTGATCTCTCTGATCAAGTTGAAAAGTCAAGGCAACCTTCTCTAGACGAAGGAAGTTGGGAGTTGGAGTCAGAGTCCTTTGTAAATAAAAGTGTACGAGAGCAACCTTCAAGGCATCGAAGGGTTGTCAATCGAAGGAGAAGAAGCCGAGCCTGTTAGGATTATGTTAGGGTTTCAATGGCAGACTAGAGCAATAATAATTAGCAATTATAATGCAGATTTAAATACACACATTAATAGAGATAAAGAATAACACAAATGAACACGGGGATTTAACGCGGTTCACCCAAAGTGGGCTACATCCACAAACGTAGCTATCCAATATTAGTATCCAGCAGAACTCACGATTACAATCTCAACCGTGACTCATGGCTTTTCGCCTTCTCTAGTCGTTTATTTATCAAGTCTTATGGCGGTTATACAAAGTGGGTTTTTACATGTTGGCCAATAACAAACTAATTGTCGATGCCTTTATTAAATATAGGCCAATTTTTGCTTCGAAGGTGCTACCCCCAACAGCCCCCATTAGGGGCATTGCCCCCAAACCCCTACCATGGGCTTCACCCTCAAGCCTCCATTGGGGGGATGAGCCCCCTGGGCCTCGCAGGAGGGGCTCCACCCCCTTGCACTCCCCCATTAATTATTCTGGGGGGAAACCGTGGTTGACAAAGTCACCAAAATCTGCCCGCAGCCCCTACAACATGATCAGTCACCACATACTAACAATCTCCCACTTGGGAACTGATTAGGCTCCACACCAAACAGAGCCAAGGGTGTATAAAAGAAAATTTGAAGGCGAAACAAGTCTGTGGCACACTGAAGTTGGGGGAAGAGTGGAGGATTCTCACATGGCCGAGAGTGCGAGAGAAGCACTGGAACATCTGAATCAAAACTCCCTAGCAAGAAAGTTCCAGACGCTAGGTTTGCATCAGAACAAAACCATGGTAAGTGTAATGTCCCCTTTTTGCAAGTCAAAATTCTCCTTGCCTTGCACACAATTTCAACTCACAAAAAGAGAACATTAGTATATTTTCATTTAAAGCCACATATAATAACATTGCCTTTATTCTTTCTATGATCAAAAATCAACTCATAACTTAGTTCATCATCGATTACTATCAATACACATTGCTATGATTACTTTCAGATGTAATTCACTATTATTAATCTTGTGATTGCTTTCAAGCACATTATCTATCATTCATATTTTACATGCTATTCTTATGATCACTATGCCTTGCATATCATTAACATTTCACATGTTATTCTCATGATCATCATTAATATGCCTTGTGTTTGCTGCCTAAGTGGTCTAATTGGTTTCAGACAGAGTAATCGAGAAGGATATTTGCATTATCATAGTGCACTGAAATAAATTACATTGTACGAGAATAATAACCAGAAAGAATAACAACCAGGATTGGTACTTAAAAGATCAACTGCATATATTACTCAGAACAGTAAGTCCAAATACAATCCCAAAAACTCCATGCCCATACAATGGCGTCACAAGAACATATATAGTTTGGCCGACGGTTGCCAACCATTGCCAACCATTGTACCGATCGGGAGTAACTACTCGCCGAAACTAAAACATAAACATACTTCCCGAAACCACTAACAAAACATATTTTGCCAAAAGTACTAAACTATGTAAAGTACGCCTAACATCATCCCCCCCAAAAAACTTGTCGTCTTCCAGACGACTACAAACAAGAGCCCCGATGAACTAGGAAGTAGGAGGGTCAGTGGACGTCCCTGGAGGTGTGGATGCTGTCCGTGCCGATCCAGGAGTCCCCTGCTGAGGTTGAATTAACCGCCGAAGTCTGTAAACCTCCTCAGTCCTTTGTTTCAGATGTGTTGAGGCCACGATGTGCTTGTCTCTAGTGAGACGTACCATCTGGACAGCCTCGGCCAACTGCTGTTTTGTTTTCTCCTGTGTCGCCTGAGATTCGGCCAACTCCTTCCTTGTGGTTTCTAGTTCGACTCTGAGTGCCTCAGCCTTGTTCCTTTCTGACTGTGTGAGCTCGGCTTCCTGTGCCAACTGCCGTTGGAAGTGCACCTGTTGCTCATCAATTTTTTCCCTAAGCTGCTTACTCATAGTTGCAGCCTCTGCCAGGCGTTTGTTGCACCGTTCTGTCTTTTGAAAATCCTCCTGTCGAGCATAGTACAAAGTTTGAACTGGTCCTCAATGCTATGAAGGGCTGCCAGTAGCTCACTGTCTGCATCTCCCACTCCCAAGTCTGGTCTCTCTGGTTTCCATGCCCTCTGCATCTCCTCGGTAATTACTTCTGGCCAACCCTTATTCCAAAATACCCGTACAAACTCCGTCTCAGCATTCTTGACAAAATGTTCAATTCGTTGTACCTCTGCACGTATTACTGGCGAAGAGTATTGGGGGTTGACCCTGGCAGCAATATCAGAGACCCTCTGAAGGATGGTTCCCATAGACCCCAAATCCTGTGCATACCGGAGAATGGTACCGAGTGGGTCACTCTCATCTGGCGCACCCATATGTACTGTCAACCCAGCTGGCTCAACCGAACGAGAAGTATCCTCTGTATAATCAGCACTCTCTGTCCTGCTCGTGCCTTCCTCCTCTGAGCTGCCTGTGGCTGTGCCTTCCCCCTTGGCTTCCGAGTCACTAATCGTGATGGCAACATCAACTGCTTTCTCCTCCTCGGACTGTACCATCTCACCTTCAAGTGCAGGTGGCGGTAGGAGAGATCGAGTGGGGCTTAGAGGAGGAATGTCTGCTAACTCTGAAGGCATGCCTAGTAGCTGAAGCCAAGCATCTACCTGTAGTGAGCTATCTGCATGTGCTATGCTCTCTGGAGATCTAGTCTCGAATGGAATAATCTGCCCTGATGGGAGAGGAACTGGTACGGTGTTATCTCCCTTCATCCTCATGACCTGCCCCCAAGAGACGTGTGTGGTACTAGGCCGAACTGGAATTTCTGCTTGAGTGCGTGTGTCCAAGTGTAAGTGTGCATGCTTCTTTGCCAGTGAAAAATTCCATCTGTTTTCCCCTACTGGTACTATAGGACTGGGGCTGGCAGGGTTGCCAGGAGTGGCTGAGGTTGACGAGGCCTCAATGCAATCCCCCTCGGCACCTTGTGCACTATACGAAGCTTCTGACGAAGTCTCCGGTAATTCCCGCTGCTTTCTCTTTTTGCTGCTCCGAGACTCTTCTCCCTTCCCACCCTGTGCAGGAGCCTTCAGGTTTGTCCGTCGGAAGACGGTCGGCCATGTAGGGTCATACTGTGCATCTGGCTGAAACGGAGCTCGCGCCAACGAGGGGATGTGAGTGCAGATGGTGTCCAGGAACAGTGCAATGGCCTGCTGAGTCATGTAGAATGACTTGTGAGTCATTTTCATGAACTCGTGAATCCTGTCGGAGAGAATTGCTGCCCAATTGTACATTGCACCCTGGCTAAGGCCAATCATATAATCTGCCATCCAAAATGAAATGTTTGACGAGCGTGACACTCCCGTTAGCCGACCCCGGATGACATCCATTATGCACCGCCATTCCTCATTAGCCAAGTGATCTCGGCGAAGTCCTCGATTCCCTGCAGCCTTTATTTGATTCTTTTTTTTTTTCAGTCAGGTCTGGTCTGCAAACCTTTGCCATAATGTTGTCCTTGTGTTTTCCGGTCATTTTCTGTTTGCCGACTGTAAATCCTTGGCGCGGTACACCCATTACTCTCTCGAAGTCCTGTGGCGAGAATGTGATTTTGACCGATACATTCATGAACCTGATGATCGTGTGTTTTGCTCGGGGATTGTAATTCGCCACCATGTTCTTCAATATTGCCTCAAACTCTCTGAAATTGAAATAGGGCATTTGTATTACCTTGTCTACTTGTGCCTTCTGCAGTGCCTTCTTGAGAGGATGATCGTCAGCATGGCTGTTCCACCATTGTTTGCACTCGCTTGCCGTAAGACTTTCCCACTGCAAGGAATCCACTGTGATTTTCTCCTTGTCTCTCCCTTTCCCTTTTGACTGTTTCTTCTGTGCTGATGAACCCACGTCAATTTGCGGTGTCTGTGCTGGTTTTTCTTCCACGATTACCTTTGCCGCCATCTTCTGATCTTCTACCTGTTCAGGAATCTGAATTTGTTTTCCTCGGCCTTGAGCTCTGGTGACCATGTTCGCTGGCACGAATGACATTCTGATCTTCTTTATACTCCTGCAGGTCAGTTAGTACCGGTATTTTTCTCTCCTTACACCTGAATCGTACGCCAGCAACTTCACCAGATGAATCCGTTCGTGCAAGGGCAAGGTACGGTGAATGTTGTACTTGGTACGACCAGCTAGGAATCGTACGGTCACAAGGTGTACGGTCCACTCAGGACTCTTCGTACGGTTGAATCCTTTTCTGGTCCGTACGTTTTTAACCCCCTCCGTACGGCGGCTTCTCTTAGTACGGCAGCTTTTCCGTACGGCCTTCTCTGTGCTTGGCATACGGCTCCTTCAAAACTCCGTACGGTCCTTTCTGCAACCTCCCGTACGGTCTTCTCTGTCAAATTCGTACGGCCTGCCTTTTGCCAATTCGTACGGCCTCTTTTCTGTAAATCCGTACGGCCAGTAACTTCGTACGGTCTCTCCTTTGTCAATTCGTACGGCCTGTTTGCATTCCGTACGGTCTCTTCTCTATCAATTCGTACGACCTTCTTGCAGTTCCGTACGGACTCTCCTCTGTCAAAATGTTCGTACGGTTTCTTCCGTACGGTTTCTTTTGTACTTTTTTTTTTTAAAATTTTTTTTTTTAATTCTATTTTGCTTTTTCCCTTACCTGACTTGTCGATTTCAGATTTCTCGTCGATTTCAGATTTCTCGAACTTTTCGTCCTCCCAGTTCTCCAGGATCTCGATTTCTGTCAGCTGCCGAAAGATGCAGTTTATGTAGCCTTTTTGTCTCAGACAATCGTTCGAGCAACATTTATCAATTTCCTCTAACTCCCATATCTGGTCGAAGATCGTTGATTGATCTCTTACCCACGTCAGATTCCACCCCCTTGGCTCCTGGACCCACTGAAATGTTTTTCCGTCTTCGTTCATCTTCACATTCCCATTCCTGCATCTATATTTTGCTTTACAGAGCCGACTCCTTGGAAGCTGTATGTGGGGTAGTCCAACTGGCCAATTCTTCCTTCTTAATTCCCAGACTTCATCACAGTAGGGTGATCTCTCTGTAATGAACATTGCTTCCGCCAAGTATTTCCTTCTTGGCGGTTCCCTGACCTCCTTTGGTAGTAGGAACTCAAATTTGTCCCGCACTTGATTGCATTCTTTTATCCAGTTGTTCCAATTCTCTTCTTCTTCTTCTTCCTCTTCTTCGGGGTAGTTCTTATTAATCCATTTACCACCATAGTCTTCATCGATTTGGCCCTCTCGGGCTACCATCCGCACTGGCTTTGGTGCAAAGAATCCCGTGACTGGTTCAAACTGAGTACTTGCAAATACCATTCCGTCAACTTTGTTTTCTGTCTCCTCACGTTGTTTGCCTCTTTCCTCCTTTACACCCTGGTTTGTTAATGCGAATCCCAGCATATTGATTTGTATCGTTTCTCTTTTTCTCTCTTTGTAAATCTTCAGTTTCGACCCGTTCACTGCTTCGTTGATTGGACTTCCATCGAGATTATCTAGCTTTATAGCTCCATTGTCCATCAATTCCCGTATTCTGAACGGTCCTAACCACCGAATTTGGAACTTCCCAGGTTTGATTTCGTTACGGCCGTTATATTTCAGGACTAACTGCCCGGGCCGGAACTCCATTTTCCGTAGGTGTTTGTCGTGCCAATACTTCCGGCGTTTCTGCATGATTTCCGTCGACCATTGAGCCAAAATTCTTTTCTCGTCCAATTTAGTCAACTGGAATAGTCTTTCCTCCAGGCTCTCAGTATCTCCTAGTCTGTTTTCTACTGCAATTCTCAGACTTGGGACAAGGTACTCTGCTGGTACTACCGCTTCTTGCCCATACATCAACTGGAAAGGTGTGTGTCCAGTGGTTACCTTATAAGTGGTTCGGTAAGCCCATAACACCGCCGGTAACCTTTCTTCCCAGTCCGATCCTTCGATTTCGCATGACTTGTGGATTACCGAAACGAGCACCTTATTTGTTGACTCTGCCTGTCCATTCGCCCTTGGATAGTACGGACTTGACAGGGTGTGCAGGATTTTGAATTCCGTAGTCATGAGTCGGATGACGTGGTTGACGAAATGTCCCCCACGGTCACTCGTCAATTGGATCAGAATTCCATATCTCGTCATAATCTGTTCGTATAGGAACTTTGCCGTGCTTAATGCAGTATTATCCTCCAGTGCCTTTACTTCAGCCCACTTCGTTAAGTACTCTGTAGCCACTATTATGTACCGACATCGGTGTAGTTGGCTGACCTTCAGAGGTCCTACAAAATCCAGTCCCCATCTTTCGAAAAGTTCTTGAGGTTGTGATGGCCAGAGTGGCATATAATCCCTCTTCAATGGTTTTCCTACCCTCTGACAAGTGTCACATTGAATTACCCATTCCCAGGCATCTATGTGTAACGTCGGCCACCATAGGCCGGCGAGTAGGACTTTCCGTGCCGTGGCGTCGGGACCCATATGTCCTCCTGCCAGTCCCTCGTGGGCTTCTGCCAATACACCCCTTATCTCTTCTTCCATCACACATCTCCGGAGGATTTGATCGGGGCCCATTTTGTAGAGCAGCCCGTTTATCAGTTGAAATGTCTTACTCTTCAGTGCAATCTTCCGTCGTTCACTTGTAGACATTTCTAGCGGGAACGTTGAAGTGGACAAGTACTCACCAATTTTCTCGTACCATGGCGGCAAGGCAGCAATGTGGAATAGGTGGGCATCCGGAAAATCCTCATTGACTCCATCTCCTGGTTCTCCGGATTTGATCCTTGAGAGCTGGTCGGCAATTACATGGCTTTTTCCCGGTCGTACAATAATGGTGAAAGTAAATTCTTGCAGTAGCAACAACCACCTACTGATTCTGCCTTGAATAATCGGTTTGTTGACTAGATACATTAGAGCTTGATGATCCACATAAAAAGTGAATAGTGTCGCCAAGAGGTAATGCCTGAATTTCTGTACGGAGTACACCATTCCCAGAGCCTCCCTTTCTGTAGTACTGTAGTTCCGTTCCGCCTTGGAGAGCAACCGACTGGCAAAGTATACTGGATGATCCAACCCATGGGATCCGACCTGTGCAAGAGTGGCACCAATTGCAAAGTTTGATGCATCTACGTGCACGTGGAATTCCTTGTCCCAGTTTGGATAGGCTAGGATAGGTGCACTGATGAGTCTTGTCTTCAGTTCTTTAAAAGCTTCCTGTTGTTCCTCCAACCAGACAAACTGCACCCCTTTCCTTGTCAACATGTCGAGTGGTTGTGATACCTGAGCAAAATTTTTGATAAATCTCCGGTAATAACCGACATGGCCGAGAAAGGACTTCACTCCGGTGACATCTTCTGGAGCCTCCATTTCTACAATTACCTGAATCTTGTCCGGGTCTGCTTTTAATCCTGCTTGGCATACGATATGGCCCAGAAGTTTTCCTTGGGACACCATGAACCGGCACTTCTTCGGGTTTAAGGCCAACCGTGCGGCTCTACAACGCTCCATACATTCGGTGAGGGCTTTAAGGTGTGTCTGTTGGTCGCTGTAAATTGACCAATCATCGAGGAATGCCTTGAAGTTTCCCACCGACATTTTGTCAAATATATGTAGGATAATCCTCTGAAATGTGGTTGGTGCATTGCACAGACCGAACGGCATCCGGTTGTATGCATATACTCCATTTTCAATCACAAATGTTGTTTTCAGTTTGTCTTCCTCGGCGATGCTAATCTGGTTATATCCCGAAAATCCATCCATAAAGGAATATATTTCGTGACCGGCCACCTCTTCCAAAATGGAGTCTGTGAATGGGATGGGGAAGGGGTCTTTGATTGTTACCGCATTGAGGCATCTGAAATCTACGCAAATCCTGATTTGTCCCCCTTCTTTTTTAAGTGAGATCACAATCGGTGACACCCACTCACTCGTTTCCACCTCGAATATTATTCCTGCCTCAAGCATTTTTTCAATTTCCTCTTGTACTTTTGCCGCATAGTTCTTATTCATGCGGTATGGCCTTTTCCATACTGGACGTGCTCCTGGTATGAGTGGAATTCTGTGGACGCACAGTTCTGGTGGTATCCCCTTCAGGTCCTTGTATGTCCAGGCAAATACATCTTTGTACTCTAGGAAGATTTTGAATGCTGCTGCCTTAAGTACGGGATTCCAGTCGTCGCCGGCCAGAATTATTTTCGGGTCACTTTCCTCGCCGAGATTAACTTTCTTTGTTATCGGCTCCTCGTACATAATCTTCTGTTCCGGTTCAAACTGATGTGCCGGCGTACTGTCTACTTCTGCATTCCCTTCCTTATATTCCCCGTACGCCGCTGGGAACATGTGGGCTACTTCCTTCCCCTTTTCACTTGCTCGTTCCAATGTTTCACCATCGTCTTTTTGCTCACTCGTCGTTCCCGAGTTTTCACCGATTTCTTTTATTGAAATCATGTTGCACTGTGGCGGAAAAAACTCGTAGTCTTCCATCTGCCAATGGAATAGCCCGCTGAACGAATTTGTTTCATCTTCTGAGCATTCTTGTAATTTCAGCACCCCTTCATCATCGGGCTCCATCGGCCCATTCCTACTTATTGTCGAGTCCCCTCCATCCGAGTCAGAATCTGACGCCAACTCTTCACTGACGGTTTGTGTCTTCAAGTCAATGACAAACTTCCTACGTCCATTTTCTATGGACAGAGTGTTTTTCTTCCAGTTGTGGTTGGCCTTGGCGGCTATTAGCCATCCTCGGCCGAGTAATGCATCATATGATGCATTTTGTGCTGTTATGACTACAAAATTCAACAAGAATTGCTGGGTACCGATTCTTACCTTTTGAGCCATTAGCACTCCCAGCGCCTTGATCCCGTGCTGGTCGGCTCCCACTAACTGGAAGTTTTGTGGCCATAGAGTAGGCTTCCCGAGGCTCTTCCAGGTTGCTTCTGGTAGTACGTTTACTCCGGATCCACCGTCGACTATAGTATTTGTCAAGTTCTGTCCAAGGATTTCCATGCGTACTACAGCCGGTTTCTTCCCAGTATCAATCGCCAGCAATCTCGGGTCAAGTACTTGTTCTCCCGTTGGCGGTGGTTCTACTATAACATCTTCTGTCGTGAGGTTTTGGTCTTCGTGTGAGTTGTCTTCTATTACCTTGGATATTGCTACTTTTAACTGAGGCAAACTCTGGAGAACGTCTGCCAATTTAATTGGTACGGTAGCTTGCAGTACTTGACTTGTTATGTTCTTGTCCGATTCCGATTGTATTGCCTTTTTGTTTGGGTTCCTCCGTTCGGTTCTCATGGCCGCTTCCACTTCCTTCCACGCCTCTCGGAGTCTTTCTTTTTCCGTACGGGGATCTGGATAAGTGGCCTTTTTCCACTGTGCTCGGGTGATAGCCAAGACTTCTTCATCAGTTTCCTTGAGATTGATAAGGTTCACCCCTTTCTGCTTCGGACAGTCTTTTTCCTCGTGATCGCCAGGCCCACACCACTTGCACAGTGCATTTATTATGTTCTGGTTGTTGTTGGGGCATTCCCTTGCAAAGTGTCCCCACTCGTTGCACTGCCGGCACTGTATCATTGGTCGTCCTTTGCTGTCGTATTGCAATCTATTTCTGGGGCTGTTATTGTTAAACCTTCTGTTATTCCTGTATCCTCCCGGAGATGCATTCAGACTATTTTGAGGTTTCGGTGGTGTGGTCGGCGGAGTTGATGATTCTCCTTGGGTGAACAACACTTGAATACTTCTTGCTTTCAAGTTGAATGGACATTCCTTGATTGAATGTCCCATTACCTGACAGATGTCACAAAATAATTTTCTCGGGCAATTTGCCTTTATGTGACCCTCGCCATTGCACTCTGTGCACCATAACTCTCGACCTTCTCTCGTTGTCTCTTTATCTGTTTTTATTTCCTTCATCATGCGGATCATGTCCCTTCTCAGTGCCTGAATGGTTTTCGACTCGTTCTCACTGCTGTCATCCCCCGTACTGTCATCATCTTCAGTTCTTCTTTTACTTCGGGATGATGTTTTGCTTTCGCTTTCTATGTCCATTGCCCGATTGTATGCTTCTGCGTACGACGATGGGGGCACCACTTTCATCTTTTTTCTTAATGACGAGACTAGCCCTTCAATGAACCATCTTTTCTTCAGTCCATCGGCTGGCTGTGTTTCCAGTTTCCCGAGTAACTCTTTGAGCCTTCTATTATATGCCCTTACGTTTTCATTCTTCCCTTGTTTGGTACTGTAGATTTCAGCGACAATCTCGTTGTCGTCTCTGAGAAGTTTAAATTCGTTCTCGAAGGCTTTCCTGAGTTCGTCCCATGAGGTCTTTTGTGCTGCCTCTAGTTCTGTGTACCAGTCTATGACAATACCTCTTAACGTCGCTGGAAACGCTTTTACCCAGTAATCTTCGTCCTCTTGTCCGTTTGCCACCCAAATGGTTTCACACGTCTTACAGTGTCGGACAGGATCCTTTGCCCCGTTCCCCATGAACTTCGGCAACTTCTGCCTTTCACTTGCCGGTGGGGCCACCATCTTTTTCCCAAGGTACCCTCTTTGTGTTTTTGACCCGACTGGACTGGTTCTACCGTGTCGTTCCGGTGTCTCCCCGACACTGCCGGCCACGTACGGTTCCTTCCCACTTCCGGTTCCGGCGTCCTCTACACTTCGAGTTACCTCTGGTTCTCCTTGGTTTTCCCTTTGGGCAGGGGTCTCGGGCTCAGGTCCTCTGTTCCGCGGTCTTTCGTCTGAAATGGACAATGCCACAATTCGACGTATACTATTCTCTAGTTCTTCTGTCAGATTATTTTCTTTTCCTTTATTGGTTATTGGTGTTCTAAAACTATGTTCATCACCTCCTTGATCTACCTCTTCATGTTGTTCATTTTCTTTTTCAACAATCTGTTTCAATCTTTTTCTACGTTCTTCTTGTTCCTTTAGTCTTAATGATTTTCTTACTATTTCTTCTGGTGTTGCGTGCCCTACTGGTAATTTATTCTTGTCCTTATTCAGTTGTATGGGCATTAATTATGCTTACCCTTTCTCAATTGTACGGTGTGCGATGGCGATCACCGTCCCGTTCCTCCTCTTCTTGTTTCAGACGTTCTTCATATCTTTTGAGAATTTGTTGTCGTCGCACTTCCCTCTCTCTTTCTTCTCGAATATCTTGGAAGGCTATCAAGTTCCTTGCCAGAAGTCGAGGAATGCGGTCCAGAAGATTATCCACTTCGCTATTAACACGTAGGTTCTCTGAAATAACCTCCTGTGGAACCTCTCGGCGGATAGACTCGTCACGCACGTATTGTCCGACTGATAGTAACCACAGTTTGACTAATTCCTGAGTTACTTCATCTTCCCGACTTCTGGGTTCATTCTCTTCTCTATCGCTTTCCTCGCGTTCTTCTTGAATTTCTTGTATTATTTCTTCTACGTGCTTTCTGTCTCGTACCTCTTCGTCGGTATCGACCGGTTGCCCCATTATGCTGCCATTCTCCCGTCTGGATGTTTCACCGGATTTGCTTAGGCAACGGCGCCAAAATGTTTGCTGCCTAAGTGGTCTAATTGGTTTCAGACAGAGTAATCGAGAAGGATATTTGCATTATCATAGTGCACTGAAATAAATTACATTGTACGAGAATAATAACCAGAAAGAATAACAACCAGGATTGGTACTTAAAAGATCAACTGCATATATTACTCAGAACAGTAAGTCCAAATACAATCCCAAAAACTCCATGCCCATACAATGGCGTCATAAGAACATATATAGTTTGGCCGACGGTTGCCAACCGTCGCCAACCATTGTACCGATCGGGAGTAACTACTCGCCGAAACTAAAACATAAACATACTTCCCGAAACCACTAACAAAACATATTTTGCCAAAAGTACTAAACTATGTAAAGTACGCCTAACACCTTGCATATTCTTATCATAACATTTCACATGATCTATGGTTTTCATCAATATATATTGCAACCTATTTATCTATTCATATGTCATTTGTTAACAAGCTATGGGAGATTAGAGGAGAGTTACCGTTATCTACCATGGGGCTCTAATGTCTCTATCCTTAGACTCAATGCGGTATCCTTAATACCTTAGAGTCAAGGCCTCTGTGAGACTCTTTGGTACTCTTATGATGCCTTACATCAAGTAACCAAGGCCTATACATCATTATCCTTGCACTATGGGCACCTTATACCATGTGACAAGGCCTCTATAATACCCATGAGTGGCCTCTTGGTACTTTCCCTTTCACCTCTCCTATGAGGTTAGCAAATCACATAGCATTATACATAATTGTTTACAAGATATATCATTTGAATTATTGCATACTAGATATATTATAAATGATCATTCTATATGACTGTCTACATTTCATTATTCATGATGATTATCCTTGCACTATGGGTACCTTATACCATGTGACAAGGCCTCTATAATACCCATGAGTGGCCTCTTGGTACTTTCCCTTTCACCTCTCCTATGAGGTTAGCAAATCACATAGCATTATACATAATTGTTTACAAGATATATCATTTGAATTATTGCATACTAAATATATTATAAATGATCATTCTATATGACTGTCTACATTTCATTATTCATGATGATTATATCATCATGGATAATGTAATGTACACATTGTATTACTAAGAATGGCTGTGCATAAATCAAAGTTATCATGATAGATACATTATGAGAACAAGCATATGATTGCTGTTCATAAATCAGAGTTATCATAATCGATACATTTATGAGAACAAGCATATGACTGTTCATAAATTAGAGTTATCATAATCGATACAAAATACATTATCATGAGCAAATGAATATGACTGTCTACACATTACATTATCAGTGATTGAGTGTATAAGAATAAATGCTATCATGAATGAAACAAAAATATCATTTTCTTCATACCTGTGCTAGTATGACAGCCGATCAGACAAAGAGAATAAGAATAATATGAAGATGCTTACTTGCTGTTGTAAACTGGACTGCAGCCTTGAAAGATATTCTTGTATGAATTAATGATAATATCCAATGCTTGGATTGATGCTTGGAAGAGTTAAGAATTGCTTGTTGCTGCTTCCGTCCGTACTTCAATATTCGGATGTATCTTTCTTTATGTGATCGATAATGCCTCATTTGGTTTCGTCTCCTCCTTTTATGGTATTGAAGAGTCATCGGGTGGAGACCTTTAGGCCTTTGTGCCTTTTCATTAATTTATTTATAATTATATTTATCTCTTCATAAGGATCAGGGTCCTTCGTGGTCTCATTCGATCCCTTAATAATTGTCTTTTATTGTCTTTAAAATGTGAATTGTCTTTTAGTGCCAAGTCAGATTTTGTCTTATTCTATTTTGTCTTTTCCTCTTGCCATGAAATTTGGCTAAGTTATGAAATTGAACATAAAGAGAGTTTATTATCATAAACATATGAAACCTTCAAGATCACATTGAGCCATTATAAACTAGTCTTCTTTCCAATCTTTAATTGGAAAACTTCGAGCTATTATGGGCTAAAATTGAGGGATATGACAGTAAGCCCCAATGGAGGAAAACAAAATTTGCCCAAGTTTACAAGCAATGGACGAGAGGATTCTGTCAGGTATTGTAAGACTTGTGAGACAATCTAGGCAACAAATGGGCAAAATGATAAAACAATTTGGCTACGATCTATTCCGGCCACCTTGTGTAGAGTAGCATTTGACTGGTATACTGAACTTGACCAAGCCTCTCGAAACACATGGGAGAGATTAAAGAAGGCCTTTGAAGAAAAGTTTAAGTTGCTGCGAGATGATAATGAAATAGTAGCCTAAATTTACAATACCAAGCAAGGTAAGCACGGAAACGTACGAGCTTACTATTGTAGACTTAAAGCACTGCTTTTAAAGTTAGAAAAAGAATCTATTGACGGTCTCAATAAACGGTGGTTCATCAAAGGTCTAATTCTGTCATTAAGAAAAAAGATGAAGGTAGTACCACCCTCTTCTTATGTAGAAGCCTACAATCGGGCGATGGACATAGAAAGTGAAGACAAAATGTCCTCATATACTAAAAGAAAAATAGAAGATGGCAGTTCGAATGACAATAGCAACAGTGAAACATGAACGGTACAAGCGCTCTGAAGGGACATGCTCCAGATGATGAAAGATTGAGGGAAGAGAAAGAAACCAACAAAGAATCCACTGAACTATGGTGTACTAAGTGCAAAAGTGAAGGTCACACCAAAGGTGATTGTCCCAAAAAAATTGTTTTGTGAGATTTTGTAATGTCCCCTATTGGAACAATATTAATTTTACCCTAAAAATTCAAATACCACAAGTTTAGAGTTAGGGTTTCGGAATTATCATGTAATGCCCCCTTCTAGATTTGCCCTAGCTTAAACCCTACAATCACAATTATAATAAATTAGGGTTAGGAAGATGACTTACAGGTAGTTATTTCTTCGTTATGCTCTTGAATATAAATTCTGCACTCATCACATAGAAAACATAGAAAACACAAGTGCATATATATATATACATATAAACTAATGTCATTGTTAGGGTTAGTTAAACATATATCAAACTCATAATACAATTCCAACATTACTATTACTATCAAACACATTTGGAGCATTGGGATAGGGACAAGATAGGTTTGACCCAACCAACCCATACTAAGCCCAAGAGTGGAACTTTGGCCCTCCTAGCTTTGGTGGCAGGACTTAGACATCCACCAACGTGGGGTACTTAGTAGACTGCTGGTCTTACTTCCCTATCCATGCCTTTTCTCTTATAATTAACAACTCATCATGGTAGGAATGGTATGGGGATTGTAGTGGAGTTCTCAGTTTATCCAATCTAAGCCCAAGAGCGGGATTTTAACCCACTTGGCCTTGATGGCAGGGCTTGACATCCATCCAAGGTGGGGTACTTAGATGGAAACCTTATACCCTCTTACCTACGTCTCCTTCCTTTCCTCCATGATGAGGTTCCATATAATTTACATCTATAATACATTGATGCATAATAAATACTAGCATTATCATTTATTGTAGTATCATCTCATATTCTATACATTATTCATTATACATAAGTAATGCAATCTGCAATAGATATTAATTCTGGTCTGCTACTGTACTATCAGATTTACAGATTCTTATTATTATATGTTGCTTCCTCAGATTATATGTTCTTTGTTAGATGCCCTATCCTCCTATATCTATAGACTTGATCTTGAATGAATAATGTATATTCTGCCTTCCACTTCCATCTTATATCTTCTCTAAATAACTTTAGATCTGCATAGCTCTACATATGTATCTCTCTTTTCTGATCTATCTATCTGCTGCAGACTATATAAATCAGAACTGTATCTCTTCCTTTATTCCCCATGTATATATTCATATATTCTTTTCTCCTCTTCTTAATTTATCCTATCGAATCGTCTTTCCATTTCCTTTTATACCTTCATGTCATTATGAAGGGGTGTATCTTTTATTAATATTAGCGTCCTTCCCAATGGACATGTCCGTTGTCTTCCTAATAACCGTTGTTCATTTCCATTAGTATATTCGCTGCTTCATTAGTTTATGAATCGCATGCTAATTGTTATTATTTGTATTAGTTTGCAAGGCTAAGGTTATATTGACCGCTGTTTGCTGCAGTCTTAGTTTATGTTTAATTCGCTGCCCCTTTATTAATCGCAGCTATTACATATGCTTATGTTTTACAATTATATTTTATATTTTATATTTATAATTATATATAATATATCATATTTTAATAATATATTATTATAAACATGATTATCATTAAAAGCGTCTTCTCTGTCTTACCATGATGTTTAAATCTTTAATTTAAACAATGTCTTAATATCGGGACATCACATATTTGCCAGGTTATGGGTCATTTGATAAAAGAGTGCCCATGTAACTTGAAGACCAAGAGTACCCAAGTACTCTTCACACAAGGAGAACAATCCACTCCACTGAAGCCACAAAAGTCATCTCCAGGCGGCTATCGAAATTAAAGAGGGGGAGGTCGAAGCCAAATACAGTATACTGTATGACACAAAGGACGCCCTATCATACAATGTAACGAATTGGGACACTTTGTGAGAGACTGCCAAAACAAGCAGGATAAAGTACAATTATTGTGCAAATGGTGTGTTCTTGGAGACCATCAAGACACTGGATGTCTGAAGCAAAAGGTTAGCATCAACCTAATTGATGTTGAAAGGTGTTACCTTTAATTCACCCTTACTCAATTTTTCGTGATCCTTCCTTAAGCAAAAAGTCGACATGCCATCTTACCTTATTAGTCATATGTTTATTTCTTAAGTCGGCTCATTGTTTTTAAAATTTATCCGCCTGTCGTCTTATGTGCGAAATTACTGAAGAATTGAACCTTCGAACTTGAACCCTTTTTCAAGGTTCAAGAGTTCAAAGTTCAATAGTTCAATATTCAATGTTTCTTGAGAAGTCGTTAACTGTTGGTCCCCTTGTAACTCAATTCGTATCTTTGAACCTTCGAGTTGAACCCCATATCAGAGATCAAAGGTTCAAAGGTTCAAAGGTTCAACGTTCCCTCACTTTAGTCCCACTTTTCCCGATGTCTTCTTTAAGTCAAAAATTTGCGGGAGATTTAGAGGGAAATATATCCGGAACATCTTATGAAATGGAAAGTTTTAACTTTCAAGGAGTTATGAGTAATAATTACACATCAAGGTCGTGTGTGAGAAATGCTTACAATTAATGTATCTGTCAGAGTTCATGTCTTATCAAGCATTTTCAGCACGGATTATTTGAGCCAGTAATTATTCGACCTGATTTAATGCCTTTATCGAGAAAGAATAAGCCAATTTTAACAGTGAACACACAGGGTGATGCAAAACGAGAACAACACTGGAGGTATAAGATTTTTATTGCCCAGTTTGACAGTAATTTCTGATCTATTGAAGGTGAGTTCGACTTTTCCTATATCTGATTCCATTGCTTTGTTGGAAAGGAGAATCATTTTGAGTTTCTGGTATTATTAAAGAAGTTCAAAGCATTTTTCATTATATTTATCCAATCTGTAGCCATGAAATTTGCTTGTCTTGGTTTTGAACATGGTTCAAGTCTTGTTTGTTCTCTTCCTGAATTCGGGGATACCTCTCTAGCTCAATATGATTTAGAAGATTTTAAGGAGAGGGTTAAAAATCCTATGTCAACTCCTATGATGGAGAGAATAGTTGAAAGTGGTTTAGTCGAAGCTGCAGCCTTTCCCATGGCGGTACAATGCCCTGAATTAGTTCTGGAATGTATGAGCAGATATGACCTCCAAAATAGGTGTATCAGAACTGCGGATGGCAATGTGTTACTACCTATCAATAGACAAACCCTAATGGCTGTAATGAAAATTCCGCCTAAGGAGCCATATTTTGATCTTAATATTACTTCATCTTATAGCTATTTTTCATTGAAGAAAGCAAACTACAAGAGTGTAATTGCAAGAAATTGGCTATTGAAATTTCAAAAGGGAGGTTCGACGCTGCCCAGACCACTAACAAGAGAACATATGATACCGGAAGTAAAGGATATCATGGTATTGCTACATAGGCTAAAAGGTAACTCCCAAGCATTTTATTGGGAGGACTGGATGTATTTCTTCATTCAAGTGATCCTCCAAGGAGAATAATATTTGGATTGGGCGGAGATCATAGCCAAATGTTTGCATCAGGGTTTGAGTAATTATTTGGGGAATAAGGATTTTTATATGTCCTCATATCTCTTTTACTGCCTAGCATCTACAAGAGAATGGAGAGGGTTACCTCATACATCCTTGGTTGAAGATAGTAAAATTTATGATTATTATTCACATTTATAGATGCAAAATTGTTATGAAAATTATGGAAGAGTTAATGATGTTTTTACTGGTAGGATGACTTATGAACTGACATGCAATATTAATAAGAGAATGCCTGATGAAGCCATGCAGCTAATCAACATTTATGGTAGTTTTTTCATTCAGTTTCCCAAATTTACTTATATCAGAGTTGGTGGTTTTGATGGTGAACCTATGAAGCTACCTAGATATGTTTTTGACCGCTTTGTATTGATAGAAGTTTGTAGGCAGTTAGCTAATGTAGATAAGAAATTTCCAATGAAGAGAGAATCTGGTATATCTTTTCCCGTTGAACTTGGTCACTATTCATGTCAATCAATTTCTGATGCTCTAAATTTAGAGGTGGGCCTGAAAAAGTTCAATTTTTAGTACTATAATGCCAAACCTCAGTTTGACAGCAAAGGTTTTGCTAGGGACAATTTGGATTTTGGAACGGGATTTTCACGCATTCCCCAGATAGAAGACTATTGGGAAGATTGTACAGATGAATTTGAAGTTAGAAAGAGGCTTTGGTGCAGGTTCTCCTTAGGGCAAATAGTTACCCTCAATCTAAGTATGAATATCTCTGGAATAATTGATGATGAGGAACAGGTGATTGATCCTCATTTTGAACAAATAAAACAGCTACCTATTCCAGAAGTTAATTGGAATAGAGATGAAGAGAATCGGATTAAAGTTAAAACCTTCCCAGTAATAAGAAGAACTGAGAAATGGTTAAGGGAATATAGACTGAAGGAGGTTCAAACTGAAGATTCCCAGTGATGTGCATCTATTGATGAATCACTATCTCCAATAAGCTCTTCTAATCGGCTTATTACTATCTGTGATGCAGGTACTCCCAAGCCAAAAATTGGAAAGGGTTCTATTATCAAAAAGTCCAAGAAAACCCTTGCAACTATTCTACCTTCTCGTACCACCAGATTAAGGACTAAAAGCAGGAAGAAGGAGATTTCAGAAAGAATAGTTGTGGACTTAAACTTTGAAGAAGATTCGGGGGAAGCAACAGGCGATAAAGGGTTTGATTCACCAATGGCAGAAGAGATCAGTACGAACCAACAAGCAGAGGTTGCTTCGGATTCTGCTGATCTGATGATAATATCAAATGTGCCTTCTGAACAACTGAATCCTGATAAAGAAGTTCCGGTCCTTGCACCCAAATGGTTGGAAAACTCAATTAGTGATAAACGAAAAATAATTCCGTTTTCATTACCATTGGAGGACATGGTTAGCAAGTGTCTAGGAAAGACTCCTAAATCCAAAAAGCTGAAAACCACATCCAGGGTGGACATTGACCCTAATACAGGGGAATGGAGTGTAGAAATAGCCCGGCCAACAACTGATGAAGAAGTTCAGGACCCCACAGTTCAGGATTTCACAATAGAGAGAATAGATCTTGGGACTGCATCACATGCCACGGACGTGCACCATCTCGAAGCATCTACCAAAAGGATAGTCAGCCGTACCTGGAAGGATGAAAAAGATAAGAGGGAGTTGAAACAAACTTTACGATCAATGGCAGAGTATATTGATGCCATTCATAATCCAAATCCACAACCTGTTTCTGAACTACCTCTGTCTTTTGACCCAAAATCTCCAGTCAATCAGAAAATGCTAGATCAGATACACAGAAACAAAATGGTGACCAAAGTGTTTGATGATTGGTTGGATGGTATCATCCAGAAGGGTATAGAACACATTAATGAATTGAAAAGTATATATGATGAAACCATGGCTACTATCGAAGATTTGAAGACAGAATACTTCGTGGGTAAAAGATGAAGGGAAATGGATGAATGTGATAAATCAAATTGATGAAGTTCAGAAGTATGGGGTAACAAAGTTTTTATCAGAAAAGAATATGACAAGTCTGAATGATAATATACTGTATGTAAGCAAGAGAAACATCAAATGGAGAAACTCAGTATCTAGACAAGGACGAATTGAATTTACAAAAATGATTAAAGAGATAACTGAGTTTACTCAGTCTTTACAGCATGATTTGGAATGTATCGATGTGAAGTATATAAAGGATGATGGGGAGCCAGAAAAGGATATCAATACTGTGGTTCAATCCTTTAGAGAGAAAATCAGTTTTGTTAAAGAAAATGATAACCTATTAATTGATGATTTCTCTCGGATATCGAAAGTAGAATCACTTCTTCACCTCTGTGTCGATGCACTCCCGGAGCATGCGGAAAAAGTGGCGAAAATTCGAAGAGCGAAAGATGTTTGGAAAGCACGAGTTAAACACATTGGCATCCCTAACTTCTCGAAAATCCAGGAATTTGTTACCGCATATCAGGAGTGGAAGGTGCAACGTGCAACGTGTTTTCAGCCGAACAAAGCAAATCCGGAGACTCCAATCCGCTGCACCAGTCATGATCTTGCTTACATAATCTCTTTATTCAGTTATTTAGTTGGAATTATGTTTAAAACTTTGTTTTTCAATGAGCTTGTAAGAAACTAAATCCCGTGTGGGTCAGAGTTTGTTTTAACTCTGGGTTTAAAAGAACAGTTAATTAGGGTAACTATATATATGTTTTTGGTTGTTAAAACTGATATAGAGAAAAGGAGGAAAAACAAGGAATTTTGGAGTTGAACTTTTATGTTTTACAATATATGTGATGTTTGTCTGAAACATTTTCATTTGTGAATGAGAAGAAGAAATGATTGCTGCAAACTTAAATCTGTGTGTTTAAGTTATTTGAAATCGGGTTTCTGTGCGAACTCTTCTTTCATGTGGTAATTGTTCTTTCATTGGATAACTCATCATATATGTTTTATCATTTACTGGTTCAGCAATATACATATTTATATATCCGATTATTATTGAAGATGGAATCTGTGGATTCTATCACTGAATGATGTTATATGGAAGAAAGATATCACATTCATAGCATGGTGATGTATGGATGTTAGTTTGCCTTTAATGCTTCCTGGTTAAAAGTGTATCTGAATGATTAGAATAATTTGAATTCATTGAAGATTTAAAAGGGAGCTGTACCTTAATTTAGAGGGGAATTATTCCTGATAGTTCACCCATTTGTTGTTTAACTTATTTGTTCTTGAAAGAAAGGGTTATAGAGTCAAAACAAAACATTTTTAGATCAAGACAAATCTATTAGCCAACAAAAGGCAAAATGAAGTATTGGTCATTACTCGAGCCCAAGAAAAGAAGGTTGTGTACCCGTACCCACGTACATAACAAGCAAGATTTCATGAAGCAAGAGTCGAAGTGGAGAAGGCTATGGATAACGAACGACGCCACTCAAATGCAAACGCAAATACTATAACAAATCAATTACAATCTGAGAAAAATATTGCAAGGCAAGTACTTCAAACTACTGTACCAATTAAAGTAGTGGATTTATTACAAAGCATTCCTGAACTCCAAAATGCCCTGACTAATATTGTATCGGGGAAGAATGAGGCGGTGCATGCTATGACCTATTTGGAATCTAGAGAGTATGAAGACCCAATAATTGAACCTCCACTGTCGGGCAACTGTTGTGACATTTTCACACATCGCCCCATTGCAAATGGGACCCCCCTTTTTTCTCGCTTTCGCCGTCGTTTTGCTTTGGTCTTACAGTTTCTTGCTCAAATCCATGAAGCTAGGAAAGAATGTCCAAGCAGTCAACTCACAAGGAACATTAGGAATGCTTGAAATAGTGAATTCCCCTAAGGATAAGTGAAACCCTGACTATCATTCCTCGATCAAAACTGACCAATCCATGGCATAGGTCCATCATTCCATAGGAAAGGTCCAAGTCCTTCACCCTCAGCATAAGACTCCTTGACGAATAAGAGGATCCTTTGCTAGGAATCTTGTTCCAGAGTCCCTATCCAGAAATTCCAATTCCATAGCTCCAGTTCTGAAGCTCCAATCCAGGAATCCTGTTCTGAAAAAATTCCTGTCCAGAATGAAAGAAGCAACCTTCCGTCTGAGTGAGATTCCACAGGAGAAAATTTCCAAGACTTAGCAAAATTTTGACAAAAAGACTTGAAAGAAAGTTTGAGAGAGAAGTCCAGACTCAGGAAGAAGTTATCCATGGTCGCATAATCCAGTCACTCAAGGAATCCCCGACCTCGAGGAATCCCCGACCTCGAGGAATCCCCGACCTCGAGGAATCCTCGACCAGAAGGAATCCCCGACCTCGAGGAATCCCCGACCTTAAGGAATCCCCGACCAAGTGGAATCCCCAACCTCAAGGAATCCCCGACCAGAAGGAATCCCCAACTTCAAGGAATCCCTGACCAAGTGGAATTTGCGCTCCTAGACAACAGGATTCCGGTTCCCTTTGAAAAATGCAAAATAAGATAATTCCTATCCAGAATCCCGTTCCAAGGTCTATCCGGATTCTTGTTCCGTAGTTCCAATCCATGTTTCAAACTTCGGAGTCTTGAGGTCCCTATTCGCGATCCCATTCCGGTGGTCTTTGTCCTAAGTCCCTGTCTAGGGCCCTACTCCAAAACCCACCATGATTTATGTTCCAGAGTTCTAAATCCAGAGTCCGGGGTACACCAAGGGCTTGTCATTCCTTGGTGAAACTCGTCGATCCCTGGCTTGAAGTAATGGAAGATTCCAAAGATAACTTCAGGAATTCCATTCCAAGGTATAAATCCTTGTTCAAATGTCAAGAGGCTTCATCAAGAGAGAATAGAAGTTCCACAGTTTAAGGCAGGAAAACCCAAGACCTAGTCCAACTTGATACTTGGAAGATCCTCAGGAAGGAATTCTTGAACTGGATATTCCTTGACAGGAGCATTCCTGAACTAGACATTCCTTGACCCACTCCAAAATGCGCCTCTGGACAAGGATGATTTCCGGATAGGAAAATTCCTTCACTTAGTGAAATTTGCAAACAAGGAATTCAAGGATCATTCCATTCCAAGATCCACCTTGAAAACTGCAACTTTTTGCCTTGGAGGAATTCTTGATAGAGGAAATTCCCTGACCATCAGGAAAATGCGACAAGGTGGAAAATCTTGTTCCTACAGGAATTTGTGCCCTAGGAAATTCCTCCTTAACTGTCTGGAAAATACGACCTGGAGAATTCTTCCCTGACCAGGTGGATTTTGCAACCTAGGTGAAGAATCCAGTTCAGCCCAGAATTTGCGACCTGGAACAGAGGAATTCTAGTCCATACTGGAAAATGCGACTTGGGAAAATTCCCTGACCTTAAGGAATATGCGACAAGAATAAAGTGATCCAGGACTTGAAGAAAAATCCATAACATGACTTAGAAGAATCTCGAAAGACAAATCCAATTCCATTCCAAGATCCACCCTGAAAACTATGACTTTTTTCCTTGACGGAATTCCAAATAGAAGAAGAATCCCTGAAACCTGGATGAACTTTGTCCTTGGGCGCAGATTCCTGATTCAGCTGGATTTTGCGCTCCAAGGACAAAACTGTCCAGGTCGCATATTCCATGACCTCCTGGAATTTGCGCTCCTGGAGGAAATTTGTCCAGGTCGCACATTCCTGACCCCCCTGGAATTTGCGCTCCTGGACAACAGGATTCCAGTGCATTCCTGATCCAGTCTGTGGGTACCGGCATGAAGAATCTTGTCTGGCTGGAAAATTTCACCATGGAATCTGGAACTCCTTGAGGGAAATAGAAGAACTCCTTGTTTTGGATCCCAACCTCTGAGATGAACCTCTGATCAAGCACCCAAAAGTCCACCATTTACAAAGAACTAAGCAAAATGATAGACCCTTAGCCAAAAAAATGAACTGCCATTTCCTAGTCGCAAAATCCAGTACCTACTGGATTTTGCACCCAGGGAGTGAGGATGTCTAGGTCGCAAATCCCTGCAGGAGGTGGATTTTGCGACCTGGACATCAGGGTTCCTCTTGACACTGAAATTGCACCCTGACCTGGAATTTCATCAATTCCTTGCTTGGTGACCCTGGAATGAGGGAAAAATGTGAAGGATACCAGAAAATGATGAAAATCCTCTATTTGTTCATAAGTCAAATCTGTCAAATCTTGCAAGTTTATTTCATGTTTTATCTTTTGATTGCTTTGCATTTAAGGATCTTGTTCATCATGACTACTCGGGGTTTCCTTGTTTTGCAGGAATCCAAGACGAGAATGGGCTTCCATGAGGACGGAGCTCAAGGATGATCAAGGACTATCTCAAGCATCATGGAGTTCCAATACCGGAGAGGACTACTTCCAATACCAGAGAGGACTACTTCCAACGCCAGACGAGGAGACTACATGTTAATTCCACAAGAAGAAAAGAGAAAATACACTTCATGTCCAATATCAAGGATTCCAGTTCCGGACAAGAGGACGATCCAAGACAATCAGGATGGATATAGAGAGTTCAGGCATCGGAGGATGACCATTTCAGGATCCAAGAGCTCTAATAACAAGAAGACTACACATGCATACCAAGGGAAGATGAAGGCATTGCTCCATTCAAAGGCATTGATTTCATTAGCACGCCCCTCTCTTCCAACGCTCAACATGACTGGCACAAGGAAGGCAACGTCAAAGGATTCCAGTTCTGGACAAGAGGATCAATCCTTGGACAACCAGGAGGATGCACTTCAAGTTCACCATCCATCAAGAAGAACGAGAATCCATGCCAAGAGCAAGGATTCGTACCGATGCAAAGGAAAATATAGCAGGGATGGAATTTTAATTCCAAAGTACACAGCACCGAGACAAAATTCCAAGGATCACTCCAAGAATTCCATCAGGATTGACTTGATTTCCAGCCTGGAAGGAATTCCACAGCAAAAGTTCATTGACCCCCTGGATTATGCGCCCAGGAAGAAAATCATTCCTAGTCACAAAATCCTATTCCAAGTGGAATTTGCGACCAGAACAAGTGGATTCCAGGACACCATGGAATTTGCGACCAAAGAGCAGGACAAACAGACAGTTGACTGGTCTCACCTACCTACCAAGCAGCTTAGTCAGCCAGGACAGATGGCAGCTTTTCCCAAGACAGGTGGCGCCCAGGACAGGTGGCAGCATCCCATAGGGCCTATGACATGTTCATCCCTATCTCTTTAGGGTTTGCACGGATTTTTAGGAGATAAGATCTCCTCACCTCCTCCTTTGGGTTATGTTTGCCTATAAATAGGCTGAGGGGCCTCATTTGAAGGGGTCTTCTTTCTTCTCTCATTTTTCATGCTCTTAGAGCAAGTAGTTAGTTAGTTGTTCCTTTCTGTTGCACTCCATTTCTGGAGCAAAAGAACTTTGAAGAATCAACAAGATTGTTGTAAGGCATTCCCAAATCAATACATGGACACTGAAGATTGGTGTTCTTGATATTCTTTGGATTGTGGCATGGTTTTTTGACTTCTTTGAAGCAAATCATAAGCTCCAAGATCTAAGTTGTTTCATTTTTACTTTCTTTCAGTATTTCATTAGTTAGAATGATGGAGATTATTATTGTTGAATGATTGAATCTGCTTGTTCATACCATTGGTGATTTGTGGCTTGCAAATCACCGTGCATGGTTAGCCTGAACTAATTCAAAGTCTTACTTCGACTGTTCTGCATGTTTTAGTTCCATGTCCCTTGCAGGAGCAGTCTGAAAATCCTTACTCCCCCTCAGAAGATAGCACCATCCTTGCCTAGCTGTTGTCTCATGACGAAGCAGAGGACTGGTTCTAGTTTCCATCTTCAACAACAGTCATTTCCATTGATTAGATTCCTGAACCCTTATCTCATCTTTTGCATTTTCTTTTAGATCTTCGTTAGGAATAGTCCGTAAGGAGCCTCACTGGGAAATCAGTCCCTATCCGGAAGTGGAACTAAGAGCCTACGCCTTGTTTTCCTTGGAAGAAATAGTGAAATCCAAGCCTTTTCGTGGAAGAAACAGCGAAATCCTGGTCTCTCTGTTGGAGGAAGCAATAGGTCCAAGTTGTCCACTTGTGAAGGAATTCCATTCACCCACAAGTCCGAGTCCCGGGAGTGAATTCCATGTCCATGGAGGAGTAATCCCACGTAAGCCCCCCTCGTGATTACCAGCAAATCACATCATTCCACTGAGTCTATCCCACACTAGTCAAGACCTGACACAAAAGGAACCTTGGAGCAGTCTCATTCAATCACGAAGTTCAGCGTCTGAGAAGCTTTTATTCAAGAGAGGATAGAATACCTAGTGTTTTATTCTAATGTTTGTTGCAGTCATAAAACACACATCAACAGCAACCAAGTAATTGATCCCATGTTATTAACAGTTAACCCGACAAAGAAACCAATAGTGGTAAATATTGATATCCTTGGAAGGAATCTCACCAATACAATTGTTGATGGCAAGTTTAGTGTGAACGTACTTCTGGAAAATACTTTGGGAATTCCGGGTAAGCCAACTCTCTAGCCCCCAACTTTTTAACTGGTGGGTGCAGGCCAACAAGGTATTAAAGTACTTGGAGTTTTAATGGGCCAAAAGGTAATTATTGGAACCCAAGCATTTCTGTTGAATTTTTTGGTCATTTCATTATAGATGAAAGCGTACAATGCATTGTTGGGTCGGAGTTGGCTGGTAGTAGCCAGAGATGACCACAACTAGAAAAATAATACAATCTCCATTGAAAACAAGGGTCAGAAGTATATAATTGATTTGAAAAATCAAGTAGTCAATGAGGAAGCAGCTTCATCTGATTCGTTAGATTCAGACTTCGAAGAAGAATGGACATAGAAACATGATATGAGTCTGATGGAGCCGAATGACGAAGAGATTCTAGAATTACATTCATGCTTGGAGGATGAAACAAATTCTCTCAACCTGTGTCATTGGCAAATGAAAGACTGAGGAATTTCCATCGACTTGTAATTTTATTGAAGCTACAATGATCAGTGAAGAAGAACATATGAAAAATGATTTTGAAAAGTTAGACAATTTATGTGTGTGAAACACAGTACACAGTTTACAAAAGACGGCAGTTCCAATTCGAACAAAGGCACCCAACTTTATTGAAGATTACACAATTCATGAAGATTCGTCTCGAAGTAATAATATTAAAATATTTAATTTGGAGCGTGTAGATACATATTGTCAAGTCAAATCAACTTCATAGAAATTTTGGAAGACGGAAAATATCGTACTAGAAATTACGGAAAAAGAAAAAAATTGCAGGACAAGAAATTTTTGCAATCGAAGCAACAGATAATAGGTGGACCCCACCTGAAAAATAGAAAAAATCGCTGAAGTGTGCATTGCGTGGAAGAACCAAAAATAAAAAAATTAAATTAAAGAGCAAAAGAGATCAATTAAAATTCCTAAGTGGACCCCACAGGAAAAAAACGCAAAAAAAAAAATCTAATTTTTTAAGGTGGGTCAAAAAGAAAAAATTTGAAAAAATTAATATAAAAATAAACATTAAAAAATCTATAAATTTAAATCCTTTTACAAGGATGGAAGTGGCAAAATTTAAAAAATTGGCTAAAGTCCCAAAATTAATCATCATACGACAAGTTGATGTGAATCCTACCTTACAGCTTCCAAAGGATATCTTGACCGTCTCATATCAAATAAACATTCCGTCTAACTTTGCAATTCCTATCGTACGACCCTTTCCAAATGTCGTATGATCTGCTTTGTGTACATCTTCTATCATACGCCTTCATACTGGTACCATCCATTTTCCTTTGACCCTACAATTTTCTCCAAATATTACCGTACGGCCTTATTTGCATCTGGTCATTGTACGGTCCATTTTTTTGTTGCAGCCGTATAAATTTTAAGGCTTATCTCACATCGTACGGTAGGTACCACAGTGTATTCTCCTTTGTCGTATGTTCAAGCTTGCAATTTCTTCAACGGTCTCCTTCAACTATTACAGTACAGTCTATTTTTATATCTTCTCTACATCGTACGGTCAAAGGCCTGTAATCAAAATTCTCCTCATTTTTTAGTGTACAACAGACACCAAAAGAAAATTCTCCCTGGTGTACAGCTCCTTCAAAATTTTCTACCCATTCCCCTGCATTTGCAATTTCTAATATACTGTTTGTGTGCAATATTTTTAGACTCCAATGTACAGTCAGATAGGGTCCCTTGGTTTTTTGGTCTTCAACATTCTCTAGGATGTGTTGGTTCTACTTCTACTCAGCGGGAATTTCTAGGTTTGCATACAGGTTCTTCAGCATTATCACTCGTTTGGCATACCTTACTCAGTGTTACTTGATGCTTCATTGTTTTCTATCGTCTAGAAAACGAATTTTTTCTTTTTTTTTGGGGGGGGGATAATGTAGTCAGTGTACCATGTCAATTATTATATTTGATAATATGGGTTATCTGATTACGTATTAATTGTTTGTCAGCTTTCGGGTAGTTATACAAGTCAGTTAGTCGGAGTCAGTTAGTTGACAGTTGTGTTCCTCTTGGCAACCGTTGGGTCTTTTAAATAGTCTTTGTATCATCAAGGACAGGCAGTATGGTCTAGTCTGATCGACTCTAATCCTTGGCTGACCATCTTTGGTCTACTTCTATAAAAATTTCATGTGCGAATAAAGATATACTTTTACTCCTCTATCTAGTATGCGTTGTTAATTCTATTCATTATTGTAAGTATTCATTTATCAGATAGAAGGGTAAACACTTTTTAGATTGACACACTTGTTTCTGTTAGCACTCCAGCTCGTAGATCTGTGTACCATGCTGGTTTTGGCTTTTAAGATTATGGTAGGGATTTCTTTTAGTTTTCCTAACTGCATCCTGAGAAGCTAAACCATGCAGGACTATTGTCTTAAACTTTGATGACGAAATCCAAAGTCATTCTAGCACATTTCTGAGGTTCTCCTCATCTCCTTTTTGGGTGGGGATCCCAAGTAAACCCCCTTTTATTTGGCCAAAAGGAAGTTGTTTTAATTTCTTTTATGGTATTTTCTACTTAGGCTTCAGATACATCATATATCCCTTGAATGAAGGGATCCTCCACGTGTTTTCAGTTCAATGACTATAGTTTGATCTGTTAACATCCTGTCTGCTGGTTCGTAATTTAAGAAATTATGTTCATGTCTGCTTGCAATCATTGGAAAAGATTTCAACCACATAAAACATTAAAGTTATATCCAAAATTTCAACCACGTGTATCTGGACTCAAAGAGTAACAAAAAATATATTGCAAATACAAACCTAAAAAAATCAGAGGATGTGCCAAGTGAGTTAAAAAATGAATTGGATACACTAAAATTATAAAATAAAGTATAACTGACAGTAGTATGCAGACTGTAAAATTGAAGTGGCATGACATTCTTCTTACATGTTATATCCACCGTCAGCTAGATCCAATTGAGGTGCCCTCAATGCTTCAGTCAGAAACAGTCGTGCACCTGCTGCATTCACATTCGGATAAACATAGCTGATTTTTGTACGGGCAGATGTCAGAAACATAAAGATTGAATGCCCCAGTCCTGCTAACTTGGTTGAGATAACTAGATCATAATACCTGTTCTGAAGTAAAACATGAAGAATTATGTAAGGAATAATGAAGAAAACTGGATGATTACACCATATAATTTGAAATAGCCATTAAGTTCAGGAATCCAAAGCGTAAAAAGAGCAAAAACAAGTATACATATATGCAATTCCTTTTCAGATACATAATATTAAATATTATAGAAATCAATCAATAATTCAGTGCTGGCACTCCACATAATATGCTATTAAGATACCTTAAATGGAGTGTCGATGTAGATTATACCCAGATCATTTCAGCATTTTCTACTTAATCAAAGTTTTATCCTTCTAATATCATACCAATTACATTTTATGGTTTTCTTATATGCAAGGTCAAATAGATCATACAAGGAATGTGGCCAATTAATCCAATCAATTTAGAGCTAACTGATTCATGAAGCAACATCTATTCTTCTTCAAACTTTTCAATTATAATAGCTAATATTCTTCCCCCATTGACCAAGACACAACTGTCACCAACTCGCCAGTTTAAAATGTGGATGAGTTCTCTACTCAGACAGAGTTTTCTATACAAAATAGAGTGCAATGAAATCAATAGATGTTAAAGACATAAGGTTTCAACAGTCCATGAAAAGAAGAAAAAAAGCCTCTGGAAAAAACTCTGCAGAAATTTTTTTACAGAAGCTTTTTTCTTATCAATAGGAGTTTGCAACTTTAAGTCATTTTCTCATCTAAATTCATGTCTTAGTCTAATCAGGCCTTTCTTGTGCCTCACTGCACCTCCACAAATGCAATCACTATGGTATTATTCCATACAGCTCAGTCAAGTGCCAACTGTACCACGGTCTAATAAATATGTTATCATACATTGTTATTTGGTCATTCTTGGTCCCAATTAGCCATGAGTCTCTGTTCTTATAACCACCCTACTTTGACATTTTGGCTTTAATAGATAAAGCAGTGTTACCAGACTCACCAGAAAACTGACAAATCTAATGAATCCCGGATCAGACAGGCCTAAACGAGACCATTTTGGAGAGGAATAAAAAGGTGGCGCTTGGCTTCATTTGGCATTCTTCATTTTGGAGCTTCATGTTCAACTTGGCATCCAAGGACAAAAACCCTTGGCCATTTCAGAGATCTTGGAGGAGGAAAACCCTCTTGGATTTTCATTTCTGAATTTTGGGACAAAAACCCTCATCTCCATCTAGGGCATCTCCACACAGAGGTTGCATTAGAGCTGGATTTTGGCAATCTTCATACACATTTTCAAGGATTTGGCAATTGGATTTGCAAGCAAATATTTCAACATCGTTAGGAGGATTTGTCACTGCATATTTCCGCATTTATTGTTGTTGTTTTATCATCCATTATTGGTGCACCAACATTGGAGACCATTTTGCATCATTTGAGGGTTCAATCTAGAGTGTCGTACAGTATTTGACGTCACCATAGTGTCACATCCAGCATTAATTCCCATATTTTGAGGTGGGATCTACTATTTTATGCATCTGTTGTGTGGCGCCAACATTTGGGAGGGGTCTAGAACACTTTGGACTACTGTTTGGTTACCTTCTTGGTCACCAAACTACATACTTTTACCTGCATCATCTGTACAACCCTTCAACCAGTCGTTGTACCAGTCTTTGAGGTCGTACTAGCCAGTCGTACCATTTGCAGTTCTTGTGAGTGATTTCATGATATTTTATAATCTGAAAATTGATGTACTGTTGCTCTTTATCATTGTAATCCACCCAATAACAAAGATTTGGAATAAAGTTTCAGTCTGGGGTTCATTTTGGTGTTTCCAGTTGATATTGTGACTGTTGTTATAAACATTTTCATTTCCAAATCTGAATATAATTTTGATCTAGGGTTTATACAAATGTACATCAAAAAATCTACAAGTACAATTGAAGAAATTGAGCATACACATGATTGGTTTATTGTTGTTATGATTAAATGAGAGTTTATACCCACAAATGAGGGTTTAACTAAATGAGTTTTTCAGTCAGTTATTTGATTTCCAGTTTGCTATTTCAATTTGCATTTTGTTCAAAAATTAAGAAAATACAAAAAAATCAGAAAATTACAAAAAATATAAATCGGGGACATTACAATAGGTTTCTTTTGTGCAGATCAAAGGCCAAATTCCAAATTTTACTTATCAACTGGAAAAAATGTTTATAAGGAAAATTAGTGAAGCCAAGATGAGCACCTATGCAAGAAGAGCTAGGGAGAACCTACCTAAGGAAGAGACAGTTGCATATACCAATATGTATAAGAAGCTTGGGATGGGCGTAACATACCACAAGGTGACAAAGGCATGGAGAGATTTGCAAAAGGCCAAAAGATACTCCCACAAAACCCAAAAAGAAGCAAGGGTACGTCGAAGGATGAAACTACCTAGAAAGAAAAATATCTACCCAAAAAGTCAAAGATAAATATCTATCCAACCTTAATTTGGCTGCACATGGGTGACATGGAATAACAACCTTAGATGGCAACCTAAGGATGAATTATAGACAAGGAACCTGAGTACCAATCACAAAATAAGTCGTGGAGGAGCAATTACACCCAAGTATTCAAAGGATGGATCTAGGCTAAGTGTTCTAGGATCAATATCCACCACATGATTTGTGGGTCGAAGGTTTGCAAGAAGGAGGTGAGCCAAGCACTAAAAAGAAGGAGTTAATACACACACAAAGGAGCAGTTGCAAAAGGGTTAATGTCAATGCCAAGGCATGAATAAAATAACACAGAGGCATAAGGAGAGAAATATAAACATACAGATGCCAAAAAGATATTGATGCACATAATGTAACTTAGGCTAGGGCTTACTATTGTAAGTGCAATCAAGATTAGTAGTATGATGCCTCTACAAGGTTGTTGTAATCTGATAAAAAAGTTATAATCTTTATCTTGATATGAATACAATGACTTTTATGCAATTCTTGTTGAGTAGTCACATGAATGAGTGAATGTGGCATATAAATCTATTAGATATGTCTAAGTAGATCTAGATTTGTGAACCCTGAGTTGCTAGCTAGATTTTTTCCCTAGTATATTAATGTCTCTATCCCCTAACACGTTTATGGGGGTTCCTAGGGGGTTGTTGCGCCATGAGTTAGATCCTATGGGTCTAAGTAATAGGTCGGTGTCATAACTCTTCTGTGTTGGGTTGTTGTGGTCTACATCGGACCTAGATGCGACTGAGAAGCCAACTTCTACCCAACACAAAGATCACTACTCCAAGAGGTAACTCTTCTTTGGGTTGTCATGGTTTGCATTTGACTTGGATGCAATTGGGAAGCCAATTTCCGCCCAACACAAATATCACTGCTCCAATTGTTGTAGAATTTATCAAAGAGGTAAGCAATTTCAATTTTCCTTTTGCTATGAAGATGACTTGGTATTTTATCCAACATCCCTCTATAGCTTGGTGGAACATCATAATGAATAAGTTCAAACTTTCTTCAAATAGTCTAGGAGCCCTCCACTAGAGATGGCATGTAAACATCTTGACTACAACGAAACTCATAAAGAAGGGAACTCATGCTATTCTCCAACATGCTACCTAGCAAATTGGCAAGGAGCAACCACCAACTTCTAGAATGATAACTGGCAAGATTACCCCCTCCCCCTTAGTCTACATATTGAAGATCTAAGAATACAACCAATCAATCAGGTCATGGAAATGGTGACTGATTTCAAAGTTCAATTCTTTGACTCCTTCAAAACATGGGATGAAGACAAACTCATCTTTTGTGGGTGAATGGTTAGAGCAAACATGAACTCTATTGAAAGAGCTCTCACATAGGACTCAAATATCTACAAGCAAGGGGGAAAGATTATCTGGCTAGCCCATGTTTTGGGGCATTGCACTATCAACTCAGCCTACAAATTCATTCATTCTTACAATCTTAATTCCTATCACAATTGGAACAAAATGTGGAATATGAGTATTGGCCAAAAGTTAAATTGTTTTAGTGGCTTGCCCTACACAATAAATTCTTACTTTTGACCATCTTCAAAATAATGTTTGACAAGGGCCTAATAGATGCCCTAACTACTACATGGCCAGGAAATCAATTAGCCATCTTCTTGTGGATTGCACATTTGCAAGGAAAGTCTAACATATCATGGCCAAAACCATAGACACCAATCTGAATCCTAGGGCAAGCATCACCAACCTCACAGAAGTTTGTGCTCTAATGAAAACCACATTGCAATATCTAAGGCTCCTACATAAGATCATCCCTTCCATCATAACATGGAATATATGAAAAACAACGGAGAATCAACTCTTCAACAATCACCATTATATTGTGACTGAATGCACTCAAGTAATGTTGTAAGAAGTTGAATAACAATGATGATATATCACCCAACGTAAATGATTGATCTCCACATAACTAGAAATTATACGCTTCCCTTCCAATACATTCCCACCACCCTTCAAATCAGCCCCATCCTAACTTGGTAACGACCCCCAATGGAGCAACTCAAACTCAACTTTGTTGGGGTTGACAAAGGCAATGTGGGAAAGGCAACAACATCGCCAGAGAAAAATGGGAGGAATACTAAGGGATGACATGAGGACTTCAATCTTTAGCTACTACTAGGCCATTGGTGCCAAAACCAACATCTTTGGCAAACTTCTATCTCTGTGCATAGATCTCTAGTTGATGTCCCAATATAAGCTATCTCACTTGCTTATTGAAGGTGACTCCTTAATTGTGATCAACATGTTACAAAAAATTCTAATACATACAACAATATTTATCTCCCTACAATGCCAACCCACTCATGATTGAAGAATCTTTGGGATGTCATCAAGAGTACTCTCAAGTTTCTTTGCTTAACATTAATCAATGTTCTCCATGTAAAGCATGCAAAGTAAAAAATGGATGATGTTATGGTCAACTTTGCTTTAGAAAACTTGTTAGATATGTCTCTCCAAGTACTCCAATTCACTCACAATATGCCTAGCCAACTTCTTAGAGTGTTGGCCATGGATAACAAAGCACAAAGTCAAGAACTAACCAATCCTTCGATGCAAAATGAATACACAACATTTTTCGTTCATTATGATTTTGAATTATTTTCTCACTCCTACTTAAGCCCTACACCCCCCACCCCCTGTTTATCCCTCCAAATATCATGCATACAACTTATCCTAGATTTTGTTAGTGTAAATGGATCTATTACCTAATTGGTTTCCCTTTGCACACCTAGTTGGTTAAGTTTACTTAGGGAATTTTTACTTTCCTAGTTTGGTAAAGATGTGCACACATGTGACTCCATCTCCTTTAATCCCACATTGGTTGTACATTTACGTATCTTGGTGGTGTATCCTATATGCCCACCTCTTGCTCTCATATGAGCACACTCTCTCTTGTATGCACATAGCATCCTTTGTATAGATTATTGTTATTCTATCATGTTGATATTTTTCTCTTTTTGTGATTAGCTCTTAGGCATCTTGATCTTGGAATAGCTACCTTGATAGCTAATTCTAACATGGTATCAGAGCAAGAAATTGTAAAGAGTTAGTCCATTGTTGAATGATCTAGGATTGTATTTTTTTGTGCTTTATTGAAACTAAGTATGCTCTTCTCTTGCATCATAGGATGATATGGAGAATTTGAGACAGAGAGTAGATTTTGGGTGATTCCTATTTGGGGCTTTGTTTTGCAAGTTGTTTTTGTGATTTGTGTAGCAAATTGGAGCTCACCATTGGATCTAGAGCATCCAAGAAAGTTAATTTGCCTTTTCTTGCATCCAAATTAGGCACTAGAGGCCAAATCTATAAAGGTTTTCATTTTGGGAGATGCTTGTGATATTCTATAGGTCACTATTTTCTGGAGCACTTTGGTGTTAGAAATGAAGGTGCAAACCACACAACAGAAATCTGATTCAAATCTTATTATCCTCTAAACAATGTAGAATCAATGGAGATTGCAACAGAAATCAAAACCCATTTCACAGAAATAACATGCACTAAGAATTGAACACATAACACAGTATGTAACATGGAGAAAACCCTTTCGGGTAAAAAAACTCCACCAAGAAAAGATGCTCCAAGTTGTATTATCTTCAACATATGATATTACAATACATGCACCACCTTTGTTTCTTCAATCTTCAATCCAGCGCCGCCTGTTACTCTCAAATCTAATAAAAACGTAGTACAAATATCCTTATAAAACGAGGTTGCCTTCTAGGGCAAGATAACCGACAAAATATCAACCATCAGATCTGCGACCTAATGACGAATGGTCCAAATTCACAATGATAAAATATAAATAAAATGACCCCCGTCGGGGAATGATCCCCTCGGACCCCTCGCAAGGGGGAAAACCCCTACAACCCCCCGTCGTGGATGAATGAGCGTTGTGAACTGGATATAAACATATGGCTGAAACAAGATCGCTGCTGGTGAAGCCTTTCATCCCTTATGGGTGATTTACAAGCAATATTAGGAGTAATTAATTGCATAGGGTTTACAAGGTTGATGGCACCTTAATCCTAACATTTGGGTCAATTATGACTTCACCATTGTGTCCAGGAGACTTGAAAACCTATAAATCGACATAAAATTTGTCAATTTTGGAGCAACTGGCAAAAAGGTAAACAACATTTACCCCTAGTTGTACAGATGCAGAATATTCCCATCTGTCTATACTATGCAGGCATACTTCTTTGCTACATCATTGGCCAGTGTCATCAATTAGTATAATTACGCAAGTATTATTTAAAATTTTAAGACCATAATTTTATTTGGTTTTTATTATACAAGGTATCACCTTATACCCTTGACCATACTTTGCAGTTGGGGCACACAAGGGACGTTTGAACCTCATACCCCACTTTAAGTCACAGGGTCTGCAACCCTACCATGGCAAGGTCTGTAGACCCTTCTCAAGCTAGATCTCAAGGCACCAGCCAAGATCCAATCATGGTGGCCCCATTTTTAGGTCCAAGGCTTGGACCCATACAACCCTTACAAATTCATTTTAAAACAAACAAAACTTTTGTGTAGACCTCCACCATAGCTCCACCTGAGCACCCCTCCAACAACACTCCACCTTTGAGCACCGCTCCACCTAAACCAACCACCAAAACAGTGAAACTTCCCTTCACCCTTCACCCTCCACTAGTGATTTCCCGCGTACGATAGCAGTTTTCTATTTTCAAACAATAGTTTTATATCTTCTAGGTAGTTTTGGAATAGGACAACTACAGTTTTGAGATTCAAGGGAATATTTCATCGGTTTGGCATGTTCTATCTACTGACGTCAACAAGTATCTTCTCCCAACCTACCCCCTCACCAATGGCCTTTTCACTTTTGTTGCTCAATTTTAGAGGCCTTGTTCTTGCTCATATGGCGTCCATTTTCAAAGCATTTTTTTTTTAAAATGGGCCAGTTTTTCATCTACTTTGCAATGGTGCAAGTAGTTTTCAGATTTGACACTTTGTTTTTTTAGAATTTCAATTCGATCTTGTTGTACAATTCTCATTTTGGAAACTTTGAAGAGCCATATCTTGAGCATATGGACTCTTTTTTTGGTGCAATTTTTTTGAAAGTGCGTGTGTTTATGCGTACTTCACAATGGTTCCTTTCATTTCCTCTCATCTTGTAGTAGAATTGTATTTTCAGCATGTAGTCATTTTTGAACATTGTAAGCATCTATTGAATGCACTATTTGATTTGTAAACACACTAAAATAAAGTGCCACACATTGTATTTTGGGGATCTTGCACATCATATTGTGCCTTTGTTGTACTCGCAATACTTTATACCATGGAGAGTTTGTTGTGTGCACCTTGTATTTGCAATCACAACCGTGTCTACCTTCATGTGTGTGTCTTGTTTCTACACACCCTTTATAACAGTATCATGGGGGGTTTGTTGTGTGTGCCTTTTGTTTGCCATCACAACCTCGTCTACCTTCATGCAAGTGTGCCTTGTTTTTGCACACTCGACTTCAATTGTAGATATTTCCTAGTGTTCCTTTTGATGTTGCTTCTTCACCTTCTTACACTACATGGTGACACAATTTTAGTGGATCTGCCATACCTCTCTTTTGTCAGCATTATGGGGGTTATAATATTATTTGTACTTGTGTTAATGCTTCCTTGGTTTTGTTTTGGAGTGAGATATGTATCTAGTTTTTGTTCCTATGTACTAAGTGGATGCAACGGCTAGTTACCCATGCATTTTGGTGAAATGGAATACATACCATATAGACACTCTTGCATTCCTATTTAAGGTGGCCACCTTCCATCTTCTTTAGTTTATCAACTTAATTTAGGCTATTGGTACCTTTTGGTGTGCCATTTGCATCTTCAACTGTCAAATTGTTGCCTTGTTGGCATTTGTGCATTGTCCAAGTAGTGTCATTTTGGTTGCTCATGAAGATTTGTGGCTCTTTGATCTTGATTTCAGTGGAGGTTCTTCAGTTTCTATAGTATAGAAATTGTTCTTTGGAAATTGTTTGCAGCTTCTTCATGCTCTAGTGGAGTTCTTCATGTTCATGTTCATGTTCCTAATCTTTAGGAATAGCTATTGGGGAGGCTTCTCAATCCTCTTGTTTTCTCTCTTTTGGGGAGGAATTTTTCCTATGGGTTTTCTCCTTTTCTCTATTTGTGAGAGACTCTTTTGTACTTGGGGTGAAGAAAGTTGTCCTTGGGGGATCATCTTGAGTCCTCCTTCCTTCATTGTTTCATTGTACATGGCTTCCTCATCAATTCTAACTGTTGGGACCCATTTTTGAGTGTCTTTATTTTTTCTTTCCTCCCTAAGTTGCCCTTAAGGGGAGGTGTTGGTGTGAACAGGTCTATCCCCTTACTGGTTTACCTTTTGGGTCCTTTTTGCACCTAGTTGGTTAAGTTTACATAGGACATTTGTACTTCCTAGTTTGCTGGAGATGTGCACACGTGACTCCATCTCCTTTTATCCCACATTGGTTGTACATTTGGATCTCTTGGTGGTGTATCCTATATATACCCAATTCTTGCTCTCATATGAGCACACTCTCTCTTGTATGCACATTGCATCCTTCGTAGAGATTATTGTTATTCTAACACGTTGATCTCCTTCTCTTTTTGTGATTAGCTCTTAAGCCTCTTGATCTTGGGACAGCTACCTCTATAGCTAATTCCAATAGATTCATTCATTATACCATGCATTACTTGGTTTACTCCTTCCTAATGTCTTAAGACCCTATGATTCTCCACACCCAACCCCCCTCCAACCCCGTCGTCACCATACTATACCCCCATCCTAGTCATGTGATCCCAATCTCCCCTCTTTTTCTCCCCATCCTGTTGTGACCTAATCACACATCACCCCATTGCAAATGAGGAACCCCTCTTTTTTCGTGCTTTCTGGCTTTGTTTTGCTTTAGGGTTTGGATTTCTTTGAGTTTGTAGGTTTGGAAGTATAGATTCGCCCATGTCTCGTCAAGTTCTTGCTCAAGGGTCTCTGTGGAAATTGAACTCCTGAAATTGACGAAGTCTGATGCCCTGAAGTCTGATGTTCTGAGATCCTGAAAACTGACTAAGTCTAAAATCTGGTGGATACTCAAAAATCTAGAATCTGCATGTTAAATCCCATGGATCCAAGACCTATCTCAAACATCCTGGAAGTATATTTCAATATTTTGAAATATACGTCACTCAGGACATTTCAAAATCTGGTGGAAAAAACTGAAGTCTTGGACCTTGAGCGAAAATTCCCTTCACAGAGGGAGAATGCGCCTAAGATGAGCGGAAAATCCTCACTCATGAGGAGAATGCACCCTAATGAAGGTCCTAATTATGCTCCTTAGTTGAATCCAAGAAAATCCATTTGAAAATCCTCGCCAAGGAATAAAGAAAGTTGAAAAATCCACATCAAGGAAGAGCACAAATTCCATGCTAGTGAGGAGAATGCGCCTAGAGTGGAAAATTCCACCCACTCAAGGAGAATGCACCCTAGTGAAAGTACTTCCAATCATGCAATATGCGCTCACAGGGTTGATGATTTTGGAGTCAAAACAATGAAATTGTATCTCCTTAGTTGAAATTCATGGAAATCCATTTGAAGACCTTGAGAAATTCCCTAAGTAAGAAGTTGAAAATGGTGGAAAATCCTTACCCATGAGGATTATGCGCCCACACAAAGGAAAATCCTTCAACATGAAGAAAATCCGCCACCTCTTAGCCCATTCAAATCCACAATTCTCGCAAGTAGATGCAATTTTATGAAGATCCAATGCAAGAAACTTGATAATTTAGACAAGGTAGAATGAAGAGTTTATGAGAGGAAGGTCGCAAAATCCTCATCAATGAGGAGAATGCGCCATCCTTTAATCTCCCTCCATTTTGAAGAAAATTTGCCAACTTTTGAAAGGATATGTCAATTTCATCAAGGTTCAATAAAAATCATGCAAAAAACTTGATGATGTCGCCAAAGAAAGGTGAAAGTTTGAGAGAAGAAATGAAAAATGCATAAGGTGGAAAATCCTCATCAATGAGGATGCACTCCAAAATGAGGGAAAATCCTCACTACCAGGGAGAATACGCCCTAAGAAAAGATGCCTCTGGGAATGAAGATTGCAATACAATGAAAGTTTGAACATTGAAAAATCACTAACTCACTTGCAAAGGTCCTTCTAACACTTAGAAGTTTCTTGATTAGACAAGGTGGAAAATCCTCATCAATGAGGAATATGCACCCTTGCAAGTAGAGAATTTCATGAAGAATCAAGATTAAGAAACTTGAAGAACTCACCAAGGGCATAAGAAAGTTAGAATGGAGAAAAGTGACAAGTTCAAGTGAAGGTCGGAAAATCCTTCTCAATGAGGAGAATGTGTTCTCCTAGTCCTATTTTACCTTGCTCAATCAACAAACTTTGAGAGTGATTCCAACAAAGGGCTAAGAGAAAGATCAAGAAATTTGATGAATTCACTAACGTACAAGTGAAAGTTTAAGAAATGAAAGTGAGAAATGGATCTCAAGAAGAGCGCAAATTCCAGCTCTATGAGGAGAATGCACTTAATGAAAGTTCCCATGCATGGAGAAAATCCACTCAATCTACAACTTTTTAGGTGACTTCAATTTCATGAAAGTTTAAGGGAAAATCATGAGAAGATCTTGAAAATCTGCTAAAGGAATGAGGGAATTTGAAAGTGAAAATAAAAATGTTAAAGGCAGAAAAAGTGGAAAATCCACATACATGAGGAATTTGTGCTCCCAAAAGAAGGAAAATCCTCATACATGAGGAATTTGCGCTCAAAATCAAGGAAAATCCAGAGCTATGAGGAATATGCGCCCATCTTGGAATTATCCCTTGCAAACCAAAATTCGTCCAAGTCAAAGCCAAGATGGCCTCAAGGAGAAGGAATTGAGTTTGAATCATGTTTTTCCTTGTTGATATTTTGAATGAATAGCTTTCAATTTCTTATATATATTAATGAATTTAATATGATGCTCTCATGATCAAATACTATGACTTGTAATATTTTATTTTGCAGATATCAAAGAATTCGGAGGCGAGATAGGCACTTGCCAAGAGGAGGTCATTTCAAGGAGGATCCCGAACATTCAAAAAATAAGACTTCATCGAAGGAGATTCCACATGAAGGAGATGTTATCAAGTTTCATCCACAAAGAAAGACTTCATCACCAGGGCAGAGGAAATGTACTTCACTGCATCAAGGTTTCATCACTGGAAATGAACATCAATCCACCTTGCAAGTTCTGGTATCCAGAGGTCCAACAAATCCAGGAGCAATCCCTCTTCAAGTTCACTGTCAATGCTTTCCATTTCATGCACCATGGAGAGAACCTTCATCATCCAATCGACTCCAGGAGTACACGTACATGACATCTTCCTACACCATCCAGAGATAGAATCTTGCACAAGAAGATGAGAAGACAAATGAGTCAATCATCACAATTCCATGAATTACATCAAGACAACAAGAAGTTTCAAATTTCCCAAAAGTACAAGTTCGAGAGATGCTAAGTTCCAGAGGTGAAAATCCAAGTTCAAATATTATTCCAGGAAAGATGATAAAATTTGGGAAAATATTCCAAGCAGTGTGAACACGTTAAAGATCAAACCAGTTTGCAAGATGCTGAGGTGGCATGTGCACGTCACCAGTCCAATCACAGCCAGCCACATCACTCGTCTAAATTCAATGTACAAGAAGCCAAAGAGGGTGTCCATGTGAAAGATGCTTCAAAGATTTCATTTCAAACTTATCACATTGGGAAACATGCCTTCATTGCCTCTCATTCTCTAAAAATAGTAATTTTTGTAACAAACTGCCTTGTTGTCTCAATCAGGGCCGTTGATTTGCAAATCAATCCTGGTCGTTCATGTAATTTGTGGAGTCTATAAAAGGCTCACTTCTCTCATTTGCAATATATAGATTATACATTAGAAGTAGAGTTGTTGTAGGAGAGTAGGATAGCAAGTAGAGTAGAGGAAGCTCTTCGAAGTCATTGAAGAGATATTGTGAAATTGTTGTAAAAATACTTCTTGGATCAATACAAGCTCATTGTTGATTTTTCATGGTGATTTTGTGTGATTATGGAATGTTCGCATGGTTTCAAATTCTCGCAGATGATTGAGAAATGTTTCCAAGTAGCTTAGATAGTAGATTAGAAGTTCATTGATATGATGGATTTATGTTGAGATATTTGATGAATTCCTTTATGTTCATACTTTTTTGTGACTTGTGGCTTGCAATTCACAATGTAAAGTTAGTCTAAACCTTCATGTGCTTTAGTTTGATTGTGGATGTTCATTCAAGTTGCGCTAGCTGTGGGTATTTGGATGTATGTTTACAGTTTGAAAATCTTTTATTTCCCTTTGAAGATTGCACTAGCTTCGTGTAGTTGTTGCTCTCATGGCGAAGCGAGGCTTGGTTCAAGGAGTTTGTCTATTGAAGCACCATCCATCATTTCATTGTCCTTAGATTAGACTCTCTTAACCCTTATCTTTTGCATTTTCTTTTAAGTTTGATTGAAGAAGTTCATTCATTCACATCCAAGGAGTAAAGAATTTCATCCATGTTCGTGAAGGAGGAATTTAGCGTAAGTCCCTTTGTGATAATCAGAAAAATCACATCAAATCACTGAGTCTATCTGTTGCAAATCACGTATAAGGAACCTTGGAGCGCTCTTGTTTGATCACATAGTTCAGCATTCGAGAGGCTTTGTTCAAGAGAGGATAGAGCACTTGGTGTTTTATTCTATTGTTTTTGTTGTCACAAAAACATCATCAACACATCCATCCCTACTTTTTATTACCACTCTACTTTTAGCTTTTACTTACCAGCCAAGCCCACCATTTTCACAACTTCATTCCACAACCTTTAGTTGACATGGCAACTTCTCACTCCTTACAAGGTAAGTGGCTTCTAGCTACTAGCATAGAAATGACATATTCATTCCAGAGTACTTCTCTTACAGTTAGATTGAAGGCATGCAAATTGTGCCTAGATTTTTTGATATCCCTCCTATAAATGCCATGAAGTCACATGTTTGACCCAAATACTCTAGAGTGTGATTTGTCAAGATCATTGCGAATTCTCAAATCTATCACCTAATACACAGACTGTCAATCCTATCAAAGAATAAATTTCCAAACCTAATTACTCTCTAACCCCCATGCCTATAAGAAGGGGCAATTGCCTAAGGACCAAATCCAAACCCTCCTATGTCTCTTATTCTCTTTGCCCAAGACCATAGAAGAAAGTAGACAAATCAAATTCAAAATAAGAGGATGAAGGAAATAAGAATGAAGCACTAGAGAAAGGGTAACCACAACCATAAGGAAGAAGCACTCAAATTTATTGAAGAGGATTTGTAGGACCATAGATAAACTTTCATGGAAATTTCCAAACCTAATTACTCTCTAACCCCCATGCCTATAAGAAGGGGCAATTGCCTAAGGACCAAATCCAAACCCTCCTATGTCTCTTATTCTCTTTGCCCAAGACCATAGAAGAAAGTAGACAAATCAAATTCAAAATAAGAGGATGAAGGAAATAAGAATGAAGCACTAGAGAAAGGGTAACCACAACCATAAGGAAGAAGCACTCAAATTTATTGAAGAGGATTTGTAGGACCATAGATAAACTTTCATGGATACTCAACTGCAACTTGACACTGAATCAACAATGGCTCGCTCACCAAAACAAGACCATGCCTTTCAGCAGTTGATCCAGGAAGCACCTGGCCTCTCCTCTTAGCAACTACAAATTCTTTTTAACAACAATCCTAGCCCCTTTTCTAGCCAACATTCTATGCAACCCACAAAACCATACTGTATGTCGAATTCTCCAATATGCATGAACTCTGTCCACCTACATCTAACAAAAGATCACCCTCTACCCCTGCCACTCACCCTCGTCCCCACATGTCCACCTACTCATCACTCAATCTACTCCTTAGTGCCTAGCTTGCTCCTTAAGCTTCTCCCTTGCCACTAGATTATAGCCTCAAAGCTAATGATCATACATCTGAACTTATTGCAAAATCCTCCAAAAGGGGTTCAGCCACCTCATATTGCACTTCCCAAGTCCCAAAGAGCAAAGCCATTTTGGCTACTTCCTCCCACTTATTGATGCTACTGTGAAAGAACTCAAAACCATAATGGCCTCAAATGCTCTTAATCCCCTCTCAGTGCTAGGGATCAAGCTTTGTCCCAATTGGAAACCAAGGTAAATGACCTTTCACTCCAAAATCTCCTAGCTACTAACCAAATTTTACTGTCTGATAACAACTTGCGGTTTATCTCCTCAAACCATCAATAGGCGGTTATAGCACAACTGCAAAACCAGATGGAAGCATTGGAGGAATGCACAAGAGTGCCCCCCAAGGCTTGAAAGCAATAACCCTACTCAGCAAGAGCTTGTACAAGGTTCCACCAAGGAACATGTGGATAACTGCCTGGATACACATGCTTCAAGGACTCAACAGCATCAAGGATATGTTATTTTCCCTACAGCTGCATATGGGCTGATTATGGTTGACAATATCATTAATGATGAAAATGAAGAGAGAAGCCCTCTGCTTCCAATGTGTACATCTAAGAAGACAAAACTTTGATGATCTTGAATCCCCATATTGGAAGCCTATCTGATAAATTGCTCCTTGCTATTATATCTTATCCTTCTTTGTTTACTCTAGCTTGACTTGGAATATGATGATTTGATTAAACTTAAATGTTAATGCAAATATATTTGAAGTATGGTTGTTCTCTAATGAACTCTTTTCTTATTATCTGACTATGCTCAAGTCTACAAGGTTTAGGCTCTCAATACTGCCACCTCATTGTTTATTGATACTATTTCCTCTTAATATATTTGAAATTTTGTCAAAAAAATGAGGGTGAAAACAACGCTCTGGTGTTCAACAACCTAGAAGAACTCATGGCTTATTAAGGCAATGTTCAATACACGTTGAGCAGGGTGCCTCTAGATAACATAGCTGGATGTTTGACCACTCCAAGGGCTGAGTCCAGAGGCCAACGAAGCTGGTCCAGCATTAGACTAGGATGAACTGGTTGGTCTTTATCTCACTGACAGCCAGCTTCCTGGTCATCTGCACTTTACAGTAGTTGGGCTCCACATCCCCAAAATGACAAAGCAATTTCTGCATGTCAATTTAGCTGTCCAACCTGAATACTATCCACCAGATGATATTTAAAAAGAGATTATTTATGCAGGTTGAGAAGCACCAGTTCAAAAGAGCCTCGAATTGGCTGAGGTGGGGAGAGGAAGGCTCAGCACAATCCTCTGCCCAATGCTCTCACTGTTGCCATAAATGCATGAATTGATTTCTTTGTTTGGGCTTTGTGCCCTTGGTTTATGAAAAATCTTTTCTAAACCAGTTTTCTATTGGACCTATGGCCTAATGATTATTTTGTTCGAGTTAATACTTAACATACCATCCATATTTTTAGGATAAAATAACCCTATATTTTTTGTATTTTATTGATTCATGAAAAGCTATTCTATGATCTTTGTATTTTATTGATTCATGAAAGGCTATTCTATGATCTAGTTTTTGCATACAGTCTTTGTTAAAGGTTTAGGGGAACTTGCCTCCATCATTTTGGGATCAATGAAACCTATTTTCCAAAGAAATGCCACTTTCATATGACTACAATTCAAAGTACAGAGAGCAAAGTTACTAGAATTAAAAATTCACGATACAGAATAAACCAGAAATTGATCCAAGATGGAACTTAGTTTCCAACTCAACTTTTCACAAGAGATATAAAGTTGAGAAGTCCTTTAGACCTACTTTAAGCATCCCAACTGCCTCCATATAGTCCGCAGGTACAACAAATTCTTTCTCAACATCATAAACATTAGCATATCTGACATTCTTATTCATTTCATAAGTCTGTTTGCCCCTTGCTGTGGCAATCATATCTATCCTGACTCCAGGGTACCTGTGATAACAGGCAAAAGTTTAAGGGATGGATCCATTTTCAGCCACAGAATGATAGGCAAATCTTTTCAAATTAAAAAAATAAGAAATATTATGTATTGTATCAATTATAGTCAACAGGAGACCTGGAAAATGGGAAGGGAAACCGGGATGGGATGTCACTTTGAAATTATGATTAAGGGTGCCAGAGCATATTTATAAAGGTATGGATTATTAATCACAATCAATAGGAGATGTGTGACATAAGTAATCATAGTCATGAGCAAATGTGGGATATAGGCATGAGGATGGGGTTGGGAATGGAGATGGAGACAGGGACAGTCATTTAAAAATAGAGTGCTGGAGGATATAAACAAAGGTATGGCTATATTACATTTAAATATCATCAGGAGGACATGTGAATAGTTACCAGGAGATGTGGATATCAATACAGGGTCCTATTCCTGAATCCAAGTTTCTTCGTGACCATGAGTCAATTCATATATATATGAATTTCTGAATGTAATACCATTTTTATACATTTTATATAAACAAATCCTTGTTGAGCATCTAAGTTTTAAATTTTTTTATGAAAGATTAGACAATTGCCTAAAAATTGGCCATGAAAACACCTTGTACCTGTCCCTGAGCAGCTGTATGACAGGGAAAAATAACAAGTTCTCATAAACGCCACCTGCCACCATGCACACGCACACTCTGACATCACCCCTCAGCATTGCACCAAGTGAAGCAATCTCAACATTGTAGCCCTTGGGGAACTTGAGAAACCCAAATTCACTGTCTGGGTTATCAGGGGGCCTTGGATATTCTGCATCCTGCTTTCCGTCTGCATAGAGGTCCCCATATTCCATATCTGGGTCCTCCCCATAGTCAAATGGGTCCAGCCACGAATTCTTCTTGGCCTTAATTGCCCTCAAATGACAGCCATTCCCATTGCCTTCACCTCTGTCTGGATTGGGTGTGAAGAATTTTGTAAGGTTTTGCTTGTGGGTAATTGAAGGATAAGATGAAGTGATGATTTTTGGATTGTTAGAAACAAATGGAGATGATAGATTAAGAGATGCATGCAGTCCAACCACTGCTGCCATGACATTACCTTTTCTAAGTTCTGTTGAGTGTCAATTCATTCAAATTATGAGTAACACGTTTCAGAAATAAGAGTAAGAAATTTCATAGTTTTGAAGTGTCTGGGATGCAGGAACAGCAGAAGTATTATTATTTTCTTTACAATTAAATTGGTGTGTGTATTTTGTTATTTAAATTACAAACGTGTGGAGAATGTATGGATAAGCGCCTATCCGGGGGATATCCACATACTTTGTGTTTGTTGTAATGTGGATGTACGATTTTGTTGCAGTCTTTCCCACTTGTTTTACCTCATTTTGAGCCCATGTCTTTCATGAATTGTATTAGCATTTAATTAATTTTTTTAAAAGTATATCATTAATTTTGAATTCGAAGTTAGTGTTTTGTTATATTATATTATTGAGTTCAAAGTATTTTTGGCAAAGTTTCTGAAATATTGTCCATTTCGATGGGACTGTATCTATGATTTTATCTTATTTTATTATTTTTAAATTCAAATTTTATTATTTCTCACCTCGACTTCTAAATTTTGATTATGACCTTTTGGCCAACACTCTAAAGATTTTATATTGCACACCTAGGGCTTATCACCCTAGTCTATTCTAATCATCAAATATACATGAGTATCTAGTCAGTAATTAAGACAACACATCTAAAGCATATCAATCATTGTCAATTACAAATTAAACTACTAGATTCTACATTATCTACATCTACATCAACATCCAACACCTATGTTATTTCTTTGTTTCAGTCATTGTTGAATCAATCTAGGGGTTTGGCTGCTAGCAAGGAAGTTGATCGATCTCCCCCTCTGTTATAGTAGATCTAAATGGTGTTTCTTAGTAACACTTAATTTTCCTTACACAAATATCATCAAGGGAGCATCTTCTATAGGAACTAAAGGCCTCTCTCTACTTAGGATGAAGTCACATCATTGAGATAGAACCGCACTAGGTGGACTAGATCACAGGCAGGATCTTGCCTAAGGTCCTCAAACTTTTAACTCTTAGTCGTCTCAAGTCTCTAACATCAAATCTAGTTCCAATTTTCAATCTTTATCTATCACAGTGTCACAACACCTAGAGTTTAGATTCCATGAGTTCAAGCCAAGCCTTAACTCCGTGTTAATGAATTCAATTTAATCAATTATCATTCTTAGATCAATAATTTATCTAAGGTTTAGATTATATTGATTTATCCCTTAGGTATATTTGTAGGGTGTGTTTTGTTCCCTACATTTTGGTGAAATCGTAACTTCCACACCTAATCTTTATGGTTAGTTTTTTTTAGTTTCAAATATGATTGCTTTAGTTTTTCTACTTATTTTCTAAATCTAATTGTTCCTTATGCATTTACTTATTTGACCTCGGATTTTAGCCATTTAACAATTTGCGTATTATCAAATCCTCCTTGTATGTTTCATACATGGACACCTTATCCTACATCCTAAACACACTAACTACCTTTGCCAATATGATTCATGATGATGATACTCTTTTTGTGGCATCTAATCATGGTTTGGCCCTAAGTACTTTTGACACACCAACTTAGTGAACTTATAATAACTCTCTTGAAAAGGTTATGAGACATTCCAAGGCTTATATATTCCTTCAAGGAATGATGTATTGTCTAGCTTTGCCAAGGAGTATTATGAGTCAATACTCACAAGGTTGTTGATTTTCTAGTTTATTAAACTAATGAACAAAGATAATTATTTGCAAAATAAATAAATGTTTAACTAATTTTCCTAAAAAGCAATAAGATGAAAGAAAAAGATGGGGGTGGACGAAGGGGCAAGGTTTGGATACTTGAACTTAAATAAGTATCCATTAAAACATATACCTTTTTTTCTAAAATGGATATATCTGCTTTTGAAAAATAAAACCATTTTTTTCCACAATAGTGGTCATTGCAAAGAAGCTAATGGATATTCGAGTATTGAAGTAGAACATATATCTATTTTATCAAATATCCAACCCTTCCTCATCACTCCACGCAAGGACATAATCCTACAATCCAAGTATCTATCAGTTTTCAATTGTTTTCATTTATTTTTAATTTTTTTTCCAAATGAAAGGTTTAGGGTTTAGCTTTTTTTAATTTTATTTTTAAACTAATGACTTTATTTTTTTTATTGTAAATATAATTCAAATAAAACCCAATGAATATAAATTCATCTATGACCAACTTGAGAATCCAGTTGAAACTCAAATCCAAAACCTGTATCAAAATGAACTTGAAAACCAACTTCCAAACCCACCTCAAATTGATGAATAAAGGTTGAGATCTAAGATTGTAGAATATGTTTCCACTTTATAAACTAAAATAGATAAATTTAATAATGATCCTCACACTCCTCCCCATTTGTGTAAATTTACTGATTTACTATAAGTTGTAATAAATTTTGTTAAAAACATTGATTCCAAACATGATAAATTTCATGATGGAGTGCAGAGAGGAGGGCATATTATGCCAATGGGTTGTCTTATAAAACAAATTAATGACCTACATATAACAAAACATACTTTGGCACCTTATTTCATCAATCCCACAACTAATCAACTCATTCCTACATCAAAATTAAAATTTTCTATCAAATGGTGCATATATGAGTTGATTTTATCTAATTTCTAGGATCATTAGTAGATGCTCTTAGACCAAAAACCATATGACAAGCTTGAGCTACCTCTACATTTTCTTAAAAAATTATGAGATGAATTTTAATTGGGTTTGAAACCAAATTATTTTGATATGAGACCATTCCAAAGTGTTGGTGGTGGCATGCCACAATCTAGACCTAATATAGGTGTTGCACCTAATCATCCATAGCCTGTTTGACTTTTGGTGCCTTCCCTCACACCCACCATTCCTTTCTCCATTCTCCATTCACCAAGAGGGGACGATAGCGACACATGATTCTCTTAGTAGGATTTTGCATAATTTAACAAAGTAAAATGCCATGCTTGCTTATGTGAGTAGGGACTGTAGTGGAGGATATGGTATTAATCCATCCACTAAATCACCCACATCACAAAATTTACCACATGTGTGTTCACATTGCCAACATTTTTGTTTTGGTCTTGGCTCATCCACTTCACAAACAACATCAACAAACAATACATTAAACTTGTTTGAGTTATTAGAGAGTGGATTAGTTTTTATATATGTATGCCACTATTTATTTATTATATATTTATAATTATAATTTATTTTTTAAAATTATAGTGAATGGTAAACATTTTGCTATTTATTTGAAATTTGATTATAAATGCCAATTTTTTCATTTAGATGTTGAGTCAACCCTCAAACTTGGAGTATATTGTATCCATTATAGTTAGTCTAGGAGCACCTTATACGATACACCAACACTGCACTTGACCTTTTGTGATTAGATTAAATATGATATATAGTAACTTTTATTTATTATATATATATATTTGTTTATTATTTATTTGCAAAGGAATCAAGCACATGGTAGAACCCATGATGTGAGGTCCGAACATGCACCATTATAACCTCCATTCATATGAGTTGCCCTCCTTAGTAACTTTTATTTTTGTTTTGTATGTATTAGTGTAATTTTTATCAATAAATAATCATTATTATTTAATTTATTACCATGTAAATAAACAATCTTTTGTTTAGTAGATTTTTTAGATGTATACATTGCTTTTATAAATAAAACCCACCCTCCATAGGTAGCTTTAGAATAAGACACCATATGGTAGAGGTTAGAATGCGAAGTCACTCCTTTGTCTACTCATAAGAATTACTAGGATTGAAAGCAACTCCAAACCCTTTCCCACAAAAAATTACCTAAATGGCCTATATTAGATCAATTTACATGCTACTAGAGTGATACTCCACTAATATTATTAGAGATGCATTATAATGTAAGTTAGAATTGGTTCCACCCATATTTATTGCATTCTATGAATGTTTATAGCAGCTTAAACATTAGTAATGACCTTTTTTCCTTGGGGCTTGATCATAATGAATACAAACTTCTCACTCTAACCAAATGACTTCTTGCACTACTTGACACTAATCAAGAAAACTTTACTAGTTAGACCTACCTTTAGTATATTACAACATTTCTTTTGGTATGGTGGAATCGACACTAGCTAGGACCCCATTTGTGAGGCCTTAATTACTCAACCCATATATCCTCCAACCACATGAATTGCCCTTACTCAAGCAGTGATTGAAGCTAAGGATTCAAACCTATGACCACTATTTGCATCTTTTAATAGCTTAACCATCCATTCTATGCCTCATGGGATAGTATATTATAATATTGATCTCATAAAGTGAAAATGATTATTTGGGCCTTAACTCATGAATACCTTTTGAGGTGCTTGTACATAAAAGGTTGCTCAAAAGACCACAAACTTCAAGTGGTGCTATATCATAGATACTAATTTATGAAAGGCTCGATAACATGTGAGAGATTACATTATTGTTTGATGTGTGTGCCTACCATAATTCAACTAGCTAACTGTTACTAAATTATGTTCACACCTAATTTAGCAAGGCCTAAACATTAGTTGTTTAGAGGGGGTATAAGAAATTTTGCTTATGCATGAATCATCCAGTCGGTGTCTGATGTCTTGACAGAAGACAAGTGTAAAATCACTTATCAAAATCATGTAATAGCTCAAGTTGAGTTGTTACATCATTCTGGTAAGGGAAATCATCTAAGGACAAGAAAACAGACAATCCAAGAATGAAGAGAATTGATGGAGTTCATGTTTTAGTAGCTGATTATTCATTATGTTTCAGTGTGAGCAAAAGAGGTATTTATAACTGTCAATTATACATCATGATTTATACATGAGTTTCAAATAAAGATCAGTTGTTTTATGCTATAAATTTGATTCAGAAAGTGAAATATACATAAGTCATTACATAGGATGAAATAGCTGACCGGATTCAAAAGAATGTATCAAAGTGTCCCACACAAGCCATGGGAGTAACTGAAATAGGCAACATAAAATTAAATTTTACTTTTGAAAGAAAAGAAATGCATAGGAAAAGAAGAGGGACCCATCATTGCCTGTGAATGATGAATCTCATGGTTGAGCTGGTTGCTATCTTCCTCCATCCATTTGAGCTCCAACGTACTTGGAAAACAAATTTTGTTAGCTCAAGGTACCAAGTCTTTTCATACACAATCAGAACTTCAAAAGTACCATTCACTTTTATGTAGCAGCAGTATATCAATAATCATATCAGCATAAGAGAGGTCAGAACGAGTAGACATAAGTGCTATATCAGAAAGAGATAGATCCATACAAGTAACCCCACATCATGAATCAAAGATATGTTTCATATGCTAACATGTTTGCTTCATGTACAGGTATATGAGAAATCAGTTTGCTGATTCATCTTTTATGAAATAGCATGTGGAGAAAATGGGCTCCCATAAGGGTTGAGCCCAGCATGCTCGGAGTAATGACATTAATGCAAAGATATTTGATAGACCAAGCATCATGATGTTTTCATCACATGCATGTTGCTACTATATCAGATGTATCGAGTACAAGAGAGAAGGTACAGTCAAGTTGGAACAAATGCCATGTGGGACAACCAAGTCAAATGCCATGTGTTACTGTCATTAAGAACCCATGATGCCATCAAAGAAGTAGAGGTTTCAATCATAGTAGAACAGCATATACAAGTGCAGTCAACATGATCAAAATAGTCATAAGGAACAATAAGAGCAACCACACATCAACAAGCAGGCTGCTCAGTTATTTGAGTGAGTGAATTTCAAATGTAATGCAAATGTTTTCTCATTTTCATACATTCAGGAAGTTTATAGACAAAGGTTGGATCTTGTGATAGCCTTTCAAATGAAGAAATATATCCAATTAAAGATCATTTTGCAATTCATCAATTGAAAGTGTTTATGAGTACATGACAACACCTTTGTGCTAGTGAAAAGTGCATTATTCAGTGCCAACATGGCAGTTTTGGTCTAACACATCATTCTAGGACAGATAGAGTACAATGTCAACATGTGAAAGCTTGCAAATATGTATCATAAAGTATAGCAAATGCTTTCAATTCATCATCTTCAAGATAAAACAAATGTGTATCAGAATGTTGCATCAGATAAAGGACAATCGTCAACATGAAGGTAGCCATAGTAACACCATGTCATAGCTACAAGAGGTAGCTTATCAAATATTTGCTATGTGTTATAAAGTACTGGTGAACTACAGAAAGGTAAGTGTCCATATCACCTATGTATATGCACTGTTCAAATGTTATCATTAAACAAAGATGCTTTTGAAATGAAGAGTTATAGCACATATTCATCATGGGATTAGCAAAGTATGTACAAGATGAACAGATCAAAATGACACCTTCATCAAGTTAAAGTAGAAATGAGTTGTATACAGTGTTATTTTGGATCAACAAAGTAAGAAGATATAAAAAGTGCAACAAAAGTATATATGTCTGCATGTATGTATGATACATATTCCAAGCTTCATATCATACACTGTCAAGGAACTTTCATGAAGTCTTTTGTCTTTGAACATAGGTGCAATCATTAATGAGCTACCGAAATGTAATTGTAGCCTCATGCATCCAAGGTATAGCTATAGATTACTCAGGAAGAATAAGACTCTTCTAACAATATGTTAGGCATCTGAGACAAAAGTAAATGAGTGGCTATACATATTAATCAATGGTGCTTCAAACCTCAAGCATTAACATCTTTAATAGAAAGGATCTTAAAGTGCATACATTTTGTTTGCAATGGAAATTTGATGTCATATACATGCTACATATGCATAAAGATGCATGATAAGAACATCCATGTATTTAAAGAGCTGATATCAGTTGCATAGTGGTGTCAGGAGCTGAAGATAAAGGAGGTGCTGTCTCAAGAGCTACAAAAGGAAGAATCCATGATATGCAGGTGAATAAAATGCCATATGAAGAGATGTATACACATGTTTCAAATGTTCATTTCCATCTACAGAAGTAAAGGGAACAAATGATAAGTTACAACTATTACCAAATGCAATAAGAACAACAGAAATGAGTTGTAATATGGTGCAAAGATATGTGTTTACTTCATAAAATATCAAAACCTTGTTCCTTTGCATAATCAGTTATGAAACATTCAAGTTGACAGGGGAAAATGCTCAAGAACGATGAGGAAAAGCTCATATAAATAGAAAATATAGCTATGGCCGCGGCTTGTAGTGCCATATCAGGCTCATGTCGATGGTAAGATACAAAGAAATGTATGTAGAGATCAGGCCGAGTTTCTTTTACAAGACAGAAATGACAAAATCGTTACCAACTTTTTAAAATAACAGGTTCATATATAGAGAAAAATAGAGCTTTCGAGTTGTGAGAACACTCAGAAAATGTGTAACGTACCAAATATGGAGCAACACAAGCAAGTTTTTTCTTCATTTTCCTCACAACAGAGTTAAACCCATTTGGGGTTTTGAGTAAAAAGTCATAGATACTGAAGAAATCGAAGGTTTGTGAGTTTAGAATGTAAGAAATATCAGTTGGCCATGACCTGTAGTGCCATATCGAACCTTATCAATAAATAAATTGAAAGAATGTTGCAGTCTTTGAAAGGACAGAGAAAGATGACCATTATGAAGAAGCATATACACATTGGGGTTGCGAGTCTTGTCTTTACATTGTCCAAAACAAGCTTAGACCAGTGCAATCATGGCGGCATCAAAACACAGGAGTTACAAATAGCAAGATAAACACAATAAAAATACTCAGAAGTGTAAGAAATACCAGATAGAGTTCGCGGCCTATAGGGCCAAATTGCATAGAAAACGATGCAAAATGTTAGATTTGAGTTTTATAATGCTTTACCTTGTATTTTCTATCGGAGATCTTCATCAAACTACTCAAGAAACAACATGAAATCGAATGATAACAAGCTCCCAAACCCTTGTCCATGGCAGCCAAAGAGAGAAGATGTTCATAGAGAATGAAAACACAAGAAAAGATCCATCAAAAACCAGTCAAAGCCGTGGCCTTAGAGGCCCAAAATCACCTTCAAATCGAGGAAAATGGAGGTCAAAATCTTAGTTTTGATAGTAAAAGCAACTTACCACGCATTTTACATAGAAAATCCATATGGAAACCCTCAGAAATCGCAGGGAATAACCAAGTTTTTTGCTTCAAACCCTCATCCAGGGTGGCGGTGGAGGAAGAGCCACTGACAAACAAAGGCAACTAATGTTTAGTGTTTCAAAACCCTTTCTTTTGCTAGAGCTTGAATGAGAATTTTTTCACCTTTTTGACTTTGATTTTGTTAAATCATTGCAAACCTTTCAGGAGTCGTGGTCAAGACTTGTAAAAGTCTTAGAACCTAGTGATTATGCTAAGGCCCGTGAGGCCAAAGACTTAGGTCTTGTCACATTTTAATGTTTTTCATGAAGTCAAAGCAAATTATCATGAAACGATAAGGCTCAATGCCTTTTACTTTTCTTTTTGGCATGAGGACTAAAGGTGGTAAATTAAATGGTTCGAAGGTCTGCATAAGGTGATGGATTAATAGTGATGCATGGGAGATATAAGGTGGTATTAAGATATGAAGAATAATGCCTATTTTTGCATGAAGGCATGATTATTATGTATAAATGCATGATGTATGGGATAAATATGCAAGGCATGAGTAGTATGATGCATGATGCATGGGGTTTGCAAGTGCAGGGGAGATATAAGAGGTTTTATTTTCTTTTTACATGATCTAGAAATAGATAAACATTGTGAAAAAATGATAAAGTAATGGATTATAAATTACTTTATTACTTGTCATAAAAATGCGAAAAAGCAAAGATAGGCAAATCCACAACAAGTAGTAAAGTAAGTCTCATTGATTACGTAACCATTTTTTCACACTATTTTATTTATCTCCAAACCATGCAAAGTCAGGAGGTTGAATATTTATGTCCAAAGTGCCTTCTTTTCTGCATAGGTTTGAAACAAATTTGAAATGTAAAACATTAAGCTAAGTGGTGTGACTATAAACCACTTAGTTAATGTTAATTAAATGCATAAATAAATGTAATTATGTCATTTATTATGCATGGACAAGATGAGGATGCTTTCAAGATGTAGTCAAAGGGGTGTGGTTGGGTATTAATGTGTAAATGACAAGCATTTATGATGTTGCAGGAGAGGTTGGCAAATAGATGGAGGAGTTATTAAGGAGATTTGACTTTTTTTTTAATAGCATTTAAGGGCATTAAGAGGTAGTTCTTGGGGCTTTTATGATGGGTGATGACAGACCTTGACTTTTCTTCATTGGAAACTCATTTTGGAGGGTTTTGGATATATATTTTGAGGGATTTTATGTTATGCATGACCAAGGAAGTTTCTGGTCCTTATCCTTTCACAGTAGCTTGGAAAAGTATATAGTCTTCTCTTATGTTCATTATTCAGGAGTTTTAGTTGTTCACTGCACTGCATATTGTAATTTTTGAGTTCTTTTGCAGAAGTGGACATTTTTGTAACTCATTTTCAGAGTAACATAGCATTGTAACACCTTTTAGCAGTAATAACCAGGTTATACCTTCCCATATTTATGATATTGTGTCCTTAGTGTTAGTGCAGATTATTGTGATGTTCTTTGTCCTTGGAACTGTATTTCATGTTGGTGCCTTTATGTAGGAATACATACATTTTTTGCAGGTTGTGAGATGTGCTAGTAATAAGAATCAGTCTTAAGTGGTGAGAAAACATCTTTCTCCCTTAAAGGACTATGGTTATTTAGCCTTCTTATAAATTGATGATGTAAAAATTATGATTTATTGGGTTGTGTGTTCAAGCCTTAATATTGTTGGTTCTATCGTGTGTTAGTTATTTGTGTAGTCTCTGATAATCATTTGGTGCATCACCTCAAATAGTAGGTTTCATTTTCATGCAATCCTTCTTACCCTTTTCTCTGCAAAGGCATTAGTACAAGCAGTTATAGGTGGAGTATCAAGATGAAGCCGGCCTTTTCTGGAGGTTCTTTCCATCATAGGTGACCCACAAGCCTGGAAAGATCCCATGTTTCTCTAGAATGCTAAGTTCTGCAACTTAGCAAGGGTGCAATTTTGAGAGACAACACTAACTAGATGTATGATTGGGAGTGAGGCACACGTGATGTTTGATAAAAAGTTTCAACCTTTTGCAAACATGTATAGGTCTTCTCTTATGCACCCACATTTATGAATCAAATAGATACTCTTTCTTGTCTTACTCTAAGAGTGATACATGCATCATGACAATAATACCACTTTAATACTCTTCTATAATTTGCTCCCCTTTCTATGATGCAATATGTTTTACATTTGTTATTATCCTAGCTTGCATTTTGGCTAATAGTGATTTTTAAGGCAAAAAATATTTTCATAAGTGTTGAACATTATTCTTATGAATTTCACAAATTATAATTATATATATGTTTGGTAGCTTCTTGTTTAAATAAGTTTTCTTAGGAGGATTTAATGGACGATTCTAATGGTAGGAGTCCTTGTTGTCCCTCTTACTATCAAATTTATCATTGTCTTTATCTATCTATGGCTCATTACTTACAAAAGTATTTCTTTCCTTAATGTTTACACTTCTCTTTAATGTCAATAGTGTAGTGATGCATGCCTCCCCAATGCCTTGTTTTCAAAAACATTAATGTCAATTAAAATGTAATAGAACCAATACTTAATTTAATGATTTAATGTGTCACTTTCATTTCATCCAAATTTTAAATAATGCATATTTTTTTAATTACTTACTAAAAGGTTGACATCACACACAAATGGTCAAATTAAGTTAGTAACAAGTTGGATATTCTACTAGGAGAAATTTTCCATTGATCAATCTATAAGGGTTGTAACTTTTTTATTGCTTCACATTCTATTATGAGGGCATTTTGAACGACAACAATATTTTACACCTAATTTCAAGAGCATATGCTTGTCTAGTTTGAATTATTACCATAATTGCATATATATTTTAGGAGCATTTACTTGTCCAAAAAGTGGCATAATATTATATCCACCCATGATGGCATCTCTAACCTTGTCATAAGAATTTGTATTCAATATGATGTACTTGAAGAAACCAAGAGATCCTCATTTCAATGTACCTGAAGGAACTAAAAGATCTTTAAGAGCATCTACTTGTCCAACAAATGATGACACTATATCATCTTTGTCTTGGCACAATTACCCACCATTCACCATGTCAACTTTAGATGTCAATTACATGAGAAGACAACCCAATAAATAGAAGAAACAAACTTCTAAATGGGAAAGGAAAATATATTAACACTAATGGAAGATCATGTAGTGGATGGCTTAAGGGGACTTAAGGGTGTTAGGAAAAGGTGTGTTGTACACCTTGCATAATATTGATATATCTTATTTATGTAAAATAAATGTTTATTTGTGGTGCATCTGTATTGATGTGTTTAGCCACATTAAATACTTATTTGGGTGCCACATGTAAAAGTTGTATGTAACATTGGTCAAATATTTTATGTGTGGTAGAAATAAGGTAAATATTTAATATTTGTGGCAATTAGTTGATAATTGGAAAACTTAATATCATAAAGTGAAAATTTAGTTGCATATATTAAATGGGGTCAATGGTTTTGTGTATCCATGGTTTTCCTTATACTGCATATTGTATTTGTGTGAGCTTGATTCTATAAAAGTAAGAACATGGTTAGTAGTTGGGGTTGGCTATTGGTTGTTTCGGATGTAGGCTGTATGAGAGGTTGTCATTGTATCGAGTTTCTCTTGTGAGTGCATTTTGTGAAGCATGGCATGGGATGTGTGGATACATACTTGGACACATGGAGGATGCATTAGAGGAGCTTGATGTTTTAGGGGTGTCCATGAGACTCTATAAGTGTATTGTAATGTTTCATTGTTGATTAATACATGTTGAGTACGTACACTTTTGGAGGTTGGGTTTTTCCCTCTTGAGGGTTTTCCTAGGGTATATCTTGTGTTATCTTATGTTTGTCTATTTGATCTTTGCATTATGATAAATCTATAAGATTGCATACATGCATAATTATCTCCTATTGGGCTATGTAGGAATTGTTGTGATCAACCTGTGAATTCCTAACAAGTGGTATCAAAGCTATATTCTATGGTTGAGGGAGGTGTGAGCTCCCTGGTTTTGTATAACTCTTGTTTGAGTGGTTTTGGTGCAAATTTGATTTCATGGCAATGCATGAAAGAATTTGAGACATTACAAGATATGACTGTTTGCACAGATTGTTGTTTTATAGATTTGGAGTTTTGAGTGTTGCAAATTTGTTGTGTTTATTGCAAATCTAAAGATTGAAAAATCTTGGCAAAAATGGGTGTCTTAGATGTGATTAATATGAGGGTTTTGAGGAGGAATTTTCATGGATGATCTCCTAGGACAAAATGGACCTCGCCATTGAGTCCAAGAGGCTCAAAAGGCGAAGAAAAACATATAATTTGAGCTATTTTGGCCACCAAGACTTGAAGAAAAAAAATTCCCTCTTGCCCTATTTGGTCATATGGTCATTGGTACGTAGAAAAAAATTAAAAATAATTATCTCTGCACATTTGGCTTATTTTTCTATAGTTGAAAAACATTTTGATTGAAAATTATTTTGAAAAAATAAAAACTATAGAAAAAGATTTAAAAGAAATTAAAAAATTGAATGGGCCATATAGGGGTTTGTAGATCCCCTGTACACCCTAGTAGGAGGCCATTGCCTACTAGCACATCCTTGGCAGAGCTTGTCAGCCTGCTGGTTAGCTGACATTGTTTAGGTTGGCAAGGCCTTATGTCGTCAATCCCAGCTGTTGGTCAGGAAAGGTTAGATCGAAAACCCTAGCCAAATGGCTAAAATAACCACCAACAAGCCCACACAGCCCCACAGGTGGTGGGAACAATTTTTTTCAAACAAACCTTAAATTTTTATTAATCCCTGTTAAATACCAGTTTGGGTCCAATCAGCAAAAAATTGGAAATTTGAAAAATGAGAAGTTTAAACAGATTTAATTTTTCCTGGAGTCTACCAACTATATGCCACATCACCTGATTATGCTAGTGCCACGTCAACATCCAATCATATGCCCAATTGACTGGTTGCATCAGGCATGATGCCATCGTACGAACAGGTCCCCAAGGGGCCCTTTTTAGCCCTTAGAGTGCCTTTTCTTCCAAGGGCATAACTTTCACCCACAGTATCAGATTTTTGACTTCTTATAGGGGTCAGAAAGGTTTCTTTGAGCACTACGTAGTGGTATAGGTTTAGTCATCAAATTTTTCTATTTGTGTCAGAATTTTGTGTTTGAATCTAGGCATTGCTTCAGGATAATTTTATGCTCATAAATTTTACATACGAAGTCAAATTTTTAATTTCTGATAGGCGTTGGAGAGCTTTTGCCATATACTATATTTTGAATCATGTAGATTTTAATTTTGGTGTGAAAAAAGAGATTTGTACTTGTTTGAGCACTTGTTGGAGCCTGAGATTTGAGGTGTGATTGCGAGAGCATTCAAATAGATTTTTGGGCACAAACTTGTGGGAGTGCATGTTGTTATGAGACCATCATCATGGTATAGCAGGTTTTCATATTTGGTACTTCCAGTTATAGGTTTACATGTGTTTTCAAAGTTTGGACTTTGATGGAGATAGGTACATAGGTTGTTGGAAATATGCAACCATATAGACTAATTCCTCATAACCCAATAAGAGATTAAATATGCAATAAACTAGAAATTCATATGCAAAAGAAATAGACAATCATACCATCAATTGTTACACAAGATATACCCTGGGAAAACCCTCATAGAGGGAAAAATCTAGCCTCCAAAAGCATGCATCTCTCATGTATTATTAAGTAATAATCAACAAATACATTTGCAGAGATCATCTCTAAAACATCAAGCTCTCTCTACCTGTAATCCATGTAAATAAGCATGTAACCATACATCACATGCCATGCTTCAAAACCTCACACATGCAACCTCTAAGAGAAGCTACAAACCTAGCCAAGAGCAATTAGCCCTCACTCAATCCAACCTCTACAACTGCCCTTGTGTTTGCTTTTATAGACATAAGCTCACAAAAATACAACATGTGGTATTGTAATACCATTTTCCCCAAAACCATGTGTCTACAAAATCATTGAACCCACATTTGATTATTGGTACTAAGTTTTCTGAATTAATCAAATAATTACAAATAAAGTAATTAACCCAATGCATACAACTATTATAAGTGGCATCCAAATAAATATCTAATGTGGCTAAATACATCACATGATGCACCACAATTAAATATTTATTTTACATAATAAAATAATATCAATGTTATGTAAGGTGTACAACACACCTACTCCAACATAGGTTTTCTCGTTTCAATGAGAGTTGAGTACAAGTACATCGATGATGATGATTATGGTGTCATGGATATATAGGTACATTTTGAGAATTGACACGACATGATCATGTATACGATTGACAGGTATGGGTTATGATGTTTGATTCATGATTATAGGTGGTTATGTGGTGTATTTTTAGGAAGTTGTTCTTACCTCTTGGATGCTTGATTAGTTCCTTGACTATGGGTACTTGTTTCTGGACTTGTTTGGCAAATCAAATTTGGTGTTGATTTGGTGTTTGAGTCTTGAAGTCTATAGGTTTTCTTTGATATCTCAACTTGTAGGTTACTAATGTGATGATGAGTTTGCATGATACATTTGTTTTAGATCTTTGAGTTATGTAGTTTGTGGATTATCTACCCATTAGCTACAATGGGATGAATCAGATGTAGACTATGTATATCCACAAGATTGATTCAGTGTTGATGCAGACTTTGTTAGTTGGCCTTGTTTGTGGTCATTTGTACATTGGTATGTTGCATTGGGATGAGAAGATGGATGATTAGAGTGTTTTGATAGTTAATTATTGGGACTTGTAGCATGTTTATCATGATTTCATGGATAGCTTGGTTACATAGTTTTGTGTGAGCTTTTGACAGTGATGATGGTTTATCTTCTTGGTTTGTAGATCTTGGTTCTACTTTGGTTTCATTGGTATTACAGTTGTGTGTGTGGGTGATGGATGATCTTCATTTAGGAGATGTTATCATGATGCCACATTTTCTCATATCATGGTTTAGTGGGAGCTTTGGTAGTGATGTGGATTCATCACTTAGTGATGGGTGATCTTCTACATTGGTTAGGTGTCATGAACAAACTCTTGGATTATGATTCTTATGCAATATGAGTGCTTTGACATCTTAGGTTCCTTTTTAAAGAGGTGTTTGTCTTCATGCTATTGGAGATATTTATATTTGGTTTAGAGATGTTATTTTATCTTGATGGATTCTTGATCACACATTAGAGTGTTGGCATGATACAGGTTCTCTTAAGACCAGGATGCGTGCATTGGTGCATGTGATCTCTGACACGGGTTGTTGGTCCTTGACATTTAATCATATTTTCATGTGTCAAATCCAGGGCTGTGTCCTTGGATGTCTACAATTAGGAATCCTATAGTTGCTAGTTTATCTAACTAACTCTAATGATCTCTACTGATTGAAGAAACTACTGCTACTGATCTATCTTCTATGAAAATGAATTCTAGGAATATTAAAAACAAAGATGAAACAATGAATTGTTAATGCAGATCTATACTATTCCATTCAATTGAAACATACATTTATCTAAGGGAAAGTAGTATCTATTTCCTTAAGAAGAATCTGAAATAGAACAATAAATAACAAAATCTGAAATAAAATAATAAACAACAATACTAGCCTTCTGCCTTGGTGGTGGGGAGTGGGCCCTTGCTCCACACCCTTAGGGCTGAAGACCAAAGCAATGAATCAACACAAGAAGATAATATCATAATTTACTTTCAGTCCAATTCCATCAGCTTTTGTATTAAAAAAATATCTATATCAAAATGAGATTACCATAACAATAATTTGCTGCCCCCTTTTTGCTTCTACTTTGTAAGTTTATATCGAATCTGGTGATGACATATCACTTACCCTAACTACTAGTTCATCTATGAGATAGTACCAATCTCTTATTCTACTAACTATTTAACTATAGAGTAAACATTCATGCAATTAAAATAGATTTAGTGGAACAACAGTCTCACTAAACCTGAGTCTTAGTTTTAAATACAACTGGGCAACGAGGCCCTGAAATATAGGTACTTAATAATTAGTTTATCAAGAACTCATGCAAAATCAAAAAGAAAGATAAAACTTCCAGTAGTTAACTACAGTCTTCTTCCGATTACTCAGGTGCTAATTGAGCAATATCTGGAGCACCCCAATTACCACTAGAAGTGTTGACTGGCAGTGCACTAGAAATCTGTATCTATGTTGAGGAGACTCTAGAGGTGTGTCCTTTTGTCTGCAGCTCTAGAGATATGCTTTATGACCTTCTGTTCAGCTTTGGAGATATGCCTTTGACTTCAGTCTAGCTTTGGAGATGATTCTCCCCCTTTATCTCAAAATCTCTCCAATCATATTGGAAAATATTGGAGACTGGTGCGGTATCCATTTGTCAGCTCCGGAGATTATTAGGACCACCTCTGGAGATGACCAAAATTATCTTTGCCTGAACATCTGCACCTGTACATTCAAAAATAGATAATTTCTGCATATTTCTATTCAGTGCACATTAGTCCTGTTGACTTTTTCCCAGACTGGATGCTTATTCCCAGATTTCCCTACAAGGTAGCCATCAGTGATCGACAGGATCTCTGGGCCAGGGGGTCAACAGTATAGGAGATAGACTCTATATTTTATCTCCTCTTCTTCTTCAGGCTCTGCAAGACCTAGGGGGGTATTCCCTACTCAACATCCATGAGGATATGCATGCAAGGCTGGGATGTTGACAGAAAGCAGATGAGTCCTCCTGTAAGTAGACCAAAACTGAAAAATAAGGGCAAAGGGGCTAGCTTTGGGCCTATTTGCAGTTGTAGACAGAGGACTGAGGATCCTAAACTAACTCTAATGTCCTAATGTTGGTTTTAGATTTTGCTTTGGAGTTTAAGTGTGGATGCAAAGCTGGATATGGTTATAACACAAAACAAAGCATGATTGGTGCCTATCCAGGGCCTGGAGTCAGTAGACATACACCTGTGAATGATCAGCATGAACAACTAAAACTGGATTTCAAGGGGATATGTGTGATACCTGCCTTACAGGCATCTCCCAATACAAAGTGTTAGGTTATCTCTACTTATGGTATCCCTACTGCAGTATATCCCTCCCAATGTTCAACCTGAAAACAGTTTAATCTACCCCTTGAGTAGAAGTCAGAAGATCAGACAGTCAACATAGGAATTCTATGCTATAGAATCTAAACATTACCAAACATCCAGATTCAGAAGAAGAATACATGCAATACTGGAGACAGAATTAACACAACACATGCCAAACAGCATTTCTCATATAAGTTTAATCATGAAATCAGTGGGTTCATGCCAAAAACAAACAACAAGAGATACATAAACTCACAGGTAAGCTGTACAGAGCAACCAGATCAGCTTGTTATGCATTACAGAGCCAAAATCATCAACTTTCAACAACCTCTCAAATGAGCAAGACCACCTGCTTATAACAGCCAGGTAGGTGCTCAGCAATTAATTACATGGTTGACCAAAAATTTTGCCAGATACACAGTATCATGGAAATGGCGCTCAAACACAACCAGATTGGCGCCCAAACTTGAATGCAGCAGGTAGGGGAGGAGACAGGAAGATTTCTCGAGCCCTGCGCTCCTGTTCGCTGATTGACACCTCCAGTCGGGTACAGGATCCATCCACGCCATCGCCCATACCTCTGCAACATTCGCCATTAATGGCGCACCAACCCGCGGCCTTGGGAAGAACATCAGACAGTCTATCGCAAGCATTTCCCGCCGAGACTCATCATCATGATGTTTGAAAATGCAGGATAACAATATCCCACATGCACCCCGCGATGACCTCAATAACACTTTATATACTAGGTCATGAGCATATATCATGTCGGTGCTTTTGCTCCTGACGACACTAGTATAGACCTCATCATCATCATCCTCCAGCAGCATGATATCCTGTTGTTCGAAATATCACCCTGACGTCATCATGATATTTGAAATATAACCTTCATGATAATCGGCACAACCTGATCCTTCGGAGGAACATCCTCCTGCTGAGCTTATAACAAAAGTCTAGCCGATGAACATCCTGATGACGTCATCATCATATCTGCCTACTGCGCACCTCCTCATATCCGGATGACGTCATCATCATGTTTGCAAATATCAGGAGGTCTCTTCAAGATGATCAGTTGTTTAGAAATATGACCCCCGCGGACCTTGATGACGTCATCATCATGTTAACATCATCATGATATTCGGAAGACAACCGGATATTTGGAAATATCCTCCTGACGTTCAAATATCAGGTTGCACTGTAGCTCCACTATAAGATCGGGGCGATAACTGAATATGATGATGCTGCTTGAAAAGATCACCCCCAGTAGATAACGCGCGAAGCCGGCAGGCGGATATCTCCTTGATATCAACATCATCATGATGCTCGAGCAAACATATATCCGGGTGATATGAAAATATCACCCCTTCCTTCGAGAATATCATGATGCAGATAGGCAGAAAGAAAAATATCACCCTGATATACGGATGACGTCAGCATCATCAGGATGTCAAAACAACGAACAAGAAGTGATACAACATCATCAGGATGATATTGACCAAGATCATCCTGACGTTCAAAATATGATGACCCTAGTGAATATCGGGTCGCACTTAGAACTCTTCAACAACATCATCAGGATGATATTAACCAAGATCACCCGATGATAAAAATATCACCCCGGCGAAATATCATGAAGGCAGAAAATATGATGACCTCCGCAAGCAGCAGGATGATAACTGGAAATATGATGATGATGACGACCCTTAGGAAAAAACAAGTTAGGTCGAACACTTAGAGAATAACCCCTTCAGGACATCGGGGCAACATCGTCATCATGTCTGGGCAAGGTGATATTCGGAAGATCACCGGATACTTGAAGAATCACCCCCGCAAGCAACTGAGGGCGCACTGTAGCTCACCAGTATCATCAGGATAATAAGCAAACATCACCCGACAGTTGAAATATGATGATGACGATGAGAAAAACAAGTCGACGAAGAACATGCTGATGAAGATCATCATCGAAGACAAGATGATGATGACGACCTCCTCCTCAGAAAGATATGATGCTGCAGCTGAAAAACGCTGAGGAGGTCCAACACTTAGAAAAATTGGGCAAGAAGATGAAGGCTTCAGATGAAGAAACCTCCTGATCATGACAAATCAACCCCAGGTCAAAATAAGTGCTAACAAGTCCCTCAATCAAAAATCATGATTTTAAGTAATTCATCTCTTATTAATCTTAATTAGAACAATCTTGTTAATCTACTTTGGTGCAGTCATCAGGACAATGGAATAAGAAGGAAGGAAAAAGAGGAGTAAAAAGGTGTATTTCATGGGTGCTACCTGGCACTCATCATCCCCCCGTACTTAAAGGTTAGCAGGTCCTCCTACACTTCACAATCTGGACTTATTCAGGTGGAATATTCTATCAGTCAAGTTGTAGTCCTTTGCATAAGTAGTCCAAGTGTACGGTCTGTATTACCATTTCCTCTAAACTGATCAACCTGCTTCATCCATTCCTACAATTTATCATCTTCCATTTGTTCAACCCAGATAGGTAGTGGCTCAATGATGAGAGGAGGTCTGAACTGGCCACCTATCCACTCCTATTGGTATTTATCCATCATTTTGGACACTAACTTGGCCTTCCTCATAAACAACCTAAGGTTGGTAGGGGACAACACTTCCCTCATTTTCTGTTCTGCAGTTAAAATATTCCACCTTTTCTTTGCCACTGGAAGCATTTGATTAGATAAATTGTTCATGAGGAGACCAAAATCAATGGAGCATTCCTATAGATGTTTTAGATATAAAGGCAAAAGCTTGGTCTTACTGTCTGGGTGGTAAATGTATGCCCTAAACTGGATCTTAAAAGCATTGGGATTTGGACATTCTTTTCTGATAAAAGACTTGTTTATGCATCCTTCTTTAGATAGGCCTCCATCCTTTCATTCCAAATCTGATGGTTTCTCATCAGTGACATGAATGCCCTGAGTTGACATTCCCCTACATAATAGTTGATAATGAAGGTAATATCATCAATGTAGAAACTATGCAAATACAACTCACATAGAAAATCTTTGTCCTCATCATAACTTCTCATGTATGCTTCCATGAACCCTACCCCTGTTTCTGCATCCTCAGTCAAATCAGATAGAACCAAAGACATTTTTCTCTGTAGGACTCTTTCTTGTAGAAACAGAGCATAACTTCCACTTGGGGGTCTGCAAGATAGGATCTCAGATGAAATGGAAGTTACCTGAAAGACTTTTTCTTCCAAAGTTTGTACTCTTTTTGACATGGCAGTTACTGCCCTTTGTAGTTGCAACATAGGTTTAGAAGCCTCATATTCCTTACATCTTTTTTCCCAATGGAATAGGGTTCTAGGAATATCTATTGGAATTGGGCCTTAAGTATGGATCTATTTGCACCCCCTATTCCATGGTTGCCCTTGGGCCAATCAACTCCTGAATGTACTCTTCTTGATCATCTATCTTATTGTTGGCCCATGTTAATTGTTTGGCTTGGCTTTGTACTTTATCAACAAGTGTTGTAATTATTGTGATACTATTGTCTCGAGCTTTTGTAAGATCAACAATATTTTGTGTTGCCTCTACCTCCTTTGCCTTGATGCTCTGGGCTGCCTCTGCCTCTTTTTCTCTCAATTTTGCCTCTTTCTCCTGAATTATTTTCTGTTTATTCTGGAGCTCTGCTTGCAGTCCTTCAATCACCTATTTTTGCTCTATTTCTTTTTCTCCCATGAACTTCTTGAGGTTAGTAATGATTAGGTTCTTTCCCCATAATAATCTCTTCAGATTATCTATCTCCTCTAACATCTGTTGTTCCCTTGAAATCTCAATATCCTCCTGATCAGAGGGGTGAGAATAAGTTCCTGTTTCAGTTTGTTCCTCCTTAAGGTTTTCCACAACTTTTTTCTCTTCACTGCTAGCTGCATCCACTTGCCTTGCTTCAACTTCCCCTACAGTCCCCTTGTCATGATCTTCCTCTTGATCCCTTTCTGCAATTATTGGTGTTGATGAAGGCCCAGCCTCATGTACAGAAGTTCTGAAACCCAAGAGAACTTCAGCCAGGAGAGCAGTATCTTTTTTAGCTTGGGTAAGTTACCTTTTTCTCTTGCTTCTCCGTAGCACAGGTGGAGTAGGTGCCTCTGTAGCAGCCATATTATCCTCAAAATCTAAGGAAATAGTAAAAGTGTCTCTCTGCTATGTCTCCGGAGCAAGGGAATGTTGTGAAGTTGGACTATGGGAATCTAGATGAACAGATGGTTCTGGGGAAACTTCTCTTTATTTCTTCTTTCGTACTAGAGGAATTTCATCTGAATCATGAGATGCTTCCTTAGCCGAGTAGTGTATTGTGGAATTAGTTTTCTTTGAAGTTGTTTTTGTTTTCTGACCCTGCCTTGTCTTCTTCTTTTGCTTCTTGGGGTCAAAAGTCTAGGTGGAGGTCTGCTCGATGATAATTGTTTCCCCTATTTGTTTAACTGGAGTAGACTCCTCAGCCAAGGTCATCTTCCACCTTGCTGAGCAGGTCAAATATGGGGTTTGTTCTATAACAGGTTCCACAATTTCTTTCCCTTTCCTCTTTCTGCCAGAAACAAGGGTAGCAGATGAAGTTGCTTCCAGTGAGGGCTTTTGACCTTTACCTCTCTTAGTAGTTGGAGAGGAAGTTGAAGACTCTGCCTCCTCTTCCTGATGGGTAGAGGAAGCCTCTTCTATTCTCTGTGCCCTCTTTGGTGTTCCATGTGGTTTATTGTCTAAAAATGTTTGCCATAATGTTTCCCCATCAGCTTGAGACAAAAAGTGATGTTTTACAATCAGAAAAATGAGGCCATGGTGTTTCATAGGACCTTTCCCTTGTTGATATTTGTCTGCAGATGATTTAATTGCAGAGTATAGAAATTTTGGAAGGTTTATGCTAAATTCTGGGTGTACATTTCCATGCCTCAGAAAAATTAACATTTTCATTATTGGTCCTAGAACTATGGAAAACTGGCCTTCGCATGTAAAGTATTTCATCAACCATAATGCTACATACCACTAGGGGTTTGGAAGTGAAGACCTAACAATTCCTTTAAGCTCATTTTTTCTTAAATGTAATTGTATTACAGGTTCACCTTCCCCAAAGAAATTTTTAATTAAATTAGCATATAGGGTTTTCAAATGGTAAAACCTCTCATCTTGTTATGGCAATCCGAACATATGACTGATGATGGTGGCAGAGATATTGACCTGAACCCCTCTGATAGTTGTTTGATTATCTCTTAGGTTTCATAGGAAGTCATCAACAATATCCTCTTGAAAACCTTCAAATTTTTCTAGGAACTCTAACCACCCTGCATTCCTTAGAATGTCTGCCACAGCTTCATCCTTCAGTAGGTCTGATATATTCTCTGGCTCTGATTTCTTCTTGACACCCATCTCTCTATCCTATTCCACCCTCTATAGCTAAAATTCTTGCTGCTTCTCTCTGTAGTCTATTTTTCTTTTTACTCTGGAGGACTATGTCAGTAGACCTGAATTTTACAACCAAAGATTCTTAGAGAAATTTTGCAAGTTTGAGTAAAGGTTGATCTATTGTTTTGTTTTACTGCTCATATTTTGGGAAAGGAGGTTGAAAGTGGTTTAGCGTGCTTATGTAGTAATAATTACAACAAAGTGATGGGACACTCCGTAGATAGGTCGACAATGTGGCAAAAATGGCGGCATGCATGAGATGAAAAGGGAAATAATGGCAGGGAGATGTGACACAATAACGGCACCCAAAAATAGAATTGACAAGATAGTTACTAATTAAATTAATTAAAGAGAATTACCTGAATCAATCTTAATGATGACGATATGATGTACTTAGCTGCAAGACTGCGACTTTGATGCGACTTGATGTGACTAGGCACATGAGAAGCACCTGCGAGGGTTTGAAATGGTGTTAGCATCCCTAACGTCACATATTCTATAATTATTCCCACTGAGTGGTCTAGGAATGCCATGTTGTCAAGTGATGTCAGTGCAGCGATTCATGATGGCTTTTTCGATTGCTGACGACATGCATGCTAACATCATCTTTGTTTTTATCATAAAGTGGAGGATGAGTCATGCTGACCTCATCAAGTGACATCTCCACTTAATTACCTGGAGAGGTGGGTTCCCTCCTTATTTATTCTATTTAAGAATGGCTCTTTCTTGGTGGAGCGCTGAAGGTGCTCCCAGTTCGTGAGCGCCGAAGGTGCTCCAAGTTTGTGAAGCACCAAAGGTGCTCCTAATGTGTGAGCGCCAGAGGTGTGTTTGAGTAACTCTTGGCACCTGGTTACCTCCGTAGCTTGATTATTCCTATCTGGAAAGAAGAAGGGAACTACCATTTACTGGTTTTCAATCCCCTTGTACAAGAAAGACAACCATTTACTGGTTTTCCATCTCTCTCATTTTTTTTCTCTTTTTTCTTTTCTTTTTTTTTCTCTCTTTTTTTTAAGAAGGCTGCCATTTCTTGGTTTTCAACCTTCTCTTTTTTTTTTTCCAGTCCAAATCTATGACAGAAGATGTGTCCTTTGTAACCAAGCACAAATATTTGATGAATTCTTCCTTAGTTGATGGCCTTTTATAGAGTCTAATTATGTGGCCATTCACTAAGAATGTATATGTGCTTCCATCAATGGGTTCTAGCAAAACTGTTTCATTCTCAAAAGCTTCCCTTATTTGATAAGGACCCATCCAATGATTTTGTAGCTTTCCTTTGAACTCCTTGAACTTAGAATCAATAGGAGAACCCAATCACCTTGCTGAAATGTCCTCCTTTTGATGTGCTAGTCATGCCATTGCTTCCTTTGATATTGAACAAGTTCTGTTTGCTATATGGCCTCTATACGGATTTCATCCAACTCATTGAGCTGAAGAATCCTATTCTGTTGTGCTATAGACAATGGTAGACTGATATCTAATGAAGTTTTGAGTGTTTCCAGTTCAAATTCTATAGACAGGATGGGTTTCTTTCCATAAACCAATTCATATGGTGAGAATTTGGTTGTGGACTTCTAAGTGGTATTGAGGGGGCAAGAATGTGGAAGCAATATGTGGAATGTGGCTAAGTCTTTGTAAAAGGTCTCTCCACAAGGAATGATATGTTCTAGGGTACAATGAGCAGAAGTGAGAAGTTCTCTTCTTGAATCTTGGGCTAGCTCCATTATATCCTCATTAATAAGAATGTGGTTGATATCTTCCATTGTATAATAGTGGATTTCTTCTTCCAACTCACCCAAATGTTCTTTGATGGAAACCATAGATACTGAGGCACTATTTTCCATGTTATTTGGCTCATCTATCCATACTCTCCATTAATAATGTATTAAGGGTTTAGCTAGAGGATACAAAGATATTTTCTTCAAGTCTATCCCATTAGAAATGACCATATCCCTAGTTTGACAATCAATAGATGCTGCTATTGTAGCCAGCCATGGTCTTCTTGATATCAATGGATAAGCATTTGTCTGGTTTCTTGGGTCTAATATCAGGAAGTCTACTGGGAATTCCCATGATTCTATCACAACTGCAATATTAGTAATCAACCCTTTTGGAATAGCTACTGACTGGTCAGCAAGTTGAAGGATTATAGATGTGGATTTGATACCTGTTAGGGCTAATTTGTCCATTGTATGAACTGTCATTACATTTATTGCTGCTACCAAATCAACCAAAACATTTGAAATTTCTACCCCTGAGATGTAAACAATTATGACAGGATTTCCAGGATCTCCATATTTTGGGAGGATCATTTCTCCCATTAGGAGATCTACTACTTTTCCTTCCACCTGGATGGTGGAGGGAAAGTTCTTCTTTCTTCCCTGGGTCTTAACACAATGTTGTTTGATGAATTGGTTTAGTTCAGGTACATCTCTGATTGCTTGTAGGAGCAGAATTTCAATGTTCAGTTGCCTAATTTCTTGTAAAAGTTTTGATTCCAGGGTAGATTGGCCTTGTTTTTGTAATACCTTTTTCTAGGGAACATGTTATTTGAGTCGTTCTGGGTATGGTGCTATTTTTTCTATCTCCAGAGTTCTTATCAGAAATGTTTCCAAGGGTGTTCTCCAAAGTTATTCTTTTAGGAGGATCTCTAGAGTTATCCAAGGATGATTCTTTTAGCACTGTTTCGATAGTAATCTCCTCTGGAAGCTGAGTGGATGGATTTTCAGGTTCCTCATCATTGGTTACTTCAACTATAGTTGGAGGAGACGGTCTTGGAAGTGCTTTCCCAGAACGTAGCTAGAGATTATTGGAATATATAACATTAATACCAGCCATGTTTTCTTGTTCTGTCATGTAAACAGCTACTCCCTGCTTATTCTGTGGGTTTGGTATAGGTTGAGCTGGTAAGGGTGGTTGGTTAACTGGTTCGTTTTGTGACTGACCTTGTGTGTTGGGGGGTCTAGTTAGCAATGCTTATTGTTGAGGTTGGAAATGTCTAGGTTGTCCCTAGTATTGTTGATTATATCCTTGTTGAGGACTCCAATGAGGCTGCATGTTTTGTGATCCAAACTGTTGTGGCCATTGTTGATTCCCCTAGGGCTGATTTTGCCAATGTTGGTTCTGCCATTGTTGGTTTGGCCAATCTTGTGGTCCCCAAGGAGGATTATTCTGAGGCCCATGCCAAGTTGGATTCCATTAATTATTTCCCCAATTAGAAGGACCCCTATAAGAAGCTTGGTTTGGATACTGATTATAAGGAAAATTCCTAGCTTATTTTTGTCCTACATAGTTCAACTCCTCCTCTATAATGGCATTCTTTTTACTTAGCCTTTTTAAGGCTAGGAGCTGATCACACCAACTGGTAGGATGTTCCGTGTCACAGATTTGACAGATTTCTAATTTATCCAAAGGGTATTCTGTCAACAGATGTTTGTTTCTACACCTAGGACAATAGATGGAGAGTGGTTCAGTTGTTCTGTCTTGATCATTTGCTCTAGTTTTTTCCTGAATCCCATTTAATGTGGTATTCAGTTGGGCTAGAATATCTGTTTTAAAATTTGCAATTTCCTCCATTAACTGTCCTATTTCATTCTTCCCTTTGAAAGATTTGGGTGTTCTCACTCCATCTTGGGTTTTGGAATAGTTCTTGCAAAGTTCTTCTATAGTAGGCATATCCATTTTGTTGATATTCCCTTTTCCCATCAGATCCAGTGCTTGTTTTGATTCTTTGTCTATTCCTATTACAAACAGGGTTCTGACCAAAGAGTGATTTACAGGGTTGCCATACCTTCTCAAAGCAAAGTTGAACCTATCCACATAATCCTCTAAGGTCTCTTCCTCTCTCTGTTTAATTTTGAATAATTCCTCATTTTTATCACTGACTCTACAGTAGTCCTGGTATTTTCCCAAGAATTTTGTCTCCATTTGATCCTAGGAATGGATGGAGTTTTGGGGAAAACCCATAAACCATCTCATTACAGAATCCTTCAAGGTTGAGGGAAACAGTTTGAGTTTTTGATTATCTGATCCATAATCATAAGTCTGGCATACCATTTTGAATTCAAACAAAAATTGATCTGGATCCTCAAAAGCAAGACCCCTAAAATTTGGCAAATGGGCAGGTGAAATATTTTTCATAGGGGCGCTATCTCTAGCAGCTAGAACGTGAAAGGAAGCTAGGTGTGCGAAAATCGCTTCCTACACTAATCTAATGAGAGGAGGGCTATGCAAATTCAATTTAATCTTTACAATTACAGCAACATGAAACATATAACAAAGATATTACAACACTACACATAGAAACAAAAAGAAGACAGAAGAAGAGAGACAAGATATAATGTGGGGAAAACCCTTATCGGGTGAAAAACCCCACACTCAAAAACATGCACAATGTATTATCAAAACTGAATATGGTTTACAGTACACTTGCAATGCAAGCTCTCAATAGTCTTTGACACTCGTGTCTGGAGTCAATCCAGCAGCATAACAGGACCTGTCAATCACATAATACAACTCCTCCTCAAAGCACCTGTTTATATAGAAAATGTAAGGCAAAATAGCCTCTATCTTGGAATGGGCATCCAACTTGGCCTCATGGCCCAAAACCCATGCCTATGGACACTTGGTCAACATTGTAAGATGTATTTGACACTTGTCCACACACCCCATCCCAAAGAGGTCGCCTATTTCCAAAGTGGGCTATGACAGATGCTCTGATGACTCTTACGACTGTCATAGAATCTATCATAGCTGTCATAGCTTACAATTGTAAGAGAATCTGTCATACACAGGCTATAAATAGTATATTCTCTTACAACATGTCATAGTCCACCTTGGGGCATCCAAAGATGCCTTTTTCAAATATGCTTCTCGACACATGTCTTCACCTGTCTTACAAACTTCTATTTTTGACTTACATGTCATAACTTTGTCATAGGAATCTGTCATAACTGTTTCGGTCAACATTCCCTTACACAACATCCAAGATGCCGACACATGGAAAAATATTCCTACCACTAAGTGGGATGCCTATCTCCTCATGTGAGGACAAAATTACATGCGGTCATATGCCATGTAGGATGACACATCACCGTGCCAACTCCCACAATATGACAACATAGGATTTGCATCCAAATTATACAATAGGTAATAAATAATTAAATACAATAAAATAATACAAGGAATTAGCAAGGTTGAGACACCTTAATTCCCAACATTCTCCCACTTGTCGAACACCTTGTAAGAGCTAATACAATAACATGATTTAACTGCTATAGGCCGAGAGGCCCATAGACTCTGAACACCATCTGAACTTCTCTATCCCCACTGGCTTCATCAATGCATCTGTAACATTTTTCAAAGTATCTACCTTCTCCAAATTTACCTTCCCATCCTCTCCCATGTCTTGCATGAAGTGAAATTGTACATCAATATGCTTTGTTCTGGCATGGAAAGTTGGATTCTTTGTAAGACAAATCACATTCTGATTGTCACAACAAATTGTAGTCTATCCTACATCAACACCAATATATGAACACAATCTCTTAAGCCAAATGGCTTCCTTACAAGCATGAGTTGCTGCCATGTACTTAGCTTCTATCATGGACAAAGCAACCACAGGTTGTCGCTTACTCATCCAACTAATAGCACCACCAAACAATGTAAACACATAAGCACTGGTGGATCTCTTGCTATCAATGTCACCTGCTCAATCTAAATCCACAAATCCATGAATATCAACAGAATGCGGAGGTCCTGTAACATTACCATGATAGCATATGGAATACTCAGAAGTACCCCTCAAATATCTGAACACTCGCTTAACTGCATCCCAATGTAACCGTCCAGGATTAGCCATAAATTGACTAAGGACTCCCACTAGTTGGGCAATGTCTGGTCTTGTGCAGACCATAGCATACATCAAACTACCAATAGCACTAGCATAAGGTACTCTGCTCATGTCCTCCACCTCACTAGGAGATTTTGGACAATCACTAACAGACAACTTTGTCCCCAAAGAAGTAGGAACACACAATGGTCTACAATCTTCCATGCTGAACCTATCCAACATGGTCTTCACATACTTACTCTAGCTTAACCAAAGTTTTATGTTAGTTTTGTCTCTTCTGATTTCCATTCCAAGAATGTACCTGGCTGCCCCTAAATCTTTCATTTCAAATTGTGCTGCCAACTGAGACTTAAAATCAGAAATCATATTCTTACCCTTCCCAATGAGCAACATATCATCAACATATAATGCAATAATGAGAATACAATCACCATCATACTTATAATACACACAGTGATCTAATTTCGATCTCACAAATCTAATTGATAACACAAAGGCATCAAACTTCAAGTACCACATCCTAGGAAACTATTTCAATACATATAAAGACTTCTTTAACTTGCAAACCAAATTTTCTTTACCTTTCACCATGTAATGCTCTGGCTGTGACATGCAAATCTCTTCCTCCAAATCACCATGAAGGAAAGTTGTCTTCACATCCATATGCTCCACCTCTAAGTCATAAGCTGCTGCAAGAGATAATAGGAATCAAATGGATGTCAACTTCGCAATGGGAGAGAAGGTCTCACCATAATCTATACCCTCCACTTGTGAATACCCCTTTGCAACCAATCTGGCCTTATATTTCTCAATATTGCCATCTACACCAAATTTCTTCTTGAACCCCATTTGCATCCAACGGGTTTCCATCTAGGAGGCAAAGGCACCAAGTCCCAAGTTTGATTCTTTTCCAAAGAAGCCATCTCATCCTCCATGGCCTCCTTCCAAGAACCTGCATCTTTCATATCCATAGACTCTGACGCAGTTCTAGGTTCATCACTGTTAGTAAGTAAAGTAAAAGCACAACTAGAATCAAGCAATGTATAACCAAACCTCTCAGGTTGCTTCCTGATTCGTGTGGACCTCCTCAAAGGCTGAGGTGGAGGTTCTACTTCATCTTTTGAACTTTCAAAGCTGCTAGAGCTCTCCTCATTTTCAGTTCCAACATTGTCGTTCTGTTCAGTCTTCTCAGGGGTAGGAGGAAACTGAACAACATCCTCTTTCTTTTTTTTTTCTTCTGGCTGTAAAATAGTGGAAGAAGGTGTTAGCTCTCTGAAGATGACACTTCTGCTGTACAACACTTTTTTAGCCATAGGATCCCAAAGCTTGTATCCTTTCACACTGACACCATAGCCAATGAAGATACACTTAACAACCTTGTTCTCTAATTTTGACCGCTTCTCCCTAGGCACATGTGCATATGCCTCACAACCAAAAACATGAAGATGCCTTATTGAAGGCTTTCTACCAGACCACACCTCCATGGGTGTCTTACCAACAAGAGCTGATGTAGGATATTTGTTTACCAGATAGCAAGCAGTGGCAAGAGCTTTAGCCCAAAACTTTTGTTCTAGGCCAACTCCTAGCCTTCTCCATTAGTGTCCTGTTCATCCTCTCTGCAACTCCATTTTTCTGCGGGGTAGATGGAGTTGTCTTATGTCTTTCAATCCCAAGTTCCTTGCAATATTTATTGAATTTTGTAGAACAAAACTCACCACCGTTGTTAGTTCTCAAACATTTAATCCTTTTACCAGTCTAATTTTCAGCAAAGGCTTTAAACTTCTTAAACTTACTATAGACTTCAGATTTGCTTCTGAGAAAATAAATCCATGTCCTTCTACTGTAGTCATCTATGAAAGATACAAAATATACAAATTTTGATAACGAAGGAACATTAACAGGACCAAATACATCAGAATGAACAAGGTCCAACACACTAGAAAACTTATGAGAACTCAAATAAAATTGAACACAATTTTTTTTTCAATATATGCAATGTTCTCAAAAGTTGAACTCAAGATTACAATCATCTAACCCCTTAATGAGGTTTTTATTTTTCAGGGTTCTAAGACCCTTCTCACCAATGTGGCCAAATCTCTTATGCCATAACATTATCTTTTCAGCAAGAAGCTTAACTTCCAAAGCATGAATACAACCATCAAGACTAGATACAACAGATTTATTCACTGCTAGTTCAGATGGTGGGGATGAAGTGACTACTACCCTCTTCCTTGAGTCAGAAGAACTATTGCATTGTGAAATGCATAACTCCAGCTAAAACAGAGTACCTCTCCTAGTACCCTTAGCAAGCACCATAGCTCCTCTAGTCATCTTGCATCCTTCTTTCGAAAAGACAACCTGCACACCTGCATCATTCAACATACTTACAGAAAGCAGGTTTCGTGCTAAGCCTGGGATGTGCATAACCCCAGAGATCCCCTTCACTCATCCATCAGGGAATCGGATAGAGACTCTTCCATGACCAACAGTCTTCAATTGAGACTCATCACCCAAGTACACCCTTCCACCATCGAACTCCTCATACTTAGTAAACTAGTCTCGATGTGAGGTCATATGGAATGATGCACTAGAATCAATCAACCACACATAATCAGATGCATGGGTGGCTAGGGCTACAATGAAGGCATCACCATCATCTTGTGACTTGTCAGAATCTGAATCAAGAACTTTCTTCTTCTTTTTCTTCTCCTCTTTGCATTCTTTTCAGAAATGCCCAGTTTTGCCACAGTTCCAACAAAGAGCCTTGGACTTTCCAGGAGATTTGGATCTCCCACGGGATTTGGATCTACCCTTCTCAGCTTTCTTATCCTTATTTTTCCCTTTCTCTTTGGGTCTTCCACGAACTGCAAGAGCCTCTTTGGTTATCTCAGAAGACTTTCTCTGCATCTCTTCAGATAACAACGAAGATACCACTTCATCCATTGTGAAAGTGGATGTGGTTCTTCCAATAGCCATCACAAGATGATCCCACGAGTTTGACAAAGAACAAAGCAAGGTCATGCAACGATCCTCCTCCTCCATCTTCACACTAACTGATGTCAATTGAGCAATCAACATGTTAAAGGCATTCAGGTGATCTGCAATAGATCCTCCATCCTCCATCTTTAGAGAATACAGCTTCTTTCTTAGGAAAAGTTTGTTCACCAGGGATTTAGCCTGATAAACATCACCCAATGTCTTCCAAAGGTCTTTTGTGCTCTTCTCCTCATGGACATTCAACAAGACAGAATCAGCTAGACTAAGTCTTATGAGACCCTTAGCCTTTTGATCTTTGAGATCCCAATCAGCTTGTGCCATAGCAGTTGGTTTTACACTAGATACAGTCTCCCATAGGTCACAATCAACAAGCATGTCTTCCATCTTGAGCTTCCACAGCTCAAAATTAGTGCCATTAAATTTCTCCACCTCTATCCTTCTAGATGTGCTTGCCATCTCCTTGCTGCAATAAGATTTAGAATACTTTGCACATACTCCCGCTCAACTTAAGATCAGCTCAAAAAACCCCTACCCAACAACTAGGACCAAAGGTGATCAAGCTTTGATACCAACTGAAAGGAAGCTAGGTGTGCGGAAATCGCTTCCTACACTAATCTAATGAGGAGGGCTATGCAAATTCAATTTAATCTTTACAACTACAGCAACATGAAACATATAATAAAGATATTGTAGCAATACACATAGAACTAGAAAGAAGACAGAAGAAGAGAGACAAGATATAACGTGGGGAAAACCCTTATCGGGTGAAAAACCCCACACTCAAAAACCTACACAATGTATTATCAAAACTAAATATGGTTTACAATACACTTGCAATGCAAGCTCTCAATAGTCTTTGACACTCGTGTCTAGAGTCAATCCCACAGCATAACAGTACCTGTCAATCACATAATACAACTCCTCAAAGCACATGTTTATATAGAAAATACAAGGCAAAATAGCCTCCATCTTGGAATGGGCATCCAACTTGGCCTCATGGCCCAAAACCCACACCTATGGACACTTGGTCAACATTGTGAGATGTATCTGACACGTCCACACACCCCATCCCAAAGAGTTCACCTATTTCCAAAGTGGGCTATGACAGATGCTCTTACGACTCTTACGACCATCATAGAATCTGTCACAGCTGTCATAACTTACAGCTATAAGAGAATCTGTCATATACATGCTATAAATAGCATATTCTCTTACAACATGTCATAGTCCACCTTGGGGCACCCAAAGATGCCTTTTTCAAAGATGCTTCTCGACACATGTCTTCACCTATCTTACAAGCTTCTATTTCTGACTCTTACATGTCATAACTTTGTCATAGGAATCCGTTATAACCATTTCGGTCAACATTCCCTTACACAACATCCAAGATGCTGACAAATGTAAAAATATTCCTACCACTAAGTGGGATGCCTATCTCCTTATGTGAGGACAAAATTACATGTGGTCATATGCCATGTAGGATGACGCATCACTGTGCAAACTCCCACAATATGACAACATAGGATTTGCATGCAAATTATACAATAGGCAAAATTATAAATAAATACAATAAATAATACAAGGAATTACCAAGGTTGAGACACCTTAATTCCCAACAGAACAATGGGATATGAGAAGATTCTTGGAGTTTGATTATCCTCATCTTCATGACTATCATGATTATCATCCATGTTTGATACTGGTGGAGGTTCTGAAGAATTAGTTTATAAGGAATTAGTTCCTATCAAAGGATCTGCCTAGAATTTCTATTGCAATTCTTGGATATAGTCAGTGAGTGGAAGATTTGGGGGATTTAAGGGATTATTGAATTGAGGTGCAACTTCCAAGGTAGGTTCTAGGTGTCTCTCTTCAACAAGATCTTGTGCCACCCCACTGCTTTCTCCTATAGTTTGTTGACGGGGTGTCTATTTTATGTATCTTCCTTTTGAATTCCTAGCTCTAACCATACAGATTCAATCTATCCTAAAACTATTTAACTAAATTTCCTAATTAACACAGAGGTCCCTAGTAATGGCACCAAAAATGACAAGGGTCATTGGTCCTTGGCATTGAATCATATTTTCATGTGTCAAATCCAAGGCTGTGTCCTTGGCTGTCTACAATTAGGAATCCTATAGTTGCCAGTTTATCTAACTAACTCTAATGATCTCTACTGATTGAAGAAACTACTGCTACTGATCTATCTGCTATGAAAATGAATTCTAGGAATATTGAAAACAAAGCTGAAACAATGAATTGTTAATGCAGATCTATACTATTCCATTCAATTGAAACATACATTTATCTAAGGGAAAACAATATCTATTTCTTTAAGCAGAATCTGAAATAGAACAGTAAATAACATAATCTGAAATAAAATAATAAACAACAATACTAGCCTTCTGCCTTGGTGGTGGGGAGTGTGCCCTTGCTCCACACCCTTAGGGATGAAGACCAAAGCAATGAATCAACACAAGAAGATAATATCAGAATTTACTTCCAATCCAATTCCATCAGCTTTTGTATTCAGAAAAATGTTTATATCAAAATGAGATTACCATAACAATAATTCACTACCCCCTTTCTGCTGCTACTTTGTAAGTTTATATCTAATCCAGAGATGAGATATCACTTACCCTAACTACTAGTTCATCTATGAGATAGTACCAATCTCTTATTCTACTAACTATTTAACTACAAAGTAAACATTTATGCAATTAAAATAGATTTAGTGGAACAACAGTCTCACTAAACCTGAGTCTTAGTTTCAAATACAACTGGGCAACGAGGCCCTGAAATATAGGTACTTAATTAGTTTATCAAGAACTCATGCAAAATCAAAAAGAAAGATAAAAATTCTAGCAGTTAACTACAGTCTTCATCCAATTACTTAGGTGCTGATTGAGCAATATTTGGAGCACCCCAATTACCACTGGAAGTGTTGATTGGCAGCACGCTGGAAATCTGCATCTATGTTGAGGAGACTCTAGAGGTATGTAATTCTATCTACAGCTCTAGAGATATGCTTTATGACCTTCTATTTAGCTCCAGAGATATGCCTTTGACTTTAGTCCAGCTTCGGAGATGATTCTCCCCCTTTATCTCAAAATCTCTCCAATCATATTGGAAAATATTGGAGACTGGTGCAGTATCCATCTGTCAGCTCTGGAGATTATTAGGACCACCTCCGGAGATGACCAAAATTGTCTTTGCCTGAACATCTGCACCTGTAGATTCAAAAAGAGATAATTTTTGCATATTTCCATTAATTCAGTGCACATTAGTCCCTCAATCAGAAATCATGATTTTAAGTAATTCATCTCTTATTAATCTTAATTAGAACAATCTTGTTAATCTACTTTGGTGCAATCATCAAGACAATGGAATAAGAAGGAAGGAAAAAGAGGGGTAAAAAGGTGTATTTCATGGGTGCTACCTGGCACTCATCAATCTCCTAGGAGGAGATGTTAGATGTTAGATCATGATGTCATGTTTGGGTTTCTGATTATGCATTTTGAGCATTGTCATTGGTTTTGATTGATTCTCTTGGTATTGAGTACATTGGTTATGTACTTGGGAGATTCATGATAGTGTGTTATTGCATTTAGAGTTGAGCATAGTTTGATCGATAGGAGATGCTCATGTATACTTGGAGACTTGGGTGAGGCTAGAGTTTCTTTTGGGATTAGAGACATTTTTTGAGATGGTTACTCATTAGAGGTTTTATCAGAAAGAGCGAGGAGCCTACACCTAGATATGGACATGAGTTCATGGACCTTAGAGGAGATTGTTCTTAAAGAGAGTCATTATGGCTTGGTGTATCATGGAGGAGCATTCTCATTCCCCACTCTTGGTCTACTCAACAGTTTATCATCTAAGAGATATTGCCTATCCTTTAGATGAATTTATTTTATGCTATAGCTTCTCATGGATATGGATATTGAGCTTTGTGTATTAGTTATGGAGGGTTCATTTGAGAGATGTTAGCATGTTTATCTCCTCATGCATATGGTTTATGCTTTATCTTCTTATGCTTATGGATCTTGAGCTATGTTATTGGTTTTGGAGGATTCATTTAAGGGATATTGGCATGGTTATCTCCTTGTGAATTTGAGTTTTGGTTTACGATATTGTTTATGAGGATTTAGGAGATGTGATTGGGCTTACTCCTAGTTGTTGGGAATTAAGGTGTCTTAACCTTGGTAAATTCCTTGTATTATTTCATTATAACTATTTATTTATTGCCTATTGTATAATTAGGATGCAAATCCTATGTTGTCATTTTGTGGGACTTAGCACGGTGATGTGTCATCCTACATGGAAGATAACCACATGTATTTTTGTCCTCACATGAGGAGATAGGCATCCCACTTAGTGGTAGGAATATTTTGCCATGTGTTGGCATCTTGGATAGTGTGTAAGGAATACTAACCGAAACGGTCATGACATATTCCTATGACAGTTCTATGATGCGTAAGAGTTGTAAATGGAAGATTCTATGACAAGTGAAGACATGTGTCGAGAAGCATCTTTGAAAAAGGCATCTTTGGGCACCCCAAGGAGGGTTATGACATGTTGTAAGAGAATATGCTATTTATAGCTTGTGTATGAAAAATTCTCTTACAACTGTAAGATATGACAGCTATGCCAGATTCTATGACGGTTGTAAGTGTCGTACAAGTATTTGTCATTGCCCAACTTGGGAATAGGCGACATCTTTGGGATGGGGTGAGTTGACAAGTGTTAGGAACATCTTATAGTGTTGGACAAGTGTCCATAGGTGTAGGTTTTGGGCCATGAGGCCATGTTGGACACCCATCCCAAGATAGAGCCATTTTTGCCTTGTATTTTCTATATAAACAGGTGCTTTGGAGAGATGTATTTTGTGATTGATAGGTACTATAATGCTTCCAGATTATCTCCAGATACAAGTGTCAAAGACTCTTGAGAGCTTGAATTGCAATTGTATTGTAAACCATTATAGTTTTGATAATACATTGTGTAGGTTTTGGAGTGGGGTTTTTCTCTCGAAAGGGTTCTCCCCACGTATATCTTGTCTCTCTCTCTTCTTCTATCTCACATTCTTGTGTATGTGTTTGCTGCAATATCTCTGTTGTTGGGTTAATAACACTGTAATTGTAAATATTTTAAAGAATTTGCACTCATCTCTCCTCATTAGATTAGTGTAGGAAGTGATTTCCGCACACCTAGCTTCCTTTAAGTTGGTATCAGAGCTTGATCACCTTTGGTCCTAGTTGTTGGGTAGGGGTTTTTTGAGCTAATATTAGGTTGTGTGGGATCTCCATGTAGAGTATTCTATAATCTTATTGCAGGAAAAGAGATGGTAGGCACATTCAGAAGATTAGAGGTGGAGAAATTCAATGGCACAAATTTTGAGTTATGGAAACTTAAGATGGAAGACATGCTTGTTGATCGTGACCTATGGGAAACCGTATCCAGTGTAAAACCAACCGCAATGGCACAAGCCAATTGGGATCTCAAAGATCAAAAGGCTAAGGGTCTCATAAGACTCAGTCTAGCTGATTCTGTCCTGTTGAATGTCCATGAGGAGAAGACCACGAAAGACCTTTGGAAGAAGCTAGGTGATGTTTATTAGGCCAAGTCCTTGGTGAACAAGCTTTTTTGAGAAAGAAGTTGTATTCTCTGAGGATGGAGGATCAGTTGCAGATCACCTGAATGCTTTCAATATGTTAGTTGTACAATTGACATCCATTGGTGTGAAGATGGAGGAGGAGGATCGTTGTATGACCTTGCTTTGTTCCTTGCCGGACTCGTGGGATCATCTTGTTATGGCTATTAGAAGCACCACATCCACATTCAAAATGGATGATGTGGTATCTTCGTTGTTATCTGAAGAGATGGGGAGAAAGTCTTCTGAGGTAGCCAAAGAGGCTCTTGCGGTTCGTGGAAGACCCAAGGAGAAAGGGAAAAAGAAGGACAAGAAAGATGAGAAGGGTAGATCCAAATCTCCTAGAAAGTCTAAGGCTCTTTGTTGGAACTGTGGAAAAACTGGGCATTTCTGAAAGGAATGCAAAGAGGAAAAGAAAAAGAAGAAGAGGAATGCCCCAGATTCAGATTCTGACAAGTCACAAGATGATGGTGATGCCTTCATCACAACTCTGGCCACCCATGCATCTAATGACGTGTGGTTGATAGATTCTGGTGCATCATTCCACATGACCTCACATCGAAGTTGGTTCATGAAGTATGAAGAGTTTGATGGTGGAAGAGTGTACCTGGGTGAGGATTCTCATCTAAAGATTATTGGTCGTGGAAGAGTCTCAATCTAATTCCCTAATGGATGAGTGAAGGGGATCACTGGGGTTATGCACATCCCAGGCTTGGCACGGAACCTACTTTCTATAAGTATGTTGAATGATATAGGTGTGCAGGTTGTCTTTTCAAAGGATGGATGCAAGATGACTAGAAGATCTATGGTGCTTGAGAATGGTACTCAGAGAGGTACTCTGTTTCAGTTGGAGGCATGCACTTCACAGTGCAATAGTTCTTCTGACTCGAAGAAAAGAGCTGTAGTCACTTCATCCCCACCATCTGAACAAGCAGTGAAGAAATTTGTTGTAACAAATTCTGATGGTAGTGCACATGCTTTGGAAGTTAAACTTCCTACTGAGAAGACTATGTTATGGCATTTGAGATATGGCCATATTGGTGAGAAGGGTCCGCGAACCCTAAAAAATAAAAACCTTGTTGAGGGGTTAAATGATTGTAATCTCGAGTTTGACTTTTGCGAACATTCTGTATATGGAAAGTAAAACCATGTTTAGTTTTACTCTAGTTCTCACAAGTCTTCTGGTGTATTGGATCTTATTCATTCTGATGTGTTTGGTCTTGTTAATGTTCCTTCAATTTCCAAATCTATATATTTTGTATCTTTCATAAATGATTACAATAGAAGGACATGAGTTTATTTTCTCAGAAGCAAGACTGAAGTCTTTAGTCAGTTCAAAGAGTTTAAAGATTTTATTGAGAATCAAATTAGTAAAAATATTAAGTGTTTGAGAACTGATAATGGTGGTGAGTTTTGTTCAGTAGAGTACGATAAGTTCTATAAAGAGAAAGGGATTGAAAGACATAAGACAACTCCATATACCCCGCAGCAAAATGGAGTTGCAGAGAGGATGAACATGACACTAATGGAGAAGGCTAGGAGTATGCTTAGTGGAGCAAGCCTCAAACAAAGTTTTGGGCTGAAGTTGTAGCCACTACTTGCTATCTGGTTAACATATCTCCTACATCAGCTCTTATTGGTAAGACACCTATGGAGGTGTGGTCTGGTAAGAAACCTTCAGTTTGACATCTTTGTGTTTTTGGTTGTGAGGCATATGCACATGTGCCTAGGGAGAAACGGTCTAAATTGGAGAACAAGATTGTTAAGTGTATTTTCATTGGCTATGGTGTCGATGTGAAAGGATACAAGCTTTGGGATCCTATTGCTGAAAAAGTATTGTATAGAAGAAGTGTTATCTTCAAAGAGCTAACACCTTCTTCCGTTGTTTTACAACCAGAAAAGATAGAAAAGAAAGAGGATGTGGTTCAGTTTCCTTCTACCCTTGAGAAGACTAAACCGACAGAGCTTGTGAGACCTGATGATGAGGAGAGCTCTAGCAGCTTTGAAATCTCAAAAGAAGAAGTAGAACCTCAACCTCAGCCATTAAGGAGGTCTACACAAACAAGGAAGCAACCTGATAGGTTTGGTTATTCATTGCTTGATTCTAGTTGTGCTTTTGCTTTGCTTCCTAACACTGATGAGCCTAGAATCGTGAAAGAGGCTATGGGCATGAAAGATGCAGGTTCCTGGAAGGAGGCCATGGAGGATGAAATGGCTTCCTTGGAAAAGAATAAAACATGGGACTTGGTGCCTTTGCCTGAAGGAAGGAAACCTGTTGGATGTAAATGGGTGTTCAAGAAGAAATTCTGTGTAGATGGCAGTGTTGAAAAGTACAAGGCCAGACTGGTTGCGAAGGTGTACTCACAAGTGGAGGGAATTGATTATGGTGAAATTTTCTCTCCCATTGCAAAGATGACATCTATTCGGTTCCTGTTATCTCTTGTAGCAACTTATGACTTAGAGGTGGAGCAGATGGATGTGAAGACAACTTTCCTTCATGGTGATTTGGAGGAAGAGATCTACATGTCACAACTAGAGCATTGCATAGAGAAAGGTAAAGAAAATTTGGTTTGCAAGTTGAAAAAATCTTTGTATGGTTTGAAGTAGTCTCCTAGGATGTGGTACTTGAAGTTTGATGCCTTTATGTTGTCAATTGGATATCTGAGATCAAAATCAAATCATTGTGTGTATTATAAATTTGACAATGATCGCATTCTCATTATTGCATTGTATGTTGATGATATGTTGTTAATTGTGAATGGTAAGAATATGATTTCTAATTTGAAGTCTCAGTTGTCAGCACAGTTTGAGATAAAAAATCTAGGGGTAGCTAGGTGCATTCTGGGAATGGAAACTAGAAGAGACAGAGCTAACAGAAAACTTTGGTTAAGCCAGAGTAAGTATGTGAAGACCGTGTTGGATAGGTTCAACATGGTAGATTGTAGACCATTGTGTGTTCCTATTTCTTTAGGGACAAAGTTGTCTGTTAATGATTGTCCAAAATCTCCTAGTGAGGTGGAGGACATGAACAGAGTACCTTATGTTAGCGTTGTTGGCAATTTAATGTATGCGATGGTTTGCACAAGGCCAGACATTGCCCAAGTAGTGGGAGTCCTTAGTCGATATATGGCTAATCATGGATGGGTACATTGGGATGCAATTAAGAGAGTGTTCAGATATTTGAGGGGTACTTTTGAGTATTCCATATGTTATCATGGTAATGTTACAGGACCTCCGCATTTAGTTTGTATTCGTGGATTCTGTTTGGGTGGGTGACATTGATAGCAGGAGATCCACCAGTGCTTATGTGTTCACTATGTTCAGTGGTGCTATTAGTTGGATGAGTAAGCGACAACCTGTGGTTGCTTTGTCCATGACAAAAGATAAGTATATGGCAGAAACTCATGCTTGCAAGGAAGCCATTTGGCTTAAGAGATTGTGTTCAGATATTGGTGTTAATGCAGGACAGATTACGATTTGTTGTGACAATCAGAGTGCGATTTGCCTAGCAAAGAATCCAACTTTCCATGCCAGAACAAAGCATATTGATGTACATTTTCACTTCATGCGAGACATGGTAGAGGATGGGAAGGTGAATTTGGAGAAGGTAGACACTTTAAAGAATGTTGCGGATGCATTGATGAAACTAGTAGGCACAGAGAAGTTCAGATGGTGTTTAGAGTCTATGGGCCTCTTGGCCTATAGCAATTAAATCTTGTTAATTCCAGTGGCTCTTACAAGGTGTTTGACAAGTGGGAGAATGTTGGGAATTAAGGTGTATTAACCTTGGTAAATTCCTTGTATTATTTCATTGTATTTATTTATTTATTGCCTATTGTATAATTAGGATGCAAATCCTATGTTGTCATTTTGTAGGACTTGGCACAATGATGTGTCATCCTACATGGAAGATGACCACATGTAAATTTGTCCTCACATGAGGAGATAGGCGTCCCACTTAGTGGTAGGAATATTTTGCCATGTGTCAGCATCTTGGATAGTGTGTAAGAGAATATTGACTGAAACGGTCATGACATATTCCTATGACAGTTCTATGACGCGTAAGAGTCGTAAATGGAAGGATCTATGATAGGTGAAGACATGTGTCGAGAAGCATCTTTGAAAAAGGCATCTTTGGGTGCCCCAAAGAGGGTTATGACATGTTGTAGGATAATATGCTATTTATAGCCTGTGTATGATAGATTCTCTTACAGCTGTAAGATATGACAACTATGACGGATTCTATGACGATTGTAAGTGTCGTAAGAGTATTTGTCATTGCCCAACTTGGGAATAGGTGACCTCTTTGGGATGGGGTGGCTTGAAAAGTGTTAGGAACATCTTACAATGTTGGAAAGTGTCCATAGGCATGGGTTTTGGGCCATGAGGCCATGTTGGACACCCATCCCAAGATAGAGCCATTTTGCCTTGTATTTTTGATATAAATAGGTGCTTCAGAGAGGAGATGTATTATGTGATTGATAGGTACTGTTATGCTGCCAGATTGTCTCCAGATATGAGTGTCGAAGAATCCTGAGAGCTTATATTGCAAGTGTATTGTAAATCATTATAGTTTTGATAATACATTGTGTAGGTTTTGGAGTGTGGGTTTTTTCTCCCGAAAGAGTTTTGCCCACGTATATCTTGTCTCTCTCTTCTTCTGTCTCACATTATTGTGTATGTGTTTGCTACAATATCTCTGTTGTTGGGTTAATAACACTATAATTGTAAAGATTGTAAAGAATTTGCACTCATCTCTCCTCATTAGATTAGTGTAGGGAGCGATTTCCGTACACCTAGCTTCCTTTCACTAGTTTGTTGGGAATGGATATATGAACTTTTTATCTTCCTTGATTAGAGAGGCTTACATCCATGTTAGTTACACATGATACATATGTTTAATTTGATATATGAGATTGAGTGGTTAGGTGTTTTTGAGGCTTTTCATTTGGGGTTGTAAAGGAGATCATACTTGACACAACTTAGCACTTTAAGTTGTTGGTAGGACATGATACAGTTTACAGGTTTTCTCTCTTTGTCTTATGGCTACTTCCTAGAGGTTCATGTTCATATGATTTGGGAGAGTTATGGTGACATGTTGTGAGGGAGTATGTAGCATTTTATGTTGCATGTGTGGATCATTGTGATTGTTCTTGGTACTACATAGTTTTGATCATTTACCACACCTTGGTATGAGTGTTGATTAGTAGAATCGATATGCCTTGATCTGTTTTTAGATTTGACATTATCCATGCAGCGGGAGTTCTTGGATATGTATGTTCTTCATTGACAAGTTTTATACAGGGAGCTTGTGATTGCGGTTTATGGGTTGGATATGTTTTTGGGATGAGTTTACTGATGTCATTTGATACCTAGGAGGTATGGTTTTTTACTTTTGATAGCAGATTGGAGCTTTGTTATCACTTGGATTTGATTCTTGTGTTCTTTGGATTGGTGTATCTTCACCTTGACATGTTCCTTTTCTTTCATAGGTGGCATGTTGGAGGATGAGAGGATTTCTTGCTTGAGATGGTGGTCACTTTGGTTTTATTACATGTATCTTAATGGAGTACAGGAGCATGTTGGAGATTCATGTGGTTTCATGTATGGATATGGTGATGTATTTCATTGATTGACCCTTATGCAATGCATACAACAAGTGGGATAATGTTAGGAAAAGGTCTGTTGTACACCTTGCATAATATTGATATATTTTATTATGTAAAACGAATATTTATTTGTAGTGCATCTTTATTAATATGTTTAGCTACATTAAATATTTATTTGGGTGCCACTTGTAAAAGTTGTATGTAACATTGGTCAAATATTTTATATGTGGGAGATATAAGGAAAATATTTAATATTTGTAGCAATTAGTTGATAATTGAAAAACTTAGTATCATAAAGTGAAAATGTAGTTGTAAATATTAAATGAGGGGTCAATAGTTTTATGTATCCATGGTTTTGGAACACATGGTTTTCCCTATACTACATCTTATGTTTGTGTGAGCTCGATTCTATAAAAGCAAGCACATGGTTAGTAGTTGGGGTTGGCTGTTGGTTGTTTTGGTTGTAGGTTGTGTTGAAGGCTGTCATTGTATTGAGTTTCTCTTGTGAGTGCATTTTGTGAAGCATGACATGGGATGTATGGATACATGCTTGGACACATGGAGGATGCATTAGAGGAGCTTAATGTTTTAGGGGTGTCCATGAGACTCTGTAAGTATATTGTAATGTTTCATTGTTGATTAATACATTGAGTATGGACACTTTTGGAGGCTAGGTTTTTCCCTCTTGAGGGTTTTCCCAGGGTATATCTTGTGTTATCTTATGCTTGTTTATTTGATCTTTATATTATGGTAAATATGTAAGCTTGCATGCATCATTATCTCCTTTTGGGTTATACAGGAATTGGTTTGATCAACCCGTGAATTCCTAACAAAGGGGAACTCAAATTAAAATTCCTTAAGTTTCATCTTACATATATATACAAAATTAGACCAATATTTATATATGCTAATGTCCAAATAACCTCTACATTAAATGGGAAAGTAATCTAACTAAACACAATCTAAGGTTCAAGTTGGGTTCAAAAGTGTAAACATTTGATACTCAACCACATTTTTACATTAAGTATTACTATTAGATATTGACATTCAAACAAAGATAAATTTATATGCTTTTATTTTACAAAATAAACTACAATCTAAGTGTTAAGTTGGGCTCAAAAGTGTAAACATTTCACACTCAACTGGACATTCTTATATTAATTATTATTGTTGGATATTTCTATTCAAACAAAGATAAATTTATATAATTTTATTTTACAAAATTCTTTGATATCATCTCAAAAAGAGTTGTTTGGAAACACGTGACATGTACATAGAGGTTAGATCAACACTCTTAGAGTTATATAGAGAGTCCTACCAAATAAGAATAAAAACACATGTATTGAAGCCTAAAGTCTTGTATAAAGAGTCCTCACAATATATGGGTAAATTACTCTATATAAAGATAATTTAGAATAGTGAGATATGATGGAAAAATAAATAAGGTAAAACAAAACACACACACTAAACTAAGTTCCTAAATTTATAATTAAGATAAAAAATGAAACCCCTGATTTGTCAAAATCTCTATGACAAACCAAGTTTAATTAATGAAGAATAATTATTGGTTATCCTTAGGTTATGGCTCTAAGAGGTTGATGGTATTCATAATCATGTTTATAGTAGTTTAAATTTCATGGGTATTCCTCATTAGGGGTAGTGCATGTGGTTGACTCATCCTAATGTCTCCTTAGTACCCAAATAAGATGTGGTTCATATTGTTGTGTTCGAGTCTACTAGTTTTGAGTTGTGTACTATTTTATGCAAACTATATATGCAATTGAGGTCTTTTCTACTTGTATTTTTTATACTCAAGTCTAAGTCCTTTTATTTATCTAGGTGTGAAGAACCCTGCAATAGTTTTGTAATAAAACATGAAATATAAAGAATACATGCTTAAAATTGAAAAACAAAATATATTTTGTATTAAATTTGATAGAACTTTGTTACAAAAGATCACTAGCCTCTTCAAGGGGGAAACCTCCTTTGAGTAGTGATCAATACAATATAATTCACAAATACTCAAATAATAGCCTATGGCCTATATTTATACTAGAATTCTACTCAAGTTAACTAATATTTCCCAAGCATATAAGATTATTCAAAATAGCTCAAGGGATGACCTAAAAATCATATGCATCGAAAGCCTTTATTACAATAAAGAAAGAGTTAGGACTAAGGGGTCCTAACATCCCCTCCCCCTTGAAAAGATTTGAACTCAAAGCTGAAGGGAATGAAACTGCTACTAAATTTGGTGAAGTGATTGCCAAGTAGCATCTTCATGGTGCATGCCATTCCACTAGATCAGGACTTTAGTGAAAATGCATTTGGAGTTAATAGGAGAATGTATCTAGAATTGCTTCTAGTTAGAGAATAATGGATCCTTCAACATCGAAATCAAGAATAATAGTTTGAGTAGTGACCTATTGTCCAAGAGATTTCTTCAACAAGAGACATGGAAGATAGGATGAACATGAGAGGAAGGTGGAAGTTCCATATTATAAGAAACATGACCAATCTGTTAAAGAAATTTGTACAAACCATAGAACCAAGGAGAAAGCTTTTGGTGACCTTTCATCTATAAGAAGGATTTTTTATAAGGCTACATTAAGAGGAAAACCATATCACCAAGTTGAAAGTTACATTTAGAACAATTTTGATTAGCTTGGTGCTTCATGTAATTTTGAGCCATGTGGAGGTTTTCTCAAAGGATCTTAAGAATATTATCTCATGTGTTGAGTATATTATCCACTACATTGACTAGAGAACTGCAAGGAATGTAAGAGAGAAGGAAAGGTGGTTTCTCCCCATAAATTTCTTCATATGGAGTCATCTTTATGGTTGTGTGATAAAAAGTGTTGTACCACCATTTTACAAGAGATAACCACTTAATGCAATACTATACATTATTGAGACGAAAAACATCAAAGACACATCTCCAAGAATTTGTTGACTATCTTAGTTTTCCATCTATTTGAGGATGATATCCAAAACTCATCTTCAATAGTGTGCCTACTTGGTTTAATAATTCTTTCTAGAAATGGCTTGTAAATATAGTATTATGGTTAAAGATTATAGACTAAGGAATGTTATAGAGATAAAAAGATTGGTCAAGGAAGGTTTGGGCTATGGTGGAAGAGGTATAGGGATGGACCAAGGCATAAAAGAAGGCATATTTAGAGAGACAATCCACTACCACTAGTATAACCGATTTGTCACTAGATTTGGAAAGCCCTTCAATACAATCCATGGAAACATATGTCTAAATCTAAGTAGGAATGGGAAATGGTTGGAGCAAGGCTAAAGTTTCCACCTTTCACCCTTGTGAGGCTGGCATGTATAACATTCAACAATGAACTTCTTAATATCCTCCTTAAGCTCATGCCAAAAGAAATTACAACACACCCACTCATAGCAAGAACCCTAACTGACTAGCTAAGGGAGAGACATCAAATTCATGAAGAATCTTAGGATGCAGAGTAGAGTTTGGAAGTAAAGAAGTGTCCTAAATACCTTAAATATGAACCATCCCAAGATTGGTTGGGGGATGAAGCAAGTTTGACCAAAAGTTGGTGGATGATACTTTAGGTGGGCTGGTGCCAAATCCATTCTTGTTGGAGATCTTACAACCAATCTAAGAGGGACATAGAAACTACACAGAGGGTGACGTGGTCATCAAATTTGTGAGAGAGGGCATCAACAACCACATTCTCCTTTCCCTTCTTGAAAATGATCTCATAGTCATACCCCATGAGTTTGGTGACCCATTTTTGTTGAGATGGGGAGGACACTCATTGCTCCAAAAAAATATTTAAGATTATGGTGATCCATTTTGATAAAAAAATGTATGCCTCTCAAATATGGCCTCCATTTAGTAACTACATGTAATATGGTCATTATTTCCTTCTCATAAGTGGAGTAGACCAATTTTTTCCTAGATAGTGTCTTGTTGGTGAAGGTGATGAGGAGACCATCTTGCATGAGAACAACATGAATCTTATTTCCACAAACATCAATTTCAATGACAAATGGTTTTGAGAAATCAAGCATTGAAAGAGGTGGTGTTGTACACACTACCTGTTTGAGGACCTTGAAATCATGTGTAGTGGTAGGGGTCCATGAGAAGGCATCCTTTTTAAGAAAGGTAGTCAAAAAGTAACATTTTTTCCATAATTTTTAACAAATTTATGATAATATCTAGTGAGACACAAAAATCGATGAAGGTTTCTGAGTATCTTGGGAGTGGGCCATGTTTACATGGCTTGGATTTTGTTAGGGTCCACTTAAACACTCACTCAGGAGACAATATATACAAGGTACTCAATTTTATTTTGACCAAAGGAGCATTCAGAGTGCTTAGCACATAGTTGAATATTGAAAAAAGCTATAATTCCATGTTGAGGTGCTACAAATGTTATACCCAAGTTATGTTATAAATCAAAATATCATCAACAAAGACTAAGATGACTTGTTGAAGAAAGGGCCAAAAGAGTTTGTTCATCAAGCCCTAAAAGGTAGAGGGATCATTAGTGATCCCAAATGGTATAACCAAAAATTCATAGTGACCCTCCTGAGTGTTAAAGGCTATCTTTGGAATATCTACATTGTTGAGATGAATTTGGTGATAGTCAGAGCATAGATCTAACTTGAAGAAAAATTGGGCACCAAGAAGCTCATAAATCACCAAAGTAGGGAATTTATCCTTGATGGTGAGTTTATTCAATGCACATAATTCAATGCAAAGATGCCAAGACCCATCTTTCTTGTAAATGAGAAAAATATATGTAGAGTATGTGCTAGTGTTGGGATGAATAATATCATCCTTTAGGAGTTCCTATACTAACTTTTCAATTTCTATTTTTTAAAGGAATGGATACCTATAAGGGAAAAGGTTGGGTGGAGCACTCCCTAGAAAGAGTTGAATGAAATGGTCTTTTGGTTAGTGAGGTGGTAACCTAGTAGGCTCAGTAAACACTATGACATGCTTATCGTAAAGCAGTTGCAAGTTTGCAGAGTGACTAAAATCAGGAGGGTTGAACTATATGGAGCATATTTGAGCAATGATCCCATGGGATTTTTTCTTTAGAAGTTTCTCCATCTGATGTGAGCTAATAAGACTAGTATACCAAGGTGTAAGAACTTTCAAGGTATACTTCTACCCATTATCAGAGAATTGTATCCAAATTTTAGAGAAATGCCACAAGGTTGGGCCAAGGGTACACAACCATTGGGCCCCAAGAACTACATCACAACCACCTAAGGGTAAGACAAACATATATAAATGGACTTTATAGTCCCCCACAACAATCCAAACATTGCAACATTTCCTTTTGTAAGGAAAAGTTCCCCCATTGGCAATCATAACTTCGAAGCTAAAGCATGGATACACAAAATAATAGACTCATTTTGCAAGTTGTGGGTCAATGAATTTATGCATGCTACCAAAGTCAATGAAAATAGTGAGGGGAATCTTCTTGAAATACCCTTTGACTTTCATATTTTGAGTGGTGACCCCTACTAGGGTATAAATATTTTTTTTGGATGATCCTCCATAAGAGTAGAATTGGTAGTAGGGAGGTTTTCTTGGTGGCTTTCTAGATCATCTTCCCATTCTTCATCATTCGAATGAGAGTTGAGATTGAGGAGATATGTAACACCTAGTTTTGTTTTCACCCTAAAAACTAAGTTTTAACCAAAGGTAATAATTTTTTTTTGAAAATTTAAAACAGAAAAGTAATTTGTTTCCAATTCTTATAACCAAGGAGAACATCCATTGACTAACAATAATCATGAATTTATAACTTATACAAATCATCCATAACATTTAAACAATATGTTGTTAAAAGTTACTAAGAACAATTCCAAAATAGAAACTTACCAAAGTCACTGCATCTCGATTGTCAACCATCCAAATTCAAGTCTCAGAAATCCTCAAGAATTTAGAAGAGAAAGTATCTTCAAGGAGCTTAACCTCCAACCACAGACCGTCGGTCTCCCACACTCCTTCCTATCTGGAAGTGGCCCTACCTTACTCAAAGAGGATAGACTTAGGATAACCAATGGTGTTTGCCATCTAAGTTTTGGTGTTGTGACCTACGTAATTTGTTATCATGTAATCCCCTAGATACCCTCTAGTCAACCATGACCACTCCACAAGCTACGCCATCCAGTCACAGTTAACTATCAATGCACTTGAGGCTCATGCATTACCTTGGCCAAAGGATTTGAATATAATTAGCGTTGTAGCAATGCAAGTAATAAGTTCACCCACCCCACTGGACTCGAATTAATTGCAATCCTACAGTTACCTATATATAAGTTCAATATAACAACCTCAATAACCTCAAGGTATTTGAAATTCATCATGCATTAATGCATGGCAATGAGGTTTACTCTCTCTCTACTTAGCTCATGGAAACATTTCCATCCACATGATAAAAGAATGGGATCCTAGCTTATCGATTATTTGGATAATGCTATAAGCTATTTCATTGATCTTTAAGTTATCCCATTGCTTAATTTATCCACTCAAGAGTGGACACTAAACTCGTCTTTGTTGTTTCAGAAGGGTTATACTAAAAGCCAATTTATAGAATACAAAATTTTGAAAACCCTATGTTAAAATTAAACACTCATAAGATTCTACTCTGACTTCTTGAAATCTTCGACATAGCTTATTCTTTGTCAATCTAAACATTTAGAAACCCTATCATATTGTTTCTACTAGCAATAAGATTGCATGAAAGTCTAAGCTAGATATTTGACAAAAGACTCATTACATTGTTTTTAAAACTTCATTATATTAACTTGTCTGACTGTAAAGTCTTCTCTTGGGGACACAATAGTTTAAATACTTCAATAGAAAAAGAATTACTTACAAAAACAAATAGACTAAAGCTTGTTATTATTCGTAGCTAGGTTAGTAATTTCACCATGGTCGACCAACTAGTTTTAAACTCATAAATAGAGGAGGACTGTGAAGTCTTGCATGTTTCGACTTACACTTCACACCATTGATATTCCTTTGTCGATGGTTATCACAAACAAATCTTTTACTTTGAAACTAGCTGACTTTTAAACTTGACAGAACCAATCAATGGTATTCGACTATCCAAAAGAGAACTCATTCTATGTCGACAAAGGTTTTGCCACTGCGGCTTGTAAAAGCTGTGAGATGTTTTACGACCAAACACTAGTCTCTAATGCACATAACACATAACCAAATAAACTCCTAAAGTTGAGCCAACAAATACACAATAATCTTGACCTTCAGAGATGCTTCGAAGTATAATGTATTTTTACTGTGGGTTTCACGACTATGATGCGGTGCAGTGTAGGAGACATAAACATTGTTTTCATTTTGACAGTGATAAAACACATAGGCTACAAATGATAACAACTCACACCTTGCATCTTTAAGAAAAACTAAGTTCTTTCGAAATGCAAGAAAAGACATTACTTATTACAACATAACTGAAAACTACGATTGCGCAGAGATGAGGTGAAGAGAACCTGAAGTTATTCTTTAGTGTCTACTTACAAACCGGTCCAAGGTGTTCGATCTTCTCTTAGCCGTTCACCTTTTTTGCTTCTTGCTCAGTCTTGTCCCGCTTCTAATCTGCGTTTTCCAAAAATTGACTCTTACCACCCTCTAAATCCTGTCTAATTGTGAAGGAAAGCTGTCTCCTCCACTCACAAGACCATGCCTAACAATAAGGATCACTCCCCGGCATGCAAAACGTTCTCCTCCTTACGTGACCACAACCAGAAAATGGTTTGCCTTTCCACTCATTCCATGATTATTCTCCAAGATGGAGCTCCACACTTGGTGAGGTGGCGATTGGCAGTTTTAACAAACTGTCATACTACTCATATCCGCTTATGAGTATAAATTAAATGCATGGACTATGAATTAAAAGCTAGACCGACAACCATCACGAGGTCTAAAGTTTGAAGGTAAAAGATTATTTTGAAATCAAAGACATCAAGAAAGGACTTAAGTGAGTTCCTCTCAAGCTTTTGCCCGATTACCGACATCACTAATGAATAAAGGAATTATCTCAAAACGACACTTTAAATATAATTAACAATAATATTACATATTCCAATACCATATGACCAAGGGTACTACACACCATGGTCTCTAGATTTAAAACATTATTTAAACCCTTTAATATTTGATAATAGCCCAATAAAGAACAATTCAACATCTGTCAAATTTCACAAGGAGATGTTTACATCATACGCTCGTAGAGGTTTACGATGATAACAACAAATTGAATGCAAACTCAAAACAAGGTTTGGGATCGACTTATGCACAACTTCCAACTTTTGCACCAAACCATTAACAAGACATGACTTACAACTCGACCTCAAGTATATACATATATATACATATAAATAATATATTAGTCATTCATATTTGACAACATGATTCAGAGTATTACGACACTGATGTCGATTTTCCATACTCAATACGATGACTTATGAAAGGAGAAAGACCTATTCTTGCAAACCTCAACATCTCGACTAAAATTGACTTAGCCCGTACTCAAGCTTAACTCAAAGAATCTAGGTTTATCTACCTGATATTCATTTTCAATGGCAAGCACCCATGGGTTAGTCCAGAGTTTATTCTCTCTTTCTCAAAGATACTTTCTCTTCTTCTTTCTTCCTGGCGAATATGTTCCATCTATTCCTGTCACTGACAATCTCACATACAATTTATGGTCAGAGTACCAATGTTCTGATCAAAACATATTTATATCAAATCATTTCATTTTCATATCGAAAGACATTTTAATTCATAACATCCAATTGATCATAATCAAGTAGATTCCATATATTTATAAAATTAACCTTTTCTATTCATATCACCAGTTCCTATGATGTTAAAACATATCCACATAACTGTACTATTTAAGAAAAAGTAAATAGTAATATTGAATCCAAAAAGGGGATGTAACATATCTTTTCCCTATAGAATCATCGTCCTTGATGATTGGGTTTACCAAGAAAATTTTTAACATAAAATAAACTTTTATAGTTTAACATTAATGTTTTTGAAAAGATAAGGAAATCTTTGGTGGATGTCATTATAGTCTTCCCAACTGGTGCTATCCTCGCCATATTGGTCCCACTAAATTTTGCATTACAAAACCTATCGATTATGTAAACAAAGTTTACGCATTTCAAGCACCTTGAGTGGCTCGATCACAACCACTCCTGGCTCTTGTATCTATAAATAATTCCATTTAAGAATGTGGTCATTACCTACAAAATATTTCTTTAGGTATGAAACATGAAAAATATTATGTATTTTGGACAAGACTGGAGGTAGAGCAATTTTGTAGGCCACTGGATTGATAATCTCAAGGACTTCAAAAGGTCCAACATATCGACGAGCCAACTTTAATGATTTACCAAATTTGATTGAGCTTTTATGGGGTTTCACTCACAAAAGAACTTTCTCACCAATAGAGAAATGTCTAGGCACCCGTTTGCGATCTGGATAACTTTTTTGCCTATCGTTGGATTCTGCCAACCTCTTCCTAATCATTTTCACTTTTTCTTCTATATCTGCAAGCATTTCAGGTCCAATGCTTATCCTATCTTCTAGCTTATCCCAGCTAATAGGAGTTCTGCATTTCCTTCCATATAATGCTTCAAACGATGCCATCTTAATGGCAGAATGATAGGAATTGTTATAGGCAAATTCAACAAGAGGTAAATATTCCTCCCATCTGTATTTCTGATCCATGCAATGCATTCTTAAAAGATCCTCTAAGACCTGATTAACCCTTTCTGTTTGTCCATCAGTTTCAGGATGGTAAGCGGTGCTCACATTGAGTTTAGTCCCTAATGCTGAAAATAAAGTTTGCCAAAACTAAGAGGTTATTCGAGCATCTCTATCGGATATAATATTTTCAGGTACCCAATGCAATCTGAATATTTCTTACACAAATTTCTAAGCCAAAATATGAGCTCCATTTGTTAAATTTCCTGGTATAAAATGTGCTACCTTGGTTAGTTTATCTACAACAACCAATATTGCATCATGTCTATTCTTAGACATTGGTAACCCTTGAACAAAATCCATACTAACAACCTGCCATTTCCATTCTAGAATATCATGCGGGTATAACAATCCATCAGGATGTAGGTGTTCTGCCTTCACTCTCTGACACTCCAAGCAACTTGCTACAAACCTTGCAGCGTCACTTTTCATTCCTTTCTAGAAATATAGCGGTTTGACATCAGTTAAAAGTTTTGTTACTCCTGGGTGTCCGGAATAAGGTGCACAATGAACTTCCTTCCAAACAAGGTTTCTAAGTTCTACATAATTAGGAACGTAGATTCTTCCCTTAAATCTCATCAATCCATCTGACTCAAAATAGAATCAATCATATCTTGGATCCCTAGGATTTAATTGCAGAGTTTGCTTCACCTGCTCGTAATATTCATCTCCAGATAAACTTTGCAATACTAAATCTTTAAAATTACCATGAATAAAGATTATAGAAGCTATGTGTCTTCTTCTGCTTAAAGCATCAGCTACTCAGTTTTCTTTACCTTTGATGTAAGAAATCTCAAAGTCATAATCTGATATTAATTCTAACTATCTCCTTTGTCTTGCATTGAGATGAGGTTGTGTAAATATGTAACGAAGACTTTGATGATCTGATTTTAGTATAAAAGTCTTTCCCAACAAATAATGTCACCACATCTGAAGGGCGTGAATCACTGCTGCTAGTTCTAAGTCATGAGGAGTGTAATTCTGCTCATAGTTTTTCAACTTTCTTGATTCATAGGCTATTACACGCCCATTTTGCATAAGCACACCTCCTAACCTTTCTTCTGAGGCATCAATAATAACCTCAAATTTCCCTTCAAGATCAGGGACTTTCAAGATTGGTGTTGTTGTTAACTTTTCTTTTAATAAATCAAATGTCTTTTGACATTCTTCAGTCCAAACAAACCATTTTCCTTTTGTCTGCAAAGAAGTAATTGGACTAGCAATACTTGAGAAATTCAAAACAAATTTTCTGTAATATCCGGCCAATCCCATAAAACTTCATACCTTTGAAACATTGGAAGGTACAGGCCATTCCGTAATAGCCTTAATTTTAACTGGGTCAACTGATATCCCTTCTGCTGATATAGTATGTCCCAAATACTGCACTTCTTTCTGAAAGAAAGTACATTTTGAGAGTTTTGCATACAATTTATGTTCTCTTAATCATTGCAAAACAATTTGAAGATGATGTCTATGCTCCTCCTCATTTTTGGAATATATCAGAATATCATCAATGAAAACTAGGACAAATTTATCAAGGCAATCTCTAAAAACACTATTCATGAGATTCATGAAAACGGCTGGTGCATTAGTTAATCCAAATGGCAACATAGTAAACTCATAGTGACCATATCTTGTTATAATTGCAGTCTTGTGAATATCTTCATCTTTCAACCTCAACTGATGGTATCCAGATCTTAAATCTATCTTAGAAAATACTGATGCACCACGCATTTGGTCGAATAGATCATCAATATGTGGCAGTGGATCTTTATTGTTGCTTTATTTAGCATCCGATAATCTATACACAGTCTAGGGGTTCCATCCTTCTTCGTGATGAAAATAACCAGAGCTCCCCATGGTGATACACTTGGCCTAATTAGATCTTTAGACAATAGCTCCTGCAATTGAGCCTTCAATTCCATAAGTTCAGTAGTGGTCATTCGATATGGAGCTTTAGATACTGGCTCAGATCCTGGTTTAATATCTATGGAAAAATCAAAGGTTCTTTTTGGAGGCAAGCCTGACAGTTCCTCAGGAAATACATCACTGAAATTGCAAAGATATGGGTATTTTTCCTCAAATGTTTGCTTCTCTAATGCTTCCTCTAGTAGGTCCATTTTGACTGCAAAAAGTTGACATCCCTTACGCCTAGCCCGCTTTAATTGTTTTGAAGAAATAGATCTGACCCTTATTTCCCTTTGAATACCCTAAAAAATTACTTTATTTCCTTTATCATCTAGACACTCAATTGTTTTATGAAAACAATCTACCTTGGCCCTATGTCTCCACAACCAATTCATTCCTAAGATGACATCGTAGGACCCTAAAGGTGCTACATATAAATTTACCTCAGTGGAGAAGTTTGAAATATCAATCTTAGCTTCGAACAAACATTGCTCTACCCAAGCCTTTGAGTGATTTGCATACTCAACTGTCCACGATTTTGACATAAAACTAGCCTTTCTAGGAAATTTACTTAAGACTCTAGATGACACAAATTTTTTTGTTGCACCAGTATCAAACATAATAGAAATAGGAACTCCAAATAATGTACCTGTCATCTCAATGGGAGTAATCTAATACTCAGCTTGTCGATTGTCAAGGGCAGCATGAATCCTTTGTTGAAATGCTTCCTGCTGGGAAGGAAGTACCGTATTTCTAAGCTGCCTGTTCTACTTTTTATTAGGACTGCGGTTAGCATAATGATCTCCACCACACGAAAAACATCCTCCAATTGGTCCTCTCTTCTCGGATGGTCTACTCATAGCATCATCGTTCTTCTTAAAATTGTCATTTTTCTTATAGTGTTCATTTCTACGTTCATTACCAAATCCCCCTTTGTTTTTCTGATTTCTTTTATCAAACCTCCTGTTTCCATATCCTTTATCATTCTTTCTTTTATACATCTGATCATTGAAGTTCTTATCAAATCTCTTACGTTTCTTTTCACAGTAAGCAGAAATGGATTTGATCTTCTGTTCCTGCTTCATTACTTCCTCATACACCTGGTCCATTATGTTTGGAGCATGCACCTCCACCTCACCGCCAATCTGAGGATTGAGTCGCATAATAAATTTTCTTATCCAAAATCTTTCATCCTTTTGATATTGAGGAACATACTTCAACAATCTAGTAAATTTTTCTGCATATTCAATCACAGACAGATCACCTTGCCTGAGGTTTTGGAAATCTGTTAGCTTTTGATCAAAATATAGCTATGGTAACCACCTCTTTCAAAAAAGTTCCACAAATTCATTCCATGTCACCTTTAAGGGGCTTAATTCTAGTTCCATTTTCTTGTTCATCCACCAAGTGGATCCTTCTCTAGATAACTGATATGCTCCCCACACTACCTTTGTAATCTCAGAGTAATTTTTGATTTCAAAGTATTTCTCCATTTCTGTTAACCATGCTTCTGCTGTATCACCAGTTTTCGTTCCGTCAAATTTGGGAGGGATAATATTTTTCATATCCTTAGATAGTTCCAGTGCAAGTTTGTTTTTTGTCTCCCTCTGAGTTTCACTATCATCTTGGTTTTCACTTGACGTGCCATGATCCCATTGTTTACTTTTACTTGCATTATTAGAATACTCATTTTCACCCTCCGTATTCCCAATTTTATTCACTTTCTTTTCCAATTTGCCCAACCTTTCCTTAGTTTCAGTAAGCATATTAAGAATTCTGTCCAATTTATCGGTGGAGTTTTCCTGAGAGTTGTGACCTTCCTGATCTTCTCTCTCATTAAACTCTGATTGATCCATGATTGTTTGTTTTCTCACCTGCTTAAGCAAGTACTAATTAGTTCTATGATTTATCATTTTGTATATTATCAAAACATAACAATTGCTCATAACCATATTTATTCTCAAACCAAAATTTGTCTTTATTATACTTTGCAAAAATGTATATACATTCTTTAAGGATAGATATATCTCATGTTTCACTTAGTATTTACAAGAGGGGTGTAACCTTCGAATTCATTGTCTGACACATATTCACGAGGTGTATAACCCTCAGACTCGCTATCAGATGATAGTACAATGATTTCAGCTCTAGGTGGTATACGGGGATCCCTAGTGATCATGGGTACACTAATAGGGCAACAATTGACCATAATTCGAGCTGCTGTCCTAGCTGTCTCTAGGAGTTCTTTTTTCATTCGTTTGAGTCATGACAGAGCATTGGAAAAAGTTTCCACATCATCTAGCCAAATGTCATTTTCATCATTCATTTTCTTAATAGTCTTGATCATCGCAAGTTGTTTCTGCTTAGCTTGCAGATAACATTCCTTACCAGCGAAGGACTTCCTTACGATTTTCTTGATACATACCATCCTGGCATAGTAAATCAAATCATTAGCTACCTGCATAATGTTGATTCCTAATTAGATTAGTGGACTCATCAGCCCTAGTGCTGAACCTGATTAGCTCTGATACCATATGTAACACCCAATTTTGTTTTCACCCTAAAACTAAGTTTTAACCAAAGGTAATAATTTTTTTTTGAAAATTTAAAACAGAAAAGTAATTTGTTTCCAATTCTTATAACCAAGGAGAACATCCATCAACTAACAATAATAATGAATTTATAACTTATACAAAAGGATATAATCATCCATAACGTTTAAACAATATGTTGTTAAAAGTTACTTAGAACAATTCCAAAATAGAAACTTACCAAAGTCACTGCATCTCGATTGTCGACCATCCAAATTCAAGTCTCGGCAATCCTCAAGAATTTAGAAGAGAAAGTATCTTCAAGGAGCTTAACCTCCAACCACAGACCGTCGGTCTCCCGTACTCCTTCCTATCTGGAAGTGGCCCTACCCTACTCAAAGAGGATAGACTTAGGATAACCAATGGTGTTTTCCATCTAAGTTCTGGTGTTGTGACCTATGTAACTTGTTATCATGCAATCCCCTAGATACCCTCTAGTCAACCATGACCACTCCACAAGCTACACCATCCAGTCACAGTGAACTATTAATGCACTTGAGGCTCATGCATTACCTTGGCCAAAGGATTTGAATATAATTAGCATTGTAGCAATGCAAGTAATAAGTTCACCCACACCACTCGACTCGAATTAATCGCAATCCTACAGTTACCTATATATAAGTTCAATATAATGACCTTGATAACCTCATAGTGTTTGAAATTCATCATGCATTAATGCATGGCAATGAGGTTTACTTTCTCTCTACTTAGCTCATGGAAACATTTCCGTCCACATGATAAAAGAATGGGATCCTAGCTTATCGATTATTCGGATAATGCTATAAGCTATTTCATTGATCTTTAAGTTAGCCCATTGCTTAATTTATCCACTCAAGAGTGGACACTAAACTCGTCTTTGTTGTTTCAGAAGGGTTATACTAAAAGCCAATTTATAGAATACAAAAGTTTGAAAACCCTAAGTTAAAATTAAACACTCGTAAGATTCTACTCCGACTTGTCGAAATATTCACATAGCTTAATCTTTGTCAATCTAAACATTTAGAAACCCCATCATATTGTTTCTACTAGCAATAAGATTGCATGCAAGTCTAAGCTAGATATTTGACAAAAGACTCATTACATTGTTTTTAAAACTTCATTATATTAACTTGTATGACTGTAAAGTCTTCTCTCAGGGACACAATAGTTTAAATACTTCAATAGCAAAAGAATTACTTACAAAAGCAAATAGACTAAAGCTTGTTATTATTCACAGCTAGGCTAGTAATTTCACCATGGTCGACCGACCAATTTTTAACTTAGAAATAGAGGAGGACTGTGAATTCTTGCATGTTTCGACTTACACTTCACACCATTGATATTCCTTTGTTGATGGTTATCACAAACAAATCTTTTACTTTAAAACTAGTTGACTTTTAAACTTGACAGAACCAAGCAATGGTATTCGACTGTCCAAAAGAGAACTCATTCTATGTCGACAAAGGTTTTGCCATTGCGGCTTGTAATAGCTATGAGATGTTTTACGACCAAACACTAGTCTCTAATGCACATAACACATAACCAAATAAACTCGTAAAGTTGAGCCAACAGTTACACAATAATCTCGACCTTTGGAGATGCTTTGAAGTACAATGTATTTTTACTGTGGGTTTCATGACTGTGGTGCAGTGTAGTGCAGGAGACATAAACATTATTTTTGTTTTGACAATGATAAAACACACAGGCTACAGATGGTAACAACTCACACCTTACATCTTTAAGAAAAACTAAGTTCTTTCAAAATGCAACAAAAGACATTACTTATTACAACATAACTAAAAACTACGACTGCGCAGAGCTGAGGTGAAGAGAACCTAAAGTTATTCTCTAGTGTCTACTTACAAACTGGTCCAAGGTGTTCGATCTTCTCTTAGCCGTTCACCTTTTTTGCTTCTTGCTCAGTTTTGTCCCAATTCTAATCTACGTTTTCCAAAACTGACTCTTACCACCTCTAAATCCCATCTAACTACGAAGGAAAATTGTCTCCTCCACTCACAAGACCATGCCTAACGATAAGGATCACTCCTCAGCATGCAAAATGTTCTCCTCCTTACACGACCACAACCAGAAAATGGTTTTCCTTTCCACTCATTCCGCGATTATTCTCCAAGATGGAGCTCCACACTTGGTGAGGTGGTGATTGGCAGTTTTAACAAACTATCATACTACTGATATCCGCTTATGAGTATAAATCAAATGCATGGACTAAGAATTAAAAGCTAGACCGACGACCATCATGAGGTCTAAAGTTTGAAGGTAAAAGATTTTTTTGAAATCAAAGACATCAAGAAAGAACTTAAGTGAGTTCCTCTTGAGCTTCTGCCCGATTACCGACATCACTAATGAATAAAGGAATTATCTCAAAATGACACTTTAAATATAACTAACAATAATATTACATATTCCAATACCATACGACCAAGGCTACTACACACCATGGTCTCTAGATTTAAAATATTCGATAATAGCCCAATAAAGAACAATTCAACATTTGTCAAATTTCGCAAGGAGATGTTTACGTCATATGCTCGTAGAACTTTACGATGAGAATGACAAATTGAGCGCAAATGCAAAACAAGGTTTGGGATCGACTTATGCACAACTTTCAACTTTTGCGCTGAACCATTAACAAGACACGACTTACAACTTGACCTCAAGTATATACATATAAACAATATATTAGTCGTTCATATTTGACGACATGATTCAGAGTATTACAACACTGATGTCAATTTCCCATACTCAATACGACGACTTACGAAAGGAGAAAGACCTATTCTTGCAAACCTCGACATCTCGACTAAAATTGACTTAGCTCGTACTCAAACTTAACTCAAAGCATCTAGGTTTATCTACCTGATATTCATTTTCAGTGGCAAGCACCCATGGGTTATTCCAGAGTTTATTCTCTCTTTCTCAAAGATACTTTCTCTTCTTCTTTCTTCCTGATGAATATGTTCCATCTATTCCTGTCATTGACAATCTCACATACAATTTGTGGTCAGAGTACCAATGTTTTGATCAAAACATATTTATATCAAATCATTTCATTTTCATATCGAAAGACATTTTAATTCATAACATCCAATTGATCATAATCAAGTAGATTCCATAATTTCATAAAATTAACCTTTTGTATTCATATCATTAGTTCCTATGATGTTAAAACATATCCACATAACTGTACTATTTAAGAAAAAGTAAATAGTAATATTGAATCCAAAAAGGGGATGTAACAAGATAGAGTTTTTATTTAACACATTTGTGACCCCTCATGAATTTTTCATCACAAGTATAACATATCCCATTTTCTCATCAAGTTCACATTCTAGTCTCAATAAGGCATTTAATGGGAGTGAATTTTGAAGACTATGGAAGAATAGAGTGTAGTGTTGCAATGTTTTTAGAAGGAGTAGGAGTTGAAAAAATGACATTGAGAAGTGAGCTTATCCTCTACAAGTTTGGCCAAACCCAAAGCTTCCATCATGTTGTTTGGTTTAAACATTTCGAACTCAGATCAGATTGAATCCTTAAGGACACTGATGAAGTAGCTTGTGACAAAAGAGTTAGACAAGTCGTCAATGTGATTGGCTAGTCCCTTAAATTTAGTTTGATATTCTTGAATAGTGCTTGTTTGATGGAGCTTGGTAAGAGCATCTATCAAATCCTCATAGGCAATAAGGCCAAAGTGAACCAACAATTGCTTGCCAAAAGTTTCCCAATTGGGTTCATCATGAGCCTTGAGATACTACTGAAGTTATTGGACAAATTTTTTCTATATGGAAGCATGCAATAGGGACCCTATTCACTAGAGGAGTGTTATGTAGACTGAAGTAGTGTTCAACTCTATATTGCCAAATAGTAGGATTGATGATGTCAAATTGAGGGAATTCCAATTTGGGGCCATGAGACATAGAACCAAATGGATTTCCATCTGTTACATCCCCAACTTACAATTAGACTTAATCATTAACTTGGCATGATAATCAGGAGGATTAGTCATAGTTAATTGATTTGATATTGTGGAAATATCTAATTTAACTGTTGATTATGAAGTAGTTATTGATGTTAAATAGTTTTGTAAATCAAATGATTTATATTACAAGATATGATAATGATGCATTGATCATGATCTTGTGGTCTTGAGTGTGAACATGAAAATGAATGTCCTTCGAAGAAGGAAGGAGAGTATCATCCTAGAGGAAGGGTTAGACATTGAGAAAGCAAAAGGTTGATTAGCCATTTGAGTATCAACTTCTATGTCCTTAATCCTTTCGTAAGTTGTCACGTGTCATGTCTCTTTTCTTAGTTTTCATGTTCTCTGTAAGTCGTTATGTCGTTGGTGCCATTATGTATAGTTGTGATGAGCAGACGATGTTCTTGGAACATCATCCCTAGTTGAGAGACAATAGTGTTAAGAGACAAGGTCTCTTGTTAACCTTTTGTTCTCGAGGTTATTATTTTCCCTAGTCATTCGACTAATGGGGATAGTCAATTTTAGGGGAGTATTACTCGACCCTGATAACCGACGATATTGATGTGAATCCTTATGTGATTTCAATCTTATAGTGATAATCCATAATGTTAAATATGTATTATTTAACCCTTATTTTGTATATAATTATAGGTTGAATTTAATAATGTAGTAATCTTTCTACCTATCCAATTATTTGATATTATCAAATAGTGTAAAACTGTTTTAGTTGGCATTGTGAAGCAAAGGGAGATTCGAGCTCAACCTTCTCAAGTGATGCTTCTTTCAAGCCACTTTATGAGGAAACTGATTGAGTGGGGTGGTAGTTTCCAACCAAATTGGCATGCCTTAATTGACCGATTGCAAGTCTTGCTTTTGTTGTTTTTAGAGGGGGAATTCTTAGTGAGTTGGGGCATTATTGATAGTTTTCATGTGAAAGTAGGGTGGCGGAGCCTTTCTGTGAAAAACAACAGGTGATTGGAATCTGAGAACAGCTTGTAGCATACTCAATCTAGGACATCATCACCATTCGACAAGCCTTGTCTAGGTAAAATGGTGGCCATTGTCCCTTTTGGCTTCATTTCAATGAGCTATACTATATCGAACCTTTGCGAGAGAAAGTATGGAATAATGTTTTGTTTAAAACAGAGGCACGAGGCCTATGAAGCCTTGCCCATTGTGTCGATGTATTATCATCGACGAGGCTTAAGGTCAAATGGTCGATCTCACACTTTATCTATTATGTTTTCTTTTAAAGTTCAAAGCCTTAAGGTCGTAAGGCCAAATGAAGAAACACTGTAATCTTTCTTATGGTTGTGTTACAGCCGTAAGGCTGAATAAAGAAACACAACAATATTTCTTATGGATTTGCTTACGACCATAAGGATGAACAAAGATACATAGTAATTTTTATTTGAGATTGTGCTCAAGGACGAATGGCCAAGTTGTATATCGTTGTAAACTTTTCATGTGACTAGGCTCAAGACTAAAAAGTCGAGCAGTAAAAATATTATGGTTTTATTGAGACACCAGCTCGATGGCCATAAGGCCAAGCAGTATGAACTTAAAATATTTTCTGTGTCATAGCTTAGGGTCTTACAATCCAACTCTAATGCATTATACGCCTTGCGAAAGCCAATGCTCAAAGTCGTTATGGATGAGCATGTTTCCAAAGCATGTTAAACACACGCCATATAATGATGAAGTTAGAGCCTAAGAGCTCTCGATAATGGAGTAAGGAATAACTCCAGAATGATTATAGTCTATAATCAAATTATATAATCACTTGACTGTGGTGACAGTCGAGAATGCAATTATGCAGTCACTCAACTGTGGTGACAACTGAGAAGGCAATTATATATCATTGTGTTTACAACACCTAAACTATTATCAAGATGGGCTTGTATGGAAAGTCGACTGTGAATCATATATAGGGTTACTTAAACTATTAAGAATGTATATGTAAACCCTCGATTATGGAGGTGGTGAGAGCATATAAGATCATGGTCTCATCATGAAATAGTTTGACTGTGCTTATAGAATAATATAGACTTGTTCTATATGTGTCTGAATTAAGATTTATAATTCCTTTATTTACGCGAGTGTAAATTAATAGGATTGGTGTTTAACACCTAAAGCTCATAAAGATAATAATGGATATTGATCATAATGAAACCAATTTACTCTACTAAGGCATGGTATGCCTTGAGTAACATGAATTTGACTTCATCATATATGATGATTTCCTATCAAAATTATAAACCATAGGAGACCAAGGTGGTCAAAATGGTCGATTTTTATATGAATTGAAAATGAACAAATTGACAAGGACTCACTAGTTCCTTCTTATAAAAGTAACCTATTTAATCATAACCAACCTATGATGGGAGCCGAATGTCTAGGTATGGACAGTGATTCAAATTGATCCCACTCATACTAGACCTAAAGAACAAGGTCGATAAGGACTTACTGTAGGACATGACAACTTATAATTTGAGTTAGGGTGGTGGACATATGACGATGTTCATTGTGCAACATGTATGTATATAAATCTTTGGCCAAAGTAATGCATCTGTCTCTGCATGCATTATCAGTCCACAGTGTTCCAGATGGCCTAGTGTCTCCAGTAGTGTTATACAAGTTAGAGTGGACCTATAGTGTGTGACCGTGAGACATTAGGAAGGACACAACACTAGATACTCAGATGGCTAACCTAATGGGTTCTAATGTCTAACCTTTCTGAGAAGGTAGGGCCACTTCCAGTTAGGAATATGAGTGGGGGACCGCAGGTCTGTGGTTGGAGCAAATGCCCCAGGATGATGCTCTCCTTCCCAAGCATGAGACAAGCTGAGGCTTATGAAGACAAATGTCATTGGTTCTAGATACAGTATTTGCATTTATGACTAGAGGGTCTCTTGTAATTTATTAATTAAACTATAATGCCTTGAGCATATATTGTATTTGATTAGTGATGGTTACTCACTAAAGATTGTAAATGATTACTAAAATGTAAGCTTTGTTATATCATGATTAGATTGACATGCTTAATTTATGAAAAGATTATCTTTCTTTTGGTTAAAAAGTGATTAGCTCAATCATTTTGTTAACTATTCAATTGATTATGATACCTATTATGTTAAATCTTGAGCTTTATGGATAGTGATGTTATGTATGGTATTAGAGAAACTAGGTTCAATACATGGACCTAATGAGCTCACCACTTGATGATTATTTGTATCCATCATTAAGAATGCTAATGATTGGATGTTCTATGCCAGAATGGTAAAAATTAGAACCACACCTCGAAAGAAGGTAACTAAACATGGATGTTACCTACACCAACAAAAGATCTTGAAGGAACGAACCTCAAGGAAGAAGAAACTTGAACAAACTGGATGCCTGGTAGGAGCATGGTTATCTACTGAGGAAACTTTCACTGATGCCGTGAAACACATCAACCAAGAGTTAAGGAAAGTTGAAAGGATGGCTACCCCTAACTCTACTAATGCATCAGAAACACCCTCTTCCCCTAAAGCACTAGCTGAGGGAAATAACCCTAAAGATTGTAATGTACCTAAGGAGGATGTGAAGGAATACTAGTGTGTATCCTCACCCCTTGAGATTGAAAAGAAACCATGATTTTGCGAAGTTATCCCAAATTGTAAATGACTTGTAGGAGCAAGGTGTAAACACAATTTTGTAACTTTATGGATTATATGTAATCCAATGGAAACTGTAATGCAATGGAAAATTTTGAAAATATTTCCTTTATTGTTAAAGATTACATGAATGTGAATAGATTTGTAAAATGAATGAATTGTATAGCATGGAAAAGATAATTCATGATTAATCTACAAACTTCAGGAAGAAGTAGATTGCAGTGAAGGTTCAAGTTAGAACCAAAATGGAGGATAGCCAAGATGAAGGAGCACCTTCAGGGAAATCCAAGTCTAAATTAGACAAATCTTGACTTTGTTGAGAGAAACAAGGGCAAGGGTGGAAACTCTCAAGCATAAAGTAAGAGGCTAGTATGAAGACAGGTGAGATGATTATGATGGGGGTGATGGTGAGAAATGCCATAATGACACCACCCAAAGCAAGCAAGAAGAAAATAACTCCGCAGCTAGACAGGAAGGGGATAAGAGGAACCTTATGGCTATGGAAATGTTGCATGACATGAAAAAGGTCATGCCACCTAAATTTTATGGATCTGTAAGTGGAGATACCGTAGAGGCATGGCTTACAGAAATGGAGAAGTATTTTGAAATAAAAAATTATAATGAGTTTAAAAAAGATGTGTGGGGAGCATTCCAGCAAGTGGGTGAAGCATCCACATGGTGGATGAACAAAAAGATGGAACTAGGCTTGAGGTCTACAAGCCTTACTTGGGATAGGTTTGTAGAACTTTTTAGGCAAAGATGGTTGCCTCAACTATTCTATGATCATAAACTTATAGACTTTCAAAACCTGAAATAGGGTGATATGACTGTAAATGAATATTGGGAAAAATTCACCCGACTGTTGAAGTATGTGCCACAGTATCAGCAAGATGAGAAGTTCTATGTTTGAAAGTTTATAATGGGGCTGAATGCCCAAATTGGGGGTGAGGTTAATGTTCACGGTCCTACTACTATGGAACAGGTCTACGAGAAGGCCGTTAGACAAGAACAGAACTTGAAGGCTATGTCAGCCTATAGAAAAAGAAACAGAAAGAGATATAATTGGTCTCAATCTTCTCAGTCCTCAAGGAAAAAGGGGAAGAAACAGGAATATACTGAGAAACATGACAAAGGAGCCAGAAATAAACAAACTAAGTCAAAGGAGAGAAGAAAGGGAATAACCACTCCAGAAAGAATGGAAATAATTTTGGAAAGCCTTAGGAAAGACAAGGGCCAGTTGGTGGATGCTACACTTGTGGCAGAGATCACTATGCCAATCAGTGTCCCAACAAATCACAGGGAGCACAATCAAGAGGAAATCCTCTACCCTCCTAGCAAGTGGCGTTCCAGTAATGTATCGATGCAACCTTGGACAACTGACAAGATGAGTACCAAATAACTCCTGTAGAGACAATAGGTATTTTATTAGGAGTTTTGATTTCAATTTTGATTGATGTAGGTGCTACTGAATGTTTTACTTCTCCTAAAATTCTAAATGAAACACCTAGAAAAGTAGGATTCATGGAAAATACTTGGTCTGTAGAATATGCAAATCACACCAAGGCTCAGATAGAGCAATACTTGTTTGAGGCTCAGGTTGAACTTCTGAGCTTTTCCATGGAAGTAAATCTTTATGTAGCTCCACTTGGCTCATATGATGTTATCCTAGGGATAAATTGGCTATGGAGGCATCGAGCCAAAGTTGACTGTTATGCCAAAATAGTACAATGTTTGGATGATTTAGGAAACAAAGTTTTTCTCCAAGGGAAACCTAGGGAAGTCCAAATAAGGCAAATTTCTACCTTGAAATTGAAAAGGGCACAGAAAAAGGGATGTCAACTTTTTGCTGTCAGGATGGAAAAATAGATGAATCAGAGAAAACCAACTTCCAAGATGACTTAAAATTTATGAATCCTAAAAACTTAATGAAGTTGGGATGAAGGAGTCCATAGGTCAGGAAAGATTAGATATGGACAAGTATCCTTTCCTCAAAAACTTTGAGGATGTATTTCTGGGTGAACTATTGGGATTACCCCCTAAAAGAGCCTTTGATTTCACCATTGATATTATTCCTGGGTCAGAACCTATTTCTAAAGCCCCCTACAAGATGACCACAACAGAACTAATGGAGTTAAAGGCTCAACTGCAAGAGTTGTTAGATAAAGGGTTGATTAGATCCAGTGTGTTTCCATGAGGAGCGCCAGTCATTTTTGTGAAAAAGAAAGATGGCACTTTGTGGTTGTGCATAGATTACCGCATGTTAAACAAAGAAACCATTAAGAACAAATACCCTTTGCCTTGCATCGATGATCTTTTTGACTAGATGAGGGGTGCAATAGTATTTTCCAAGATCGATCTTCAATCTAGATACCACCAATTGAGGTTGAAGGATGAAGACATCCATAAGACAACCTTTAGAACTAGATATGGACATTATGAATTCACTGTCCTACCATTTGGATTGATAAATGCGCTAGCGGTGTCTATGAATCTTATGAATAGTGTGTTCAGAGACTGTCTAGACAAGTTTATCTTGGTATTTCTTGATGACATTTTGATCTATTCTAAGAATGAAGAAGAACATACGCAACATTTGAAAACTGTTCTTTAGAGATTAAGAGAGCATAAGTTTTATGGCAAGCTCTCTAAGTGTACTTTCTTTCAGAAAGAAGTACAATATTTGGGTCATATAATTTCAGCTAAGGGAATAGTTGTGGACCTGACTAATATTAAGGCTATATCTGAATGGCCTAAACCAAGAAATGTACATGAGGTCTGAAGTTTCATGGGACTTGTTGGTTATTATAGGAAGTTTGTGAAAAACTTCTCTAAAATTGCACATCCTATACTTCCTTGCAAAGAAAGGGAAAGAAGTTTGAACGGTTAGAAAAGTGCAAGGAGGCCTTTGACCTACTAAAGAAAAAATTGACTTCAGCTCCAATATTGGAAATACCTAACCCAGAAGGTCAATTTGTAGTCATTACCAATGCCTCAGGGGAAGGCTTAGGTGGTGTACTAGTCCAAGATGGACATGTCATTGTGTATGAATTGCACAAATTGAAAAACTATGAACAAAACTATGCCCACATGATTTAAAACTAGCAACAATCATTCACGCACTCCAAATGTAAAGACACTATCTACTTGGAAAACCTTTTGAGTTGAAAATAGATCACCAGAGACTTAAACATCTATTCACTCAACCCCATCTTAATGCTTGTCAAAGAAGATGGTTAGAATTTATCTTAGATTATGATTTCAAGATTAAGTTTATTCAGGGAAAAGAAAATCAAGTAGTAGATGCTTTAAGCAGGAGAAGGCATATCTCCTCTATGATCTCTATAAATTCTGATTTTAGAAATCAGGTGTTACAAAAATCTAAAGGAGATGAGTTTTATGAGTAGGTAAAACAGGCCCTTGAAAAGAATCCACATAATCTGAAATATGAGGGATTCAACCTTGAACCAGATGGGTTATTAAGGTTTAAAGGAAGAATGTATGTACCTAACTCAATAGAGTTAAGTAATACAGTTTGGAAAGAGGTTCATTCTGCACCATATTTTGGGCATCTTGGAGTAACCGAGTTACTCGCTAATGTGAAACCTTTATATTTTTGGAAAGGAATGAAGAGGGATGCTGCAAATTTTGTAGCTACTTGTATTGAATGACAAAGGGTGAAGGCAGAACACCAACACCCAACATGATTATTATGCCCTCATGAAATTCCTAAGTGGAAATGGTAGATTATAGGCATGGACTTTGTGCAAGGGCTTCCTATGTCGAGGAACAAGCACAATCTTATCTTGGTGGTGGTGGATAGACTCACCAAAGTCACCCATTTTATACCTAGAAAATTGATAGATGGGGCACCCATCTTTGCTTGAAAATTTGTTCAAGAGATTTTTAGACTACATGGCATTCTTGAGAAGATTATCTTAGATAGGGATGCAGGGATGACATCTAGGTTTTGGCAAACCTTGTTCTCTTCACTTGGTACACAGTTGAACATAAGCTCTACTTATCATCCTGAAATGAATGGACAAACTAAAAGGGTGAACCAAGTGTTGGAGGATTTATTAAGGATGTATTGCATGGATCAACAATACAAGTGGGAGGATTATCTTCCTCTAGTGGAATTTGCCTACAATAACTCTTATCATTCAGCTATTAAGATGGAACCATTTGAGGCATTATATGGACGGAAGTGCCGAACCCCTATAATCTAGGATAAGCTAGAAGATAGGGTTAGCCTTGGTCTAGAAATGCTGTCTGAGATGGAAGAACAAGTCCATCTGATTAAAAGGAGGCTAGCGGAAGCCAATGATAGTAAAAAGAGTTATGCAAATGCTAAGCATGTTGAAAGGCATTTCACTATGGGAGATAATTTTATCCTAAGAGTAAAACCTCAGAAAAGCTCCATCAAATTTGGAAAGATGTCCAAATTGGCACCAAGATATGTGGGTCCTTTTAAAATTCTAGAAGAAGTCAACCTAGTAGCATATAGAATTGCTCTACCACCAGCACTTGCTATGATGCATAATGTGTTTCATGTTTCATATTTGAAAAAGTTTAATTCTGCTAATAATCAAATTCCTATGCTTGATTAGAATATTCTACAGGCGAAAGACCTAGGAGTGGTGGTGATCGAGCCCATAAAGGTGCTTGAAATGCATAAGGTATGCTTACGTAACAAGGAAATAACAAAGTGCAAGGTCCAGTGGGACCAATATTCAGTGGAAAATGCCACCTAGAAAAATTATGATGACTTCTATGCTAGATTTCCTCAACTTTTCTAAGACATTTGATGTTATGCTTTTGAAAACATTTTCATATTATGTTGGTTTATCTTCAAGACAATTAATCATTAGGGATGATGATTCTTATGGGGTGAAATATGTTACATCCCCAACTTACAATTAGACATAGTCATTAACTTGGCATGATAATCAAGAGGATTAGCCATAGTTAATTGATTTGATATTGTGGAAATATCTGATTTAACTCTTGATTATGAAGTAGTTATTGATGTTAAATAGTTTTTTAAATTAAATGATTTATATTATGAGATATGATAATGATGCACTGATCATGATCTTGTGGTCCTGAGTGTGAATAGGAAAAAGAATGTCCTTCAAAGAAGGAAGGAGAGTATCATCCTGGAGGAAGGGTTAGACATTGAGAAAGCAAAAGGTTGATTATCCATCTGAGTATCAACTTCTATGTCCTTAATCCTTTTGTAAGTTGTCACATATCATGTTTCTTTTCTTAGTTTTCATGTTCTCTATAAGTTGTTATGTCGTTGGTGCCATCATGACTAGTTGTGATGACTAGATGATGTTCTTGGAACATCATCCCTAGTTGAGAGACAATAGTGTTAAGAGATGAGAAGGTCTCTTGTTAAGCTTTTGTTCTCGGGGTTATTATTTTTCCTAGTCATTCGACTAATGGGGATAGTCAATTTCAGGGGAGTATTATTCGACCCTGATAATCGACGATATTGATGTGAATACTTATGTGATTTCAATCTTATAGTGATAATCCTTAATGTTAAATATGTATTATTTAACCCTTATTCTGTATATAATTATAGGTTGAATTTAATAATGTAGTAATCTTTCTACCTATCCTATTATTTGATATTATCGAATAGTATAAAATTGTTTTAGTTAGCATTGTGAAGCAAAGGGAGCTTCGATCTCAACCTTCTTAAGTGATGCTTCTTTCAAGCCACTTTATGAGGAAACTAACTGAGTGGGGTGGTATTTTCCACCCAAATCTACATGCCTTAATCGACTGATTGCAAGTCTTGCTTTTGTTGTTTTTGGAGGGGGAATTCTTAGTGAGTCAGGGGGTTGTTGATAGTTTTCATGTGAAAGCAAGGTGGTAGATCCTTTATGGGAAAAATAGTAGGTGATTGGAAAGTTGAGAGAAACTTGTAGCATACTCAATCTGGGACTGTATCACCATTTGACAAGCCTTGTCTAGGTAAAATGGTGGCCATTGTCCCTTTTGCCTTCATTTCAATGAGCTATACTATATCGAACCTCTGCCAGAGAAAGTATGGCATAATGTTTTGTTTAAAATAGAGGCATGAGGCCATGCCCATTGTGTCATTGTATTATCATCGATGAGGCTCAAGGCCGAACGACCGAGCTCACACTGTATCTATTATGTTTTCTTTTTAAAGTTTAGAGCCTTAAGGCCATAAGGCCGAATAAATAGACACTATAATATTTCTTATGGTTGTGTTAAGGTTGTAAGGATGAATAAAGAACCACAATAATCTTTCTTATGGCTATGCTTAAGGCCGTAAGGCTGAATAAAGACACACAGTAATCTTTATCTAAGATTGTACTCAAGGCCGAATGGCCAAGTTGTATATCATTGTAAACTTTTCATGTGACTAGGCTCAAGACTAAAAGGTCGAGCAATAACAATATTATGGCTTTATTAAGGCACTAGCTCGATGGCCATAAGGCTGAGTGGTATGAAGTTAAAATCTTTTTTGTGTCATAGTTAGGGTCTTACAATCCAACTCTAATACATTATACACCTTACGAAATCCAATGGTCGAAGCCATTATGGCTAAACCTGTTTCTAAAGCATGTTAAACACACGTCATATAATGTTAGAGCCTAAGAGCTCTCAATAATGGAGTAAGGAATAACTCTAGAATGATTATAGTTTATAATCAAATTATACAGTCACTTGACTGTGGTGACAACCGAGAAGGTAATTATGCAGTCACTCGACTGTGGTCATAGCCGAGGAGGCAATTATATATCATTGTGTTTACAACACCTAAACTATTATCAAGATGGGCTTGTATGGAAAGCTGACTATGAATCATATATAGGGTTGCTTAAACTGTCAAGAATGTATACGTAAACCCTCGATTATAGAGGTGGTGAGATCATTTAAGATCATGGTCTCATCATGAAATAGTTTGACTGTGCCTATAGAATAATATAGACTTGTTCTATGTGTTTGAGTTAAGACTTATTGGTTAATGTTATGAGTTATAATTCCTTTATTTACTCAAATGTAAACTAATAGGATTGGTGTTTAACACCTAAAGCTCATAAAAATAATAAGAGCTATTGATCATAATGAAACCAATTTACTCTACTAAGGCATGGTATGCCTTGAGTACCATGAATTTGACTTCACCATATATGATGATTTGCTATCAAAATTGTAAACCATAGGAGACCAAGGTGGTCAAAATGGCTGATTTTGATATGAATTGAAAACAAACAAAGTGACAAGGAGTCACTAGTTCCTCATTACGAAAGTAACCTATTTAATCGTAACCAACCTATGATGGGAGTCGAATGTCTAGGTATGAACAATGATTCGAATTAATCCCACTCATACTAGACCTAAAGAACAAGGTCAATAAGGACTTACTATAGAACATGACAACCCTTTCCTCCTTCACCAAAAAGATATGTGTTTATTGCCAGGAACACTGAGAGGGGGGGTGAATCAGTGTTCTATAAAATTTTTCTAGCACTTTTATCTTTTAACCATTTCAAAGGATTAATCAAATAGAAGCATAATATACAAATGAACAACATCCACAAAGCATGACACATAACACCAAGATTTTACGTGGAAAACCCAAAATAGGAAAAACCATGGAGAGGATTAGCTCTCATAAATATATTGTAATATTTACAAAATGTTGTTCAGGCTTGGTCAGTCCATAGGCCTAGAACATGCTGGCTTACCACCGTAATGTACAACTAAGTTTAGCAGGATCACTACCTCAACCCTAAACCTAGCAAGATTACAATAAGGGCTGTTAAACCCTGTTGAAGGCTCACTGCCTTGAAGACAAATACTTGCTTCCAATTGGATTGCACATGAGAACTGAGTAGTATGCTTAAGCATCTGCCACTATGCCAGGGTGCAGTCATTTAAAAACTGTATTCTGAATCCCAAGTCTTCATCACTATTGATCCTCTAACTCTGCTCCACTATTTGCATCCTCGCATCACACACACATATACTTCCACACCACACAACTAAAGATCATCTCTCTTATATATATCTACCTCATGATTTAATCCACAATTAGGTTGGCATCTAAGAAGTGAAATGTGTACATAAAAATATATACCTTGTCGCTCAATCCAATGCACTATGTGTCACGTGGACCCAAATCTTCTCCTGAGCATGTTCATATGGTCGGCTCTAATCATTCAATTACTTACATAGATCCTCCAAACATTAACTCTTCTCCGCACACTGATTTATATACTTGTCATCCTCTTCCTTAAGAGTATGCTTAACAACTACATCTGCTGGCTTACAACTTTTACTGAGGATCTCAAAACACCTTCCAAAACATATCAAGGACTCTTTATACATTCCCAATCCTACCCTTAGAACCGCAAGGCATCATATCATCTTTTAGAGAAATGCAGACCATTAGAACTCATACTCTATCTCTGTCAAACGCTATGCTAATACTTGGCAGCTTGCAGCTATCTTTCCAGTAAATTTTAGATCTCCTAAATTAGGAATAAGACACTACATATAAGTGTTTACAACACCTCAAAACTGCATAACAAAATACTTGTCTGCGGAGGAATGCGGACCACTGCACTAGACCCTGTTCACTATTCCTACTATACCTTTTCTTGCCTGGACTTAGACATTTATTCAAGATGACTTCCAGAGAGGATCATGACTTAATCTCTAAGGCATAACAATATCAAACACCAAATGACATCATACCTGAACTGCATCTGCAAGTCCTCAATTGTGGAGGCATACTAGCTAACTTTCTGTCTTCCACTAAGAATATCTTCCATACTTAGCCATTTTCTATCACCCAGACCTAGAATCCAACATGTTCATCTAGAGATATCTCTTCCTTTCATGGAGATAGGTTCTCTGAGCCTTGTTGCTATCAATGACAACATATAACTCAATACTAGAGCAATGTCTCTTGCCAACAATCTCCCCCTTTGGCATTGATGGCAACACTTAGTGAAAAATGCTTGACTGCTCCCCCTTACTGTACACACTTTATTTTCCTACTCCCCCTGAGATGATTATCTATTTTTCACTGATCTACTTCTCCCCCTTTGACATCAATGGCAAAGGGTGTGATCTGGAACCAAAAAATTGTCAGAATTTCAAAATTTTTATATAGTTTGCTATATATTTACAAGCGCAATCTTCATTTTAATTTGTGTTTGAAGGCAAAATGTCACTATAGATAGTCTTTATTTGAGCTATCTCTCCATTACATCTATTTATTGCACTTTCTAGAATGTGGATATGGCCATTCATAAAAAATACTAGCTTCTCTGCCTTCTGGAGATTCGAGGGTGTATTAATTAGTGCTTGAGATTTCAAGGCCTCATCTGCCAAATTGGTCATGGAATCAATTTTCAGACTTATCAGGCCTTTCAGCTGGCACAACTTGTGTTTCATTTCTCCCTTTTTCTTCATCAGAGTATTTAGATCATTATGGATATTTGCAACTTGTGTTTCTTTGGCATTTATTGACTCAACTGCTGGATTATATGTCTCAGAGATATTCATCAGTTTGAGTTCCAAGTCTTTGATTTTATCTTCTAGTTCCTTTGTGATCTTTGGCCAAGATAAACAAAATTTGTATATTTTTCTGGCTTCTTCAATGGCACTTTGTATGTTCTTAATTCCATTATCTAACAAAACTTTGTCTCGATCTATCATGCTTTTCAACTCAACCAGTCTTCTATCATCAATTTCTTTCCTCACTTTTTCTTCCGTGGATTTTTCAAAAGATTCAAAATGTACACTTATAGAGTTTAATAGCTTCTTGAGATGGTCAGCAGGGCATAATGAGATATCCCTTTGAAATGATGGAAACAACTTTTCCAAGATAGTGGATGCTTCATTGATCACTTTGTTATCTTGACCATGTGATTGTAACAACTCTTCCTGTGCCTTGGCCTGAACCACAAATACTAGCTTGAACTTTTGGAAAGGTGACAATGAGGCCACGTTGATTGGACCTTGAGGGAGTTCAAACTCTTCTATAATTTGTTGCCTATCAGAGACATCCACAGTGTCTCTTGCCCTCTCTAATATTTCTCCTTGACTTTGATCTAGAGGGTCTATGTTCGTAACTTCCTGTTGTTCTGATTTTGTTCTGGTGTAGGGTTCCTCAACTGTTCCCTATCTTCTACATCCTTAGCTTGTTTCTTAGGGGACAGATTCATTTCAGTTCTGCCTATATTCAATGTGTTTGTGTCAGGGGCTTGATCACTCTATTCTGGTCCTTGATCAAGGCTTGTCTCTGGTAGAGATGAGTCTTCATCTTTTGTTTCCTTACTGTCATAGATAGTGGAAATATTATGTTTCTTTAGTATGTCCAAAATAATTTCCTCTATTTCCTTGACAACCTTGTCAACTTCTCCTATCATCAATGCATTCATTCTTTTCTTTGACTTGAACTCATTGTTAAGCACCTTGGAGATTTTTCTTTTCTCTTCTGGAGTGATATCTAGACATAATGTTATCAACATGTGTTCTCTGAGCTCAACATCTTTAGCGATAGTAGTTTCCTTCCTGACTAATAGAATACTGCCCAAGGTATCTGGGAGATCACCAATGATCTCAATGAGGGATCTGTTGTATATGTTCAGATACTTTACAATAGCTTCTTCCAAAATCCTCTTGTCAGCATCATTATAATCATCATAAAACTCAGCCACATGTTTCAAGTTACCATCAATAGTGACAGACTTTAATACATCTTCAATCTTTAGTGTTGCATGAGACTCATCTTCTTCCTATCTTTTACTGGGTGTCTTCCTTCCTGATGACTTCTCCTTGCTACTTTTGGATGCTTTAGTAGCATCAACTTTCATTTTCTTTACCTCCTTATCTGATTCTGTCTCGTCTTCACTAACAGTTATGCTTGCATGCATTCTCTTGGCTTTAGTCTTCATTCTTTTGGAGTTGGTGGTAGGAGTTTCCACATTTGCAGATGGTGTGGGACTGGAGGGAGTGGATGAGACTTCAGCAGAAGTGGAGGCTTTGGTTTTTCTTTTTGCCTTCTCTAGCTTTTCTAACTCATCTTTGTGTTCTTTTGGGGCCCCAGACGATTCACTTTTTCTCTTTTCTTCTGCTTCATTAATGGCTTGTGCCTTTTCCCTTGTCTTTGCCACTTCTTCTTTTGTAAAGCCAACCTTTATGGTGATTTCTTCTGCCACTTTCCTCATTTTCCTAGAGATTTCAAGTTTTCTTACTTCAACATGAATTTTGGCATGCAATTCATCATAAGTCCCAAATCTTTCTTCCTTGGGATCTCTAGGTTTGCTCAACATATATTTAGCATAGTTTTCCAGTACAGTTCCATCTACCTCATATTCCATAGGCATAACCCAGACCGTTCTGGGCTCAACAACCTCCATCAAACACTGATCTTTTGTTACAATGAAGCAAATTGTATCCATGTATTTTTCAACAACTATTTTGGGGATTCTTTCTCTGGCTTGCATTGATCTTTGGAAATTCTTGAAATGGCCCCATAGGGCTACATTCTGTACATCAATGGTGCCTATGCTACTCAACAAATTTCTAATTTGAACTGCAACAAGTTTATCATTGGTCCAGAATAGGTTCTTCATACCAGACAACTCTTACATAAAATAAAAAAATAAACACATGATCAGTGTGCCAAATTTAAAGGGATATTTACCTTCTTTTTTCTTCTTTAGGTTATCCATTACATTATTGGAGCAACTCACAGATGTCATAATCAACATTTTCCTTAATCATTTGATAGGCTGTGTAGATGGTCGTGCCTGAAACTGAGTTCTCCCAGTTGGTGAAATAAACTTTGTATCCCAATACCATTGAGGCAAATCTCATGGCATGATCCTCAATATCATTTATTGTTAAGGCTCTCTTAGCAAATTTTTCTCCGGTAGCCGTAATTACTATATCATTCTTCACGACTTTCAATAGAGGTACTAATCTGGTAGAGCATAGTCTAATGACCATACTAATAACATCTTTTGTAATCTTGAAAGGTCTTTCAAGCCATATGAATTCATCATGAACCCTACTTAACACATACCGGACCCATTCATCTTCCATAATGTTGGGAAATTTAGGCACTGAATAAATTTCTTTTCTTTCAATGCTAGATATTCATTTTTTAGTTTAAAATTCTCATTACTCAAGTGTTTCGTGTAAAGATCAGTAAACTTGCTATCACCAAATTTCTCTAGGGAAACATGAATATATGCCCTAACATCTTTTGCATGCATGACTCCATGAGGAACACTTGAGAATGCACCCAACTGATCGACTTCGGTTGATTTGAATGGGTGTTTTTTGAATTTTGGTCGTGCATGCTCAGTAATATCAACAACTTGTGGTGATGCCATTTCAGAATTTTTAATAGATTCACAAAAATATTTTGAACGAGATTACCTTGTTCTACTGAATTAGGGTTTCCTTTTTCTAAAATTCTTCAGGCACTTCAATTTTTGGTTGTTGTTGCTCTAGATTTGTTCCGATCTCTCTGAATACTTGATGGCTTTGAGTGTAAAGTGATTTTAAGATTAAACAAGTTCCTTTTTAATCTCCACACAACGTGACCTAAATGCCATTAAATGCTCATTTAAAAAAGCTATTAAAAACCCTTCGCTGTAGAATACAGTCGATTGGGATTGCTCCACAATATGCCACATTGACTCCTTTTCTTCTGGTTTTCTTCCAAGAGATGTGTCACATCAGATTCCATTATACATCTTTGTGCTAGGTTTTGGCACCCACATTCTAGTTGGGGGTTTTGAATTTTTCTTTAACATTGCTCCCCTTGAGCCATAACTCTTGATTTACTTCTCGGAGGAAGTATCTGCACCGTATACTAGTGCGGATTGATCCTTGACTTCTATTACTTCTTTCTTGATCCATACCTTGTTCATTCCTTTCTTGGTTTCAACCGAATCAACATTCTCTTTTCCTTTATCATTTCTCTGCTCTATTTTCCTTTCTTCAGAATAGTGATTTCTCTTCACATTTCTGCTTCTACAAAATCTTTCAACATGTCCAAATTTGTTGCAAGGAAAACATTTTCCATTGAATGGTTGATTGTTCCTTGTATTTTGAAAGTTAGTTCCTATAGATCTTCTGCATTCATTTGATCTATGTTCCATTTTATAGAAAGCATTGCACCTAACAGAGTTCTGACTTACTTTACTTCTGCATACAACATCTTTATGACCAGTTCTATTGCAAGTGAAGCATTTACCTTTGAATGATTGTTCATTCCTCCCATTGTTGAAACTTTTCCTGATTTGGTTTCTACATTCATTTTCTCTATGACCAATTTTCTTGCAATTAAAACACTGACCAAAGAATAATGGAGTCTTTTGATTCATTCTGCTCCTACACTGAGTAGCCCTATGACCAAAATTATTGCATGAATTACAATAACCATTGAAAGATGGGTACCCAAGTGAGCATTTGGTTGTCTGACCGGAGGTCTTCTTCTTTGATTTCTGAACTGGTATCCTTTGTTTTGCCTTGAATCAGTGCTCATCTGACCAGAGTTTGAACTTTCTCCTTTCTCAAATCCTAAATCATGTTTGTCATCAGCACTCTTCTGGCTAGCAATCATTTCATCAAGCTTTGCAGTACTTATATTGAATTTTTCTTCAAAACTTATGGCTTTTTCCAGATCTATTTTTAAGCTTAAAATCTCTTTTTCAAGTTTTGCACAATCTTCTGATTTATTTCTCATAATCAAATTTAGACCATCTTTTGCTCTTATTCTTTCTGTAATTTCTACTTCTAAATTATTTAGGGCTTCGTTTGCTGATAGTAATTGGTTACTGACTTCTTTGTATTTGTCTTTGAATTTCTTGACTTGCTCTTTCAACTTTAAGATGCATTCATCCGCTTGTTGCAAGTTTTCTTTCAAATCGCTAACTTCTACTTCAGAGTTTTCAAGATCCATAAGAGCTGCTTCTAGTTGGTTGTACCTTTCATAATTTCCATACCTTCTTGTTGCCATGATCACACTATCCCAGATCTTCCTCAAGTTATTAAACTTCTTCCAAGGAACCTTGCTCTAATACCAATTGTTGATTGTCAGGAACACTGAGAGTGGGGGGTGAATTAGTGTTCTATAAAATTTTTCTAGCACTTTTACTTTTAACCATTTCAAAGGATTAATCAAATAGAAGCATAATATACAAACGAACAACATCCACAAAAGCATGACACATAACAACAAGATTTTACATGGAAAACCCAAAATGGGAAAAACCATGGAGAGGATTAGCTCTCATAAATATATTGCAATCTTTACAAAATGATGTTCAGGCTTGGTCACTCCATAGGCCTAGAACATGCTGGCTTACCGCCGTGATGTACAACTAAGTTTAGTAGGCTCACTGTCTCAACCTTAAACCTAGCAAGATTACAATAAGGGTTGTTAAACCCTGTTGAAGGCTCACTGCCTTGAAGATAAATACTTGCTTCCAATCGGATTGTACATGAGAACTAAGTACTTCTTAAGCATATGCCACTATGCTAGGGTGCATTCATTTAACAACTATATTTTGAATCACAAGTCTTCATTACTACTGATCCTCTAACTCTGCTCCACTATTCGCATCCTCACATCACACACATATACTTCCACACCACACAACTGAAGATCATCACTCTTATATATATCTGCCTCATGTTTTAATCCATAATTAGGTCAGCATCCAAGAAGTGAAACGTGTACATAAAAAGATGTACCTTGTCGCTCAATCCAATGCACTATGTGTCACATGGAATCAAATCTTCTCCCAGGAGTTTTCATATAGGTTGGATCTATTCATTCAATTACTTACATAGATCCTTCAAACATTAAATTTTCTCTGCACAATGATTTATATACCTGTCGACCTCTTCCTTAAGAGTATGCTTAACAACTTCATCTGCTGGCTTACAACTTTTATTGAGGATCTCAAAACACCTTCCAAAACATATCAAGGACTCTTTATACATTCCCAAACCTACCCTTAGAACCAAAAGGCATCATATCATCTTGCAGAGAAATGCAGACCATCAGAACTCAGACTCTCTCTGTCAAACACTATGCCGATACTTGGCAGCTTGTAGCTATCTTTCTAGTGAACTTCAGATCTCCTAACTTACGAATAAGACACTTCATATAAGTGTTTACAAAACCTCAAATCTACATAACGAAATACTTGTCTTCGGAGGAATGCGGACCACTGCACTAGACCCTGTTCACTATTCCTGCTATACCTTTGCTTGCCTAGACTTAGACATTTCTTCAAGATGACTTTCGAAGAGGATCATGACTTAATCTCTGAGGCATAACACTATCAAACATCAACTGACATCATACTTGAACTGCATATGCAAGTCTTCAATTGTGGAGGCATACTAGATGACTTTCTGTCTTCCACTCAGAATACCTTCCATACTTAGCCATTTTCTGTCACGCGGACCTAGAATCCAACATGTTCTTCTAGAGATATCTCTTCCTTTCATGGAGATAGGTTCTCTGATCCTTGTTGCCATCAATGACAACATATAAGTCAATACTAGAGTAATGCCTATTGCCAACAATATGGGAATCTAGCCATGCCTAGAATGATAGATCTTCTGTGCTTATTTTAAAACCCCTAGTACATGGTTTCTATCCTAAAAAATTTAAAACTACTACAAAAAGAGAGAAAACTCAAAACTATAATTTCTCTAACCACTTTTTGGTCTCCAAGATCCCTAAAAGGGTGAAGTGAGAGCATACACAATCATATAATCCATAAGAGGACATAAAACAAAATATTTTTTTAGAGATTTATAGCTGAAACACTCAACCCTAGAAAGATCTTTGATACCAAATGCAAGGAACCCTACAACAATTTAACAATAAAACATGAAATACAACTTGAATAAATGCTTAAAATTGAAACACATAATATATTTTGTATTGAATTTAATATAACTTCGTTACAAAATATCATTGACCTCTTCAAGGGGGAAACCTCTTTTAAACAACACTCAATACATTATAATTCATAGATACTCAAGCAATAACCTATGACCTATATTTATACTAGTTCTACTGAAGCTAACTAACATTTCCCAAGCATTGGGATTTTTTAAAATAACTCAAGGGATGACATATAGAGCATATGCATTCAAAGCCTATATTACAATAAAGAAGGAGTTATGACTAAGGGATACTAACAATAGGAATTTATGCATGTTCCACCATTAGTCACCTAGATATAAGGTGAGGCACAAGTATCCATTGAGGATAATTTAGTGGTATATATAGTTATATAAATTACATTGCATGATTTTTTTTTATATTTGATTGTACACACTTGTGTAATTGAATATTGATTCCAGGCTTTTTTTCTTGTAATCTCCTAGGTTTACTTGTTAAATCAGCTCCAAAAATGCTTCAATATATAGAATGGAGATTCATATCATGCTTGCATAAAACTTTGATACTTGCTATGATTATCCTTAGTGGGATATTTTCTTTTACTATGTAGAATGATGATTTGGTTGGATACTATAAATAATGTAATTGGTTACTTTTATTGTCAAATTGTGATCCCAAACATTTATTGACCATTGTCTATGATGCATGCTCTATGCTCTTGATATTTTGAAGAGCATGTGCTTTTTTTTATAAATACCTCTCCCTACTTGTAGCATTTGGCAAAGACTACAACTGCAGTGCAACCCTTGTTTGAGTATGAATTTGGAAGCTCTTGATTACAATATTGACAGGACAAAATTGATGGTCATTCAATCATATTAATGTCTATAAGGTAAGAAAGAATTTTATCATTTTAAAATTACTTTGTATTTGAATGTCTTTATTATCTTGGGATAATTTCATTTCTATCATTACATGTCTTTATAAAAGCTTGTTTTCGTTACTATGAACTATGAAAATAATAAAAAATAATGTACTTCATGCTTTACTCTCTCTCTCTCTCTCACACACACACACACACACACACACACATTTCTTTTCTATTTCTATTATTGATCGGTACTAAGTCATAGTCTTGTTTATGGACAAATTTTTTACTCTTTTTCTATTTGAGTTAGTTGACAAGTTTCATTTGTTTGTGTTGTCATCAATGGACAAGTATTTTTTTGTTTTCTTATTTAAAGTTTAATTTTAGTTTTGCTATTGTTTTGTTATGTGAAGTCAATTTTTTTTCTCTTTTTCCTTTTGTTACAAATTGTTTAACTAAATCTTCCATGTTTTGATTTCATGTTTCAAGAAACCACATGGACAAGATAGTAGACGGTGAAATTTTAGTTTTTTTTAGAGTTAAACTTGTCTGGTCTTTAGTTCTTTTGCATATTTTCAATTATGCTACTATAAACATGAAAATCACAATTTGGGTATACATTGCACCTGATTTGATCTTCAAAACATCTTTGGGCTTGTCAAGTGCCTGCAAATGGGTGGCATGCACAACTCTTGAAATAATATGGCAAGGGCACATGCAGACACAAGTGGCTAGCATTTGCAAGTGATCTAATGGATACGCGTTGCATGGTCCTTCAACTATTTCTTACAAGACAGATATGAATTTATCAATAATGCATTTCAATTGCTAAAATTAAAATAATTTCTCTGATGCTCTTCCATCTCATTATAAATGGCACAAGCCTAAAAATTATAATAAAACTATTTCCTAATGTTTCTACTCTAATGAACTATTGGATAAATCATAGATATGCATCGAAGTATATTTAGCATGCCACTTATCTGCCATAGAGTCTACATGTTTCCCTTCCACTTGTATGGCATGCTATTCACCATCTTTTAGTATGGTGTCCCCTCCATACAAAAATATTCATAACCCGCCCCTTTCTAACAACTTGTTTCCTAAGCTTTGTACTATCTCTGCATCTCTTAGTACGTGCCAATTCTTTATTTACACCATATTTGTAACATACCAACTCATACAACTTGGAATTACTCACAACATTTACTGAGAAACTAAATGAACATGTTTAACCATGAGAGAAGATTTTTTTTTAACATTTGCATAATCACATGGAATTAAATGTATATCCTTTCTGAATATTTTTCAACCTTGAATTTACAATATATTCAAAGATAAAATCATAGTGAAATTATTTCACTTTACATTTATAAATAATTTGCACTTGGCAATATGAATAATTTTACATAAGTTTTGAAAATCATAAGTCATAACATGAAGTATATTGCATATGGAATTTGGTATTTGTCTCACAAGTCTTGGCGAGTCTTCTACTGCAGAGGGAGAGCAGATCATCTGAGTTCTTTTCCTCCAACCACGAACCATCGATACCCCGCTCATCTTCCATCTCGAAGTGGCCTTACCCTTCATGAAGAGTATAGACATAAGGAACCAACATGTTGCCATTTGATTCCTAGTGTTGTGATGCAGGAGCATCCCTATTCAAGAGCAATCTTACATCTACCAAAAAAAAACATTTGCATTTCAGTTTGTTTGGATTTCAGTTTCTAGTTCAGTTAAGGCAGTTTAGTCAGAAGCAGTTTCTATTTTTTGGTCCAACATTCTACCACAGTTGCATTTCACATCTTACGGATCTGGACATAGCATCTAGATTCATTCCTCTACATCATATCCAGAATTTAGAGCATTTGGATCAATTACCGAAAAATTATCGCTATTAGAAGATCAATTATTTTCTCAGAACAGAGCATCCTGGCAGCCTCTAATAATCAGCTAAAGGAGAAGATTGTGGAGCATTCCTTGACTTGCAAAGCTTAACAACACATCATTCAATAATGCTTAGTTCATGGATGAACTTCCTTGAGATCCGCACATCATTCCATTCATTAGAGGAGGTATTCTATGCATTTAGGTCTGACCTATCCGTGTTGGCATGTTACAGCTCTTCATTGGAATTTGTGATCTTCCTTGGTTGACGCGGAGGAATTTATTGTTTCGGAGATGATATATATTGATGTAATAGATCCTAGGAAATAAAGTGATCAAGTTGTAATCATCCGCATAAGTTCATAGTTTAGATTTTGTGCGAAGGAGCTTCAAAGCTATATCTTGTGGATATTCTAAAATCAGGCCTGTGAGCCCAGTTGTAATCCCGCATGCTTCCAACAAATCTATATTTGAATTCTATTATATACTGAATGACTGAATCTGCATTTGCTTCATTTCTTTGAGTTGTTTCCATTGTGTTTACTCTTGCTGCATGGTTTGGATAGTTCATTCTGTGAACCCTCCTACTGTGACTGCACCATGTTGTGTCCTACGTAACTCAATCGACCATATAACTCTAGCCAATCTTCTAGCTAAGTATGATCATTCTAATAGGTTACACAATCTAGACACGGTGAACCGATTAATACGTGCAAGACATACGCATCACTTTGGTCAAAGTTTCTCTATAAATAGACATTTGTAATAAACATAGTCATGTGTTCACACACCTTTAACTTGATTTGGAAACTACCACATCCTACTATTTGACTTGCTTGACTAGAATCTCTAGACATAAATTGTCTTGACTAAACTCAAACCCTAGTCAATTTGACTTAGAATTTAATCCAAAATCTAGGATATACGTAATATATGGGTTTAGGTGACTTTAACCTTTCAGAGAGTCCCTCTTTGCATACTTGCAAATATTAGGGTCTATGACTTCTTGTCATTCTACTCAATGACCCAAAGATTGAGCACTCTTGTGTAATATATCAAGTTTTTGACTCTACTATGAAATCATTTATTTTATTATAAGTGCTTCTTCGACACTTACTAAATTATACTTGTCTTGATCTATGGTTTCTCGACCATTCATTGTCAACTGTAATAAATAATAGACTAATTCAATGTTATAGCCGATTTAAGAGTTTTCAAGTTTTCTTAACCCTTCTCAGTCGAATCTCGGGATTTAACATCTCTATCCCAACACAAATTGGATTATCAAATACTCTTGTTTTCCAAAAGTAAGAGTTTATAATTATATAACATGGGAATGATAACCTTTACTCTTCTCTTGACCACTTGGGCATTGTTTGAATTCACATTTCTCATAACATGTATAAACATAGTACACAAGATATATCCTCATTCATATAAGAACTTAATGAATACTATCATTATCATAACTAATCTTTTGACTAAGTTCAATCTTTCAACCTAAATAAGTTTGAGTCTAAAATAATAAAATAATATTTTCTACCTCTTGGTCTTCTTAAGTCCACCGACTTTCGATATAGGATAGGTTAAGAACTCATATTTAACATCCTTTGTATATCATGATAATGCTTATCATTATTTGCATAATGCATATGTGATATTATATCACTATACTTAGGTGTTTTCAATGATATCAATATAATTTCTATATATTCAATATAAGTGAATATCTATCACCATAACTTTTGATTATAAACATTAAAACTTATACATATAAATCATTGTGAACTGTGAAACTATAACTGTTTAAACTCTCTTTAATCTTACTTATCTTGACTCCTAGGTTTATATCTGAGTTCTCAAAAAGTTTAGTCTCTGCATTTTATATGCTAGATTTCTACACAGATATGGTGTTTTGATAGCTAAAAGAAACCTATATTTACTCAAATATACAAAGATACTATTGTTCAATGACATTTTTACTGTCTCTCTCTCTCTCTCTCATAAATTTGAACTCCATTATCACTACTATGTACAACTCTATATACTTTGCTATAAGAAATCATATCTTTGTATATTCATACAGAAATGGAATATTGTAGTTTAATAATGAAGTTAATTGTTTTTAAGAGATATCCTACCTCAAAGTGTCAATGGTTTCCCAATCCTAAGCTAGTTTTCTTCCTTATTCCCATTGCTACCTGAGCTATCTTTCCACCTTCCTTTGCATTTGTATCTCTTATACCTTCCTCTATGTTTGTCTCTCTTTCACTGTAGATTTTTGATGAGAACAAAAGCTTTGTGTTTCACGCAGTACCCTCTCTTTCCCCATGTATTCTTCCTGCAAACAAGGCTCCGTATTTCATGCAGTCCTCTCTCTTTCCCTGTGGATTCTTCTTGCGAACAAGGCTCTATTTTTTTAACGAATTTTCTCACCCCCTTCCACTTCTCTAATGGGCATTGTTGGCTCTTTCATTTGCACGTTTCAAGATAAGTAAGTTTGCCCACATCCATGAGGATGATTCATCATTGATATATCCTTTTAAAAGGATTTAATCTCCCCATAATCGTGGATATCTTTCCCGCATTTATGCCTATTTTTACTCTAAAGTGGCATGTAGAAATGATGGAGTTACTAGTCATAAAGACCACTCTTGAAATATTCGTAAACTCCTCCTTTCTCTTTATAACCAATGTGGAGGAAAGGAGTCAAGTGCCCACAAAATATGTGATGTGGTTTTGTATTAAATTTGCAATAACACTACGTTCCTTAAAATGCTCATCGATTACCTACAATTGGTTTAAACTTAAAGTTCATATTAAATAGATATTTAACAACCTAATATAGGTGTATACAATGTATACTTACGTTGTCTCTAACACACGATATGATATAAGAATGGGGTTGAGCTATTCTCTCCCTCTCAAAATTGCTTAACATCAAAATAGATAAACTAACATAATAGAATTCCAATCGGGAATTAACGATAATAAAGTAGTTTAATTACTAGTATTTATTTGTTCTAGTAATATAAAATTATATTAATTTCATACAAAGAAATAGTGACTATCAACCATTTCCTTGTCGACGGTCATGTTCTAACTTGACTTAGTTTTCAACAATAACCTCAACTTAATGAATTTAGTTGACAATCGATGTTTTGTCAAGTCAAAACCAAACTTAGACCAATTGGTCAAACATAACTTACCATACTCGATGAAGGTTCACGAAACTGTGAAAGCACGAGACTTAGATGGAAAACAATATGCTCTTATCCATACATCTATTCTCTTCTCTCTGATGATGCTCTCCCTCTCTTTCTCAGAGGGTGGGAAATTTGTTTCCTAGTTACAACTTGCAATCACCAAACTATGATTAGTGCATCGTTAGTCAATCCATAAACATTATGAATAAATAATCATGACATCTTATAATCACATGTCTAAATTCTAATTATATAAATATAAACTCATGATATCATTGATTTATCCTAAAATTTTGATGCATAGCATGGAGGATTAAATAAAACTCAAACAAATCAAACTTTCCAACTTAGATCCCTAATTTGGTGGGTTTCTCTTACAAACTCTTCATCTTCCCCTAGTAGTACGACAAACAAGGTTTTTATGGTATAACTTGCAGGAAACAACTCAAACCCACATTCCAAAAACTATTTTAAATACCCTTTTGAGAGTTCTTAAACATATCCAAAACTTAGGTATGGTTGTTTTGTAACACAGGTCTCAAACTTAGACTGTCCTTCCTTGAATTCTAGAAACATGGGAGCAACAAATTGAGTGTTTTAGCCATAACGTTCAATGTAGGCATGATCTCCAGATTGTAAAGGAATATTTGGATACCCATTTGGGCTTTATACAACATACTTTAGAATTAAGATAGGTTACTTTGTATGGAACCTTTCAAAAAATGACTTTTCTTCTGCTAATTAGACCAAAAACATAAGGAAATCCAACCTAGGGCATCACCAAAACACATGAAAACCAAAACCCTGGAACCTAAAATATTGGAATAAGTAAATACACACAAAAAACTCCATATAAAAAGATTTTAGATTTTTCCATCATGGGAATGGTGAGAAATTACATTTTTTGCCATTCAAGCCCACAAACCCTAGGTTAACAGGCAGTTTTTAGTAAAAATTCCATAACTTTCTCAAAACATGATAAAAATTGATGAAACTAACTCCAAATGAAATAATATTTAGAGAACTATCAAAATCAATTGGTTTCACATCGTTATTAGGCCATACAAGGCCATACTAGCCTTGGGAACAACAAAAAAAGTCAAAATTTAGAAAAAAACTAACTTTTCTTGCATTATTTAATCTCCAAATGTCTTCCCAACCACTCCACCCCCTTACAATGATGGATTTACCCTATTTATGTCTTTTCAAAATTTTTCCAACATTTACAAATCAACATTTCAACTACTAATTGTTCATCTTCCACCCTATGACAAAATTGCTAAATTGCACTTGACAACTTTGTGACAATTTGACAATTTTTACAATATTCGACACATGACTCCAAAATGACTCCCTATGACTCAAAATAGACTCATACAAATCCAAAATGGTCTAAATTACCTTATTACATGATTAAATCATCAACCTTAAACCAAATTCCAAAGTTGCCTCATGGAGGCATAAAATCCATAAGGTGCTCTTGCACCACATTTTCACATAACGTCAAATCATTAATTCATGCATAATTAACTACTAATTACATGCAAGTAAAAAGTAAATCATATTTAGAATTTGGGGTGTGACATATCTCCCCCCATAAGATTCATCATCCTTGATGATCTAGTGTACCATAAAATAATAAAATAAAGTTTTTATTCAACTTTAAAAAGCATAAAATAAATGAGGAAATCTTTGATAAAAATCATGGTAATATTCCCATGTGGCACTATGCTTTGCATATTGGACCTTGTACTATGTAACCTCTCTATTACGCAAGCGGAACTTGTGAAGCTCAAGCACCTTGAGAGGCTCTATCATGACCACTCTTGGGTCTTGTACCTATAATGCATTCCAATCAAGAATATGATTATCCCCTGTTATATACTTTTTCAAATATGAAACATGAAAAATATTATGCATCTTGGCAAGAGTTGGTGGTAGAACAATTTTGTAGGCAATCAGATTGATCACTTCAAGAACTTTGAAGGGTCCTACATATCAAGGAGCTATTTTGGAAGACTTTCCAAACTTTATGGAACTCTTATGAGGTTTGACCCTCAAAAGAACTTTTTCTCCAACTGAGAATTGCCTTGGTGTACACTTGGCATCAGCATAACTTTTCTGTTTATCATTTGCTTACTCCAATCTATTTCTGATCAGCTTGATTTGTTCTTCCATTTTTTATAACATTTTCTAGACCAATGCTAATCCTATCCTCTAGCTTATCCTAGCTTATAGGAGTTTGGCATCCTCTTCCGTACAATACTTTAAATGGATCCATTTTAATAAAAGAATTATAGGAGTTGTCATATGCAAAATCCATAAGTGGTAGATACCCACTTGTATTGTTGATCCATGCAATACATTTGCAACAAATCTTCTAGAACTTGATTTACCCAGTTTGTTTGACAATATTTCTTAGGGTGATAAGCCAAGCTTATATTGAGTTGATTTTCTAGCACTTAGAACAAAGTTTTCCAAAATCTTGACGTCATGCATGCATCTTTGTCTGAGATAATTTTCTTTGGAACTCCATGCAATCTAAACACTTCTTACACAAACTTGCGAGCTAAAACTGGTGCTCCATCCATTAGATTCCCAGGTATAAAATGAGCTACCTTGGTGAGCTTGTCCACCACCACTAAAATAACATCATGTCTACTTCGAGACATTGGAAGACTTTGCACAAAGTCCATATTAATGACCTACCACTTCCACTCTAGAATATCATGTGGATACAAAAGTCCTACTGGGTGTTGATTCTTAGCCTTGACTCTCTTGCACTCTAGGAAACTTGCTACAAAACTTGCAATGTCATTCTTCATTCCTTTCTAGAAATAAAGAGGCTTCACATTGGCTAGGAGTTTGGTTACTCCAGGGTGAGTTGAATATGGTGCAGAATGAACTTCCTTCCACACAAGGTTTCTTAATTCTGCAGAGTTTGGAACATACATCCTTCCTTTGTATCTTAAAATCCCATCTAGTTTAAAATAAAACCCATCATACCTCGAGTCTTGAGGATTTACTATGAGATCCTACTTAACTTTCTCATAGTACTCATCACATGTAGAATTTTGTAACACTAAACTCTTGAAGTTCGAGTGGATAGAGACAATCGATGAGATATGCCCTTGTCGACTCAGAGCATCTGCTACTTGATTATCTTTACCTTTGATATAACTTATCTCAAAGTCATAGTTGGATATCAATTCCAACCATCTTCTTTGTCGAGCATTCAGATGAGGTTGGAAAAATATATACTTAAGACATTGATGGTCTAACTTCAGTTCAAAAGGCTTTCCTAGAAAATAGTGTTGCCACACTTGCAAAGCATGCACAACTACTGCTAACTCTAAGTCATGAGGAGCATAATTATGCTCATATGCTCTCAACTTTTTAGATTCATAGGCTACCACTCACCCATTCTACATAAGAACTCCTCCTAAACCTTCACCTAAGGCATCAGTGATTACAACAAATTGACTTTCTAGATTCGAAACTTTCAATATTGGTGCAGTTGTCAACCTCTCTTTTAAATGATTAAATGCCTCTTGACATTTAATTGACTAGTCAAAACACTTTCCTTTTCTTTGAAGTGAAGTGATTGGGTTTTCAATCTTAGAAAAGTTCAATATGAACTTTGATGCAGGAGCATCGCTGGTTCAAGAGCAATCTTGCATCAGCCAAAAACATTTGCATTTCAATTTGTTTGCAGTTTAGTTTGTTTCATTTCATTTTTCAATTCAAGCAGTTCAGTCAGTAGCAGTTTCTATATTTTGGTCTGCATTTTATCGTAGTTGCATTTCACATCTTGCGGAGCTGGACTTAGCATCTAGATTCATTCATCTACATCATACTCATAATTCAGAGCATTTGGATTAAGTATGTGAAAGATATCGCTATCAGAAGAGTGACTATTTTCTCAGAACAAAGCATCCTGACAGTCTCTAACAATCAGCTAAAGGAGAAGACTTGTAGAATATTCCTCGACTTGTGGAGCTTAACAACACATCAATCAATGATATTTGGTTTGTAGCTGATCTTCCCCAAGATCCACACATCATTCCATTCATTTGTGGAGGTGTTCTACATGATTAGGTTTGACCTATCCATGTACACACATTACAGCTCCTCATCGGAGTTTGTGATCTTCCTTGGCCAACATGGAGGAATCTTTTATACCAGAGATGATATATAAGGATGTAATAGATCCCTAGGAAAGCAGTGAATCACATAGTGATAGTTGATAGTTTAGATTCTGCTCCAAGGAGCTTCAAAGCTATATCATATACATATTCTGATATTATAAAATCAAGCCTTTGAGCCAGATTGTAAGCCCACATTGTGCCAACCCATTTGTATTTGCATTCTACTATATACTGAAAGATTAAATTTGCATTTGTTTCATATCTTTGAGTTGTTTCCGTTGTGCTTACTCTTTCTGCATGACCTAGACAGTTCATTTTGTGAACCCTCCTACCGTGACTGCACCAAGTGGTATTAGAGAGAAAGTTTTGAATCTTTGGGAGTGAATCGAGTGAAGTTGGCATGGGAATCCTATAAGATCTTGTTGTGAATAGATCACCAAATTGAGGTAGGTTACTTGTGTCACAACCGATCACCGATTGTGAGGCAGTTGTCACCTTGTATCCTGATCACCAAGTTTGAGGCAGTTCGCACTTGATCCTAGGAAGATGCCGCTGAGGAGAGTTGCCGCTATTGGAACAATGGCTGGTAGAATGGATGAGATGATGAAAACAATGTGAATTCATTTGGACACTGTTGAGGAAGATAGGCGGAGAGGACTGACACCGAGACCTAATGTTGAAAGTGATGACGAAGAGGAATTTCAATTTGTCGAACAAATTGGCAAAACCCTAGGAGGCGATGAAGAAGAAGAATCAGATCAAGTAAAGATGTTGCGAGCTATCTCAAAGATTGGAAAGAGACCTAGAGTTGATGTGCTAAACTATACTAGTAATTTGAACCCTGAAGAGTTGATTGACTAGATAAATGACATGGAAGAATACTTTGAGTATAAAGAAATCGAAGATCCAGAGAAGGTGAAATTTGCAAAGACAAAATTGAAAGGACATGTTGCTATATGGTGGAAAGAAGTTTAGTTGGAAAGAAACATAAGAGGCAAAGAAAAGGTTACAAAGTGGGATAGGATGGTGACAAAATTGAAGAATCAGTTTATACCTATTGACTATGAGTTGGAGCTATTGAAAAGATTGTAGAACTTGAGACAAAAGGAGAAATTTGTGAAGGAGGATACTAAAGAATTTCATAAGATGATCATAAGAATAGGACATAGTGAAGCAAGCAAGGAGAAAGGGGCTAGATACATCAATGGACTAACATTGAACATTCAAGAAGAACTAAGCTTGGTAAGGATGACATCTTTAGAGGAAGCATATCAATTTGCCTTGAAAGTTGAAGAGAAACTAAATAAGAGGCATGATCAGAGATAGAGAGGTAGAGGAGGTAAATTTTAGAGAGGTAGAACATTTTCCAGATGGGAGAGATCATTTGCGGAGCAACATAAGCCAAACAACACATTCAAGAAGGATGATAGAGATAATAATACCTACCACAGAGATGACATAATTTTTACCAGAGAGGAAACCCTAGTGCATACCAGAATGAAGAATACATGAGAGAAGGAAGAGGATTTGATAACAGGACATTTAGAGGTACTTGTTTCAAGTGTGGAGGTAAAGGACATAGAGAATTTGAATGTAATCAGGGTAGTACAAACAAGAAGACATAGAACAGTGGAAGAGCAGCCTATGTGGAAGGAGAACCTGCTGGATCCCCTAGTTCGGTTGGTAAACCTGAGAAAGGAGAATCACTTGTGATGAGGAGAGCACTATTTCAAGTAGAAACAAATGAGGGACCACCATAGAGGAAGAGTCTATTCATAACCAAATGCAAATCTGGAGGTAAGTGTTGCAAAGTTGTAATTAATAGTGGTAGTTTATATAACCTAGTTTCAGAGGAGATGGTGACTAAGTTGAAGTTGGAAAGATTGAAACACCCTAAGCCCTATCATATAGCATGGATTCAGGATGATCATAAGGTACTGGTGAGTGCACAATGTTTGGTGAAATTTCATATTGGATCTTATCATGATGAAGTCTTGTGTGATATTATGTCTATGGATGTTTGTCATATCTTGTTGGGTAGACCTTGGTAGTATGATAGAAAATCTATACATGATGGGAGAAATAATACATACACTATAACAGAAAATGGATACTTTGATTCCTTTGGAGGATGATCCTAAGGGTGAAGTATGTGGGAATGCTAGAATCTGTTTGGTAGATGGAAGAAAATTTCTAGATGGTTTGAGACATGAGAATATGTGTTATGCTTTGATTCCTAAGAAGCCTGAAACATTAAAGAAGGAGAATGAAGAATCACAACCAGAGGAGATAAAGGAGTTGCTGACAGAGTATGAAGACATCATATTAGATAATGTACCTAAAGGATTACCACCTATAAGGAGTATCACTCATCACATGGATCTTATACTGGGAGCAAGTTTGCCTAACAAAGCAACACATAGAATGACATCGACATAGAATGAAGAATTGAATAGACAGATACATGAATTATTGAGGAAAGGTTTGATCAGAGAAAGTTTGAGTTCTTGTGTAGTACCTGTAGTGTTAGCATTGAAGAATGATGGAGAATGGAGAATGTGCACTGACTCTAGAGCAATCAACAAGATCACAGTTAAGTATAGATTTCCTTTACCTAGGATGGACGATATCATGGATTGTTTGAGTGGAGCAAGATATTTTACAAAGATAGACTTGAAGAGTGGATACCATCAGATCAGAATCAGAGAAGGAGATGAGTGGAAGACTATTTTTAAGACAAATGAAGGATTGTATGAGTGGTTAGTGATTCCTTTTGGATTGACAAATGCACCTAGTACTTTGATGAGATTGATGAATGAGGTCTTGAAGAAATTCTTGGGTAAGTTTGTTATTGTGTATTTGGATGACATTCTAATTTTCAATAAGACAAAAGAAGAATATTTGTGGCATATTAGACAAGTTTTGTAGAGACCGAGGGAGGAGAAATTGCTGATAAACATCAAGAAATGTATTTTCATGAAGGAAAAACTAGTATATTTGGGATTTGTGATTTCTACAGAAGGATTGAAGATGGACCCTAAGAAAGTAAGAGCAATTGTTGAATGGCCTACACTAGAGAGCATTGGAGAGGTTAGATCATTTCACAGAATAGCTAGTTTCTACAGAAAGTTCATCCAAAATTTTAGTTCAGTTTGTAACGCTATGACAGAGACAATGAGATATGATAGAAATGATTTTAAGTGGACATCTAGAGTGGATAAAAGATTTGAATTGTTGAAGCAGAAAGTGACCGAGCAACCTATTTTGGCATTACCAGATTTCAATAAGGTATTTCAAGTTGATTGTGATGCAAGTGGAAATGCGATTGGAGCAGTATTAAGTCAAGAAGGTAGACTAGTAACATATTTCAGTGAGAAGTTGAATGATGCAAGAAGAAGATATTCAGTCTATGATCAAGAGTTCTATGCCATAATTCAAGCCTTGAAGAAGTTGAGACATTAATTTTTGCCTAAGGAGTTTGTACTATATACAGATCATCAAGCTTTGCAATATTTGAATAGTCAAGGTAAGTTGAATTAGAGACACATGAGATGGGTAGAGTTCATGCAGAGTTACACTTTTGTGTTGAAGCATAGGGGTGGAAAATCAAACAAAGTTGCTGATGCGTTGAGTAGAAGAAGAAACTTGTTGACATAGATGAGTGTTGAAGTGTTGGGTTTTGACGAATTGAAGAACATGTATGAGGAAGACACTGATTTTGCAGAACCTTGGAAATCATGTAAGGAATCTGTTGTGACAGATAGGAGTAAGTGGTTGGATTATTTCATTGAAGCTGATATGTTGTTCAGAGGAAATCAGTTATGCATACCTAGAAGTTCAATGAGAGATAATTTGATCAAGGAGAAACACAGTAGTGGATTAGCAGGACATTTTGGCATTGATAAGACAGTAGCTTTGGTGAGTGAAAATTACATTTGGCCTCAGATACATAAGGATGTTAGGAAATTTGTGCAGAGTTGTAGAGTTTGTCAAGTTGCAAAAGGGAATAGTCAGAATACTGGATTACGGTACCAAAGAGACCTTGGGAAGACATAAGCATGGATTTTGTAATGGGATTGCCTAAGACACAGAGAGGACATGATTCAATATTTGTAGTGGTGGACAGATTTTCAAAGATGGCTCATTTCATACCTTGTAAGAAGACAACTGATGCAGTGCATGTAGCTGACCTATTTTTCAAGGAGATTGTGAGATTGCATGGATTACCTAAGAGTATAATTTCAGACAGAGACACCAGATTTCTTGGATACTTTTGGAAGACACTTTGGAGGAAGATGAAGACAGATTTGAAGTTTAGTTTAGCATTTCACCTGCAGACTGATGGACAGACAGAGGTAGTGAATAGGAGTTTGGGAAACTTGTTGAGATGTTTGGTTGGAGAGAAAGCTGGATGTTGGGATTTGATTCTTTCACAAGCAGAGTTTGCATACAATAATTTGAAGTAAATAAGAGTACCGGAAGAACACCTTTTGAGATTGTTATCAGAGTGAATCCTAGAGGAGTTGTAGAATTGAGAGATAACAATTTGGAATAAAAGAGAAGTGCAGAAGCAGGCAAATTTGTAGGACATATGAAGATAGTGCATGATCAAGTGAAGAAGCATTTGGAGGACATGAATAGTAAGTATAAGGAAAAGGTAGATGAGAAGAGAAGACACAAAGAATTCAAAGTGGGAGATGAAGTGATGGTGTATTTGAGAAAAGAAAGATTTCCAGTTGGAACATATAACAAGTTGAAGATGAAGAAGTTTGGACCTTGTAAGATACTCAAGAAATTTGAATTAGGAAATGCATATGAAGTGGAATTACTAGAGACATTGGGTATATCACCTATTTTCAACATTGTAGACTTATATCAGTATCATGAAGCAAAGTTTAGTGACAACATTGAAGAAGAATTAAAGAAGCAATTACCACAACAAGTACCAAAGCAGATTGAAGATATTTTGGACAACAGAGTTGGACACAGCACCAGAGGAAGGCAATACAAAGAATATCTTGTGAAATGGAAAGGCATACTGGAAGAAGATTCATCATGGATTTCTCAGGCTGAGGTAGACTGTCTTGGTTTTCCTCTAGCCCCAACAAAGTGAGGGACTCACTTTTTCAATAACCATGGATGTCTGATGCAAGAGCATCTCTGGTTCAAGAGCAATCTTGCATCAACCAAAAACATTTGCATTTCAGTTTGTTTCTTTTCATTTTCCAGTTTAAGTAGTTCACTCAGTAGCAATTTCTGTATTTTGGTCCGCATTCTACCACAATTGCATTTCACATCTTGTGAAGATGGACTTAGCATCTAGATTCATTCATCTACATCATACTTAGAATTAAGAGCATTTGGATTAAGTACCAGAAAGATATTGCTATCAGAAGAGCGACTATTTTCTCAAAACAGAGCATCCTGACAGTCTCTGACAATTAGCTAAAGGAGAAGACTTGCAAAACATTCCTTGACTTGTGGAGCTTAACGACACATCAATCAATGATCTTTGTTTCACGACTAACCTTCCCCTGAGATCTGCACATCATTCCATTCATTTACAGAGGTGTTATACATGGATAGGTCTGATCTATCTTTGTACACACATTACAGCTCCTCATCAGAGTTTGTGATCTTCCTTGGCTGACATAGAGGAATCTTTTGTACCAGAGATGATATATAAAGATGTAATAGATCCCTAGGAAAGCAGTGAATCACATAGTGATAGTTGATAGTTTAGATTCTGCGCCAAGGAGCTTCAAAGCTATATCTTGTGCATATTTTGATATTATGAAATCAGGCCTTTAAGCCGGATTGTAAGCCCACATTGTGCTAACCCATTTGTATTTGCATTCTACTATATACTGAAAGATTGAATCTGTGTTTATTTCATATCTTTGAGATGTTTCCATTGTGTTTACCCTTGCTGCATGACCTGGATAGTTCATTCTGTGAACCCTCCTACCGTGACTGCACCAAACTTCCTATAATATCTAGCTAACTCCATGAAACTATGCACTTCATGCACATTCTTTAGTGCAGGCCACTCAAGTATAGCTTTGATCTTTGTAGGATCTACTGAAATTCCCTTAGCTGATATTTTATGTTCCAAATATTGTATCTCTTTCTGAAAGAAAGTACACTGAGAAAGCTTCACAAACAACTTATGTTCCCTCAACTACTGTAGAGCAAACTACAAATGTTGCAAGTGCTCTTCCTCATTCTTAGAATATATAAGAATGTAATCTAGAAACACTAGAACAAATTTATCCAAGCAATCTTAGAAAACATTATTCATCAAATTCATGAATGCTGCAAGGGCATTCGTAAGTCCAAATGGTAAAACTGTGAACTCATAATGTCCATACCTTGTTCTGAAAGATGTTTTATGAATGTCTTCATATTTCAATCTCAGCTAATGATATCTAGATTGTGGATCAATCTTTGAGAATACTATTGTACCTTGCATCTGATCAAAAAGATCATCAATATGCGATAGAGGATACTTATTCTTTATCGTTGCTTTGTTGAGCATACGATAGTCTATACATAGACACAAGGTTCCATCCTTCTTTTTGACAAAGATCATAGGTGCTCCCCAAGGTGAAACACTAGGTCTAATCAATCCTTAGCCAACAAATCTTGAAGCTGGGCTTTTAATTCCATCTACTCTGTAGTAGTCATAAGGTATGGCTCCTTTGATATCGTCTCAGATCTAGGTATTATATAAATAGAGAAATCAAAAGCTCTCTTCGGAGGTAACCCCATAAGTTCATCTGGAAAGACATCCTAAAAATCTCAAAGGAAACGATAGTTCTCCAAGGGTACATTTTGTTTACTAGGATCTTCTTCTACTTGTTCCATTTTGACTACAAAAAGTTGACATCCGTTTCGCCTAGCCCTCTTCAATTGCATAAAAAAGATTGGTCTGATCTTGACTTCTCTTTGTTTGCCTTGCAGATAGACTTTGTTTCCTACATCATCTAGACACTCAATTATTTTTGGAAAACAATCAACATTGGCCCTATGAATCCATAACCAACTTATTCCTAAGATAACATCATAGGAACCTAGGGGGCTACATACAAATTCACCTCTGTTGAAAAACTAGAAAGATCAATTTTAGCTTCAAACAAGCATTTCTCTACCTAAGATTCAGTCTGATTAGCATATTCAACTGACCAGGGTTTAGCCATATATCCGGCTCTTCTAGGAAATTTATTCAATACTCTTGGAGAAATAAAACTTTTAGTTGCTCCAATATCAATTAAAATAGAAATAGGAACTCCAAACAAAGTACCTATCATCTCTATGGGAGTAATCTGGTACTCCTCCTGGTGAGTGTCCAATGCTGCATGGATCCTTTGTTGAAAAGTTGTTTGGTAGGTAGGCAATGCATTACTATGCTGATGAACTCCTTGGTTCTTGGTTGGACATTGATTTACATAATGATCTCCACCACAAGAGAAACATCCCCGAGGAGGTCCTCGCTTTTCAACAGGTTTGCTTGTATTATTATCATTCTTCTAGAAATTGTTATTGTTTCTCTTCTCATTTCTGGGTCCATTCCTATTATTTCTGAAGCCCTTGTAATTTTTCATATTCACATCCTATTTATCATTCCTTTTCTTGAAAGGTTGAGAAGCTTGTGACTTATTAAACCTCTTTTGATTCTTCTCTTGATATGCAAAAATTGACTTCAATTTTTGCTCTTGTTTGATTGCCTTCTCAAAAACTTGGTCCATAGTGGTAGGACCATGCACATCCACTTCTCTAGCTATCTGGGCATTCAAACCCATGATGAATTCTCTAATTCGGAACCTTTCATCCTTCTGATATTGTGGCACATACTTCAGGAGACAGGTGAAATTTTCCCAATATTCAACCACTAAAATTTCTCCTTGTTGCAGATTCTAAAAATCTGTTAGCTTTTGGTCGAAGAAAAGCTATGGTAACCACCTCTATCAAAATATGACCACAAACTGATTCCAGGATAAGCTTAGAGAACTTACCCCCAGTTCTATTTTCTTGTTCATCCACCATGTGGATGCTTCACGTGCCAGCTGATAGGCACCCCATATTGCCTTGGTTATCTCAGAGTAGTTTCTGATCTCAAAATACTTTTCCATCTTTGTCAACCAAGCTTCTACAGCATCTCCACTTACTATTCCATTGAACTTGGGTGGCATCACTTTCTTCATATCTCTTGATAGCTCTAAGGCAAGTCTATTTCTCCTTTCTTCTTAAGACTTAGTCTTATCAACATCCTCCCTTCATTCACTATGAGTACTGGGTTCATGGACATAATCACCATCCCTTACATGTGAGTCCTCTTTTTCTCCTTCGGGTCTACCTTGGCCCCTCACTTCTTGTTCTAGGTTTCCAAGCCTTTCCTTAGTTTCATTTAGCATGGCCAATATTTGATCTAGCTTATTCATTGGGTTTTGGGAAGGATTCGACTCTCCCTGACTATCTCCAAGATTTGTTTGAGTTCGAACCATGATGATACTCTATATCACACCTTATATTCATATTAAGTTATAGATTAGATTTCATAAATAATGCATCTCATTAATTCAAAATTCATCATTAAATCTATTCATAAAACTCAAATTTATGCAAAAAAATCTCTTTATTATAGTTTATTTTGGGTATAAATAAATCATTATTTAAATAGATAACTCAACAAGACTACATGTCACTGTCAGTTAAAGGACATTCCTCAGGTTCCTCTTCCCCATTAGAATCTAGTAAAACAAACTTAGAGGGTGGATGTACATGTAGGTACTCCTCCACCACCTCTTTTCCTAAAGTAGGGGCATCATGACCACACCCAAATGACATGTTGTGACTAGAAGACGATTTACTTAGTTTAACTACATGAGTATGATCAATAGGTTTCTTAGCCAGTTCGTTGTGTTGTTTCTTTTTAGTCAAATATGCTTAAGAGTGTTAGCCAATGTTTTAGAGTCTTCCAGCCATGCACCTTCATTATAGTTAATATGTTCTTGGAGTTTTACCTCCTCAGTTGGTTCTTTCTTAACCACTATCTTGGGTAAGTTATGGGGATTAGACTTCCTAGTGGTTTTCTTGGTTCTTCTCCATGTCATTCTTGCATAAAACCAATTTTAAACAATAGCCAATCTATTGAATGTTGACAAGTTTTTTCGTAGTGAGCTCCTAGGTCCATGTGTTGAACTTGGTAGCTCTGATACTATATGTAACATACCGACTCATACAACTTGGAATTACTCACAAAATATACTAATAAAGTAAATGAACATGTTTGACCATGCGTGAAATTTTTTTTAACATTTGGATAATCACATAGAATTAAATGTATATCCTTTTTGAATATTTTTCAACCTTGAAATTACAATATATTCAAAGATAAAATCATAGTGAAATCATTTCACTTTACATTTACAAATAATTTGCACTTGGCAATAAGAATAATTTTACATAAGTTTTGAAAATCATAAGTCATAACATGAAGTATACTACATCTGGAATCTGGTAGCTATCTCAAGTCTCGACAAGTCTTCTGCTGCAGAGGGAGAGCATCATCCAAGTGCTTTTCCTCCAACCATAAACCAATGACCCCCCACTCATCTTCCATCTGGAAGTGGCCCTACCCTTCATGAAGAATATAGACATAAGGAACCAACAGGTTGCCATTTGAGCCCTAGTGTTGTGTCCTACATAAACTCAATCGACCATACAACTCTAGCCAATCAAGTCTAGCTAAGTATGATCATTCTGATATGTTACGTAATCTAGACACGGGAAACTGACTAATACATTTAGAAAAAAATGCATCACTTTGGCTAAATTTTCTCTATAATTAGATGTTTGCAATAAATGTAGTCGTGTGTTCACACACCTCTAACTGGACTTGGAAACTACCACATCCTACAGTTTGACTTGCTTGACTAGAATATCTAGACATAAATTATCTTGACTAAACTCAAATCCTAGTCAATTTGACTTAGAATTTAATCCTAAATCTAGGATATACATAATATATGGGTTTAGATGACTTTAGATTTCAAATAGTTCCTCTTTGTATACTTGCAAATACTAGGGTCTATGACTTCTTGTCATTCCACTCAATGGCCCAAGGATTGGGCACTCTTGTGTAATATATCAAGTTTTTGACTCTATCATGAAATCATTTATTTTATTAAAAGTTCTTCTTAGACTCTTCCTAAATTATACTTGTCTTGATCTATGGTTTCTCGACCATTCATCGTCGACCGTAATAAACAATAGACTAATTCAATGTTATAGTTGATTTAAGAGTTTTCAAGTTTTCTTAACTCTTCTGGGTCGAATCTAGGGATTTAACTTCTCTATCCCAACACATTGGATTATAAAATACTCTTGTTTTCCAAAAGTAAGAATTTATAATTATATAACATGGGAATGATAACCTTTAGTCTTCTTTTGACCACTTGGGCATTGTTCAAATTCACATTTTTCATAACATGTATAAACACAGTACACAAGGTATATCCTCATTCATATAAGATCTTAATGAATACTATCATTATCATAACTAATATTTTAACTAAGTTCAATCTTTCAACCTAAATAGGTTTGAGTCTAAAATAATAACATAATATTTTCAACCTCTTGGTCTTCTTAAGTCCACCGTCTTTCAATATAGGATATGTTAAGAACTCATATTTAACATCCTTTGTATATCATGATAATGATTATCATCATTTACATAATGCATATGTGATATTTTATCACTATACTTAAGTGTTTTCAATGATATCAATATCATTTTTATATATTCAATATAAGTGAATATCTATCACCATACCTTTTGATTATAAACATTAAAACTTATACATATAAATCATTGTGAATTGTGAATTTATCACTGTCTAAAATCTCTTTAATCTTATTCATCTTGACTTCTAGGTTTATATCTGAGTTCTCAAAAAGTTTAGTCTCTGCATTTTATATGCTAGATTTCTACACAGATTTGGTGTTTTGACAGCTAAAAGACACCTATATTTACTCAAATATACAAAGATACTGTTGTTTAATGACACTGTCACTCTCATAAATTTGAACTCCTTTATCACTACTTTATATAACTATATATACTTTGCTATAAGAAATCATATCTCTATATATTCATACAGAAATGGAATATTGCAATTTAACAATGAAGTTAATTGCTTTAAAGATATATCCTACCTCAAAGCATTGATGGTTTCCCAATCCTGAGCTATTTTTCTTCCTTATTCCCACTGCTACCCAAGTTATCTTTCCACCTTCTTCTACATTTGTCTCTCTTATACCTTGCTGTGTGTTTGTTTCTCTTTCACCGTGGATTTTTGATGAGAACAAAAGATCTGTGTTTTACATAGTCTACTCTCTTTCCCCATGGATTATTCATGCAAACAAGGCTCTATATTTTTAATGAAGTCTCTCGCCCCCTTCCACTTCTTTGATGGGTGTTGTTGGCTCTTTCATTTCCACGTTTCAAGATAAGTGATCTCACTTACATCCATGAGGATGATTCCTCATTGATATAGCCTTTTAAAATGCTTTACTCTCCCCATAACCACAAATATCCTTCCCACATTTATGCCTGTTTTCACTCTAAAGTTGCATGCAAAAATGGAGTTACTAGTCATAATGACCACTCCTGAACTTTTTGTAAAGTCCTCCTTTCTCTCCATAACCAATGTGGAGGAAAGGATTCGAGTGCCCAAAAAATACGTGATGTGGTTTTGCAGTAAGTTTGCAACAACACCACATTCCTTAAAATGCTCATCGAGTACCTACAATTGGTTTAAACTTAAAGTTCATATTAAATAGATATTTAACAACCTAATATAGGTGTATACAACATATACTTACATTGTTTCTAACACACGATATGATATGAGAATGGGGTCGAGGTATTCTCCCCCTCTCAAAATTGCTTAATGTCAAAATAGATAAATTAACATAATAGAATTCCAATCAGGAATTACCGATAATAAAGTACAATTTAACTACTAATATTTATTTGTTCTAGTAATATAAAATTATATTAATTTCACACAAAGAAATAACGACTATCAACCATTTCCCTGTTGACATTCATGTTCTAACCTGACTCAGTTTTTGACAATAACCTCAGCTTAATGAATCTAGTCGACAATCGATGATTTGTCGAGTTAGAACCAAGCTTAGACCAATTGGTCAAACATAATTTACCATACTCAACGAAGGTTCACTAAACTGTGAAAGCATGAGACTTAGATGGCAAACAATCTTTTCTTATCCATACACCTATTCTCTTCTCTCTGATGATGCTCTCCCTCTCTTTCTCGAAGGGTGGAAAACATGTTCCCTAGACCTTACAACTTGCAATCACCAAACTGGGATTAGTGCATCGTTAGTCAATCCATAAAACTTATGAATAAATAATCATGACATCTTATAATCACATACTTCTAAATTCTAATTATATAAACATAAACTCATGATATCATTGATTTATCTTGACATTTTCACATAACGTCAAATCATTAATTCATGCATAATTAACTACTAATTACATGCAAGTAAAAAGTAAATCATAGTCAAAATTTGGGGTGTGACAATATCTGATGATGTTTATAATATGTAAGAAATTTCTATTGTTTTTGATAAGATAAGCTGCATAAAAGGGTGTCGATCCCATTACATATTAGCTAAAAGGCGCACCAAAGCTCCATTAGAACCAAAAAGCATAAACTGAACCAACCAACAGAAACAACCAAAAAGAGACCTAGGATAGAGACACAACTTTAACCTACAACAGATCAACAGCAGACAAAAACCATAGGCGACGACTGAAGCCCCAATGACTAATTAAACATCTGGTCCCAATCCTTAGCCAGAAAATGGTAGAGGTCATGGTATTCCTTGAGATCTTTATCCTTCAATCCTTGGGTGGTAAGCTTGGCATCCTAGAGGACAACAAGGGTCATGGTAGATCTGTGCATCACTTTCATCAAGAACTTTTCTAGAGTTTTGAATTTCCTCTCCAACACAATGATCCTTACAAAGAGAATATCAATCTCCTTATCTATAGCAGTCATCTTGCCCTTTCTCTTCATTTTGCCTGACTCCTTCACTGTGTTCTCCAAACTCATAGACTCAAATCCCTTAGCATTGAGCTCAGGGAAATTACTGGGCCCTTCCTTCGCTTCTGCGTCCACATTGTCATTTTTGGTCTCCTTATTGACAGAAAATTCCCCGCCCATCTATTTAGTCTCAGGCACAATAGTATTTACTTTGTTGTTTTTGTTATCAGAAATATCCTCACCCTCTGGGTTTGCAGTATCTTCCTCCACCTCAGAAACCTCCTTAGTTGCAAGCCTTGTTGACCTCCTGGTCGACGACACCCGGGGTTTGCTTTCCATCAAGGTATAATCCTCGTTTGCAGTGCTATCACTACCCCCAATACCTTCCTCAGAGCTAACCTCTTCCACCACAACAGAGACATTCTTTGCCTTGTTCTCGTTGTCCGTACCACTTCCTTCTTCCAACTTACCCCTTTTATTTTTCTATGGGGTCACCTGGGCAGACTCACTGGGTAAAATCTTTCTTTTGACATAGGTCTTCATAGAGGACAAGGGAGTTTGGTCCTTGTCTTTTGGCTCTGGGCTTTTACCGATGGTAGTTTTTTCTTACCAAACTTTATGGATTTAGCATACTTCTCTGGAGTGACCTCTGTTTAATCACAAGGCTAGACACCATAGGATTGGAGTAGGGAAGCAAAGGAGGTTCAACCCTAGTAGCTATGAGGGATTTAAGGGGGAAAAGTGCTAAATGAAATTTATACAGTCTGGGGATAAGCCCCTGGTGGAGTAGGATGAAGGGTTTGTTGGGGTCAATAGCATGTTGTTCAATAGCAGACGAAATAGAAGTTTCTAGAGATGAAAGAAGATAGAAAGGAAAACTTATCACTTTGCTACGACGAAAATGATTGAGCAGAGAGAAATGATAATGGAAGTGTTTGAATCTACCTTCCAAAGTAAAGTACTTTATGAGCATGTAACACACCTCGTCCCATGACTTTGGCAGCATTTTGTGATCAAAACCCCCTGCAGACTATGAAGAACCCCTTCTTTCTTCAGAAAATACACCATTCCCTTAGGGTCAAAAACTTTGCCCTTTCTGGGGTGTTTGGTGCCCTCTGTGGGCATCCCTGTTGCCAATCCTATCACTTCTTCAGAAACTTCAAAACCAACACTGCCCACCTTGACCTTTTTATCCTCCCAAGAATGCATGAACTGCATCGAGAGGCTTTCATCATGTCCCTGTAAGAATTCAAGGTAGGAGGCCACCCCGCCCTCCTGGAAAATGTGCCAAATGATCTTGTTACGTCTAATCTCTTCACATGATTCAGGCTAAGTGCGAGACCTATCACCCCCCATGGCTGAAATACCCCAATTTCTCTTAGACAATCTAATAATGCAGGAAGCAGTAGAAGACTTAGAAACTTTCAAAATGCAAAAAATCTCCCAGTCCTCGATATTTATACTTCAATTAATGAGTATATTATCTTTTCAGTCACTGGAGGTGGCGTACTTAAATTCGCAATATGTGAACTATCACTCCTATTTTTGCCATGATTACCATTCATTAATTGATCATAATTATAGGTTATGCATAGGGACGTCGTGTTGGTCACGTGCCCAGTCATGAGAAATCTCTCCTTAGGCATCCATGTCCAACTAGGAAACCAGCAATCTTTCCTACCAAGGCGGGACCCACCTCTAACAATTCTGAGCTGGCAAGAAACTGTCACCCCCTTCTCAACATAAGACCTCAAAACCAAATGGCTATCGAGACTCAATCCTTGATGGCCCCCAAAGTACTCCCTTGGAAATAATTCAATCATGAGAAGTCAAGAGTGGGGATTAGCTCCTTTTCAAGAAGGTTTTGAATCTAGATAGTTAAATTGTTCTTACTCTTCCAACATCTCCACATGTCCAAGCTTTGTCCCAGGTTAGCCAACCCATCTGCCACTTTGTTACCTTCACGGTAGACATGCCCAATTTCAATCTGTCTGAACCCAGATAGTAAGTAGACAATGTCCTCCGTAATATCCTTAAGCTTCCAACTGCTATTAGACCTACCGAGAGCCACCTCAATGATGAGTTTAGAATCTCCTTCCACTTGTAATTTGTTTGTTCCCATAGAGAGCAATTTTGAGACCCCACACCAGGGCCAATCCCTCTGCTACATTATTGGACTGGATGTCGATGGACCCGGCATAAGCAGCAATGAAGACACCCTAGCTATCTCTAAATATACCGCCCCCACTGGCCAACCCAGTATTCTTTTTTCCGCTCCGTCAAAGTTGAGTTTGGTCCAATCTCTAGGAGGGGGTCTCCAAAGGGTGTTTTGTGTGGAGAGATTTTTGGAATTGTCAATCTTGGTTATGTCCTCTGTCAATTCCCAATTTAAGGCTGTCCACACTTCCACCATAGAAGGGGGTTTCTCAGCCATATGCAAGTGCTGTTAGACATGTTCTCAGAGACCATTATGCTAATGGAGTGAAAGACCTCATTAGTGGATCGAGCCTTATCCCTAAAAATTCTATTGTTTCTTTCTTTCCACACACTCCATCCCAGGTGTGGGGGAATTTGTCTCCATAGCTCTCTAATCCTGGGGTGCGAGAAAGGGGAACTCTAGCTCATGGTGAAGTCCATTAGGTTTTCTGGGAAAACCCAATCAAGGTTGAATTTCTCCATAGTTTTTCCCCATAATTTTTTAGAAAATTCACAATGGAAAAGGAGGTGTTGAATGGATTCTTTAGCTTTGAGGTAGAGCACACATCCATCAACCAACTGGAACCCCCTTTTATTGAGGTTATATCAGTAGTGAGGATTTTGTTATGGGAAACAACCCACCAGAAGAAGTTTATTTTGGGGGTCATCTTGTTGTTCTAGACACTCTTCCAGATCCACTCTCCCTGTCTGTAGTTAGACAATAGGATGTAAGCGGACTTAACTGAGAAGTTCCCCTTTTTTTCTTGACCCTAGAGAATTTCATCCTCCCTAGGAAATATCATAATTCTATGCTTGTTCAGCTCCTCTTGCAAAGCCTGGCTCTCCTAATTCTTTGGATCATTGTCCCAACAATCCGAGAGCATTTTCCACCTCCTATGGTTGTGGGGATGGGTAGTAATGAAATTGCTAACCAAATTCCCAAAATGGTTGACAACTCTATCTCTGATGGTTTTTTTTTTCTGTTAGTCAAGGGACCCTCCCTGATCTAGTTGTCCTCCCAGAATATGATTTTATCTCCCTTACCCAGCTTCCATCTTATGCCTTGGGAAAGGGCATTTCTGGTTTTGATAATTTTGTTCCAGATAATAGAGCCTTTGAGGTGGCTCTCTCTGGAAATAACCTCTAATTTATCCCCATTTTGTAGGTATTTGGATTTCATAATCCAAACCCAATCTTTCTCCTCCTTGAGGAAGGTCCATCCCACCTTGGCGAGTAAAGATTTATTCATCACATGTATTTTTCTGATTCCTAATCCCCCATGAGTTTTGGGCAGGTAGAATTTGTCCCATCCAACCAGCAATATCCTCTTCTTATCCTCCACTCCAGTCCATAGGAAGGTTCTCTAGATCCTTTCCAATTTCTCTGCCATGTATTTGGGCATTTTAAATAGGGATAGAAAATAGGTAGTGATGCCCTGCAAAGAGGCTTTCAACAGTTGATGCTTGCCAGCTTGATTAAGGAGTTTACTTTTCTATCCCTCCATTTTCTTTTGGATCCTTTCCCGGATAGTGTTCCAAAAAGTCAGGGTCACCTCCTTGACTGTGAGGGGTAGACCTAGGTAGGTAGCCGGGAGATTAGCTGTGTTGCACTCAAGGATTTTTCTCACCCTGGTTTGCAGCCCCAAGTTAGTGTTGAAGAAAAACACATTACTTTTTTCATAATTAATGCACTGGCCAGAAACCTCTGCATAGGAGTTCAATAGATTTTTCCATCTTCTTGCCTCAATCACCGAAACCACCCCAAAGAGCATAGTATCATCCACGAACTGCTGAATAATAGATGGACCCAAGGTGGATGCTACTTTGAACCCCCTGAGGGACTGGCTATCTAGGTGGGATATGATGTTTCTTCCCAGAACCTCAGCCAACATAATAAATAGGTAGGGAGAAAGGGGATCTCCCTGTCTAATACCCCTACCTGCCTCAAAGAACCCTTGGGAAGTGCCATTGACCAGGACCGAGTACTTGACGGTGGTGACACATTCTTTTATCAGATTAAGCATTTTGTCTCTGAACCCAAATTTCCTAAGGACCTTAAATAGGAAATCCCAGGAAACCCTATCATATGCTTTAGAAATATCCACCTGGAGAGTCGTGTTCAGAGTATTACTTTCCATCGAGTGAATGATTTCATAGGTGGAAATAGCCGCATCCATAATCTGTCTACCGAGGACAAAACCTTTCTGGCAGTCTGAGATAATATTGTCCAATAGCGGTTGAAGTCTGAGGACTAGGGTCTTCGTAATGATCTTATAAATGGTGTTGCAAAGGCTAATAGGGCGGAAGTCAGCCATAGAATTTCTATTGTTTCTCAAATGAATTTCAACCATATAATACTAACATCTTCTAAAGATGAAATGAGTTGATATTTTATTGAAAAGATTTGTCATTCAATCTTGTAAACTTTTTAGAACTTGGTAACATGATTTTACAAACTAACTTTGTTAATTGGTTTGAAGATACACTTATGTATGGTGTAGTGTATTTTCTTGTCCATCCTACAATAGATGTCCTATTTGGATCTGAATTTGGATGTACTCAAAAAATTTCTTCCAAATATGGATGTGGATAGGACCCATGACTGAAAAAGGCCTTTTGGAGCTAAGGAATATTTTAACCATTTAAAGGATAGGGTTGGATTGGTGTTAATGCAAAAAAATTGAACAACCCAAAGTTTATACAATATATTCACATCTTGATAAAATATCCTCTTTGGATTTCTTTCTCTTTAAGTTTCTATTATCATCTTTAGCTATATAGTATATTTAAGATTTTATAAAATTTAGAATTTCCTTATTGGGTATGCAACATGATTCATATCAATTGTTCATTTTCTTATGTTTTGCATTTTCTACTTCACAACAGCTTCCATGCCTTTCTCCAACTAAGTTGAGTTTCTTTTTTAGTTCTAGTTGTCAACTTAGTGCTCATGTTCCTAGGAATAGTGGTTGATCATTATCTAAAGCATTATCTTTTTAAGGAAGTGTAATCTAGATGATTGATAGTGGAAGGAAATTTACTTGGATGACAATGGGATTTTTTGATTAAAGCTAAAAGGAATTTTTGAAAGGGTCCCAATCCTTCTACAAGTAATAGAGTAGAAACAATTTGAACATTTTTCATCAAGATAATAACAAAACTACAAAAAAATTACTAACAGAGAAATAGGATTAAGCATGAGAAAAAAGGTCACACAAAGGCCACAACAAATAGCCAAAACTAAACAATATCCCAAGTAATTACAATTGGTTGAGGGCCATCATAGCCTCCCATTCTCCTTGTAGAAAATCAAGATCCTCATCTATAAAATTAGTGTCCTCCTCAGTAGTCCTTGTATCCTTAGTCTTTTGACCTCTAGTTTAGGCACTAGGGCCATCCTTCTCTGAAGAGGATTGGGATCTCAACTTCTCTTAAAGTAGTTTTAAGCTATTTGCACTATTTTTGATAATAGTCCTTATATCCACTAACCTCCTTAGGTTGGTGGTTATCTATTGGATGTCTTTCTCTAGTGAGGCTACCTTTTCTTTATGCTTAGTGTTCTCATCTTTCAATCTACTTACTTTCTCCAAGGCTTTCCAATGCTTATAAATAAGCTTGTCCTCTTCCCATGGTATCAACACTTCACCCCCAAAAATTTCTTAGCAGTAGTGAGGTCTTTAGGTTCATCTTTTGTATATTTATGTAATTATCTTCCAGCTTTCACTTTTAGACTTTACCTTTAGGTTTTATTTCTAATTTTTGGCTTTAGTTTGAAATTACACACCTCCATTGTACATAAATTTAGTATATTTATGTAATTATCTTCCAGCTTTCACTTTGAGACTTTACCTTTAGGTTTTATTTCTAATTTTTGGCTTTAGTTTGAAATTACACACCTCCATTGTACATAAATTTACTTCATGCAAATAAAGAGTATGACCATTGTATATGTTTTTACTTCATGCAAATGAAGAGTATAAACATTCAATTTGGGTATTCTCCTTTGCTTTCATTATTTTTCATGTCCATTCCTTTCATAATTTCTATCATGTGTTTTGAATGGGTTATCAACTAATTAGTGTTCTACATGCATCCCTCTAATTGAGAATACATTCTAGCAATGGGTTGATATCCAAACACTTATATAGTTATATAAGTGAGTGATAGGAATCTAGTGGTTATATTCTTATCTTTGTTTGGTATAAAACTAAACTTGATTAGAAATAGGAAATAGAACATTTTGAACAAGAGAAACACTTCCTTCTCAAAGTGTAGATGACATAAATATGTCTACATTTTTGTTCTCATCAAATGCACGATCTTGATGGAGTATTTGTGAACTAGAAAGGAAGGGTTGCATGCAAGGACTGGTGGTGGAAAGAGGTCCACTCTCTTTGTTTTTATTTTTTAAAACCTTAAATTTAAATAGATATAAGAATCAACCACTTCAAGTTTATTTATACAAATAGATAGATTGTAAATTTCTAGTTTTACTACTTAGGCTCATTACATTTCACAATACTCTATTATAATTGTTATTTTTTGTCAATGACTAAGTATTTCTTTATAGATATCTCTTATCAATGACTAACTATTTCTTCTTTAGATAAGGATAAATCATAAAACATAAATTATCCATTTTAAAAATTTTAAAACCTTGAATTTTTAAATAGACATAATAATTGTTCACTTTGACTTTTTTTTTATCAAATCCTTTTTTTTGGTAAATAGATAAATTGCAAATTTTTGTTTTTACTAAATTATATTTACTAATGCTCTAATATGTTTGTTAAGATAATTAACTATTTTGTTGGGATACATATATCTTAGTCTAGCCAAAATTTTTGTTTTGAATGTTAATAGGACCATATAGTCAATAGGCATTATATTTGCAAAACAAATTTATAGCTATATAGAACTATTTAATTATGTGTGCAAATATTACACACAAATAATACTATTTTTCAATTTATTTCATTCAATACATATTACATATTTATAGGACTCGCATCTCCTATATTATAGGAGAAGTCCTATAACAACTCCCTTACATAGACGAGTTGTTCTAACAATTCAAATCCCTACAAACATTCAGATAACCAAATATTAAAATATTATATTAACCTACACATAATATTCTAACATAAGCTTCTTGGCTTATCTTTACTTTGGGACAAGTAAACATTGTTTGTATTTCTAACATGATTTTTTTTTGAAACCTTCTATTATGATCTATTTTTTACAGATGACTAAGGGATCGATGACTAGATTATGACCTAGTTGGTTAATGGCACATATTGAAATTCACTATTTACAAAAACTTCATACACAATCTTAAGTTTAACAGTAATCTTAAATGGATAGACAACATTATTAAACCAGATAACTAATTTAGTGTTCTGGGCACATATTGAAATTCACTGTTTACAAAAACTTCATACACAATATTAAGTTTAACAATAATCTTAAATGGATAGACAACATTATTAAACCAGATAACTAATTTATTGTTCTGGACAAAACAACTTAGCAAAAGAAACCGTTCCACACAAAACTACATACATTGTGACTCTTGCACACTATCCTTGTAGACTTGGTAGGGACTGTAGCTAGTAACTCTTGGTATTGATATACAAAATATAAACTTAATAGTTTTTCATTCCAAGAATTTGCGAAACCAAGAAACTGATGCTTTTGGATATCGATTTAAATTGTTCTTATAATCTACGTAATGAAGACCGAATCGGACCGTATAGCCATTTGTCCACTCAAAGTTGTCTAACAAAGACCATGCAAAGTAACCTTGTATGTTGGATCCAACCCTGCTATTCAACCATCAAAATGTTTTAGTATAAAGTACTCCAAAAAAAAAAAAAAAACTACTATAAATTTATTAATATTTACCTAATTGCTCGTCGAACAAATGATAAATGCTTTGAGTAATAGTCGATTCGCCAAGTATCATTAAGAGCTTGTGCCAATGATAATTTATCATCATTTTTTTCATCAATACCTATAAAATTAAAACATATTAAAATTAGTTATAGATAAATGTGTACAAATAAAATTTAACTATAAAAAATTAATTTTTATAACAATTAAATTGAAAAAAACAAAACTTATTGCACTATTCTTAAACATCATCCACTTCAACACTCAAGGGTCAATTTTGGTCAATAAAAATAATACAAATATTTGTTATGAATGAAGTGTAAAATTGCTATTGATTGCTTGACCTAAGGCCTAAATTTGATGGTCGTATGGCTATATTTAGACATTTTTTGTCGTAAAATATAATAAAAAATTTAAAAAGATTGTATCATATGAAATGAGAGAATTTGGATAGACTGTCAAAATTTATATATAACTATGATGGTATATATACTTAGCTTATATATAATTTTACTTATATTATGGTATGTCATAGTATTTTAAGGGCACCTTTGAATGGATAAGTTATAAAAAGTTTGCTTGATAGGTAGGGTCGACCCTCAAATTTAAGCCCTGGTTTGACTATTAAAGTAGATGATGTTCAAGTAGTTATTAGACTAAGGAATAGCCAAAATTTAAGGAAACTGTCCAATGAAAATAGTTATGTAGCATCCTTAAAAATTGCTTTTGCTAATTCAATCCATAAAATGTTTTACCATTCTCTGTGATGAAAATCAGTGGATTGTCATATCTATGTTTTATGTACTTCAACAGCGCTGTTATTCCACGCGGATACACATGAAGCCAACTCGATCCTGCCTGTTGTCCCCAATTAAAAATTAAACTTTGTCCTAATATTGCTTATTTAATAGTTCTTAAAAATTTTGTGAGCCTTACCACTGGTCCAATGAGCACACCATTCCTCTGAGCTGAGAACATTTTCACAGCAACTCATGTGAGAGGTTAAGTTGAACTTTTCTAAAGCACTGCCAGAACAAATCGGTTCATATGCTTAAAGAAAAAAGAAATCAAAGATGCGTACCTGTTAGATTAGCTTGAGAGTCCAATGAATAGCTTGTGTTATTGGGATTGGGTGGTGTTGAAACATCAGCAGCATAGAGGCTTGTGTAATAATTTAAGCCCAGAAAATCAAATGAACATTTCACCTTAGCAGATTGATGGGCACTAAATTTGGGTAAACGTTTGCCAACAAGCTGTCTCATTGTTGAGGGATATTTCCCTTTTGTAATTGGATCCATATACCTGTAATTTTGTACAGCCAGTCAATTTCATATGAATGGACATCTAAAATGGATATTAGTAGGCTGTTTTCAAAAACTGTTTGCTTGCCGCTGTTGTTAAACATTATCTATTTGAACAGTCAAGGTCAATTTTAGTAAGAAAAAAAAAAAAAAAAAAAAAAAATTATTGATCAATTTTTTTGGTTGTGAATGAAGTATAAAATTATTATTGAGTATTCAAATGAAATGGATGATGTTTAAATAGAATACTTACTTACCAACCAAACATAAAATCTATGGCCCTTTGGGCGGCTTTCCGATCAGAGTGTGATTTTGAATAGGGAAGGAACCAGTGGCTCACTATTGTAATTCCTATCAATCCATTCTGCACGGCCTACACATAAAAATGGCAGATTGGCATACTAGCAGTTGAATGTAGAATATGAAAAAATTGGAAAAAAAAGGTGGGTCACCTGATACTTGCTCTTGTATACATGCACAGCAGCTGCGTGAGAAAGAAGAAGATTATGTCCCACAATATATGGCTCTGTTGCAGAATTTCCTTTGCTTGAACTTCCATTAGAAGAGGAATGGCGGCCGGGTGCAAGTGTGCCACTGTCATATCCTCCGGAAGCGTAGGACCAAGGTTCGTTTAAAGTAATCCAATGCTTCACTCGATCGCCAAACTCTTTAAAGCACACTTCACTGTAAGCTTCAAAATCTTTCCTGCATATGTCAAATAATAGGTATCCTTATAAACAAAACATGGGTAATCAATGAAATGGGTATACAATATGGGCATAGATGCATAAAGGATTTGATAATTTGGAAGGTTAGATAGAAGATACACAATATTTTCACTGAGAAAGCCTCCATAGTCATCCTCCAGAGCTTGTGGAAGGTCCCAATGAAACAGTGTCACAAAAGGTTTGATATCTACAAACCAGAGTTGGTTAGAGCTTGAACAGTATCACAGTAATTTCTACATCCATACTATATAAACAATATATGTTTTACCGTGTTTTAAGAGTTCATTAATTAGGTTGTTGTAGTAGGCCACTCCATCTTTGCTAATTCCACCTTCCACCGTGCCACCTGTCTTTCAAGAAAAATGGATATAAGAGAGGCACTGTTCAATACTACTCTACTTAAAGATCATCTATTTTAATGGTCGAACACTTAATAACAGTTTTACAGCTCATTCATACCAAAAAGTGATTGGTAATAGCAATTTTACAGCTCATTCACACACAAAAAAATGGTAAATATTTATTCTATTTTTATTGACCAAATTTCACATTTAACTATTGAAATAGATGATGTTTAAGAATAACTGATAAATACGAACTATTTTGTTTAAAGATAAAATAAATGTGGCTCACGTGGTAATATCCTTGACCAAGAAATCGAAAACCTATATGCATCCATGCCCATGTCCTTTATCAGTTTCACATCCTCCTGTAAATTACACTATCCCTCTTTAATGTAGCTCAAGATGCAAACAGTAAATGCATTCAGATGGCCAAAAAAGTAGGTTCATTATCTTTCTTGGATCAGAAAAATATATGATTTGAATTAAATGTTGTAAGTAGCACACCTTATAGCGATGGTATTCATCCACAGCAACATCCCCATTGCTCCCATCATTGATTGTCCCTACACATAATTTCATATACACTGCTCAATAAAATATATAAACACCAATTCCAGTCGACCATTAATCTTTATGAATTATATCCAGTACATGTCTTAAATTTTTTAAGGGCATTCTAGGATTGGTGCTTTTTGTACCGAGCTATTGAAATACTAGCCTTCTCTATGTTTTTCTTGGTAGGGCTAAATTTGACAGTCGACCTAACCTGTTAAAAGCAAATTTTTGTGAGAGTTACCTATTCAAAGTTACCCTTCAAATGTTAAGTCATATTTTATTTTTAAAATGTATATCATAAATTTAAATATAATTATAATTCTTTATAATTTTTGACAGTCTATAAAATCTTCCCTTTGATCTAATACAGTCTTAACCAAAATTTTAATTAACTTTTAAGACAATTTTTTTAAATACAGTCATACCAATATCAAATTTGGGCCTTATATAGATTGCATGAGAGCAAATCAATAGATAGAAATGGAAGACGGTTAAGACAATTTTTTTAAATACAGTCATACCAACATCAAATTTGGGCCTTTTATAAATTGCATGAGAGCAAATCGATAGATAGAAATGGAAGACAGAGATAAATATATGTATAAAAAGGTGAAAGTTAACCTGGGATACGGGTGAAAGTGTCCCAGATGCTTGGGCCTCTTCCTCCTTCCCGAGCAGCTCCTTCATACTGATATGAAGAAGAGGCTGTACCAAATATAAATCCAGGGGGAAACTTCTTCCTACCCACTATTTTTATTTCTTCCTGAGCTGCTACAAGAAAGACCCACCACATACACACCATTGCACAGGCTTTCCATCCCTCTCTGCTATTCATTATAGCAAACTGCTACAGTTTCTGATCCAATACAAAGCAATGCAATTGTGCCACGAGGATGTATGGACTATAGTTCTTTTTATAGTGCAAAAATGAGGCCCCTCTACTATAATTTAAATTTAATTTAATACATGTGTTAAATGAAAACAATAAAGTATATGCATTTTAAATTAAATACATCCCATTTCATCTGTAATATTAATGTTGAAGGAGCAGATAATTCCTTACACAATCTAGCTAATAGATTTTTTAAATGTCAAAGAAGTAACATGTCCCTGTCTCCTAGATTGTGTTAGTCTTGGACTTGGAAACATGGATTGACATTTGACAGTTAAAGAAGGGATGCATACAAACGTGGATTCACAGAAAAAGAAGGGATGCCCACAAACGTGGATACAGAGAAAAATAAGGGATCAGGAGAGATACAGTTACAACTATCTTGCATTATCAAAAGCTCAAATCCAAGGTTATCGTTTTGCCTTCTCTAAATTTCTAATTTTAGGAAGATAAAGATTTTCTATATCTGGATAAGACATGAGGTCTGGGCCATGCAATTAGGACATCGTGTTGATTATCTAAGAAGAGTGTGAAAACCAGCAAACGAACAATCTTCTGTTTCAGCTCATGGGTTGGAACGGCTATATATGGATAGTGAGTTGCAGCTGATGACAAACCCTGATGGGTTAGACCACACAATTGGTACAAATGACTCCATATTGTAGAGGCCGAGGTGCTCACCTTACCTGTGATAACAGCCAATGAGTTGTTAGTGAAGTCAGTTTTTTTTATTCCAGCATTGATTAAGCTGATTATTACTTGTTAGTGAAGTCGGTTTTTTTATTCCAGCATTAATTAAACTGACGATTACTTGTTAGTGAAGTCAGTTTCATATGATAAGTGGGAAGTGCTGCCACTCGCATGATTTATGTATGGAAATCTTTCTTGAGAAAATGTATGATTAATTGGAAGTTTTTTCTGACTTTTTTAAGTCACTTGAACTTGAATGCTAATGTATGTCTCTAACAGCAAATTTTCTTCTGAGAATAAAATTATTGAGTGATCTTTGCCCATGGTTTCTTCTGGGTAGAAACCAGGTTTTCCAAGTAAATCTGTGTTGTCTATTTTATGTGATTTATTGCTATTTCACTATTTATTTCAATTCTACACTGTATATTTTCTAACATAAATATTATATAGAGAATAGCTAAACACTGATCTTTCCCAAACATTTCATGGTAGGTGAATCTGATAACATGATTGAGCTATTTTCTTAGGTCTATAGTCATATTGTTAGGTTACGAAAATCAATTGCCTTTTTATTCTCAAGTGATAGTGAAAATAATGAGGATAAGAAGGATTTGAAGGAAAAGGTATTTAAAAAAAAGTTTATAGGAAAAAAATTGAAAAAAAATTAAAACTACCAGCAAGTTAGATTAATAGTTGGGAATTGGCTCTTAAATTAAGGTTTGGCATGGAACCAATTTTTTTTAATCACATTCTAAAATAAAAGTGTTAGCAATTCAATTCAAATTTTAAATGAGATTACTTTAAAACAAGTTTAGAATTTGAAAGTCAATCTTGTCATATTAAAATTTTAATGATGGTTTGGTTATTTAACTACTTTTCAATTGATATTTTAAGAAAAATATAAATAATTTTATCAAGTTTTATTATAAGTTTTTATCTTTAATAAAGTACTGGTTTTTTGGCTTTGTTGTTACTATGGTTGCCATTTTAATCAGATAGGGCCTTTTGATCCTTTGGTTAGTTCGAGTTTCTTTGCTATAAAGCTTTGTCATGCTATCTTTTTGTCTAGGAAGGGCCTTTTTTGTAATTTGTAAGAACTTTATTATATATATATATATTAAAATTTTAATGATGGTTTGGTTATTTAACTACTTTTCAATTGACATTTTAAGAAAAATATAAATAATTTTATCAAGTTTTATTATAAGGTTTTATCTTTAATAAAGTATTGGTTTTTTGGCTTTGTTGTTACTATGGCTGCCATTTTGGCTAGATAGGGCCTTTTGATCCTTCCTGTTCCAGTTTCTTTGCTATAAAGCTTTGTCATGCTATCTTTTTGGCCAGGGAGGGCCTTTTTTGTAATTTGTAAAAACTTTATATATATATATATATATATATATATATATATATATATATATATATATATATATATATATATATATATATATATATATATATATATATATATATATAAATGATGGTTTGGTTATTTAACTACTTTTCAATTGACATTTTAAGAAAAATATAAATAATTTTATGAAGTTTTATTATAAGTTTTTATCTTTAATAAAGCATTGGTTTTTTGGCTTTGTTGTTACTATGGCTGCCATTTTGGCCAGATAGGGCCTTTTGATCCTTCAGTCTGTTGGAGTTTCTTTGCTATAAAGCTTTGTCATGCTATCTTTTTGGCCAGGAAGGGCCTTTTTTGTAATTTGTAAAAACTTTATAAGATATATATGTACTATGCATCCTTACTGATTCAAAAAAAAATATTGTAAATAGTATTTAAAAATATATTATTATCTATAATTTAAATTAACTTAAAAATGCCCATAGACAATAAAAATATATAATATTGCAACATAAACTTCTACAAGACTTTGCAACCTAATTTGAAAGTTGTAGCATCGAAAATTGCATACCCTTGTAATTTCACACTACATTTCACAACCACTTTGGTGCTTGCTTCCATTTTGGGCTTATGTTTAACTTCTTTTTCTTAATTTCATGAAATTTTGTTTCAGTACTTGGTGACTCTCCTATCCTGGAGATGATTCAAGATATTTTGAGGTAGGTTCACTTGGATGCTACCACTTATTGTGGACGTCCGTGCATCACGCTAGCATCCCTTGAGCCTATAACAATTCGTGAACTATTTTGGGACACATTGAAGTCTCTCCTGTGGCATGTGAGATTCCCGTAATGCCTCCGTGCCTTCGAACAACTCTCTTCTCTTGTATGCTGACTAACTCTTCCCTCTCATTCAAGTAATAGTCTATTTTTTTTGTATCTCTCATGCTCTCACATGCTCTTTGCAACTTTTCTATGTGAAATTCTTGTGAGCTCTTTCTCTATAGCATCTATTAAGGATTTTCTATGCGTTCTTGAGTTGTGATGTTATCTCTCTTAGCTCTTGGAGATCTTTGCTTGCATCTTGGTTATTTTTGAAAGCACTTTCTCTTGTTGGGTTTTTTGAAGTTGTGCAACTAGATTTCTTCCCTCAAGAAGTTGTAGCATCCCCTTTTATTGTTTAGGCTGGTAATGTTGTTTTTATTTCATTGTTTAGTATTTCATGCTTGAATTTGTTTATATATAGTTTATCTATTTTCTTTACAAGCTTTGTGGTGTAGATCACCTTTTGTTTATGCTCTATGGTGATGTAGGGGCATCTTGCCCTCTTGTTTTTGCTTTCTTCTTTTTAGCTGTTTTGTTCTTTTTTTGGTTCATTTTGTTAGGAGTCTTTTGCCTTCTATCTTTTTCTCTTATGTCCTATTTGTATGCAAAGCTACGAATCAATGAATTGTTCCTGACGTTGGCTTGGTAATCAGTCTTGTCTGCAACTCTTGTCTTTCTCTGCATTTTATGAACTTCCGTCACCCAAGCGCCAGGAACCATTTGGCAAAGAAATTTAATTGTCATCCTTGTTCCTGCTAATCGATGGTTTTATGGGCAGTTGAAGAATTCAAACAGTCACAAAGAATGCATGGCTGTAGTCAAGTTTGTAACCTTCGAAGGAATCATGACATATGGAACATGGCAGTAGAGAATCCTTACATGCATGTGATGGTTCCAACAGAGCTGAATGTTGTTCGAAGGAAAAGAATAATCATTGGACCCTGAGCAACCATTACAAAAAGAAAAGAAGTTTCTGGATTGTAGGAATTGACCCCAGCCGAGCATAAAAATTTGAATAGAATTGTAGGAGGAGGGGACGATGTAGTAGGAAAGACAAAGGGACAGAATAAGGAATAGTGAGGGAAGTTTTTGTTGTTGCGGCACTCTCAGGCCATCTGTCTAAGGCCGATTGTACATGGCCATAGTCATGTTTTTGTAAAATGTGTTGTAATGAAATAGATTAGTGAGGTTTGTTTTCATAAAAGTTTCTAAGTTTGCATTGTTGATCAAAATCTGAATCAATTTTTTTCTTCCTATCATTTTCTCCCATTTGCTTGTGAAGCTCCTGTCGCTGTTATTAAATTTCATTGTGGTGAGTTTTGTGACTAGCTATACACGATCAGATTGGTATCAGAGCCTGAGTTATATTGGGCATTGGTAAAGGGTCAAGATGCCTCCGAGAAGAATGGGTAGAGGAGGAGGCCAAGGTTGTGGTAGAAGAGACCAAGGTGACCCTGAGTTGTTGCAAAATTTAGTTGCAAGGATGGAAGCCCTAGCGAGAGCACAGAGGAGAGGAACTCTCGATGTTGAAGATATAAGTGATGAGGAAGAAGAACAACAGAGAGAAGAGAATGAGGCAAGATAGGTAGATCAAGAAGAAGAATTTGGGGAAAGACTGCTGAAGTCAGTCATAAGTTTGGGTTCTAAACCCAAGATAGAGGTGTCAACATATGCTAAAGCCTTAATGGCAAAGATTTGATCAATTGGATCAATGACTTGGATAAATATTTTGAATATGAGGGTGTAGCAGAGGAGAAAAGACTAAAGTTTGCCTGCACCAGATTGAAGGGCCATGCTGCCATGTGGTGGGACTTTGTCCAAGCTGAGAGAAGAAGAAGAAATTTAAGGAGAAGATTAACTCCTGGGATCGAATGGTAGCCAAGTTGAAGGAAAAATTTCTGCCAAGTGATTACCAAGCTAATCTCTTTAAGAGGTTGCAAAATTTGAAGTAGAAGGATATGTCTGTGAAAGATTATACAGAGGAATTTTACAAGTTAATAATTAGATCTGGGAATGCTGAAGAGGATGTGGAGAAGATAGCCCGATATGTAAATGGTCTCAAATACAGTTTGCAAGATGAAATAAGTCTCTTGTCCCCAAGGAGCTTCAAAGAGGCTTACAAACTTGCCTTAAAGGCAGAAGAAAAGTTGCAAAGGAAGCAAAGTCAACAAGAGAAGAAGAGAGGAAGAGATTTTAGAGGAAGGGGATAACAAATAGGTAGGGGACAACAACACCATCAAAGTGAAGAGGCTAGAAGTTCTAGTGGGACAACCCACAATGATAGAGGTGGTTTTCAAAATAGAGGAGGGAGATCTTATGGAAGAAGTGGTTCACAAGGTAGAGGAAGAGGATTTGCCAGAAAATGTTTCAAGTGCAATCAATTTGGACACAAGAGTTGGGAATGCTATGAATCATCACAAGGAGGACATTCAAAGTTTGAGAGAAGCAATCAAGTTGTTCATGCTGACCGAGAGAGTGTGGGATCTCCAGTGCATCACAATGATGAAGCAGAATCAGGTGAGTCTTTGATGCTTAAGAGGGTGTTGTTGAACCACAAAATGAGAGTAAAGAGCCAGTTCAACAGAGAGCATTGTTCAAAACCAAGTGTAAGTCACAAGGTAAATGTTGTAAGATGATTATAGATAGTGGTAGCACTAATAATATTGTTGCAACTGAGATGGTAGAAAAGTTGAATCTTAAAAGGATTAAACACCCTACTCCATATAAAGTGACTTGGTTACAAAAAAGGCCATCAAATATTGGTTAGTGAGTAGGCCTATGTTGATTTTTAGATTGGTAGCTATAAGGATTGTGTTTTGTGTGATATAATGCCCATGGATGTGTGCCATATTTTGCTTGGAAGACTGTGGCAATTTGATAAGAAATCGATGTATGATGGAAAGGAGAATACATATACTATTGAGAAGGATGGAGAGAAGCGTACCTTGCTGCCCATAAAGGAGAAAGAAGAGGACAACAATAGAAGCAGTAGTAAGGTAATGTTGGTAAGTGGTAAAGAATTTTTGAATGATTTGAAGAATGAAGAAATTGGTTATGCTTTGGTTCCTAATCCTAGATGTGTAATGACTTCTACAAGTTGGAGGATTTGCCTGTTGAAATACAAGATATTTTGAATGAGAATATGGACATTGTTGCAAATGATTTGCCTAATGAATTGCCTCCTATTAGAAGCATTAGTCATCACATGGATTTGATTCTAGGTGCTAGCCTTCCAAACAAGGTTGCATATAAGTTAACACCTATGGAAAATGAGGGATAAGGAAGCAAGTTGGAGGACCTTTTGAAGAAAGGATTGATAAGGGAAAGTCTAAGCCCTTGTGCTGTTCTTGTAGTGTTGGTTCCAAAGAAAGGAGGAGAATGGCGCATGTGTACTGATTCAAGGGCAATAAATAAAATCACCATAAGATATAGGTTTCCCATACCTAGAATTGAAGATTTAATGGATTGCTTGAGTGGTTCTATGTATTTTTCTAAGATAGATTTAAAAAGTGGTTATCACCAAACAAGAATTAGACCTGGGGATGAATGGAAAATAGCCTTTAAAACTAGTGAAGGGTTGTATGAATGGCTGGTTATGCCTTTTGGGTTGTCTAATTCTCCTAGTACTTTTATGCGATTAATGAATGAGGTTTTGAAACCATTTATTGGCAAATTTGTGGTAGTATATTTGGATGATATTTTGGTGTTTAGAAGGTCCAAAGAGGACAATATAGAGCATTTGAGGTAGGCTATGAAGAGGCTACATGAATAAAGTTGTAGATTAATTTGAAGAAGTGTGTGTTTATGCAGACCGAGCTGGTTTACTTGGGTTTCGTGGTGTCAAAAGAAGGGCTGAAAATGGATAAGGAGAAGGTTCAAGCCATACTTGATTGGCCATCACCAAGAAGTGTCATGGAGGTAAGAAGTTTTCATGGTCTTTCCAGTTTTTATAGAAAGTTTATAAGAAATTTCAGTCATGTTGTAGTACCTATTTTGGAGACTATTAAGGGGAATAAAAGACCATTTGTGTGGACCAAGGAGGCTGAAGAAAATTTTAGATTTCTCAAGAAGAAGGTGAGTGAACAACCCATACTTGCTTTGCCTAATTTTGATAAAGTGTTTCAAGTTGAGTGTGATGCTAGTGGTTTGGCTATAGGGGCAGTCTTATGTCAAGAGGGAAAACTGGTTACATATTTTAGTGAGAAATTAAATGAGGCAAAAAGAAAGTATTCTTCATATGATTTGGAGTTTTATGCTTTGGTTCAATCCCTCAAGAAATGGAGACATTATCTTTTTCCCAAAGAGTTCATTATGTATATGGATAACTATGCTTTGCAGTTTATTAATAGCCAACACAAATTGAATCAAAGGCATGCTAAGTGGGTTGAATATATTCAAAGTTTTAATTTTTTTTTGAAGCATAAGAGTGGTCAAATGAATAGAGTTGCTGATGCTTTAAGTAGGAAGAGTTTATTGTTGAGTGAAATACAAACTAACAGTGTGGGGTTTGGAAGTTTGAAAGAATTGTACATGCATAGGATACAGATTTTGGAGAAGCATTTGCAGCTTGCAATGATCCTATTTGCCATAATAGAGAGCCATGGACTAATTACATGATTCAAGAAGGTTTGTTATTTAAGGAAAATAAGTTATGTATTCCTAGAGGCTCCATGAGAGATAATTTGTTGAAGGAAAAACATAGTGGTAGTCTTGCTGGTCACTTTGGACAGAATAAAACTTTTTAGCAGTTGAGCACTCATTATTATTGGCCAAAGATGAAGGCAGATGTGAAAAGATATGTGGAAAGATGTAGAATTTGTCAACATGCTAAGGGAAGAAGTCAAAATGATGGACTATATCAGCCATTGCCAGTTCCAACCAGGCCTTGGGATTCGGTGAGTATGGATTTTGTTTTGGGCTTGCCTCATACACAAAGGGGTAATGATTCAATCTTTGTTGTAGTAGATCAATTTTCAAAAATGGTGCATTTTATACCATGTAAGAAGACTAGTGATGCCACTAACATTGCCAATTTGTTCTTTAAAGAAGTTGTAAGGTTGCATGGTATTCCAAGAAGTATAATTTTTGACAGGGATACTAAGTTTGTGGGTCATTTCTGGAGGACTCTATGGAGAAAATTGGGCACAAATCTAAATTTTAGTTCTGCTTATCATCCACAAATGGATGGATAGATCGAGGTTGTCAATAGAAGCCTTGGAAATTTATTGAGGTGTCTTGTTGGTAGTTCACCTGGAAGTTGGGATCTTATTTTAGCACAAGTTGAATTTGCATATAATGATTCCCCAAATAAGAGTACATGTTTTAGTCCTTTCTATGTGGTGTATGGTATGCATCCAAGAGGTGTATTAGAACTTCATGATCTTGCTAGAATGGAGAAGAGGAGTGCAGATGGGGAAGAGTTTGCTCAAGTCATTCATGACATTCAGGAAAAGGTGAAGCATAACATTAGGATAGCAATCTACAGTATAAAAAGCATGTTGATCAAAAGAAAAGAGAATTGCAGGTTGGAGACCTTGTATTGGCACATCTTCAGAAGGAAAGATTTCCTACAGGAACTTATAACCAAATTTAGATGAAAAAGATTGGTCCATGCCAAATCTTGAGGAAGTTTTCTGCCAATGCATATGAAATATCACTGCCTGTTGATTTGAATATATCTCCTATCTTCAACATGGCTAATTTGTATCCATACAAAGGGGATATAGAGGCAGATAAAGTTGAAGTAGCCAATGCACCTCATGAAGAACAATTTGAACCAATTGCGGCTCCACCACAAATAGAATGCATCCTTGACAAACAGTTGCTGAAGAAGACCTGAAAGCATGAGTACTTCAAGTATCTCATCAAATGGAACAATCATCCAGTTGAAGATGCTTCGTGGCTAACTGAGGATGAGATAATCAAGAGGGGTCATTCAGTTGTAGACCTCATAAGCAGGAGCTCATGATTTCTTTCCTCTCGAGGAGTTTGATGCAGGAGCATCTTTCCCTCTTGTTTTTGCTTCCTTCTTTTTAGCTGTTTTGTTCATTTTTGGTTGATTTTTTAGGAGTCTTTTGCCTTCTGTCTTTTTCTCTTGTGTCCTATTTGTATGCAAAGCTAGGAATCAATGAATTGTTCCTATCATTGGCTTGGCAATCTGTCTTGTCTGCAACTCTTGTCTTTCTTTGCATTTTCTGAACTTCATGTCGCCCGAGTGCTAGGAAACATTTGGCAAAGAAATTTAACTGTCATCCTTGTTCCTGCTAATCAACCATTTCATGGGTAGTTGAAGAATTTGAATAGTCACAAAGAACGCACAGCTGCAGTCAAGTTTGTAACCTTCGAAGGAATCATGACAGATGGAACATGGCGGTAGAGAATCCTTACATGCATGCGATGGTTCCAACAAAGATGAGTGCTGTTCGAAGGAAAAGAAGAATCATTGGAGCCTGAGCGACTGTTACAAAAAGAAAAGAAGTTTTTGGATTGTAGGAATCGACCCCAGTTGAGCATATAAGTTCAAATAGAATTACAGAAGGAGGGGGATAGTGCAGTAGGAAAGATAGGACAGAATAAAGAATAGTGAGGGAATTTTTTGTTGTTGCGGCACTCTCAGGCCATCTGTCAAAGGCTGACTGTACATGGCCATAGTCATGTTTTTGTAAAATGTGTTTTAATGAAATAGATTAGTGAAGTCTATTTTCATAAAAGTCTCTGAGTTTGCATTGTTGATTGAAATCTGAGTCAATTTTTTTCTTCCTGTCATTTTCTTCCATTTGCTTGTGAAGCTCCTATCGTTGTTATTAAATTTCATTGTGGTGAGTTTTGTGACTAGCTAGACACCATCATATGGTGTTACCACCATTTATTGTGTATGCTATAAGGTACTCTTCCCTATAGACCAGGGAACCTACCTTAGCTTTATTTCCATTGTCATTGCTTTTATTTCTTAGTTACATTTAAGAAATAGGAAGCACCCACTATTTCTCTATTTTCTACATCATTCGCTACTTGTGGAGGTCAAAAGACCAAAGCACGAGATTAACTGAGGAAAGTTCCTTTGTAGTACAATATTTTCTTTTGTTTCATCATCAAGTTCCTTGAGGAGAAACAATGAGACACATGAAGGTTTCATTATTTTTTCTTCCCTTCTCTTGTACTTAATTTGGTTTCATTTACCATAGTAATTTTAGCTTCATTTTTGAATTTGTCATTTGGAGACTGCTAGATACTTGTCATGTTTATTGTTGTGTTGTGTAGGTGTCTTAGATCTATACAGATTTGAGAATTTTTATTTTTGTGACTTTTAGGAAGGCAACGCTTAGCACAAACATCCCCATGGCATGCTATGTCTAGGGCAGTGAGCTTCATTTCTAGGTTCTAGATTCCTTTATCTCTTGTCACTTCATTTTTGTGTTCTATTTTTCAATATTCTATTTACTGTAGTTAATTTTTCACCATTGCAATGTCTTCTCTTCTTTCTTCTTTCTTCTAGTTTAGTTTTTTTAATCTTGTTAGCATATAAAGTGGTTTTGTAGACCTAGAGTAGGCCTAAAACATCAACCAAACAAAACCCAAGTGTATTGTTGGTGAAAAGCCCCCTTAATTGATATGTTCAATTAAAGAGTAGTTTTTCCTACACTATAGAAGCTCCAACTTTATAAAATATTATCTCTCTTTGGCTTTAAGCACCTATGCAATGACACAAAGATAGATTAAAGATGGATATGATTCTAATCCACTCTACTTGGAGACAAACATAGGCACTGTCCAAGCAAAGAAATCAAACCTAACATTTCAATCACTATGATTTCTTCATTCCTAAATACAAAATGTTAGAAAAATTTATTTCTTCAGTCCACGTGCACATATATATTAATTAAAACAATTTAATCAAAACATTAAAAATATAAAAATACAATTTTGATTTTGATTGTAATTTGTAAATTTGTAGTTGTATTCGGTATATATAAAAAACAATGAATAACAACAAACAAGAATTACTTTTAGACAAAGCAAAAAATTGTTTCTAAATTAATTTTTAAAAAATATTCAAGATAAACATTTTAAAAAGAAGAGATCATTTATATTTATCTTTGAAAATATTGTAAGTTTCTAAATTGATTATTCAAGATAAAAGTTTCTAAAAAATAAAAGATCATTTATATTTATCTTTGAAAATATTCTAAATGAATATATATTTCTATAACAAAATAGTGTAAAATGATATATATTATAAATAATAATACTATATTACATTTCCCTATAATAGAATTTTATGGTTTATGAATAATTTAAATCGTCATATATTGTTGTCCTCAAAATTAGCTACACTCATTTTGTAGGATGACCCCTACGAAACTTGTCTATTTCGTAGCCTACAACTCTAAGCATATTTTTCAAGGAAAAATTTTGCCCTTATATGTAATCTTCTAACTCCTAGGAATCATTTTGAGCATCTTCTCGTCTTGGTTCTAAAAGGTTTGTGAAATTCAAATAAATGGGCAAACTAGTCAAATTAGTAAGTTTAACTCCTGGGAATCATTTTGAGCATCTTCTCGTCTTGGTTCTACAAGGTTTGCAAAATTTGAATAAATGGGCAAACTAGTTAAATTTGTAAGTTCAACTAAAAAGGAGTTAGAAGTTTTTAAGGGTAACATGTAAGGATGGTTGATTCCACCGCCATTACATGTTATTTACCCCTTTTCATTTTAGCATGCAGGAGTGGCGATTTTCCCTGCTCATGCATGTTCATGTCATTTTTAGTCTTAGATACAGGGGCATAAAAAGTTGCCACCCGTGCATGTCGTCCTTACCATATGCAAAAGCATTGAAATCTGCCACTAGATCATGTCTTGAATATCTTTAGTTAATTGCGTGTGTATTAATGCCGCTCGTGTTAATGTTTAATGCATTCTTTTAAAACCCTTCAATAGCGTTTTAGTCATTGTTTTTTTAAGTTTTCATTCTAAACTTCTTGAGATAAGCCATCTAACCCTTTGTGAAGTCGATTAAACCGTGAAACTTGTGGATTGAGCGGATTTCGCGCCTAGGGTTTTCACCATTTTTACTAGGTAGGATGATGTTTCTCCTGTTTTCATTTTTATTTTTCTTCCTTCTATTAGGGTTTGCTTGTAATAGAAATGTTTGTTTGTGATTTATGTAAATGTTTTTGTTTTGATTAAGTCATCGTTTTGTGTGTTATGCATGTTTGTTATTACCCTAAAAACTCTAGTAGAATGTTTATGTGTTTTTCTTCACCGTTTCTTGTTCATTATAGGCGAATCTCACCATGCCCTAGTTTTAGTGCAAGTGACAGATTTTAGTTGATGTTTGTGAAACTTAGGTTTTTTTTGTGTTAAAACATGTATTGGCGGTCATTTTCACTGCCAATACATGTTTCTACCCTTATAGATGTAAGGGCGACAGTTTTCACCATCCTCACATTCTTTCCTTGTTTGCTAAGAATATGTATCAGCGGTGAAAACTATCGTCGATACATGTGTCTTGCTTTCAGTATTTCCTTACATGCATGGGCGGGTGAATTCGCTGCCAGGACATAGACTATCAGGAGCTAACATGTAAGAGTGGCCATTTAGTAGCCCTTACACAGGATTACTAAGAATGAACTATCACATGCAATAACGGTAAAATCAATTGCTCCTACACAACAACTTGTAATTTACCCAAATGTAAGGGCGGTCATTTTGACCACCCCTACATGAAAATCTGAGTTTGTCCTTACCTGTAGAGGTGGTCATTTTGACCAACCCTGTACACCATACAATCTACCCCACATGCAAGAGTGGTCATATTGACCACCCATGCATGTCATCTTGAAAATTTTCCTAACACTAGGAATTTTCACCTTTTGATACCTTTGGCCCGCTTTCACCTATTTTCTCGACTTGCATGCTCTCTATCCCTTTCAAGCATGATCCCATGTTCATGATCATCAGTTCACAATAACCCTAATTTGCCTATTTTTCCCCTAACTGTGAGATCATGAACTTTTGTAGTTTCATCAAGTAGCTATGATCGACACCATTTCTAGTTCTCTCTTCGAAGCTGGTGTCAAAGTCGTCTCCGTCAAAAGCCAAAATCATGAAGTACAAGTACCAAGGGGTTTTCCTTGTTACTTCAATACAATCCAATATAGATGAGATTAGAGACATAGAGATCAGACATGTAGACATGGTAGAATTTGTAGAAAGAACTAAGAAAGAAAATCCTCCTCGCTACATGTAGAAGATTATTGAGAGAAACATACACTTGGTAGCATCTTTTCCAGTTGCGGCTCATAATCCTAAGCTTGTTCTCCAAGTGGCAAGCCACTATAATATGGATACCAGGACTGTGTCTGATTCTCAAGGGAATGTAATCATAAGATTAGATGCAGAGTTCCTTGACAAGATTTTCATGTGTCCACCTATAGTAAATATTGGGGAAATCGACTTTGCTCAAGGTCAGAAGGATTTTGAGACTGATTTGGAATCTGCAAAGAAGTATATCAATAGAAAATGGTTGAAGACTCCTAGGAGTAATCTGTCAAGATGGCCTAAGGAACTCCTGAGAAGTGATTTTGTGGAAGAAGACAGTGATTTGATCACATTGTTGAGTAGAATTAGGGGTCTTCCTTCTTCATCGAAATTTCATGAGTGGACGTATACATATATCAGGGTGATTCTCAAAGGACAATAGATCTTCTAGGGAGAACAAATCAGCAATGCTCTACATGATCAATTGGTCAAAGTCAATACAACTTTTAAGTTTTATATAACTTCATATCTGGTATATGCAATTGCAAGTATGAGGATTTTTCCTGGTCTCACTCAAGATGGTGATTGGAGGTTGGTTCCAGTTTTTCAGTACTATCCACAAATAACTCTCAAAGGGTCAATTCATCATTTCAGTATGATGAATGACACCTTCTTCTTAGTTTTCATGTGTTTATGGGATAGTGAGCTTAAGTAGAAAAGGGTATCGGATGAAGCTTGGGAAGTTGTCAGTTCTTTTGGTTGTTTGTTTCTCCAATTTCCAACTTTTACTTATTTAAGAGTTGGATATTATCCAAGATATCCGTATATGTTACCAAGGTATCCAAGTGATAAGGTAGTTCTAATGGAATTGTGTAGACAATTGATTGTTGTGCATAATAAATAGATGGAACTGAAGAAGTTAGGAATTAAGTTTCTTGTGGAAATTGGCAGGTACTCAGTGCAATAAGCTACCAAGGCTAAGGCCATTGAATCAGAAATGCAGCTGGTGATGATGAAACAATTCAAGAAAAGAGATCACTTTGATTTATGAAGGGTACAAGATAAGATCAAAATAAAGGCAGTGTTTCATGTTCCCATGGTGGAGGATATTTGGGCTGATTTGAGAACTCAGAACGAGATAAGGAAACTGTATTACTACAGGTTACACTTAAGTCAGTTAGAGGAGTTGGGATTAGCAGATGTTCCAAAAGGCATGGAAGATGAGGGTGATGTTTTGGATCCCAAGTATAATATTGAAAACATTGAAGCTTCAGCTTTGCTAGAAATCAAATGGTCGGTGAAAGAAGAGACTTCTCTCAAGAAGAGATTCCAACCTATATTGGCTGATACTAATAAATGGTTGCAGAGCAAGGGTCTCAGTTTAAAAGAGTCCCTTACTAGCTCGGAGACAAAAATTCAAGAAAAGACAAGAAAGAAAGTTGAAAACAGAACTAAGAACAAAAGTGATGCTCCCTCTTCTTCCAAGGTATCCAAACCAAGGATTAAGTTTGTCTCAAAAGGAGGTAAGAAAAAGGAGATTGCAAGAGGTTCTAGTGTAGTAGATTCAGGTGCTGAGGAAATAAATGTTGATAATATGGAGGTTGAAAATACTGAGATAGAACAACAAAATGTTGAAGAACCTGATTCTGAGTAGGTAGAAATGATTGAGAAACCAGTAAATGAGGAAAGTAATAAGGAACCAGAAAAGAAAAGGATGTAGAATATGAATAACTTAGTGGTTCATCAAAATCTCCCCAAAAAGATATTCCCCAAGAGCTACAAGTTTCTTCACCTTTGCCTCGTGTTTCTATTTCTGATACTTTTCCAGTGGTTTCTAATGTTCCTGTTTCTTCTATTGTCATTGTATCTTCTGATAATACCCCCCCTTCTGTAAGAACTAGTTTTTAGACTATTTTTGATTCTTCTGGCTCTATTCCTAGTTTATCTTCTCCTTCTTTTGATATTGGAGAACAAACTATTCTGGATCACTTTCTTGATGGTTCAGAGAAAAATGTAGATACAAATGCAGTTTTCACCAACACCTCTCCTATTGTCACCATAATAGGTATTGGCATGATTTCCACTAAGTAGGCAGTTGATTCATCTCCAAATGTTAGTGCTCCAACACTACCCCCATGGTTGTCTTCTTATACCCCCAAAAAGAAAAAATAGGCTATCTCGCCAGATGACATTAACATTGAGAAATTGCTACCTGCTAAACCAAAAGCTCAGAAGAAAAAGCCTAGGACTATTTCTAGGCTAATTGATGAAAAGGGAATAAGGTATGCAAAGATTGCTAGACCACCTGTAGATGCCACCACAGATAATTTTGATGTGAATGAATATATTGTTTCCATAATAGAATTGGGAAACCTAACTCATGAAGGTCTCAAGTTAGATTTTCAAGCTACAACAAGATTATTGCTTGTAAAATTTAATGAAGAGAAAAAGGAAAAGGAACAATACAAAGAAAAGGTTAACCAGCTGTTGTCCTTCAAAAGATAGTGAAATCATCAGAGATTGTGGAACCAATGGCAGTTACTGTAGAAGACCCTTTGATTCAAAAGGTTGAAAAGGTTCAAGCTAGAGGAAGAGTGGTTGGTGATATTCTAGAATAGTTGTTGGCACAAGTCAGAGTTCTCTTGAAGACCACAGTGGAAAGAAAGGAAAAAATGGAAAAGGCAAAAGTTGAGTTAGATAATATTGTTGATACATTATCTCAAGAATTTCAAGATCAAGAAGACAATTTAGAGGAATGGATTAAGATGAAGAAAATGAATATTAAGAATTTGATTACGATTGGTGTCATGTCAAATTGAGAGTCTTATCTCAAGACCAAGGAATCTCTGACTTGTCACATCAATGTGATAAGAGGATTGCTTGATGATTTGTACCAAGTACGAGAAAATAGTGAAGATAGTGATGTATCACTTTTGTATAGGTTAGAGGAACTACCATGCACTCTAACAGGTGAAGATCATAAGTTTCTCTCTGTAGATGAGATGATTGATGCTTTCAAGAAATTGGTTTAGCAGAAGTTTGAAGATGAGGTGTTGACAGTGGCTTCAATAGATAATCTTTATGATTATCATTCAGCCTTTGAAAATTTGAAGGATAACCTCGAAAAGCATGAGAAGGTGATAAAGGTGGTCAAGGATGTAGTTCTCATGGCTCATACCATTTCAAGCAATAGAGTTGGACCTGATGTATATGAGATGGCAGCAGTACAGACCATGTATCAAAATTTCTTGAAGAAGAATGATGGTGGCAGCTGAAATTATTCTTTGTGCCTTAGTTTATTTTCATTTTTGTATATGCAATTTATATTTTGTTTTGGACATATTTACATATATTTTTCCAAAATGTAATTACATGTGAGACAAAGGAAGTCCCAAGTCAAATAGGACTCTTTTGTTTAATAAGTCAAAGTAGTTAGATTTTTCCTATTTTCACTCTAGGCTCCTCCCTATAAATAAAGAGGGCCTCTATTGTAATTTTTTATCTTTTGACTATTGAAACGAAGCGCTACCATTTTGAAGACCAATTTGAGACTTTGAGCTTATTTTGTAAATAGGTTTTCAAGCAATATTAAGAAACAAGTTAGCATCCAATCTTTGTCTTGGAGCAAGTTTGTGAATGTTATAGAATTGTTCTTATGTCCTTTCTATCACATGATCTTCTATGAATGTTTGAATTGTAAGCGTGAATATCAAGTGTTTGGGAGGTGATTCAAATCAGAATTTGTAGACTTTGTGCTGCTATTTCATATTTGAGATTAGAGTTTAAGTTGGTGAATGAAAAGTAATTTGAAGACTTTGGGCTGCAAATTATTGTTCATGATCGTGTCATTTTACCTCAGCATATAGTGAAGACTTTGAGCTGCACTTTATTCTAAAATGTTTTGTTTTCAATTAGCATAAGAAGTAACAAGAAACTTTGTGTTTTCATGGATTTATTGGTTATCAACACAAGTAGGTACTTTTCAGATAGTAAATTGTTTTGAGTTTTGTATTGAGCATTGTAAACATCATTTCTGAAAAAAAGAGAAATAAATGATCTGAAATCACCCCAAAGTTAGCTTTATTGTAAATAAGTTCAAAATAGTTAGAAACGGGAACCTCCCCTTGCTGAAAGGAGAGAAATTTCTCATCATAGCTGTGGCTCATATAACCATGTTGCTGTTAGTTAGTTAACGACAAAATATTCACCCAACATATATATATTTATATAAAAATTTAGCAAGTCAAGTTATATGGTCTAGTAAATTTTAAAATTGTAAAATATGGTCAAAAATTGAAAGAAATAGTCCACAAACCATCAAATTCCAAGCTTGGTTCAAATATAATCTTTAATGTTTTAAAAGTTAGTCTAAATTTGAGGCACAACATATTAAAATAAGTTAAAGAATGAGTTCTATATAAGATTGTTAGTCTTTTTTTGCTATAATTTCTTACTTTCTATAATTTCTTTGAGTCATTTTGTGAAATATGTTGTTATTATGTGTTCAAGTAGTTATTCATTTGAGTTGTTCATAGTTGACTTTAGTGTTTAACTTCTCTCGGTGTTTTTTTCCATGTCAATTGATTACATTTTAGTTCGCTCATATCTAAACTTTGATGTACTCTCAAGTTTATGGCTTCTTCAATTAAAATTAAAAATATAATTCAAAACCTAATTTAACTTTTGTCATCACATATATAAAAGTAAGCCAATCAAAAATTAGGCCACCACATGTAAAAAATATGTGGTAGCAAGAGAATCCAAAATTAAGTCATTTTGTATTAGAAATAGAATTGTGCACAAGCCAACTCAAAGTTTAAATGTTAGTATGGAAATTAACCTTCTTAAGTCAATCAAGAAATGAACCAAAAATAATCTTAAAAAACCATGATTTTCCTTTTAAGGTAGAATTAGAAGTGGGAGTGTAGCTAGTGCATCTTTATTATGAGGACCTTTACCTCAAATGTCTATAGGCAACTCATCAACATCAAGAGTGGTGCAACTTGTAGTTGTCCCTACTTGTCTTTCTATATTTTCTTCTCTTGTGTGTCCAATTGAATGAGAAAAGAACTTGGGCCAAGGTCTTGAAAAAAATTGATCTTGTCATGGAGGGGGTTTAGGGGATGAGCCCAACCCCTTCCAATACAATAGTTAGGGTAGAGTAGGACAACAATTTGCAAACCAAATATGGATTCTTGTAGACCATGATATATTATGTAGAAACCTAATTAAAAAATGATATTTTATTATTTTATTAATTAGGTTATTCCTATATATTAACTAAGTTTTGATTAGTAATTTTTAGTTGAGTTGATATGATTGGATTTCATGGTTGATTTAATAGATATTGATATTTCAATCCCATAAAAGCAATACAATATTAATAATTGTTTATAAAAAATAATCAACTAATGATCATGATGTGTACTAATATTTAATCCATTTTCTTAGTCATGTGTGTGTGGCACATTTTGAAATCCAAAAAAGATTACTATGCAAGAGGATGGCATACAATCCAATGTAGAAAAATATTGATTGCTTAGTATAATTGAGCACACACCACATAGTTGTGTCAATGATCCATTCATGATAAATTGTATGGGTTAGTAATATTTTTCAATTAGCCTTATTCACTATATTCACAATAATATTTATCTATATCCTCAAGTTTTCCTATATGAATGTCTTTCCATGAGTCATAAATTACTTATCTTTTATAATCCTTGAATAAATTTAAAAAGTAAGATATTTAACCTAAGTATATGTGTACTAAGTGTGATATATGCCCATCCCCTGATAATGGGATGTGAGGTAGCTTGTTAGTCTGTCACATAGGTCTAAAATTTGATGATGATCTCGGATGGTATGGAATAGGGGATCGAGTATTGATTGCTAAAATTACTCCCCAAGGTGGTGGTAACCTTTGTATTAGAACCTACATTAGTAGTGGGTACTTTGGATCATTCTTTTTGGTTCAACCTTAGTATGTTCTCTCTACATTTTGAGAAAGTTGGCTTCCACCTTTGGGTTTAGACATGGAAGGAAGTGGTTATAGGAGTCTCACAACATGGTGAAAGGGAAGGTGGTGGCTAATAGGGGAAGGAGAAGCATTGATAGCCTAGAATCTTAGGTGGCATGATGATTACATTTATTTTTTGGAGAAAGAAATAAAAAATCCAGAGTTGAGGATTTGGGCTCTTCAAATATGGGAGGTGGTAAATGAGGTTGATGGGGAGTTATAGTGCATTGGCATATGAGAAGTGATGATGAATCTGATTTTGGATCCTAGGCACACTAGGGGTAGGTGAATTTTTTAAATGGCATAGTCTCTCAACTATGCCTCCATGTTATTAACAACAATATGCTCTTTTCTCCTTCATAGTGATATTGACAATGTGTGTGTATCAAGATGAGGTATATTTCAATAGAAATATAGACCACATTAACACCATTAAACTTAAACAAATACATATGTAATGGGCTATAGAGAAGATTATGAAAGGTCTTAAGGAAACTCTACCTATCAATATTATTCCTACCTTCTCTAATTGTTGCGATGAGGTGGAAGAAGTACCTTTACCACCTTTGATTGATAATCACAAAGGTTGCAAGCATGTATGTGGGTCTGGTTCAATGAGGCTGAGGTAATTTGCTTTGCCCCCTAGTTTAGATATAATATATGTATTGATTATAGTCTATGATAGAGGGGGTGGAGGTCATGGTAATTTTCCTCCTCCTAGGTACTCATATGGATATAATATATATAAACTCTAGTTTGTGATAGAGGGGGGTGGAGGCCACATTAATTTGTGTCCTCCCCTATACTCCATTTTTGGTTTTTGTTGGTTGGGATATGTTAAACTTTAGGTTCTCTTCTTGGATGTGGCTACTCAATTTTTTGAAGATAGTATTATGTTTTGTTATCTAAAGCTAGTAGTAATATATTTGGGGAATTTATCTTGATGTTTCTTTAGCTATTTTGTCTAATCTTTTTTGCAACTAGAAATGCCTATTCAAGTTTGGTTAGGTTGAAGTCTCATCAACCTCTCCCTATTGGTTAGATGTTCTAGTTGTACAGGTTGATAATATAAGGATGTACATGTATATCAATGGTTGATCTAGTGAACTCAATCTTACAAATAATATAAATTTAATGTTTTATTTGTAGCTACTATATGCCCAACCTAGGTTACTTAGCGATATATTACCATTAGATTTGGGTCTAACGGTGGGGTGTGAGGAGTTTAGTACCATAGATTTGGGTTTGATTCCCACCAAGTGGGGGTTCTCTTATAGTGGTCATGGGGATACTTAGAGGTAGGGTTGCACTTATATAACAATACATGGATTAATGCCCACCCCTCTATTTTTCCATGGAGGTACCTTGACATAAGTTCAAGTGTGACTAAATTAAGGAATCCAACCTAACCCAATGTCCTCTATGAGATTCCCTCTAGAAGATTGGGTTGGTGTAAAATCTCTCAAGGCTTCGAGACCTTGAATCTTGATTTACTCGTGACATGTGAAGTGGGGCATTTAGTGGATGAGATGTATTCATATTTTGAGCCCAGGTCATTCATTTATCTTATACATGGCTACCTCAAATCAAACTCTTACAAACCTTTTCCCTCTTATGGTATGGATGCTTCGTTGCCCTCGTGTTCTTCTCTTCCCTAGTCTTCTTTGGTGTAGTAACCTAGCCCCTCATTAAACTCCATTTTCCTTTAAGAATGCCCTCATAGATTTAGATGCTTAATCAAAGGTAGTTTCAAACATGTGGGTTAGTCTTTTGGGTCCAAGGAATACAAAGATGATGGTCATGACCTCTGCTCTAGAGGCCTCATAAGAGAGATCCTTAGGAGGATCACATACTAGGACAAATAGAATTTTCAAAAGATCTGAATTCATCCTAGAAGTAGTATTTGACACACATATAGGTGTTAATACAATTTAAGATAGTATAAAGCAATTGACTATCATTGGCAAGTTCCACATGTTGTGAATCTTCTAAAAATTTCCCTCTATTGATTAAAATAACCTATTTTCAAACCTTGTGGAATTATTGTCCAAGTATCTAGGGCCTTAAAAAAACCTTAGATAAGCCCTAGAAACACTATTTTATGTTGGCCACCTTCACCTTTTGTTATGTTTTGTAGGTGAGAAGTGTTATTCCTAGTTATAAATCCTTTAGGTCTTTCTCCATGTTCCTTTTGTCATTGTGTTATTGGCCCCATCACAATACTTCTTTGTGTAAGAGTTGGCTATGATGGTAGCCACCCAAGATCTAGGACTTCATGAAAGCACAAGAGAGATCAAATGAGAGAATAATTCTATTCTATCAATGAATGCAAAAGATTATTGTTACAATGTACATGATATGCCTTTCTTATAAAGACAATGATGAGATGTAGAATGTTGTAGTCATGTGACAAGTGTCTTAATCCTATGACATGAGACAACTAGAGGATATGATGCCAACTATAAACAACTATCATGTTCATCTAGAAATAACTAGAAACAACTAGAATTCTTTCTAAGTCAACTTAACATGTGATCATGTGTGAATAACACTAACTAATGACTAGTTAGATAATGTGACTAATTCACACTTCAAGGGGTAAATTGGATAGGTAATAACCTTGCTCACACCAACACCCCCCATTAAGTGCAACTTAGGGAGAGGTGAAAAAATGTAAAGATTAATTGAAGATGATGATGGGTCCTGGCTACTAGGCCATGTTAGGTACCCATGTACGAATAATTATCTCACAAACAGAGTTAAAGAAGAAAAACCCATAGGAAAAAACCCTTCTCCAAAAGAGAGAAAAAAAATGAAAGTGAAAGAAGTGATAGTAGGAGGACTCAACATGACCCCCCAAGGATTGATTTTATCACATATATACAATCAAATAACCACCATAGGAGAGAAAGAGTGATATGAGAGATCTCCCCCATAAAGAAGTAGCTCCTATGCTAATGGTGAATGCCTGAAGATGAACGTTGGAAAGAGTTAGGTGTACCTATAAACAACATTTCTCCCCTTAGGAAGAAACCAATCCAAAGGTTGATGTAGAAGAAACTCCATCTCCAACAAGAGATATGAGGGAAGAAGTCTCATGATGGGTGCCTCAAAAAAGCGCTCAAATATCCACATGTTAGAATCAAAGTATGGCACAATGCAATGAGGTGTGACCAATCCAAAAAATTAGGTAGACTTAAGAAGAACAACCTTCAAAGATGAAGTAGATGGGATAATAGTTGTGCTGTAACTATCATCAAAGAGGAGAGATAACCCCTCAAGTGTGTCCTCCAAATCTACAATATGAGACTCACATAATAAGTCTAATATACCTGCCAAGAAAGTATCCCATAAAGCTATATTTGAAAGACTAGAATGATCTTGCTCAAATGAAGTGGAAGAAGCCATGTCAATGTCGATCTTTGAAGAAATAGGAGGTTGAGAAGATGGTATCTCAGCACTAGTCTCAAAAACTAAAGTAGATGAAAGAACATCAACATTCAGGTGACCAAACTTCTCCTAAAAAACATGATTCACACTTGATGCATGAGTGTGAATATCAATCATTGTATCTACAATATCATTAGGAGCAAAATGAGATAATGTATACAAGCAAGATGCATGATCAAACCATCCCAATAACAATGATATCTCTACTCTCCAAGTCCCTTATGATCACTGAATCAAAAGTGAACTCAACTGTCTTCCCTACACTACAATGAGTAATCTAGTAGATGGAAAGGAGATTGGTTGACAAGGAAGGTACACACAATACATTATTGAAAGTACCCTCACCCATATCAATAGTCCCTTTACTAGTTTCATGCATGCATGTATTGTTACCTATCAAAATAGGTGGAAAAGTACATGTGACTCAAATTAAGAGAACATCCCTTGTGAAGAATCCATATGATGAGAAGCTCCAGAATCAAGAAGCCATTTCACTGACTGAAAACTTGTAGAATCAAAGAGTGATTGTCCTTTTCCCTTGTTTGTCCCATTAGCAATGCCTATTGTCCCTAACTATGTAGATGATGATGGTGTTGAATAAGATGATGGACTAGATGACACGGATTATGGTAATTTGATATTTTTCTTTTGAATAATGTGAGTCAACTCATCAATTTTCTTCTCATAAAACTTATGGTCATGTCCTAGTTTCTTGCAATATGCATTTTTTGTTCTCTCCTTCTTAGATGATTCCACTTTAGGAGAGGATGAGGACTTAGGTGAATTATTTTACTCCTTTGCTTGCTCATTGTTCTTGAAATCCTTATTTTTCTATTTCTTGCCTTTGCTAGTTGAAGCCTTTTGATCCTTTGTACCTGTTATGGAATAAAAAGTTTCCCTATGCCTTTTTACCTCCTAGTTTAGTTCCTAGGTCCCCATGTTTACATTGTGCAAGTTAAATACTAATCTCAGAGTAATTTCCCCCAAAACCCATGTCAAACGAGACTTAGGGGCCTGTTCTAAATGCTTAAACATGACCAAAATTAGCCTTGGGACTTGTGTGCCTGTGCCCAAGTCCAACTTATTTTTCTGCGATGAAAATTTATTGTATGCTAGCTTGGGCCCTCTCAAAAGGTTTCCCTTTGTCGGCCTCTTCAATTTAAATTACGAATATTAGCGGGAAAGCATATATAAGTGAGTTTATGACTTCATTTTACACCTAGATAGATAATGTGAACTTGTGATATTGAGAAAAAAGATTCAAGGCCTTCATTGTGTTTTAGACCAGAATTGTGTTGTTATTGTGTTTGTTTGTTGCAGATTTGGCTTCATCAATCCATCTCCTCATGATTTGAAGAATCTTCATTTTGTGAGGGCTTCACCTCTAAGGTGACATCAATTTTTGTTTCAATCATTTTATTTCATCATTTGATTTGGCCTCTTCCCTCCTTGGGCATGTACTCTATCTAAAAATGGTGTTGGAAGACTTGAATGTCCTTCCAGGGCTTGACCAAGGCAAGCTCCTAAACACCACAACCCCCAACCCCCTTTATTTATATTATTACAGGTTATAGGTTCAAGAGTTGGAAAAGTACAGGTGCAGAGAAGCAATTTGAAGGATCAAAATTTGGGAATTGGAAGAAATTTGCTGATATTCATCCCTCCTAGACTAGGGCACCCACCCCATAGTCCTCTTGATAGGCTTGACCCCAAACTCAGGATCTAGATATAGTCTGACAGATCTCTCTGCTCTGGATCTACAGATAAAGTACCCTATTGGACTTGGGTGCCTGCCCCATAGTCCGTAAAGTTTCCATTTTTGAAAATCAACTTTTGCTATGTTTCTGATCATCCTTGAGTATCTTCCTATATAGTTTCCTATAGTATTCTATCTGTCTGTACCTGATTGCATTATAATTAGGGTTTGAGACTTATTTTATCTAGGGTTTGACAAATCTCTCAATTTAATCTATTCTTTCCATATCTTTCCTTAGCACATAAACCTATAGCTGAGTCCTCATTCATCTGTAGTGATTTGATATACCTTAACATCATTTCCCATCTTCCCACTTTTCATACATAACATTTTGGTGAACCTGAAACAATGAGAATTTTGCATCTTTCTACATGTAATTAATCAGTCATTGGATTTATTCATGTCATATTAATCATCTTGCATTAGAAAATCTACCATACATTTGAAAAAATTGGAAAAAACAAGCATTCTAGGCTTGCATTAAGGCGTAGTTTTGCATAATTTGTATTGCATATGATAAAAAGAATTAATTTTCTAATTTTTTTGCATCAAATCTGATCCTTATTATAGTAATACATCATTTATTCACATCAAACATTGCATTTAAAAGTTTCATTTTCTAGGGTTTTGCTTAAAAAACTTGTATTTTTCATATAACCTAGTCTTTGCAAAAACTAGGGTTTGTAGTCAAAATTTTATTTTTAGATTTTGCTACTCCTTTTCAAAATTCATTAAAATCTCATTTTGAAGTGTAGTGTTGGATAATATTGCATAATTTTGCATCCTTTCTTTGAAACTTTCACCTTTTATAATTACATATTGTGTATTTCAACATTACGAGTTTCATACACTTTCTTCAAACTTCTTTAAGCAAAATTTTAAATCATTCATCTTTCCTTGTTGTGTAGTACTATTTCCATCATGCTTATTTGATTTGTTGTGAAATTTATGTGTTTTTCTCTTTAGAAACTCAATTTACTCAAACAAGTGCTTTGGTGTGAAATAGTCTCACATACATGGCTTCTCATCACAACAATAATGCTATGGTCCCTCCTAGAGTTTATAGGAAAAGGAAGACTCCTGAACTTGAATTAGCATTTACACCACATTATAGAACCATTGGAAACATTGAGGGACCTCTTTACATCACCACACGTATAAGTAAATGCCTACAAGAGCAGTCCTTATTGATCCTAATTGTATGACGAATGTGATTACTGAAGAGTTCCTCTACATGCTTGATTTGATACAAGAATCTTATGAGCCCACACATATGATGATTAAGACACATACTGGAGCTTTCTTCCCAACTATAGGTAAGATTACATTATTGATTAATGTAGTTGAGAAAGCCCTTGAGCAATAATTTGACATCCTTCCTACATCTGACCTATTTCATGTGAAATTAGGCCACCCATGGCTTAAGACCATGAAAGCAGTCTCCTTTACAATTCATAAATGTTTAAAATTTCCTCACCATGGGAATGTACATGTTGTCCACCATAGTAGATGGCAACCTATGGTTACTCATGGAAATTTCAACCTAGACTACTTTTGGCCATAACCTATTGAGCCTCCTCAACCAAGATAAGATCAATTATTCTTATAATATCAAAGATACAAATAAAAGTTGATAACAAAATTGGCTGGACCTCCTATAGAAAAAATCATAAGTGAAGAACAACCTAAATTAAAAGAACCCCTAGATCGAGAGGTAAGGGAGTCTTTGCTGAGGTTCCTCCTCTGTCATCCTTACAAGGATCAAGAGATACCCATAAAGAATAAAACATTTCATCACAAAAAGGTTAATTTAACACAAGCTTCCTCCTATGAGATGTGAACAACATCACCTCTCTAAAAAACAACTCTACGATGTGAACAACATCACTGGTTTTCTCACACATAATGAAATGCACCATCTTTGAAAATCTATCAACCACCACAAATATTGAATCATGCCCTCTCTACGTCCTCGGTAAACTAAGGACAAAGTCCATGCTGATATCCTGCCATGGCCCCTTTGGTACAAGTAATGGTTGATATAGCCCAGTATTCTGACTCACTCCTTTGGCCATTTGGCATACTCTACAACTTTGCACAAATTTCTTCACATCCTAGTGCAACTGTGGCCAATAATAACTCTCATTAACAAGATCAATGGTCTTATCTTGACCAAAGTGTCATGCCAACCCTCCATTATGCTTTTCCTTAATCAAGTTCTCTCTCATGGAACTCCTCAGAATGCACAAATGGATTCCTATGAATAACATACCATCTTGGATTATGTAATGCAACCATCTCATCCTATCCAAGATAATAGGCTCTAAAGAAGCTTTCCAGACCTCTACAAAGTCTAGATCTTCAGGGTACAATTTTTTGAGTTCTGGTGGAAGGAGGGCACTCCTCTCTTGACAATAACACTTACAATTCACAAAAACTCACAGCCAAATACACACAATCAAATACATATTGACATGGGTAATAATCTGGCCCTACACAATATAGGATTTGATGTAGGAGCATCCCTAGTTCAAGAGCAATCTTGCATCAACCAAAAACATTTGCATTTTAGTTTGTTTGCAGTTCAGTTTGTTTCCTTTCATTTTCTAGTTTAGTTTAGGCAGCTCAGTCAGTAGCATTTTCTGTATTTTGGTCCGCATTCTCTTGCAATTGCATTTCACACTTGCAGAGCTGGACTTAGCATTTAACTTCATTCATCTACATCATATCCAGAATTCAGAGCATTTGGATTAAGTACCAGAAAGGTATAGCTATTAGAAGACCAACTGTTTTCTCAGAACAGAGCATCCTGACAGTCTCTGATAATCAGCTAAAGGAGAAGGCTTGCGAAGCATTCCTCAACTTGTGGAGCCTAATGACACATCATTCAATGATCTTTGGTTCGTGGCTAACTTTCCCTGAGATCTGCACATCATTCCGTTCATTTGTGGAGGTGTTCTATATGATTAGGTCTGACCTATCTGTGTACACACGCTACAGCTCTTCATTGGAGTTTGTGACCTTCCTTGTCTAACACGGAGCAATCTTTTGTTTCAGAGATGATATATATTGATGTAATAGATCCTTAGGAAAGTAGTTGTCAAGTTATGATCATTAGCATAAGTTCATAGTTTGGATTTTGCATAAAAGAGAATTCAATGCTATATCATGTGCATATTCTGATATTTTGTAGTTAGGCCTGTGAGCCCAATTGTAAGCCCACATGTTGTCGGCCAATCTATATTTGAGTTCTATTATATACTGAATGACTGAATATGTTTTTGTTTCATATCTTTGAGTTGTTTCCATTGTGTTTACTCTTGTTGCATGACCTGGACAGTTCACTCTGTGAACCTTCCTACCGTGATTGCACCAAGTGGTATTAGAGGGAAAGTTCAAATCTTTGGGAGTGAGTTGAGTGAAGTTGGCGAGGGAATTCTGTAAGGTCTTTCTATGGAGAGATCACCAAATTGCAGCAGGTTACTTGTGTCGCAACCAATCCCTGATTGTGAGGCAGTTGTCACCTTGTAGCCTGATCACTGAACTTGAGGACTTTTACACTTGATCCTAGGAAGAATGCCGCTGAGGAGAGTTGTTGTTATTGGAACAATGGCTAGTAGGATGGATGAGATGATGGAGATGATGAAAATAATGTGAATTCAATTGGATGCTATTGAAGAAGATAGACGAAGAGGATTAAGACCGAGACCTAATGTTGAAAGCGATGATGAAGAAGAATTTCAATCCGTCGAGCAAATTGGCGAAACCCTAGGAGGTGATGAAGAAAAAGAATCAGATCAAGTAAAGATGTTGTGAGCTATTTCAAAGATTGGAAAAAGACCTAGAGTTGATGTGCCAAATTATATTGGTAATTTGAACCCCAAAGAATTGATTGACTGGATAAATGATATGGAAGAATACTTTGAATATGAAGAGATTGAAGATTTGGAGAAGGTGAAATTTGCAAAGACAAAATTGAAAGGACATGCTACTATAGGTGGAAAGAAGTTTAATTGGAAAGAAATAGAAGAGGAAAAGAAAAGATTACGAAGTGGGATAGGATGGTGAAAAAATTGAAGAATCAATTCATACCTGCTGACTATGAGTTGGAACTTTTGAAAAGATTGTAGAACCTGAGACAAAAGGAGAAATCTATGAAGGAGTATACTGAGGAGTTTCATAAGATGATCATAAGAATAGGACATAGTGAAGCAAGCAAGGAGAAAGTGGCTAGATACATCAATGGACTGAGATTGAACATTCAAGAAGAACTAAGCTTGGTAAGGATGACATCTTTGGAGGAATCATATTAGTTTACCCTGAAAGTTGAAGAGAAGATGAATAAAAGACATGATCCAAGATAGAAAGGCAGAGGAGGTAAATTTTAGAGAGGTAGAATATTTCCTGGAGGAGATAGATCATATTTAGAGCAGAATAAGTTTGACAGCACATTCATGAAGGATGGCAGAGATAATAATGCTTACTGGAGTGATGATAGAAATTTTTATCAGAGGAAACCCTAGTGCATACCAGAATGAAGGATACAGAAGAGAGGGAAGATGATTTGATAAGAGAACATTTAGAGGTACTTGTTTCAAGTGTGGAGGTGAAGGACATAGAACATTTGAATGTAATCAGGGTAGTACAAGTAAGAGGACATAAAAGAGTGGAAGAGTAGCCTATGTTGAAGAAGAACTGGTTGGATCACCTAGTTCTATTGGTAAGACAGAGAAAGGAGAATCACTTGTGATGAGGAGAGCACTATTTCAAGTAGAAGCAAATGAGGAACCACCGTAGAGGAAGAGTTTGTTCAGAACTAGATGTAAATCAGGAGGTAAGTGTTGTAAAGTTGTGATTGATAGTAGTAGTTTAGATAACCTAGTTTCAGAGGAGATGGTGACTAAGCTGAAGTTGGAAAGATTGAAACACCCTAAACCTTATCAGATAGCATGGATTCAAGATGATCATAAGGTACTGGTGAGTGAACAATGTTTGGTGAAATTTCATATTGGATCTTATCATGATGGAGTCTTGTGTGATATTATGCCTATGGATGTTTGTCATATTTTGTTGGGTAGACCTTGGCAATATGATAGAAAAGCTATACATGATGGAAGAAAAAATAGATACACTATAACAGCAAATGGAAAGAGAATTACCTTGATTCCTTTAGAAGATGATCCTAAGAGTGAAGTATGTCGAAAAACTAGAATCTGTTTGGTAGATGGAAGAAAATTTCTTTATGGTTTGAGACATGAGAATATGTGTTATGCTTTGAGTCCTAAGAAACCTGAAACATTGAAGAAAGAGACTGGAAGAGAACAACTGAGGAGATAAAAGAGTTTTTGATAGAGTATGAAGACATCATATCAGATAATGTACTTGAAGCATTGCCAACTATAAGAAGTATCAGTCATCACATGGATCTTATACCGGGAGCAAGTTTGCCTAACAAAGTAGCACATAGAATGACACCAACAGAGAATGCAAAATTGAATAAACAGATATAGGAGTTGCTGAGGAAAGGTTTGATCAGAGAAAGTTTGAGTCCTTGTGTAGTACCTGCAGTATTAGAACCTAAGAAAGATGGAGAATGGAGAATGTGTACTGACTCAAGAGCAATAAACAAAATCATAGTTAAGTATAGATTTCCTTTACCTAGGATGGATGATATCATGGATTGTTTGAGTGGAGCAAGACATTTCACAAAGATAGACTTGAAAAGTGGATACCATCAGATCAGAATTAGAGAAGGAGATGAATGGAAAAATGCTTTTAAGACAAATGAAGGATTGTATGAGTGGTTAGTGACGCCTTTTGGATTGACAAATGCACTGAGTACTTTCATAAGATTGATGAATGAAGTCTTGAAGGAATTCTTGGGTAAGTTTGTGATTGTATACTTAGATGATATTCTAATTTTTAGTAAGACAAAAGAGGAATATTTGTGGCATATTAGACAAGTTTTACAGAGATTGAGAGAAGAGAAATTGCTGATAAATATCAAGAAATGTAGTTTCATGAAGGAAGAGTTGGTATATTTGGGATTTGTGATTTCTATGGAAGGATTGAAGATGGACCTTGAGAAAGTGAAAGCAATTGTTGAATGGCCTACACCGGAGAGCATTGGAGAGGTTAGATCATTTCATGGATTGGCTAGTTTTTATCAAAAGTTCATTAGAAATTTTAGTTTAGTATGTAACCCTATGACAAAGACAATGAGAGGTGATAGGAAATACTTTAAGTGGACATCTGGAGCAGATAAAAGTTTTGAGTTATTGAAGTAGAAAGTGACAAAGCAACTTGTTTTGGCATTACTGGATTTCAATGAGGTATTTCAAGTTGATTGTGATGCAAGTGGAAATACGATTGGAGTAGTGTTAAGTCAAGAAGGTAGACCTATAGCATATTTCAGTGAGAAGTTGAATGATGCAAGGAGGAGATATTTAGTTTATGATCAAGAGTTCTATGACATAATTCAAGCCCTAAAGAAGTGGAGACATTACTTGTTGCCTAAGGAGTTTGTACTATATATAGATCATCAAGCTTTGTAGTATTTGAACAGTCAAGGTAAGTTGAATTAGAGACACATATATGGGTAGAGTTCATGCAGAGTTACTCTTTTGTGTTGAAGCATAGGAGTGGAAAATCAAATAAAGTTGTTGATGCATTGAGTAGAAGAAACTTGTTGACAAAGATGAGAGTTGAAGTGTTGGGTTTTGATGAATTAAAGAACATGTATGAGGGGGACACTGATTTTTCAGAACCTTGGAAAGCATGTAAGGAACCTGTTGTGACAGATAGGAGTAAGTGGCTAGATTATTTCATTTAGGAAGATATGTTGTTCAGAGGAAATCAGTTGTGCATACCTAAGAGTTCAATGAGAGATAATTTGATCAAGGAGAAACATAGTGGTGGATTGGCAAGACATTTTGGCATTGATAAGACATTGGCTTTGGTAAGTGAAAACTAATTTGGGCCTTAGATACATAAGGATGTTAGGAAATTTGTGCAGATTTGTAGAGTTTGTCAAGTTGTAAAAGGGAGAAGTCATAATACTAGATTGTATAGACCTTTGACAGTACCAGAGAGACCTTGGGAAGATATAAGCATGGATTTTGTAATGGGATTGCTAAAGACATAGAGAGGACATGATTCAATATTTGTAGTGGTGGATAGATTTTAAAAGATGGCTCATTTCATACCTTGTAAGAAGACAACTGATGCAGTGCATGTAGCAGACCTATTTTTCAAGGAGATTGTATGATTACATGGATTACCTAGGAGTATAGTTTCAGACAGAGACACAAAGTTTGTTGAATACTTTTGGAAGACACTTTGGAAGAAGATGAAGATAGATTTGAAGTTTAGTTCAGCTTTTCATCCACAGATTGATGGACAGACAGAGGTAGTGAATAGGAGTTTCAGAAACTTGTTGAGATGTTTGGTTGGAGAGGAGATAGGAAGTTGGGATTTGATTCTTTCACAAGCAGAGTTTGTATACAATAATTCAATAAATAGGAGTACTGAAAGAACACCATTTGAGATTGTTACCAGAGTAACACCTAGAGGAGTTGTAGAATTGAGGGACATTAGCACAAAAGAAAAGTGTAGTGCAGAAGCAGAGGAGTTTGTAGATCATATAAAGACATTGCATAATCAGGTGAAAATGCATTTGGAGGATATGAAAAATAAGTATAAGGAAAAGGTAGATGAGAAGAGAAGACATAAGGAATTTGAAGTGGAAGATGAAGTAATGGTATACTTGAGAAAAGAGAGATTTCCAGCTGGGACATATAACAAGTTGAAGATGAAGAAGTTTGGACCTTGTAAGATACTTAGAAAATTTGATTCAAGAAATGCATATGAAGTGGAGTTATCAGAGACATTGGGTATATCACCTAGTTTCAACATTGCAGACCTTTATTAGTATCATGAAGTAGAATTCAGTGACAGCATGGAAGAAAACTTGAAGAAGCAGTTACCACAACAAGCACCAGAACAGATTGAAGACATTTTGGACAGCAGAGCTGGACACAACACTAGAGGAATACAATACAAAGAATATCTTGTGAAATGGAAAGGTAGACTAGAAGAAGATTCAACATGGATTTCCTAGGCTGAGGTGGACCGTCTTGGTTCTCCCCTAGCCCCAGCAAAGTGAGGGACTCACTTTTTCAATAACCACAGATGTCTAATGCAGGAGCATCCCTGGTTCAAGAGCAATCTTGCATCAACCAAAAACATTTGCATTTTAGTATGTTTACAATTTAGTTTGTTTCCTTTCATTTTCCAGTTCAGTTCAGGCAGTTCAGTCAGTAGTAGTTTCTGTATTTTGGTCTGCATTTTGCCATAGTTGTATTTCATACCTTGTAGAGCTGGACTTAGCATTTAGATTCATTCATCTACATCATATCCAGAATTTAGAGCATTTAGATTAAGTACTGGAACGATATAGCTATCAGAAGACCAAATATTTTCTCAGAACAAAGTATCCTGACAGTCTCTAATAATCAGCTAAAGGAGAAGACTTGTGGAGCCTAATGACACATCATTTAATGATCTTTGGTTCATGGTTGATCTTCCTCGAGATCCGCACATCATTCCATTCATTTGCGGAGGTGTTCTACATGATTAGGTCTGACCTATTTGTGTACACACGTTACAACTCTTCATTGGAGTTTGTGACCTTCCTTGGCTGACACAGAGGAATCTTTTGTTCTGGAGATGATATATATTGATGTAATAGATCCTTAGGAAATTAGTTGTCAAGTTATGATCATTAGCATAAGTTCATAGTTTGGATTTTGCACAAAAGGGACTTCAACGCTATCTCTTGTGCATATTCTAATATTTTGTAGTTAGGCCTGTGAGCCCAATTGTAAGCCCACATGTTGTTGGCCAATCTGTATTCAAGTTCTATTATATACTGAATGACTGAATATGTGTTTGTTTCATATCTTTGAGTTGTTTCCATTGTGTTTACTCTTCTTGCATGGCCTGGACAGTTCACTTTGTGAATCCTGCTACCATGAGTGCACCAGGATTGCAACAAAATAATTTAATTTTTTATTAATTCAAATCAACACATCACAATTAGTGACCAAATTTACAAGTCATGGCCTTCAAATTACATTATCATCTCACATCTATCTGTACATTTCATGTTCCAATCTGGATCTTCACTCTCATTCTTGTGCTCCTCCTCTAGCGCCCATCCTCTGTTCTAATCTACATATAGAGAGTTAAATAGATATGCCTTCAACATCTGAAACTAAAAATTTAATTCTTATATGATACTGGTAGGATTATATTTCTTCTCAGTCCCTTTGATGGCTCATTTCTTCTCACTTTACCTAGAGATTTCTATATTTCCTTCTATGTATGGTAGCTCTTCCATAGCCAATGGACTTAATTCAAAACAATTCAAGTTTAAACCTACTTGCCTGCTAATAGGCCACCCATTTGCCTATTTTCAACACTCTTCCTCATCTTGGCACCTCATCCTCTCTTCTTTCCAGGTTCTCCCACTTTTTCCTCTTGTATTTGCAATGTTACAACTTTCTTTACCAGTGTTTTGTCTTAATGGGAGCTAACTCTTTCTACCTAGTAGCCACACACACTTCTATAGTTTCTTGTTTGCAGTGAAACTCTCCCTTTTCTCTCCCATTCTACACTCCAACTCCCTCCTTTTCTCACAATCCATCCACTTAGAAATGAAAAAAAATGCTCCCCTTGGAACCTGAGGTGACACCTCTTTGTTTTCCATTTTAAATATATGTTTGACTTCAATAAAAAGGATGAAGTCTATAAACCTCCAATCATGGCCCACACAGGGAGATTGTCATATGAAATTTGCATCAATCCCCTTTATTATGCACTTTCTACTTCTTCCTAGTTTACTCTGCTTTAATCTTTTCATATTAATTTTTCTTCATACAAGAGTTGCATCCCTCTTGGTATCTTAACAACTTCTAATGTCCATGCTTTGTTCGCAACATTTAAAGGAGTAGCAAGTTACCTCAATTAACCTTAACACCCTTATAGATATGTAGCTCTATTGATAAAAACATCAAAGGTATTCTAATTAAACAAGGACTCATTCATAATCAGAGTGCTACAATGAAGTGCATACCAAACACCTCTCTATTTGCTACATATTACTTGAATATAAGTAATGAACAAGATCATAGTAATATTTCTTTCACTACATTTTTTCAAATGGTTAGAATGGACAAAGTAAATTCAACTTGCATCATATGTCATATCCAAGAATGATGTTTGGACAAACTTCATGAATGAATTCCCTTGTGTGACATTGGTGTACTGAGAGCTGAAAACCAACTTTTGCCATAATTATCTATCAGAACCTCTGAATCTCATGAAAACTTGTAGAGACATGTATTTCAACATTCCTAAGAATCCCACCAAGCTGTTCTACTTCAAACCTCGTGGATTTCAAAATTTTAAAACTTCGCCAAATTTCCAGCAGAAGTCATGGAATGATTAATTCTCTAAAACTGTAAGGTGGATGACTATGAAACCTTCATCATCAAATCCAAAATGGAATCAACAATATTCTTGTAAGAGGGTTCACCAAGAAATCTCACTAATTTCTGAAACAATTGTTTAAGTGAAAACTACTTGTTGTGCACTGAAGCTGAAGTACAAAAAAAACTAAAACTTACACATTCTGACATGCCATCCATACCAATAGCCAAGAGATGTCAAATGAAAACCAAAACTCACCAAAAATAAAACCCAAACCTCAAATCTATTTTTGGTTGATGTTGATTGCTAGTCCACTCGGATGCTCTTGCATCAAGTTCATTGAACTCAAAAACCTATGTCTTCATCTCTATCAACAAACTTTACCTTCTTCTTAAGGCATCTGCAACTTTGTTGGACTTCCCACTCATGTGCTTCAAAACAAAAGTATAACTCTACAAAAAATCAACCCATTTTAAGTGCCTTTGATTTAACTTTCCTTGAATATTAAGATATTACAAAACCTGATGATCAGTATATAAAACAAAATCTTTTTAGCAATAAATAATGTCTCCATTTCATTCGAATCCTAAACTATAACATAAACTCCTGATCATAAAAAAATACTTTTTTCTTGGAATCATTAAGCTTCTCACTGAAATAGGCAATGAGCTTACCTTCTTGACTCAAAACAACTCCTATAGCATAGCCACTAGCATCACAATCTACCTGAAATGTACCTTATTGAAATCTAGAAGTGCCAAAATAGGTTGCTTTGTGAATTTCTTCTTCAATGTATCAAAACTCTTAGTTACTCTGGTAGTCCATTTAAACTCTTTTCTATCCCCTCATTGTCTCCGCTAGGGGTGCACAAATGCTACTAAAGTTCCTGATAAAATTTCTATACAAATTTTCCCAACCATGAAAAGATCATACCTCTTTAGCACTCATTAGAGTAGGCCATTCAATGATAGCCATCACCTTCTCTAGATCCATTTTAAGACCCTCAGCTGAGATAACAAATCCTAGGTACACCAACTCCCTCTTAACAAAACTACATTTCTTCAGATTAATCAACAACTTTTCTTTCCTTAGCTTCTCAAAAAAGTTTTGAACATGCATCAAGTGCTCCTCTAAAGTCTTACTAAAAATCAAAATATTATCCAAATAAACAATGATAATTTTACCCAAAAACTCTTTTAGTACCTCGTTCATGAGCCACATAAATGTGCTTGGTGCATTAGTTAGCCCAAATGGCATGACTAACCATTCATACATGCCCTCCTTAGTCTTGAAGGCTATCTTCCATTCACCTCCTTCTCTGATTTGGATCTAGTGATATCCACTCTTTAGGTCAATCTTCGTAAAGTACTTTCCTCCACTCAAGCAATCCATAATATCATCCATCCTTGGCAGTGAAAATATGTACTTGATTGTAATTTTGTTGATGGCTTGAGAATCTGTATACATTCTCCACTCTCTATCTTTCTTTAGTGCTAGTACATCAAGTACCACACATGGACTTAAGATCTCCCTTATCAGTTCTTTCCTTAATAGCTTGTGAACTTGTCTATTCATCTCTTCATTCTCTGTAGGAGTCATTCTATGGGCTACTTTATTTGATAGACTAGCTCCTAGTATCAAATCCATTTGGTGACTTATCTTTCTCATTGGTGGTAAACCTTCTGGTATATTATTAGAGACAATGTATTGAAATTCTTCCAACAAAGACTTCTATTGGTACATCTTCACATTTCTCTTGGCTGATCTTAATTAGGAATCAACGTAAAACAATGACACTCGTGCTTCATAACATCCAAAAATTTCCTCCTACCAAGAAAATTCTAGTAGTACTACATAGCTTTTCTTCCACCTCCTTCAAGGGCTTCAACTTATGATGAACTCCATCCTTTGTTGTCAAGGAATAGGTGTTTGCATAGCCATCATGGACAATACACCTATCAGACTGCCATGGCCTTCCCAATAGCATATGACATGCATCCATCAGTATGATGTCACAAAGCACCTCATTATGATAGTCTCCAATCTTGAACTTGACTAAAAATTGCTCATTGACCAAAACTCTATGGTCCTTTTGTAACTATGCAATTTGATATGGATGTGGATACCTTCTTCTTGTCAACTTCAACTTGTTAACCATCTCCTTTGAGACAACATTATCATTGCTTCCACTGTGAATAATAATATCATAACACTTACCTTTACACTTGCACCTTATGTAGAATAAACTCTTCCTTTGATCTAGTTATTTCTCCTCATTTAACAAGGTTCTTCTGACAACTAGAGGTTCTCCCCTTTCAGCATCTTCAAAACTCTTAGACTATGTATCTTCATCTACATGTGCAACTCATGTATTACCTTTAGGTCTCCTAATAGTCCTTCCTTGATGTTGGAGACACTCATAGGCTCAATGTCCTTCTTCTCCACATTAGAAACAAGTTCCTCTAAAACCTCCTCTTCCAGGTCCTTGCCCAGGTCTTCTTCTTCTTCCTCTTCCTCTTTACTCACCATTATTTTGGTCATGAGGGTGATATGCATTATCTCCTCTTTGATTTTGACTAGTGCCTACTTCAATTTTCTTTTGATCTTCATTTCAACCTCCATATAATCTTCCACCAGTCCTTTCACCATGACCTCTTCCTCTTTGCTTTCTTTCTAATCTTTTATTTAGCTTCTCTTCCACCTTCAAGGAAAACTGGTATGCATCTTCTATGGTGGTCATTCTGACCAGGCTCATCTCCTCTTGAATACTTGGCCTCAACCCACTAATATAATGGGCTAACTTCTCCTTGTTGGCCTCTACATGATGTGTTTTGATGCTAATCTTATAAAACTCCTCTATATACTCCTTCATAGATTGTTACCTTACTTCAATCCTTGCATCTTCTTCAACAACTCCAACTCATAGTCCATAGGAATGAAATGCTTCTTTAGTTTGTTCACCATCTAATCCCATCTAGTAATATTTCCTTTTCCTCTTCTATTTTTCTCTAATTGGACCTCCTTCCACCAAATACTAGCATGGTCCTTCAACTTTATTTTTGTAAACTTGACCCATTCTAGATCCTCCCCATCTTCATACTCAAAATATTCCTCCATATCGTTTATCCAATCAATAAGCTCTTCTGGATTCAGATCCCCAAAATAGGTAGAAATTTCAATCCTAGGCCTCTTTCTAATCTTTGAAATGTCTCTCGACAACCTAACTTGTGTAGGATCTCTTGCATCACCATGTTCGTCTTCGGATTGCTCTTCTTCTTCAGCTTCATCTTTGGTTTCTTCTCTTATTCTTGGCTCAAACCCTCTTCATAGATCCTCTTGCAATGCATCAATTTTCCTTTGTAGGGCTCTAAAACCCTCTTCTATCAAAGCATTTCTCCCACCACATTTTCTTTGTGGAGGCATTTTGATCTCTATAGCAAAGCCATAACCTCAAGTCCTGGTGCAAAATGCCTCACATTCGCTGATCTATCTACACACTCAAGAAAACTTGGCTCTCATACCACTTGATGAGGGTGGACTCCACCTAAAACACATACAACAACAATTTATATATTTCAAATAGACAAGAATGAGTTCTCAAGAAAGATTAGTTAAGAAAACTACAAACTGTTTTAGATTTTTTTCATTAAACTTGCTTGTAAAAGACTACAAATCTGAAATACAATTCCCAGGGTCATATGCCCTCTTATTACAACAATATGGTTGTCTTACAATATAAATATCTGACTTATGGAGCCTTCTAGAGCTATCTTCTAATATCTACCTAACCTCCTTATTCATGTGAACAAGACTTGTCAATAACTCCCTTCCCTCTACTACCACCAGAACTATTAAAATAGGCTATAAATACACATCAACACCACTTAGCATAATTTCCCCAATGTTGGTTTGAATTGAAATGTGTAACTCCCATTTGGGTGCCAAAATGAACCCAACTATCTATTTTTTCTACCAAGAAAGAATTTTCAATTTTTAAAATTGAGAAACTAGGTAGCGCGACTTCTGGGAGCCATAACTTTTGAATTGGGTGTTCGATTGACAAACTGTTTGATGTGTTGGAAAGCTCATGGAGAGATCTATCAAGATATAACAAGATTCACTAGTTACAATAAATCTGAAGCCATTTAGGGATGTCTAAGTGCTTCAAATTTGATTCAAATTTTTTTTAGGAACCTCAAAAATAGAAACTTTAATATCTTGCAATCTATTGGTTATTTCCTAGACTGGATGCTTACTCCCAGATTTCCCTACAAGGTAGCCATCAATGATCAATAGGATCTCTGGGCCAGCGGCAAACAGTATAGGAGATAGACTCTATTTTTATCTCCTCTTCTTCTTCAGGCTCTGCAAAACCTAGGGGGGTATTCCCTACTCAACATCCATAAGAATATGCATACAAAGGCTGGGATGCTGACATGAAGTAGATAAGTCCTCCTGTAAGTAGACCAAAATTGCAAGATAAGAGCAAAGGGGCTAGCTTTGGGCCTATTTTTAGTTGTAGACAGAGGACTTGGGATCCTAAAACTAATTCTACTGTCCTAATGGTTGTTTTGGAGTTTGATTTTGATGTTGTGTTTGGATGCAGAGCTGGACTTGGTGTATAACTTCAACACAGAGCTAGATTGGTGCCTATCCAGGGCTTGGAGTCAGTAGACATACACCTGTGAATGATCAACATGAACACAATAAAATTGGATTTCAAGGGGGTGTTGTAGTATCTGCCTTACAGATACCTCCTAGGACAGAGTGTTAAGTTATCTCTACTTATGGTATCCCTATTGCAGTATATCTTTCCCAACACTTAATCTGAAAACACTTTAATCTACCCCTTGGGCAGAAGTTGAAAGATCAAGCATTCAATACAAGAATTCTATATTCTAGAATACCAGACACCCCTTAGATTTCTAGATTCAAAAGAAGGACACATGCAATACTGGAGACAAAATTAACAAAACACATGCAAATACAGCATTACTCATATAAAATCAATCATGAAATCAGTAGATTCATGCGTGAGACATTCAACAAGAGATACATAAACTCACAAGACCTCTTGTACAGAGCAACCAAAACCAATTGTATCTTTTTACAGAGCCAAAATGTCTAGTTTTCAACAACCTTGAAATGGGTCACACAGTCTGCTTAAATAGCCAGAAAATGTACCCAGCAAATTAATTACAAGGGAGGCCAAAAATCCCGCCAGATGCAATGCATTGAGAAATGGTGCTCAAACATAAATGCAGTTGGTGGAGGAGAAGACAGGAAGGGGCCTCGAGTCATGTGCCACCACCTGGGATTGATATCTTCAGTCATACCATAGATCTGTCCACATTCCTGCAACAACCGCCATTACTGCTTCACCTACTTGCAGCCAACAGATAACACAGGAACTGCACCCCTAACACCTTCGTGCCAAAACATATTTCATTCAAAATTCAAAATATGCAGGAAGAATAGTCCCACATGCATCCCACAAAGACCACTTTATCAATTTAAAAGGAGGGCCGCATGTAAACTAAGTGTCGAGCGCTTTTGCCCTGCTTGACCCATAAACCTTCGCCCAAAGCCCATCGCCATGACTCCTGCCGATACCACCTCCTTCGGCTAGACCGATGAACACTTGAGAAACACTTGAAACACTTTGGGACCCTCGCAGATGCTGACACATGGTGGGTTCTGTAGCAGCTGAAACACACAAAGAAACATCCCTGAAACTCCCGCGGAAGCAGCCACGTGGCGCCTTTCGCGGCCTCTTGAAACTCAAAGAAACTTCAAAGAAACTTCGGCGGAAGCCACCACTTGTCGAAACCCATGATACTTTACTAGACTGTGTCTCTAGACAGAAGTGGCCCCCGCTCATGACACTTGTCGCAATCCGTGGCTTTGAAACTTGAGTTACATAAAGAAACGGGGCCCACAACTCTAGCATTCATCCTTGAAGCAAAAAGAAACAATGCGGAGGTTGACACGTGTCAGCTCCCACAGCAACCACAAGGGACACATGGCGCTTTCTGCGCACCCGCTGAAACAAAAAGAAACTGCCCCCGCTCGTGACACTTGGCGCCTTCTGCCACATTGAAACCTTATAAAGGGGCTCATGAAACTTCACGCGGAGGCCGCCACTTGGCAACATCCGCAGTAGCAACTGCTTTACTGGGACCCACCCTGCCATTACTTGCTTTACAGGAAACAAAAAGAAACTTACGCGGAAGCTGACACTTGTCAGCTTCTGCAGCAATTTAGAAACTTTGAAAGGGTCCCACCATGTCTGTGCCAAACATTGAAACAAAAAAGAAACTACGTGGAGGCTGACATGTGTCGGCTTCCGCAGTCACAACTAGGGGCACGTGGCATCTTCCGCTGTGACCAAGAAACTTTTAGAAACCTCGGCGGAGGCTGCCACCTGGCATCATCCGCAGTGCCTTGAGAAACATTAAGGGTCAATCAGAAATTTGGCGGAGATCAACACTTGGCACAGTCCATGGGGCTCTGAGCTACTTGAAACATAAAAGAAACACTTAAAGGGTCTTCGAAGCCTTTGGTGGAGACTGTGAAACATTTAGACTCTTTCGGGTGCCTCCACGTGGAGCATTCCGCGACATTGGCATGATTAGACCCTCCCAGCCACTCACAGAAACACTCAGACACTATAACAGTGACCCAATAAGCATTTTTTTTGCATGTGACCCATTTTTTTTATCAATTTTCAGGGGCCGACAGTGATTTCTTGACCCGCCACTGCATATTTTGACTTGCACCTTAACTAATTTTTGGCATTTTTAATAACTGCAAAGGCCAAAGGACAGAAGTTTTGGATTTTTTGGGAAGGGGCCTGCATATTTAAATGTTTGAAACTTGAATGTTTATGCAGGCACCACCAGTGGCTCTGTCTAGGGACACATGCCTCTTACAGGCATGGTGAGAACCTCATAATCTCTGGTTTCGCATATTGGGCCTTGTCCATTGGGCAACAGAGTCAAACATTGCACCAACCTATACACAAATTATATTTTCAAACATTATTTTGGCGGCCCCGGGTAGCCAAAAAGGAAAAACCACAACTTTATCCTGTCAAATGCCTGATTCCACACTGAAAAACCCCAACCATAGCTAAAAACATTGGCATAATCTGCCCATAATGTCATCTGCTCAATTATATATTCCACCACTTTTGACAACTTGCCACTATCATCTTCACCTCTGTCATTCTGGATTTCAAAATTAGACATATAACCATACACATAATATTCTTCAACATTAGGCAACACATGTATGTTATATCCCTCAGATAGTACATCATACTGCTCTTGGTATCCTTCATCATTTATTTGGCTACTGCACACCATCAGGCACTCATCCAGCTGATCCAAAAACTCAAAACACTCAGAATATATGAGACCCTCAATATCTACTGATATTGAAAACAAATCCTGATCCATACACCCAATGTTGCACATGCCTGAATCAGGTGATGATGAACATTCACTATTCACAGTTTGCAAATCAGTATCATCATCTTCAAACAAAGGGTTAATCCTGCACCAATGAATGTCATGACTCACAACAATAAATGCATCCAGAGGCTCATCATAAAGGGGATTCATACTCATTGCAAAGGTCTCTATTTCTTCTTCATGACAATCCAATTCTTCTTCATTACTATCAGATCTAGAGTCATAAGAAGAACAAACCTGATCCATGCACTGGTCATGGATATCATTTTTATCATCTGATTGCCCCACATACAAGATTTCTGCTGTTTCAATGCACTCTAAAGTTGAACAATCCACATCACTTTCTAGCCCTCTAATACTTTCTGATGAAACTGATATTGATTGTTGATCCACATGATCACAACTTTCAACAACTGGATCATTTAAACCTGAAGGCTCTTTATTTAGGACTGGCATGCAAATATTACTTGAAAAATCATTATTTTCAACTTCATTTGTTGGGCAAAAAAAGACATCCTCCTCTATAACAGAAACATCATCAACTTGGGATGATGCAAAAACTGGGACAACAGGGGTGTGAGCACTTTGACATTCATTGTCAACTCTTGAATTAAACCGTTCATTAACATTAGGGGCTGCAGGACAACAAATTTTTTTAGAAAAATAACCCTTTTGTATTCCATACCTCCAATTGTTTTCAATATCAATTGCAAACTGATGTGCCTGATGCAATGTGGTGGGCTCCTTATCTCTCAATCTATAACTCATTTTCTTATCAAATGCTCCCAAATAGATAACTAGGCACAATGCATCATTAGGTCTCATGCATTCTGGAATTCTATTCAATGCCTTCATAAATCTGAGGTTAAAAGCTGGGATCAACTCATCTTCTTCAATATGGATGTACATGAAGTCACTAATGACTGCATAATCAGAAACTCTTTCACCATATTGTACTAGAAATGCAGATTTAAAACCATGCCAAGAGCTGACAGAGTGAGCTAGAAGGTAGGAAAACCAGTCCCTTGCATCTTCATCTAGAGATTGAACAAATAATCTCATAACTACATCCTCATGGTCAATCTCAAAGTCATCAATAACATTTATGAACTGCTGCAAGTGTCTCTCAGCTCATTCACCCTTTGCACCATTGAATTTGGGCAAATACCTTCTGATTTTAGGTGGAAAAGCATTTGGGTAACCACAAATGCCACTAAAATTTATGGGCTTATATCTGTCTATGTTGAAACTTCTTTTATTACAGGGTTGGGACTGACTACTATACATTTTTGCATTTGACACCTCACAAGGGTGCATGGGTTGACAATACATCTTTTATGTTTTTTGCAACCCTCCTCTCTACTCAGATTTTCAATCACAATATGACCTTAGGCCCTTAAAATACAAACTGCTATTTCAACCTGCCTAAAGTCCTCTATATGAGTCTTTTGAACAACATTGCATGCCCTTTTGACATATAGAGTAGGTTCTAACAAAAGCATGCAAGCTCTGCTTTCACCAATGTTTCCCTTTTAACTAGTGCTATTTCACCAAATAGGGAACTTTTCAAAAACTTGTATAAATACCTAGATATATTACCGCTGCTGATAGGTTCATTCAATAGAGTCGCCACCTCCTTGGCAGAGGAATGAGCTTCAAACTGGCTGAAGCTGAAAATGCATTTGTTCCTTTCTGGGTCATCCACCAGTAGAGCCACAAATAAAACTTTTTCTTTTGCTGCAACAAGTCACTTCTAGGCCTAATTCTTCAATTTCTTAGACTCAAGCTTCACGGATATTACATTGTCTCCCCAGCAGAGTCGCCAAAATCTGTTCGTGACTCAGATGGGCCACAAATTTATTCCTTTTTATCAATCCATCCCCAGTAGAGTCGCCAAAATCTGTTGGTTATTTCCCAGACTGGATGCTTACTCCCAGATTTCCCTACAAGGTAGCCATCAATGATCAACAAAATCTCTGGGCAAGGGGCCAACAGTATAGGAGATAGACTCTATTTTTATCTCCTCTTCTTCTTTAGGCTTTGTAAAACCTAGGGGGGTATTCCCTACTCAACATCCATAAGAATATGCATACAAAGGCTGGGACGCTGACATGAAGCAGATAAGTCCTCCTGTAAGTAGACCAAAACTGCAAGATAAGAGCAAAGGGGCTAGCTTTGGGCCTATTTTTTAGTTGTAGACAGAGGACTTGGGATCCTAAAACTAATTGTATTGTCCTAATGGTTGTTTTGGAGTCTGATTTTGATGTTGTGTTTGGATGTAGAGCTGGACCTGGTGTATAACTTCAACACAGAGCTAGATTGGTGCCTATCCAGGGCTTGGAGTCAGTAGACATACACCTGTGAATGATCAGCATGAACACAATAAAACTAGATTTCAAGGGGGTGTTGTAGTATCTACCTTACAGATACCTCCCAGGACAGAGTGTTAAGCTATCTCTACTTATGGTATCCCCATTGCAGTATATCTTTCCCAACACTTAATCTAAAAACACTTTAATCTACCCCTTGGGCAGAAGTTAAAAGATCAAGCATTCAATACATGAATTCTATATTCTAGAATACCAGACACCCCTTAGATATCTAGATTCAAAAGAAGGACACATGCAATACTGGAGATAGAATTAACAAAACACATGCAAATATAGCATTACTCATATAAAATCAATCATGAAATCAGTAGATTCATGCGTGAGACATTCAACAAGAGATACATAAACTCACAAGACCTCCTGTACAGAGCAACCAAAACCAGTTGTATCTTATTACAGAGCCAAAATGTCTAGTTTTCAACAACCTTGAAATGGGTCACACAGTCTACTTAAATAGCTAGAAAATGTACCCAGCAAATTAATTACAAAGGAGGCCAAAAATCTTGCCAGATGCAATGCATTGAGAAATGGCGCTCAAACATAAATGCAGTCGGTGGAGGAGAAGATAGGAAGGGGCCTCGAGTCATGTGCCACTGCCTAGGATTGATATCTTTAGTCACACCGTAGATCCGTCCACATTCCTGCAACAACCACCATTATTGCTTCACCTACCCGCAACCAACAGATAACGCAGGAACTACGCCCCTAACACCTTCGCACCAAAACATATTTCATTGAAAATTTAAAATATGCAGGAAGAATAGTTCCACATGCATCCCACATAGACCACTTTATCAATTTAAAAGGAGGGCCACATGTAAACTAAGTGTCGAGCGCTTTTGCCCCGCTCGACCCATAAACCTTCGCCCAAAGCCCATTGCCATGACTCCTGCCGATACCACCTCCTTCGTCTAGACTGATGAACACTTGATAAACACTTGAAACACTTTGGGACCCTCACGAATGCTGACACATGGCGAGTTCCGCGGCAGCTGAAACATACAAAGAAACTTCCCTGAAACTCCCGCGGAAGCAGCCACATGGCACCTTCTGCGGCCTCTTGAAACTCAAAGAAACTTCAATGAAACTTCGGCGGAAGACACCACGTGTCGAGACCTGCGATACTTTACTAGACTATGTCTCTAGATAGAAGTGGCCCCCACTCGTGACACTTGTCGCAATCCGTGGCTTTGAAACTTGAGTTACATAAAGAAATGGGGCCCACAACTCTAGCGTTCATCCTTGAAGCAAAAAGAAACAATGCAGAGGTCGACACGTGTTGGCTCTCGCAGCAACCACAAGGGACACACGGTGCTTTCCGCGCACCCGCTAAAACAAAAAGAAACTACCCCCGCTCGTGACACTTGGCGCCTTCCGCCACATTGAAACCTTATAAAGGGGCTCATGAAACTTCACGCGGAGGCTGCCACTTGGCAACATCCGTAGTAGCAACTGCTTTACTGGGACCCACCTTGCCATTACTTGCTTTACAGGAAACAAAAAGAAACTTATGCGGAAGTTGACACTTGTCAGCTTCCGCAGCAATTTAGAAACTTTGAAAGGGTCCCACCATGTCTGTGCCAAACATTGAAACAAAAAAGAAACTACGCAGAGGTGGACACGTGTCGGCTTCCGCAGTAACAACCAGGGGCATATGGCATCTTTCGCTGTGACCAAGAAACTTTTAGAAACCTCAGCGGAGGCTGCCACCTAGCATCATCTGCAGTGCCTTAAGAAACAGTAAGGGTCAATCAGAAATTTGGCGGAGATCGACACCTGGCATAGTCCATGGGGCTTCGAGCTACTTAAAACATAAAAGAAACACTTAAAGGGTCTTTGAAGCCTTTGGCGGAGACTGTGAAACATTTAGACTCTTTCGGGTGCCTCCACGTGGAGCATTCCGCGGCATTGGCATGATTAGACCCTCCCAGCCACTCACAGAAACACTCAGACATTGTAACAGTGACCCAATAAGCATTTTTTATGCATGTGACCCATTTTTTATCAATTTTCAGGGGTCGACACCTATTTCTCGACCCGCCACTGCATATTTTGACTTGCACCTTAACTGATTTTTGGTATTTTTAACAACTGCAGAGGCCAAAGGACATAGAAATTTTGGATTTTTTGGGAAGGGGCCTGCATATTTAAATGTTTGAAACTTGAATGTTTATGCAGGCACCACCACAATCCATACATGATCTTAGGCTGAAATTTACCAAGAATGTTTATTTGACTATTCTAAAGCTTTGGGGAAAAATTTGGGCTCAATCACTTCTCCAATATAGGGTTACTAAAAATAGTAAGTCATGGTATTCTTAGCCTTTTTGGGAACTCTGAAGGTTCTGAATCATTATTCAAGCAAACAGGTATCAAAAAATATAAAAATTGAAGAGAATAGAAAATAAATAATCATTTTTTAGGTGATGCAAGATTTCCCTTAAACCACTAGATGCTCTTGCATCATATACCCAAGAAGAATACATTTCATGTATTTCTCATCAAGCTTCTTTCTCTTTTTCTTAGGAATGTGCATGTATGTTGTGCAACCAAATACACAAAAATGAGAGATAGATGGCTTTACCCCTATCCAGGCTTCTTTTGGTGTGATGCCATCAAGTGCTTTGGTTGGTGCATGATTTAGAAGACAACCAATGTATGTATAGCTTCAGCCCAATATGCATGTCCCAAATGAGAATCCTTTAACATGCTACGTACCATCTCCATGATGATGCGGTTACATTTTTTAGCAGCTCCATTTTGCTGAGGTGTGTAAGCTGCAATCAGTTGATGAAAAATTCTATTTTCCTTCAAGTAGGTGGAGAATTCCATGCTAGTGAATTCCCCCCCCCCCCCCCCCCCCCTCAATCTAAGTGGAGGACACAAATATGATGATTTGTATCCTTTTCCACAAGAGTTCTAAACTTTGAAGTAGGAAAAAGCATCATCTTTGGTCTGTAAGAAATAGACCCATGTTTTTCTTGTGTGATGATAAAAAAAATTCTGAAAGTACTTGAAACCATTATGACTAGGTGCCATGTGCCTACATAGATCAGTATACACCAACTTCAAAGGGTGACTTGCATGATACTCACTAGTATGGAAGGGTGCTTGATGTTGTTTTCCAACAAGACAAATGAAACAAATAATACTCATCTTCTCAAGTGAGGGAAGTCCTTTTGTCATTCATTTCTTATAGAGAGTAAGAAAATAGCTAAGACTTAGATGACCAAATCAACAATGCCTTATCAAAGAAAGATCACTATGCTATGTCACCAAGGCTTGATTATGGTTGATGGTATCAAGTGAAAACATCTTACCAATTTCAAAAGCACTTGCAACAATTCTTGGACTTTTAGATTTATCATGGATGAGACATACCTTTTTATCATCATATTTGTCAAACTCAATCCTCAAGTTGTGGTCGAGAAATTGATTGACAGATAGGATATTTTTGGTAAGTCTTGGCACATATAATACTTTAGTGAGCCTACAATGATCTATGCCAAACTACAAGGACATTTCACCAATACCTTCGATGTCATAGTGGTATCACCTCCAAGAGAAACTTTGCCATGATGGGGTTTATTGTGAGAAGCCAATCCTTTTCTCCAATCATGTGCTTTGTAGCACCTGAGTCCACATACCAAATGGAACTTGATTGTGAACTATCATCATAAGTGTGGGAAGAAAACACATACTCCTCTTCTTGAGAGTCATCTTCTTCAACAATATTTCCATGTTATTGCTATTTGTTCTTCTAATCCCATCATGCATTGCCACTTTGAAATGGCTTCTTTTGATAAATTTTATTGTTGGACAATCCTTTGGCTAAAGAGTTGTACCAACAATGTTTTCTATCATGTCCAATCCTTCCACAAATTGGACATTTTTTTGAGATTGAGAAGAATTACTAGATTTGGGAGGTCCATCAAATTGCTTCTTATGCTTCTTTCCTTTATGGTGTGTGGTCATTGCATGATCTTCCTCACTAGTATCCTGACTCAAAGACTCTTCTTTCTGAAGTAGATTCACTAGCTTCTCAAAACTGGGTGTCTGATTTGTGACATTCAATGTTTTCATAAATACTTTGTATTTTGAAGGCAATATGTGCAAAACAATAGGCACTAGGTTAGCATCCTCAAATTTCTCACCTAATGCTTGTAGCGAAGCTCTCAACTCAGCAATCCTTTTGAGAAAGGATTCTAATTGTTCTCCATTGTTCATCCTCAGGTTATGTAGTTGACTCTGTAAATTCACGATCTGACTATATTGAGCTTGTCCCATTCATTTTTGGCTATGGATGAGTCTTGAATAAAGGGCTAAACTTCATCAGACACACTAAATAGAATGATCAATTTGGCCTTCCTGTCGACTTGATCAAATTTATTTTGTTCGTCAGCATCACTCACATGTCATTTAGTGCTACCATCAAACACATTCCAAACTTCTTCAAACTCAAATTGAGTTCTAAGTTTGGTTTTCCATGCGGAATAATTATTCCCGTGCAACAATTGAGAATTTGGAAGAAGAAATTTAGGAGAACTACTTGCCATTTTGTTAGAAAAAAATAGATGTTATTTTATCCTATTTATCATCACTTCGATCAACGTTTTACCACATAGGATAGGATACTTTAGGAATGAAATTTACATCTTAAGAGAAGAGTTGTGAGACATACAAATTGTCTTCAAAATATAGTCCTACACTAGATCATATTGAAGCTATGAGTCATGAAATTGATGGCATTAAAAATAGATACTCTAACATGATTTCATGAATAAAATAGAAACAAGAGGGATTAAAAAATAATATATATAATTTACAAGGACATATTGACATAGAACTTGTATAATCTACGAGAAGCCCCAAATTGATGGATTCAATGCTGGAGTAAACACATAAGGTGATAAGAGAGTGGATCGTTTGAAGGAGGAGGAGTCAAGTTATCTGTCACTATGCCTTTTAGAAGGGGTTGAAAAGCGCGATCAACCTCCTTTGTCATTATTTCTACCACTTTGAGTGGACCATCATGGTCTTAGCCATCTAGTATGTGTTGGAAGAGTTTCAAATATGATACCATTCAATCAAGGAAAGAAGACAAACAAAAAAGAGAGAGGTGTTGAAATGTACAAGACAACTGAGAGGGGGGGTGAATCAGTTGTCTCAAAAACTTTAACTACTTATGAATATCAACACATCAAATGTTCAATCACTATTATTAAGAATTAACCATGAAAGCATGAAACAAGAAGCTCAACACAATAACACATGAGACACCAGATTTTTTACGTGGAAAACCCTATAAGGGAAAAACCATTGTGGGTGTTAGCCCACAAAAATAAATATGTTATAACAATACCAAAAAATAGAGGGTCACTACTTTAGGGCTCATTGCTCAAAATGCTCACTCCAAATGTTGGGGCTCACTACCAAGATCGGCTCACTGCCAAGGGGTGGCTCACTACCAAAGGTTGGTGAACTAATTTGATAGCATCTACTCCATGCCTGAGTTCCATTCCATTAAAGCATAGTATAACTCTACTATTCTCTTCTTACACCTTTTTACTTATATTCACATTTTCGCACAAGGACATGTTTTTCGCAACTTCATTACTTGTTTTTATACAATTCATCAACCTTGGAATGTACATCAAGGTCAGCTTTACATTCATCAACCATTGGAACAATCTCCAAGGTCGGGATTACAAACATACATAGAAATAGGTCTGGACCTAAACAAAATTAGCTAAGTTAAAGATGTATACAGATCACGTTAAGCCTTAGCTGGGACTCAAATGCAATCTTTTATGCCACAACATGCTTCCTCAATCTTCAATACATCTCTGCAAGTAGTGAAAACAACTAGGTCGGCCAAGACTGGTGTTAACGCTAAGTCTTCTAAGAATAGTCTTCATCCACAATCCAAATTTCTCTCTATGGACCAATTCAATGGTAGAAACATGATCAAGAGACATCCACAAGCACATTGAATCACCAGGAATATCCGTACAACCTCTAAACACTTTGTCCATAAGATTCTTCAATCAGGAACTCTTGAACATAATTGTTATCCATTATCATATAGAAAGGATTGCTTGCGGACAACCAAATCATGACCCATTGGAGTTGAAGGTACTTATCATCATTACAAACTAGATTCTAGAACCACATACTGAAATACTTAAATGTGGAGGAATGCAGAGCATAATACATTCTCTCTATCACCACCAAACATACAGAAAAAGCAATTTTCACTCTGGTGAACATAAGTCATGCAAATCTTCATATCGGAGGCTCAAACTTGGAACATAGCAACTTCAGACATGTCTCTAACTAACTTCCAATCCATAGACAAAAATATTCATTCTACAAGAAATGAAGAGCAATCTACTGGACTATTCTAATGTGAACATAGATACTCTTCAATACATTATTTCCACTGGAGGGGCAAATTTTCTCAAAAGCATTTGGAAATTTAGTATCAGGAATACTTATTGATTATCTTCAACATCTAACTCATTACAAGCAAGCATCAAAACAAGAGCACAGTTGACACCAATGACAACATAGATATGTTGACATCAATGACAACACCGGTTAGGCACATACTTGCAACAAACTCCTCCTTTGTCATTGATTGCAACATATGATGTGAAAAACTGTAAAGACCATCAAGACAAGATACTCCTTTCTTTTTACACATCTGCACTCTTTCTCCTCCTAAGTTTTTCACATGATTTCTCTCCCCCTTTGACATTAATGGAAAAGGGCGCATACTTGCACTTTGCTGCTTTGATCAAACTAAAATTTCTCTATTATCAATACTTACTTCTTATTATCAGGAACTCATGCTAGTAACATCTAGCTACTCCCCCTAAGAAGTAGCTCTCAAAACATCAATCCAGATCAATGAATGAGGCTCTAGGCACCACTGGATTGATGCATTCCTATGCATCTTAGTTTAGAGCAGGAGGGGTAATAACCCCTAACTTTTCTCTGAGATACTCAAAGGTATCCTTAGGCAGAGGTTTAGTGAAAATATCTGTAATCTAATTCTTTGTGGACACATATTCCATCTTTACTTCATTCTCTATCACTTTTTCTCTTAAAAAGTGATATCTTATTGATATATGCTTTGTTCTTGAGTGCATCACTGGATTCTTTGAAATGTTTATAGCACTTGTATTGTCACAAAAGATTGCAATTGGATCTTCATACACAACTCTTATGTCCTTCAAAGTTTGCTTCATCCATAACACTTGAGTGCAACAACATGTTGCTACAATATACTCTGCTTCTGCAGTAGATAAGGAGATTGAATCTTGTTTCTTGATTAGCCATGAAACCAATCTATTTCCCAAGAAGAAAGCACCTCCACTTGTACTTTTTCTATCATCAACATCTCTGGCCCAATCTGCATTTGTATAAGCACTAAGAGTGAAATCATTATCCTTTGGATACCATAATCCATGATCTGATGTGCCTTTCAAATACCTCAAGATTCTCTTGACTGTCATCACATGTGACTCTCTAGGATCTTCTTAAAATCTTGCCACAAGACATATTGCATGCATTATATCAGGTCTGTATTAAGTTAGATAAAGTAATCCTCCAATCATAGATTTGTACCTTTTCTGATCAGTCTTAGGTGATTCATCAGTTTTCCTCAACTTGCAGCCAGTTACCATGGGAGTACATACTGGTTTCATCAGTTTTCCTCAACTTGCAGCCAGTTACCATGGGAGTACATACTGGTTTGGATTCCTCCATCCCAAACTTATTCAACAACTCTTTCACATACTTAGACTGAGAAATGAAGATTCCTTTATCTGATTGAGTAATTTGTAGACCTAGAAAGAAATTCATTTCACCAAACATAGAAATCTCAAATTCATTTTGCATTTCTCCTACAAACTTCATGCACATACCTTCATTTCCTCCAAAGATAATGTCATCAACAAATACTACAACAATCAGGATTTGATTATCATTGATTTTGAAATAGAGATTGCTATCAACAATGCCTTTACTAAACCCTAATTGTAACAAATACTTGTCTAACCTTGCATACCAGTCTCTAGGGGCTTGCTTCTGTCCATACAAGGCCTTCTTCAATCTATACACCATGTTATCTTGGTCTAATAACTAAAATCCTTCTGGTTGTTCAATGTAGACCTCTTCTTCCAACTCACCATTTAAGAATGGAGACTTGACATCCATCTAATACACTTTGAAATCTTTGAATGCTGCAAATGCCAAAAACATTCTTATTGCTTCAATCCTTGCCACAAGAGCAAAGGTATCCTCAAAATTTATCCCTTCAACTTGAGAATATCCTTTGCATACCAATCTTGCCTTGTTCCTTATTACTTCTCCATTCTCATTCATCTTATTTCTAAAAATCCATTTGGTGCCAATCACATTCTTGTCAGTAGGTCTAGGAACTAGTTCCCAAGTTTGATTTTTCTCTATCTGCATTAGTTCTTCTTTCATAGCCTTTACCCAATTTTCATCTTTGCAGGATTCACTTACAGTTTTAGGTTCAACTTGTGAAAGCAAACAATAGTTCACCAGTTCCTCTACAACTTTTTTCCTTGTCAACTCCCCTTTATTCTTATCACCAATGATTTGATCTTCAGAATGATTAATTCTAACATACCTGGGAGTCTTAACAACACTTTATCGAATCTTTTCATCTTCTACTTGACTATCTCTTGTTTCTCCTCTTTGTGGATTGTAGCAGTAGGTTCATCCGATTCATAACCACTTAGATATGATTTTATCTCCCTATCTTCATCAACCTTCACATTAGCACTTTCAATGATCTTCTTGAATCTCTTATTGTAGCACCGGTAGGCCTTACTCTTAGTGGAGTATCCAAGGAAAATTCCTTCATCACACCTTGCATCAAACTTACCTAACTCTTCATCTCTTTTGATATAACATTTGCTTCCAAAAAATTTGAAATATTTCACTGTAGGAAATTTTCCATACCACAATTCATAAGGAGTTTTAGAGCTGTTACCTTTGACTTGCACTCTATTTAGGATGTACACAGCAATATGTATGGCTTCTCTCCAGTACACTTCCAGTAGGTCAACTTCCTTTAGCATAGTCCTAGCAGCCTCTTGAACTGTCCTGTTCTTTCTTTCAACAACTCCATTCTGTTGAGGAGTCCTAGGTGTAGACAACTATCTCTTTATCCCTTGTTCTTCATAGAAAAAATTGAATTCATTTGATGTGAACTCACCCCCTCTATCAGACCTCAAATACTTGATCCTCAAATCTAGCTCATTCTCAACCATTACCTTAAAAAATTTGAACTTGTCTAGGGCTTCTGATTTATCCTTCAAGAAGGTAACCCAAGTCATTCTGGAATAATAATCAATAAGCAACATAAAGTACATGTCACCTTATAGACTTCTTATCCTTGTAGGACCACACAAATCTATGTGCACTAGATCCAGTAATCCGATAGAAGATTGTTCTTTGCTTTTGAAACTTGTTCTTGTCTGCTTTCCCAATTGACATTCCTTGCAAATAGTATTAGCAAGTTTTATAAGCTTGAGCAAATCTCTCACAGCCTAAACTGAACTTATCTTCACCAAGTTGTCAAAATTGATATGACACATCCTTCTATGCCACAACCAACTCTCATCTATTTGAGCCAACAAACAGTAATCACTAGTTCCTCTTAATTGATAGATGTTATCTTTGGTCTTCTTACCAGTAGCAATCACTGTTTCGAAGCTTTCCATGATCTTGCATCCATTATCCTTGAATCTTAGATCATAACCTTTGTCACACATCTGACCAATACTTAAAAGATTATACTTTAAACCCTTCACATATAGGACATCATCTATGTTGTGCTTTCCATCAAAAGAAATAGATCATTTTCCACAAATCTTACCAGCTTCATTGTATCCAAACCTCACCAGCTTCATTGTATCCAAACCTCACAAGTCCTCCATGTTGGCAAGAGACACTATATGGATTCATGGTTGTTGTCATTGATGGCAACAAAGGTCATCCCACATATCCGCAAGTCATAATGTGTCTCTACCGGAAGTCAGAATAAAGATTGTTGTGGTCCGGTGAACAAGAACAGAGCATGTGGCAAGGTCCGACAGATTGATCCGGATCTCTCAGAGGAAGTGTCTTGGTGCAGTGCGGATTTGGGGAAGACAAGAGGACTACCTTGAGTGGTATATTCCAAGGATTTAGTCTCCGGTGATGGACAAGGAAAAAGATATGAATAGTTGAGTACCGGATTCCTGAGACACAGTCAAAACAGAGGAAGAACTGACTGACAGAGTATCAGACTACTTTCTGGATGTGTTACTGTTGATGATAAAAGTTGTGAAGGCATGAATCATGTTTGGCCGACATAATTAATGATATCTACTAGTATATGCTTGATCCGCATTGCTTGGTGAGCAAGGATTCAGCCGACAGAACAAAATTTGTAAGAAACTAGACTGTTCCGGATGCCGACTAGAAAGATGATGAAATTACTTGTGCGGATATATATAGAGGATGGATTTAGTTGTGAAGTGTGTGAAGAAATTAATATATATACGAATAAGTCCAGAACAGAGCAGAAGTAGCAAAAAGGATCCGGTATGTGAAAGATAGCAGAATAAAGAACAGAGGAAAGATGAAGTGCAGCAGATCAGTATACTGAGCCTAACCGGAACTGAACTCCAGCATATGCAGATGCGTCCAATCAGTTCAAGACTGTGATTCTTATCACTTTGTAGACAGTGTGTCTTCTTGTAGGCAGTGGGCCTCTTGTGAGCAGTGTGCTCGGGCAGTGAGCCCTAATTGGCAAGTGCCATTTTGTAAATTCCTATTCTTCTAACAGAGAATAATTTTTGGGTTAGTCACCCCGTGAGTTTTCTCCCTTAACAGGGTTTCCACGTCAAAAATTACTGTGTCATGTGTTTCTTATTTCATGGTAATGTTTTTGTGTTTGATTCAATGCTGCATTAATTAATAAGAAAGTTCAAAAAGGGAAATAATTAGCATAACTGATTCACCCCCCCCTCTCAGTTATCAACAATTGGTATCAGAGCTAAGTTCCTCCTAATAGAGCCTAACAGCTTGAGGAAGATCTGGGAACTCAAATGGATGCATATGGTTTAAGGGAGCAACTCAAGACTGCCCTTGAGGATCTTGAACAGTCAAATTCTGAAGTCAATGAATTAAAAGAAAGACTCAAACAGGCTGATGAATTCATGAGAGAATTAAAAGACAAATTAAGTCTCTCTATGAAAAAGAGAAAGGAGCTGCTCCAACAGTTGGCAAGACAAAGTGAAGAAAGCAATACAAATGAAGAATTGACTGAGCAAACCAAGTTATGTGAAAAGTTATCAAAAGAAGTCATTATGTTAAGACATGAAATGGAATCAGGAACTATAAAGTTTACTCAAGAGATTGAAGAAAAAAGAAAGGCTGAAGACAATCTAAGACAATCTCTTAAAGAAAAATCAGAAGAATGCCACCAGATGGACAGGATTATCAGACATCTTGAATCTGATCTTGAAGATGCCAAAGATAATGAAGAAAAACTTGAGGATCAAATTGCCTCTCTCAAAAGAGACCTTCAAACAGCAAATGAATATAAAGAGAAATTCAAGATAAGTTCTGCTCAACTTGAAGTTCTTCTTGGAAGTCAAAAGAGGACAGATAACAAGTATGGTTTGGGATATGAGAAAGGAGAAAGCTCCGGAGCCGGTCAGAAGAATCTTAGATCAGAAAATCCAAGGAGCAGGCCTAGAAGACCTCCGGTAAGACAGCCAAATGCTCAAAGATATCCATCCTTCAATGGATACTGCCACAGCTGCAACCACTTTGGTCACAAAGCTAATCAGTGCAGAATGAGAATGAATCAGATTAATTCATCCTTCTCCGGACAGTGCTTCAACTGCAAAAGGTATGGACACAAATCCCATGAATGCAGAATTATGCAAGTAAACAAATCATTCAAAGGTAGATGCTTTACATGCAATAGAGTAGGTCATATGGCTAATCAATGCAGATCAAGAGGATATCAGTCAAATATGCAAAGAAATGTTATTTGCCAAATCTGTAATAGGTCCGGTCATAATGCTAAAGTCTGCAGAAACAAGAATCAGTACAAAAGAGGTCCGGTGTACAATCAGAATCAAGACAAGGGTAAACAAAAGATGAATGCGGATGAAGTTAGGAATCAGATGAGCAAGATTTGGGTGAAGAAAAGTTCAGAGAATGTAGAGGTTGGATCCGCACCAGACTTTGGTGCTGATATTTCTTCCAGAAATTAAAAAGTGAGCTCAGGCTCAGGGGGAGACTCAAAGAAAATCCTGTTCCCCCAGCCAAACAAGTGGTGCCGAGTGTGGCACAAGATGCGGATTAAAGGGTTTGTAGATATGAGTCTTGAGATGCTTCAGTCAAGTTTTCAGAGGTCCGCATGGAGTCATGAAGAAGCTATGATCGATCAAATAAGACCTGTTCAGGGAGATGCTCCGGTATGACAAAGGATTACAAAAAGGTTCGGAGAGATCCGGAAGTGCACTATCTTGTTCTGTGGATTGGACAGAGTGTTTGGGATGTTCTTGTAATATGTTACTTTGATTTATTCATGATTAAAAGATCCGGATGATATTCACAGATCAGGACTAATCCGGGATACTCCAAGCTATCCAGACAAGGCAAACCGGAATAATGTAGGTGAAGCATTTATTGCAGACAGATATTAGGGTTCGCGGAGCAATATAAGGGATTTCTCAAAAGTCATTTGCTCATTCTGCACTCAAGAAGAAGCGAATAGTGGAGCTCTGCAACAAGATTCATCAAGCACACCAAGGATCTCCTGCTGAAGTCATTGCAGAAAGAAATCAATCCAATCACTCCGTGCAAATCGAAGGCGCATAAGGTATTCTCCGTTTTTCATTACCTCACTGCAAATTTTTGAAGAATGGCTACTCCAAATATAGTTAAGATCTCTGATAGACCTCGCCCCTCATTCAAGAAACATCCTTATAAATCATTGGAGGTAGATCCACTAGGAGCCTTCTCTAGTGTTCCTCATGGTGTATTGCATACGGAAGATATTAGGGTTTACATCCATGCGAATCTTGAAGACTTTGGAGAATCAAAACTGATGGATATCTATCACAAACAATTGATAGATGACTCCTTTGAGATCAAACCTCAGTATAAAGCCATCCAGGACAAACACTTTGCACAGTGCATTCATTTCCCCTGTTTTGAAGAAGATGAATGGGTCCGGTATGTACTAAGTAGAGTACATGACAACTTCCTATGGTTGAACAAGCCCTTCAAGATCACCAAGGACGCAATTAGGGCTGTAACCGGTCTGCACTCATCCGGTGGATTACCTATTCTCAAATCTGTCAAAAATCAGACAGTCAGTGATGCAACCGGATCCAAGTTTGACAAGAGAGCTATGACAGTTGATGATATCATTGAACCGGATGTCAAATTTGCAGCTATAATAATTGGTTACAAAATCTATCACTCCAGTAGGGAAAATTCAGTACCGGGAACTGCAATCTACACAGCCTATCAGATGTTAAAGGAGAATGCAGACTATGACTTGTGCGAGCTTCTAGTAAACCAACTCTTTGAAAATTTGCAGAAGATTAAGAAGGACAAGAAAAACTCCTTCAAATATGGCAATCTGATCCTTTGTCTCTTCTTTTACTACATGAATGAGCTTCCCGGATCCAGTGGATGGATATGGCAGAATGACAGACCGGTTGCCATTCAAATCAGAGACTATTTGCATGGACTTGGGGATGCAAAAGCAAGAAATACAGCTCTATGGGGTTACTTCAAGAACTTCCAAAGCATGATGCATGCGAGAGAAAGAATACCCCAATCCCTTGTTGAAAAATACAAAGACACAGTATGCTTCATGGTAGAAACAGATCAGTGTCTGATGGAGGCAGTGGAGCCAAGGACTGTCTGGATCATGCCTATGGGGTATGAAGTGGATGAACAGATAGTAGAGCTGCATGTTCAACACATGCTAAGCCAGCCCAAAGATCCTAAGGCAGAAAGGTTTGGAACCTTTGAGGAACTGAGTGTAAAGTTACATGTAGAACTCAGGGAACCGGAGATAAAGAGGAAGGTAAGAAAAGAAGTTGAGCATATTGCTCAAGGCCTAGGCATCTCAAAAGAGGCACTTGATGCCAGCCGGGAAAAGAGGAGGAAGGCTGAGGAAGAAGAGAAAAGTAAAGAAAGTGTTCCGGTTGAAACTCCCACCCGGACCAGATCATCAAAAAGATCTGCACCTCCCTCAACCAAAAGTTCAAAACCGGAAGTCCAGGCATCCGGTAAAAGATCCAAGACAAAAGCCACAAGGGCTTATAAAAGCCAAAAGGATGAAAAGGAAACAGAGTCAGATGAGGGAGTAAAAGAAATAAAGAAGCAGAAGAAGAAAGGATCCGGTAAACCCTCCTCAGGACAAGACAAGGATGAAATGGCAGAGGTATCTGTTGAAAAGCCCACTCTGTCTCTAGAGAATGTAATCAAGTCGGTCACGGTGGATGGAAACCTTCAACCAATGACTGAATCTTATGATGGCTTCAGTGAGGCTGACCAAAAGACTCTGCAGGAAGCCACAGTCAAATATCTGAACATATATAATAAGGCTTTCATTGAGATCATATCTCTTATTCCTAAAAGCCTAGAAAAGGAATTAGAAGTAAGAAAGAACAATGCTCATGCAAAAGATCTTGAGATCCGGGAGCAGATAGCTATTCAGCTATATCCTCAAATTGATCCCAAGACAATGAACATAATCTTCAAGGACTGCAAAGATGAGTTCAGAAGTAAAGCCAGGATGAATCAACTCATGCTTGGTGAGACTGACAAAGTGGCCCAAGAAACAGAAGAGATCCTCCGGAAGGCCTTCAAAAGGTTCAATCTTCCTGTTGTAGAGGACTTAGGTGCAGAAACAACTGCGGATTTGGAATCATCTGTTCTGGAAGAAGTGGGCCCTGAACATACAAGCATCTCTCCTCCGGTTTCCCCTACAGTCTCCGGATCCAAAGAAGAAGAGCAATTACAGGAGAAGGAAGCAGGGGTGAAAGATAAAGAGGTTGACAGTTCCCAGACTGCAGAAGAAAAGAAACATCTGTCTCCGGCAAGAGACACTGCACAAACTGTTCAACAATTTTTGAGCAAAGCCACTATAGAAATTGATGAACCGGACCTACTCAAAGGACCATTAGATTTTGACTCTTTGTCACGGTGCAAACAATGAAAATAGCCTCATTTGCAAATGAGAAAGTCAAAGAGAAGCTGCTGAAATCTCACATGGAAGACTGTGAGCTTATGGAGGTAGCATCTGGAGTGCTAGAAAAGATCATGCCATCCTTTCAAAAGGATCCCACAGCCTCCTCTTCCGGTAATCTCAAAACCTTAGTCAGCAGTGTTAGTACACATTTTGAATCTCTAGAAAAATCTGCTGAAGAAAAGGTCCGGAAGGAATTTTTGGATAAGAGATTTTCAGAAATATTAGAATTAATCTCTAAAGATAGGAAGATTGTGAGTATTGGAATAAAGAGCTTAGAGAATGCTCTTAAGGATGGTGGTGACATTTACAAATTTTGTATATCCTAGCCAAAGGCAACAGCAGCAATTAATAAGAAAATAAAAGAAGAACAGGACAAGCTACAAAGCTTATCTCAAAGTTTTGATCCTCTCTCTTCCTCCATAATAAATCAAGAATGTCAGACTATTGCAGTCTTGAATGAAATAAAGAATCTTGAGAAGGAAAGGAAGAATATCACTAACCGGATGGGAGAACTTAGAAGGATTATAATCCCTAAGTTGGAAACTATGCATGAGGCCATCAGTGATGCTCAGACCACCGCCCAAACAAAAGATCTGACAGATCTCAAGCGGGCAGAAGCTTTTGCATTTTTGTTGAGTGGTCACATTTCAATTTTGGATAGAATGAAGCAAAGTTGGGCTACAGAAATGATCCAATTGCAGACATCCTTTGCAGACATTCTTCAGTATATGTGAGTATGTAAATATGCGGCTATGTATAGAAAATTTTTGAAAATTTTGGTGTGTGGACCCTACCCTTTGCCATTGATGTCAAAGGGGGAGTGAGGAGCAGTGAAAATTGAGGAATCCAACTAAGGGGGAGTTCCGGAAATTGTATATAAAGACAGAGCATCAGCAAAGGGGGAGCATAGTGAAAACACTTAGTCATTTTTCACTAAGTGTTGCCATCAATGCCAAAGGGGGAGATTGTTGGCAAGAGACACTATATGGATTCATGGTTGTTGTCATTGATGGCAACAAAGGTCATCCCACATATCCGCAAGTCATAATGTGTCTCTACCGGAAGTCAGAATAAAGATTGTTGTGGTCCGGTGAACAAGAACAGAGCATGTGGCAAGGTCCGACAGATTGATCCGGATCTCTCAGAGGAAGTGTCTTGGTGCAGTGCGGATTTGGGGAAGACAAGAGGACTACCTTGAGTGGTATATTCCAAGGATTTAGTCTCCGGTGATGGACAAGGAAAAAGATATGAATAGTTGAGTACCGGATTCCTGAGACAGTCAAAACAGAGGAAGAACTGACTGACAAAGTATCAGACTACTTTCCGGATGTGTTACTGTTGATGATAAAAGTTGTGAAGGCATGAATCATGTTTGGCCAACATAATTAATGATATCTACTAGTATATGCTTGATCCGCATTGCTTGGTGAGCAAGGATTCAGCCGACAGAACAAAGTTTGTAAGAAACTAGACTGTTCCGGATGCCGACTAGAAAGATGATGAAATTACTTGTGCGGATATATATAGAGGATGGATTTAGTTGTGAAGTGTGTGAAGAAATTAATATATATACGAATAAGTCCAGAACAGAGCAGAAGTAGCAAAAAGGATCCGGTATGTGAAAGATAGCAGAATAAAGAACAGAGGAAAGATGAAGTGCAGCAGATCAGTATACTGAGCCTAACTGGAACTGAACTCCAGCATATGCAGATGCATCCAATCAGTTCAAGACTGTGATTCTTATCACTTTGTAGACAGTGTGTCTTCTTGTAGGCAGTGGGCCTCTTGTGAGCAGTGTGCTCGGGCAGTGAGCCCTAATTGGCAAGTGCCATTTTGTAAATTCCTATTCTTCTAACAGAGAATAATTTTTGGGTTAGTCACCCCGTGGTTTTCTCCCTTAACAGGGTTTCCATGTCAAAAATTACTGTGTCATGTGTTTCTTATTTCATGGTAATGTTTTTGTGTTTGATTCAATGCTGCATTAATTAATAAGAAAGTTTAAAAAGGGAAATAATTAGGATAATTGATTCACCCCCCCCCTCTCAGTTATCAACACTCCATCATATTTTTCTAGGCTTACAAACTTGCTTTTGTCACTAGTCATGTGATGTGAGCATCCACTATCAATAATCCATTCATCCTTATCTTTCTCCACTTGTACAGACATGGCACTTTCTTCCATTATTTTTTCTTCCTTCACACAACTAGCAGGATTAGTAGACACATGTTCTTCTTTAATAGCAATAAATAGACACTCATTTGCACCAGTACTAGCATAATCAGATTAATCATCTATTACACCTTCATCATCAAGATCTATAACATAATAGCATTTCTTTGGAATCCTAGGTCTATTTTCAAATCTCTTTCTATTCCTTTCAATTCTCTCCACATGTAAAGCATTTGAAAGGTAATTTGTCTTTTAACTTACCGGAACCTCTTTGCAGTCTATCAACAAAGTTGGCTTCAATTTCGTTAAGCTCATCATCAGGTTCCACCTTGTACTTCTCAGCTTTGGAGATCTTTTCTGAAGTGCTGGATTTGAAGGAAGATTCAATCTTCGAAAAAGCATCACCAAACTCTCTCATTTCAAAGGCTATAAGTTTTCAAAGCAACTGATCCTTAGTGATGTTTTTGATAGTCATCACATCTTCAATTGCAGCTACCTTGTGACTATAGGATTTAGGCAATGACCTAAGAATTTTCATCACAACTTCATTCTCATCTATAGTTCATCCCATACCTTTGATTCCAATGACAATTTAATCAACCTTTTGCATGTAGGTTGTTATGTTTTCATCTTCGCCCATCTTTAAACCCTCATATTTCACTTTCAGGACCTAGAATTTGGCACTTTTTATAGATTCATCTCCTTCATATAAATTTTTTAGCTTTTCCCAGACTTCATAAGCAGTATCTAGATCCATGACCTTTACCAACTTAGTGTCAGACAAGGCACTTAACAAAGCATCTTTAGCTTTTATATTTAACTCATATTCTTTGATTTCATCTTCAGTTGTTAAACCATTCTGAGGCATGGTATACCTTGTCTTTGTTGCTTTCCATACTCTATAACCAAGACAAAGGAGATGGATTTTCATTCGTACCTTCCATAAAGCATAATTTGTCCCATCAAACTGCAGAACTTCCTTCTTGTAAGACATCCTGATCAACCTCAAGCTGTTAGGCTTACTTCCAAGGAACCTCGATCTAATACCAATTGTTGGAATGCACAAGAAAAATGAGAGGGGGGGTGAATTAGTTGTCTCAAAAACTTTAACTACTTATGAATATCAACACATCAAATGTTCAATCACTGTTATTAAGATTTAACAATGAAAGCATGAAACAAGAAGCTCAACACAATAACACATGAGACACCAGATTTTTTACGTGGAAAACTATAAGGGAAAAACCATGGTGGGTGTTAGCCCACTGAAATAAATATGTTATAACAATACTAAAAAACATAGGCTCACTACTTTAGGGCTCATTGCCCAAAATGCTCACTGCAAATGTTGGGGCTCACTACCAAGATCAGCTCACTGCCAAGGGGTGGCTCACTGCCAAATGTTGGTAAACTAATTTGATAGCATCTACTCCATGGCTAAGTTTAGTTTCATTGAAGCACAATATAATTCCTCTGCTATGCTCTTCTTGCACCTTTTCACTTATCTTCGCATTTTTGCACAAGGATGTATGTTTTTCCCAACTTTATTACATGTTTTTATACAATTCATCAACCTTGGAATCTACATCAAGGTCGGCATTACATTCATCAACCATTGGAACAATCTCCAAGGTTAGCATTACAAACATACATAGAAATAGGTCTGAACCTAAACAAAATTAGCTAAGGAAAAGATGTATGCATATCATGTTAAGCCTTAACTAGGACTCAAATGCAATCTTCCATGCCACAATATGCTTCCTCAATCTTCAATGCATCTTTGCAAGTAGTGAAAACGAACAGGTTGGCCAAGACTGATGTTAACACTATGTCTTCTAAGAACAATCTTCATCCACGATCCAAATTTCTCTCTGCGGACCAATCCAATGGTAGAAACACAATTAGGAGACATCCACAAGTACATTGTAATCACCAAGAACATCTGCACAACCTCTAAACACTTTGTGCATAAGATTCTTCAATCAGGAACACTTGAACATAATTGTTATCCATGGTCATATAGAAAGGATCGCTTGCGGACCACCAAATCATGAGCCATTGAGTTGAAGGTACTTATCATCATTACAAACTAGATTCTAGAACTGCATACTAAAATACTTAAATGCGGAGGAATGCAAAGCATAATACATTCTCTCTGTCACCACCAAACATACAAAAAAAACAATTTTCACTCTGGTGAACATAACTCACTCAAATCTTCATACCGGAGGATCAAACTTGGAATATAGCAACTTTAGACATGTCTCTAACTAACTTCCAATACGTAGATAAAAATATTCATTCTACAAGAAATGTAGAGCAATCTATTGGACTATTCTGCTGTGAATAAAGATACTCTTCAATACATTGTTTCCATTAGAGGGGCAAATTTTCTCAAAAGAACTTGGAAATTCACTATCAGGAATACTTATTCATTATCTTCAACATCTAACTCATTACAAACAAGCATGAAAACAAGAGCACAGTTGACACCAATGACAACATAGATATGTTGACATCAATGACAACACTGGTTACGCACATACTTGCAACAAGAGGGAGGTGGTACAAACCAAATACAAAAATTTCTTTTACTATGAAAATATATTTTACATCAAAATACAAACTACAAAGCTACAACTCTATTTCTTCTATCCCTACAAATATTTCTCACTTTGGAGCTTGATGGACATTACTTATCCTTCTCTTTCTGGAGCTATTCTACTCTTTCCACTAACTATGTGTTGTGCATGTCTGGAGCTACCTAGAGCTCTATTCTCTACACTCTCTTTGTAATATTCTTCTTATTTCTGCTGTAATGAATTTCCTTCTGTTGTGCACTACTGTGTTGCTGTTGTATGTAATATTCTTCTCCCTCTTACTCACTATTCTATCTTCATATTCCTTTCTTTTGTCTTTTCCTTCACCCAAAACTCTGCCACTCAATTTTAAACTCACCTACTACATTCAATGGAAAATGACCAGCATTAACTATTTTTATAGGCCAACAAAATGGCATTTACTATTTTGGTTAGGAGTGACAGGAATGAGATTTCTTTCCAAAACTAAAATCTGTAGTGGGCAGTTACTCCACCTACCCATCAGACAGCTTTGAATGCAAAATATGGTTGTACCATCTTCTTGTTGTTCATTCAAATATGCAAGGATTCTTCTCAACCAAATAGCTTGACATGCTGTTGCATTTACTACTATGTACTCATCTTCTATTGTGGAGAGAGAGACTATGGGATGCTTCTTTGATGCCCATGAAATGGATCCTGAACCCATGTGGAACATATATCCAGATGTGCTCTTCCTATCATCTACACTACCTATCCAATCACTGTCTGTGTAACTAACCAGCTCAAACTCACTAGATGCAGTGTATAGTATGTCATAGCCTTGTGTGCCATTGACATATCTTAAGATCCTCTTTCCTACTTGCCAGTGTGTGTCCTTAGGTTTCTCCATGAACCTAAATATCAAGCTTACTACGTACATTAAATTAGGCCTTGTAGCAGTCAAATACATCAGACTTCCAACCATGCTCTTGTAGAGGGTTGGGTTCACTTCATTCTTGTTGTCCTCCTTACTCAGTTTTAGACTTGTATCTATTAGTGTTGGTGTAGGCTTGTTGTTCTACATCTTAAATCTTTCCAAGATCTGTTTGGCCTGAGGTGCTTGTTTTAGCCCTTTGAGGGATTTCCAGAGCCTGTATACTTTGTCTTAATGCCCTGGGACTTCATAGCTAGGTGGCTGCTCCACATACACCTCCTGTTTCAATAATCCATTCAGGAAGGTTGACTTCATGTCCATTTGATATACCTTCCACTTGTGCTGGGCTGCAATTTCTGACTACCCGCACGATTTCCAGCCTTGCAACTGGTGTATAGGTCTCATCATAGTCTCTTCTAGGTTGTTGTTTGTATCCCTTAACAACCTTCTTTATGCCTTTCAATCTTTCCCTTAGCATTACTCTTGGTCTTGTAGACCCACTTAACTCCAATCACTTTTTTACCCTTGGGTAAAGTCATTAACTCCCATGTCTCATTCATTTCTATTGCATCCAATTCCTCATCCATGGCCTTACACCATTTTTTTCTTTGATAGCCTCTTCAAAATCTATTGGATCACCATGAGAGAACAAAGCAAAGTTCATACTTTCATCAAAGTCATCATACCTTGTATTTTCATAAATATCCCTCACGCTCCTTATCTTTCTCGGTATTAGAGAAGTGAGAATAGGATCTGAACTTCTAATGGAGTTACTATTGCTTAAATCTAGAGTGTTTTAGAGCTAATTCTACTGTTATAGTCTTGAATTGACTGATTCTAAAGTGCTCTGGGGATGGCTCCAGATAGATCTAGAGTGCTTTGGGATTGGTTTTGCTTCACTGCTAAAGTTTCTACTTCATTTCCACCTTCTTAATCATCTATGGGTATCATTACTAAGATACCTATGGTGGTGTCAACCACGTCATCCCACAATTCATTCTCAATGAATTCTACATCTCTTCTGATTATAACTTTCTTTGTAACAGGGTTGTACAACTTGTAGCCTTTGGATTGTTCCTTGTACCCAATGAAGATGTACTTTTCTCCTTTGTCATCAAATTTTTGTCTTTTCTTTTTTGGCACTAATGCATATGCCACACACCCAAAGATTTGTAGGTGTTCCATGCTCCATTTATCATTTGTCCACGCTTCTTGTGGAATTTTGTCCCTTACAACCTTTGTGGGACTTCTATTTAGCAGGTATACTATTGTTGCTACTCCCTCACCCCAATAATCATTTGGTAGTCCCTTAGCCTTCAACATGCTTGCTACCATCTCTATGATGGTTCTATTCTTCCTCTCAACAATTCCATTTTGATGTGGAGTGCACCTTGTTGTAAACTATTTCATAATGCCTTCATACTTGCAGAAATTCATAAATTGTTTAGAGATATACTCTCCCCCTCTATCTATTCTAAGGACCTTGATGAACCAACCACTTTGCTTCTTAGCCATGGCCTTAAACTCCTTGAACTTCTCAAATGCTTCAGGTTTATTCTTCAAGAAATAAACCTGTCTTTCTACTATAATCATCTATGAAGGTGATGAAATAAATATTTCCACCTAGGGTGTGAGTCTTCATAGGACCACACAAATCTGAATGCACTGGCTCTAATGGTGCTCTTGCTCTTCTAGAATGCCTTGATTGAAAGGATTTCCTATGCTACTTTCCTAGAATGCAGGTTTCACATTTCCTATCAGGATCAACAATAGTTGGGAGCCCTCTAACCATGCCTTTATTGGACAAAAGACTTGAACCAGAAAAGATTAAGTGCCCATACCTTAAATGCCAAATCTTGGATGAGTCTTTGATGACTTTTCCTGAAGGCTAACTATTAAGCCACTGTCGTAGATGCCATCTAGTTGACTCCAGAGTTCTCCAAAGCCATTTGGTGTGCAACTTTGGATAACACTGGAGACTACAACCTAAGGGGGAACATTTTGTTTCTCATCATCTATACTACTGCAATGACCTTCTTCCTACCATCCTTATCATAGATGATGCATTCCCCTTTCTCCATTAGGATTCTATAACCATTTTAGACCATCTATCTAATGCTCAATAAGTTATGTTTTATGCCTAGGGCATAAAAGACATCCTTGATCTGCCTTTTCTTACCTTGCTTGGTTAGGACTGTGATGATGGCTCTTCCCATGATAGGAACCTTTTGACTGTTCCCCATCATGATCTCAAACTTGAAATTCTTGTTAATGGAGGAAATTTTTTTTGCACCACTCATGTGGTTGCTACACCCACTATCCAAGTACCATACTTCAACACTACTTTGCTCAGCAAGGTTGCATACAATAAGCACCTTAGATTGGTTTTCATTTTCAACCTTTTCCTTATTTACTACATGAGAATTCTGACTCCCTTGGTCATGTTGTTTCTTCCTACATTCATTAGCATAATGACCAAACTTGTGACAATGGTAACACTGCACATTAGATTTATCATACCTCTGGTTGGAGTTGCTTCCCATCTTGTTGTGGGAGTCCTACTGTAAGGTGCTTGGTCCATCTTCTTGGTTGTTTGAGCATCCTCTTCTAGAGTTGGTTCTTCCTCTTCCTTTACCTCTATTGTTTCTTCCTCTTCCCCTACCTCTCACACTGCTCTATGCCTTGAAGGCTTGCTCTTAGGAAGGAGCTAATTTGTTCAACCACTACACATGGGTTTGAAGGGAACCCATCAACTCATTTACTATCATCTTTGAGAGGTCCTTGGCCTCTTCTATTGCTATGACAATAGGCTCAAACTTAGAAGACAGACTCCTAAGGATTTTATCAATAATCATTTGCTCTTCCATGGTTTCTCCATTTATCCTCAACTAATTTATCAAGGTGGAAACCCTTGTATGTAAGTCTAAAATAGACTCTCCATCCTTCATTTGAAGGGTCTCAAAATCTCTTCAGAGGAGTTGTAGTTTCACCAACTTCACCTTGTTAGTTACTTTGTAACTATTTTCAAGAATCTTCCAGTCCTCCTTTTCATAGTTAGTTGCTGCTATTCTAGGGAAAATAACCTCTGTCAAGGCTGCGTCAATCATACTGAAGGATTTTACATCATTCCTCCTTGTTTCCTTTAGCTAGTTCTTCTAGGCATTTGATAAGGCTGCAAAGGTATTTGGGTTAGTCACATTTATGAACCCACTGACCACAAGTTCCCACAAATCATTTGCAACCAAGATGGTCTTCATCTTCTTTACCCAAACATCATAAATTCTTTTCCATCAAACATAGGTGGCTACTGCCAACTCTTGTTGTCACCTCCAACCATATTTCTAAATCAGGGGAGACTGTTAATACCCAAAAAATTAAAACTCTACCTTTGCCAAACTTGGCTCTAATACCACTTGTTGGAAGAGTTTCAAATATGATACCATTCAATCAAGGAAAGAAGAAGACAAAAAAACAAGAGAGGTAGATGGCACAAACCAAATACAAAAATTTCTATTATTATGCAAATATATTTTACATCAAAATACAAATTACAAAGCTACAACTCTGCGTCTTCTATCCCTACAAATACTACTCACTTTAGAGCTTGTTGGACATTACAATTGTTCTCTATCTAGAGTTGTTATGCTCTTTCCACTGACTGTGTGTTGTACATGTCTGGAGATGCTTGGAGCTCTATTCTCTGCACTCTCTTTGCAATATTCTTCCTATTGCTGCTGTAACAAATTTTCTTCTACTGTGCACTACTATGCTACTGCTACATGCAATATTCTTCTCCCTCTTCCTCACTATTTTGTCTTCATATTCCTTCTTTTGTCTTTTCCTTCACCTAAAATTCTATTGCTCAATTTCAAACTCACCTACTACATTCAATGAAAACTGACCAACATTAATTGTTTTAACAGGCCAGCAAAATGGCATTTACTATTTTGGTTAGGAGAGACAGGAATGAGATCCCAAGAAGATCTTTGATGGGTAGGTGGAGTAACTTCCCACTCCAAATTAGAAATTCCAAAAGTATGTAGTGTATAAGAAAACTAGCAGGACCTGAAACACCATTCATTCACTCAGTATTGAGCAAAATGATGAAAGAGATATGAGATCTAAAGTTTGCATTGATCTAGATTTTTTTTGGCCTTCACATTAATCAATCGATCCTATGTATATAATGAATGATTTTATCTCCAGTCGTTGGCATTGGTAGAGGCAGAAATGAGGTCAAAGGAGTTAGCCAAAGAGATCTTGAATGTGAATTAGATCTTGTTTATTGTTGATAATTATGTTTAGAACAACTTCTGATTGAGAGCCTCCAATCTACATTTCAACATCAACACCATTATCTCTGCAATGCTCAAAGACGAGAAGATTCTCCTTACCAAAAAGCTCATCAAAACCATCAACAACCTTGCTTTGATCATAAAATCACAAGTGCATAGGAATGAACCTGCTCTGATACCATATTCGAGATTATAAGGAAAAATATAATGAAATCATGCAACACCTATTACTATATTAGATGATGGGTATAAATACTCTAAAATCATAAAAAATTCCATGGAACAAACTCACGGAAAAATAAACTACACAAAAAACTCAAAACAAACTATTAACAAATACATAGACAAACAATAACAAACCAAAACAAACATGATATAGGATACAAATGATGGAATAATAATCCAACATGATCACAGATAAGATCCTGATCATAGATAATATCTTGATCATTTTATATTGATTATGGATAGGATAAGTTATGATGCTTTGATCTTGATTTGGTTGACATGGTTGGGCATGCTTTCAATTTTGTTCTTGACATTGCTCTAATAGTTTGTATGATAGGATAGGTGGTTCTTAGATAATTGTGATATGTTTTTTATGGTCAATGACATAGTTGCATGATGGATTTTGACTTCAGCTTGGGATAAGAGGCCCTTGGATAGGGTTAGTGGGTATTGATTTGTGTGAAATTGTTTGAATTTGGATAAGGATGGGACTAGTAGACTCTTTGATGGGTTGAATAAGTATCAAATTGCATGGTGGTGTTTGATGGATAGGCATGTCATTAGGGGGCTCTTGTTCATGCTTAATAGGATTGGGATTGATAATATATTTGCAAGATGGCACTTGATCTTGGATGGGCATGTTGCCAGGATTTTGATTGCATGGTGGTATTTGATTGTGGAGGGTACTATGTGACTTTTGGATAGGCTTGGGAGATACATTAATTAGATTTCTACCTTGTAATTTGATATTTTTCCTCTACTAGTAGTTGTTGGAGGAAATTCGAAAAGGATGATTTTGATGTGGTGGGTTTGGATTGTGGATTAGAGGTTTGGATTGATTGATAGTTGTATTGATGGGATGAGTTGGAGTTTAAGGAATGTTAAGATGTAGAATTTTTATAGGAAGTGGAGGTCATAATGTGCTCAAATGAAGTTGAGGTTGGAAATATTGATCGACTATGAGGTGGTTTAGAGTGGTGATTTCCTTGTCAAAGGTAACATATGAATGATCAATAGATATGCATTTAGGATTGGCCTAATAGCTTGTGCTGACTAGTTCTTGTTGGCAATATGTGTTGTCATTGATGTCAACATAGCACGTGTCAATATGAGGTCAGAATTGTACAAAGTTGAGTAATGGTTGAAGTTGATGGATAATGGAAGATTTGAGAGAGATGCTTGACTAAATTGAAGACAAGGGGTCAACTTGCTTAAGGCAAACCAGTTTGAAAGACTTAGCAGATGAAGAAAAAATTGGCTAAGTGTGGTGTGGTAATCAATCTTGTGTCTATACATGATGCAGAGTTGTATACTCATGTCCTAACATGTTTTTTGCATCCCTCCATTAATATTTCATTAGTTTGAAGTACCGCAACTAGAGATAAGTTGCATAATTTTGATCAAGGCATTTGTAGTGTATATCTTAAGGTAGAGTTAAAAATTTTAGTCTACATTTCTCCACATTGCAAGATCTAGTCCTACGGTTCAAAATATAAGATGAGATAGATATCAAAATGCTATATCCAATATTTCTCATCACTACACCTTCAACAAAAAAAGTTACAAGTGACAGAGTTCTAATTATTACTCAGACAGAGCAAAGTAAGGATGGAGACCTATTAGAATGCTCCACATTCCTTTGGAAGTAAATGGTTGATCATGTAGCTTTGAGAATAGGCTTAGGGATGTACAAGGTATGCTATATTGAAGTATCAAGTGTTATGATGGTCCGCAAGGTCAACACTCTTGTAATATAAGTAATATTGACAATCCCGGATGCAAAAGTATTCTCTAGAACACATGTTTGAGTATTTGTAAAAGATAAAGCAGGCATAGGTCATCTATATAAGTATTTGCAGAGATTCTACATGCTTTATAATATCCTAGGTTTGATCTGCATGAAGCAATTAAGTCAGTAAGTGAAGAAGTGTACATGACTGTTCTCTGGATCACAATATACCTAAGACAAGATTCTATTTTTCTTCGGAAATGATAAATAAGAATTTTCAGATCTAGGAATATGCATATAATGGTGTAAAAGTTCATTGATAACAATTTCATAAGTTTTGGTGTACCACAAAACAATATCCTGAGTTGTGGAATAACACAGTTTGAGCTGACAGTCTGGCTTCTGTCATGTGTGGTGGATCCTAATCAATTGCTCTAACATTGAAAGGTGTGTAGTGATGTTCTTTGAATTCCATTATGAGATGATATGGTCCACAACTTATTTTCTTGACATATTGTATGAGTTTAAGCTGATCCTTGAAGAATTACACATTTCATCTAAAGGTTCTCATGATGTCAACCTAGTCAATGCTTTGATGTGTTGCGGAGGGTATTTATAGGAGATCAAAGTCATTTATGAAGATTGAGATGTGTGTATGAATGTTATAGAGTAGAATGAGAAGTATGAAGTGTGCATAATTAGTATGATGGAGTAATTGTGCAGAAAAGAGGACTACAATTTCAGAATGAGTCAGATGCTTCTTCCATAGCAGTTCATAGTATTGTTTATTATTATAATTCTTTGTAGTAGTGAGCTTTCTTCAGGGATTAGTAGCTTCCTTTGGTTGTAGCCCTAAAACAAAGTCAGCAGGGAGTTGTAGCTTCCTTGGGTTGTAGCCCTAAAACAATGTTGTAAACTTTTATTTAATATGAGCATTATATTGTGAGTTAACACTCGCTATGTTTTTTCCCAGTTTTGGGTTTTCCATGTAAAAATATTGGTGTCATTGTGTTGATGAATGTGATGCATGTTTTACTTTCTATTCTCTAAGTAAATGAATCTGATCTACAAATGAAGTATTTTGGTTTTAACATATGTTGATTCACCCCCCTCTCAACATCAATGTGTGTTCAACAATTGGAATCAGAGCTAAGTTCCTCTGAGAAGCCTAACAGCTGAGGTAGATCTTGCACTTCGACACATGGAATCTGAAGCTATGGATAATGATGTATTTATTTTGAAACTAGATCTAGAAGCAATGGAACCTAAAGGTTGGGACCTCAACCTAGATGCTGTTGACCTTGAAGGAGAACTCCGGACAACCCTGGATGATCTGGATAAAGCAAGAGAACTAAATCATGAATATGAGGACATGCTTGAAAAATCAAAGGAGACAATTGTGAAATTGAAGACAAAGGCCAAAGAATCAAAAGAAGAAATTGGCAAACTAAAAGCTCAAATAGAAGGAGATAAAGGAGGTGACATCAAGCTCAAGGATGTAGAAGATATGATCTCTAATTTGAAAGTTATGCTTGAAGAAGGCAAAATAATTGAAGATTGCCTAAATATGAAGCTCAATGAGAAAGCAGTTGAATGTTCAAAACTTGAGGAAGAGGTTGTCACCCTAAGGAAAGAATTGGAAAAGGCAAAAGAGAAAATTGACAAGGGACTAAAACTGAAAGGAGGATCTAAAATTCTTGATGAGATAATTAACTCTCAAAAGCCAACAAAAGAAAAATCTAGCCTTAGTTTTGAAAAGGGGAAAATTCCCATAATCAATGCATCTGCAAACTTATATGATAACTTCCAATTAGAAGGAAAGTCTGAAACAAAGAAGGAAGAGGCCTGCACTCAAGATCGTAAGAAGAATGCCTCTAGAGATACAAAATAAGATGAATTCACTCCTGTCTAGAGACAAAGGAAGAATAAGAAGAAGAATTTTAGAAAGTCTGTACCTAAACAAACTACTTCCATTAGGTATCCTCAAGGTTTCAATGGTAATTTCCATGCTTGTAATAAATTTGGTCACGAGGTTGTTGAATGTAGAAACATGATGAATCAAAATTCGTTTAGCTCTCCTGGGTACAATGTTGTAAGCTCTCATGGTTAGTGTCATGCTTGCAACAAAGTTAATCATAAGGCTAATGGATATAGAAGCAAAATGATGAGGAATAGTTTCATGAACAAGAACAATGCTAGGACCCCTTAGTTCTTCTATGGTTATTGTTACACATGTAACAAGTATGGTCATAAGGCTACTGACTATAGATCTAATGTAGGAAGAGGTGATTATGCTGCATAGTCCAATACCACCTGCTATAATTGCAGTAAAACAAGACACATTGCAAGGTTCTACAGGGGAAAGAGTGCAAGGTCCTCTACTTCTCAAAAGAAGGTTGATATTGCTCTGCAAAAGAAGGAAATATACAAGACATCCAGAGGAAGAAGGAAGAGAATGGAGTAAAGGAAGGATCTACACCTTTGTTTGGTGTAGATGGATCCTCTAGAAATTAAAAGGGAGGATGCATTGGTTAATGGGGAGTTGCAATTGCAGACACTTTCAAAACCCCTGAATGAATAAGATGCTAAAATCTTTAGCATATTGGCCAAAAATGGTTTGAACATGTTAAGATAATGTTATGATGATGTCTGATCAAATTTCTAGAGCAACTGGACTACTTGCAGAGGATTGTCGAATGATCATGAGGTTCTACATAATGAAAGGTAGATTAGGTCAAAACAGAGAACACATTTAATGTGGAGTGAACATAGTTGGTGAAAAGACTATTTAGGCACTATCTAATCATTTTGATCTCATTTTATTAAAGTTAAGAGTGTTGAAGAGCCAAAGAAGAGCAAAAGATTCTCAACAAAGTATTTGTAAAAACCCCATCCACTGCATTATCATGTATTTCTCATTTTCACTGGTTAAACCCTAGTTTTTGAAGGTATTATCATGGCAACACCTGTAGTGATTGATATTGTGGAGAAACCAAGACCTAAATTCAAGAAACATTCATTTAAATCCACTCAGACCAATAAAGATGGTGTGTTTTCCCCCGTTCCCATCAATGTGCTACACATCAAGGATGTATGGATGTACATCCATTCACAACTGGATGAGTATGATCACCTGAAGCTGGAACAATTTAGGTATAACCTTCTATTAGCTGATGACTTTCAACTAAAGCCAAAGTTTGCAAATATTGAAGCAAACCAATTGGATATTTGGAAGGGTTTCCCTAATTTCCAGTATGAGGAAGATTGGGTTAGGATTTCCCTAAGTCAAATTCATGAGGACATTTTCTATCTTGATTAGCCCTATATGATCACTAAAGAAGCCATCAAGGCTATGACTGGACTATGCTCCTCCTAGACTATACTCCTCGAGACCAGTACCTATACTAAAAGGGGTGAAGAATGAAGAACTAATGAGGCTTATTGGAGAAAAATTGTTGAGAAATATAAGAATGATATTACATTCATGGTGGACAAAGATAATTGCTACATGGAGGATGTAGAGCCAAGAACCTTTTGGATTACCACTCTTCCATATGAAGTGTTTGAATTTGATTTGATTGAATATACTGATATGTTGCTTAGCAAGCCAAAGGATCTTTCTGCTGAAAGATTTGGAACCTATGATGAAATTATCAATAAGACAATTAGAAAGGTGGCAGAAGAAAAAAAAAAGAAGGATAAAGGAGAAAAGGTAGAGATGATGAAATCTAATTTAGAGAAAATGCTTAAATCTCCTGATGGTTTTGCAGGAGAAGCACAATCTATCCCTATTGCACAAATTCCTAGAAGAAAAAATAGATTAGTATCTGCTGCAACCACCTCTCCTGTCCCCTCTGGATCATCACAAATTCTTGTTAAAAGAAGTGTTGTTGAAGACCTTGTGTAGACCAAGGCCATAGAAAAGAAGAAACATAGACAAAAGAAACAGGCAAAAAGAGAGAAGATCAAATGGGTTAACATAAAATATGATGTAGATGTTGAATAGGAAGAAGAAGAAACTAGAGTATTGGAGAGGAAGAAGAAAAGATCAAGAGAAAAAGAAGAGAAAGGAGAGACATCAAAAGAAAAGGGAAAAAGAAAAGGAAAGAAACCCAAAAATGAAAAATCTAACTATGTGCCTCTACTACTGTAAATGTAATTATAGAATATGGTGCTCTAAAAGAAGTTGTAGAGCTCTATGATGATAGTCCTTCCAATGAAAAAAATACAATTGAGGTAGCAGTAATCAGATATATGATGATCTTTAATGTGGCCTTAATTGAGATCATTGATCAACTACCTAAAATTATTGCGAATGTACTTACAAAAAGGAGAAATGAAGCCATCGATAAAGAAGTTGAGATGAGAATAAGAGAAATTGAAAAGGCTTGTCCCTCCATCTCTAAGGAAGAAAAAGTTAAAGTATCTCGAAAACAAGCAAAAGAGTTTAGAAGAAAATGAAGAATAAATATTCTGATGTCAAAGCACAAGGAAGAAATAAAAAGATTAAAAAGGAAACACAAATAAAACTACTAAAATTCTCAAAGAAATGAAGACTAATGAGGCAATTATTGAAGATATATCTGATCTATCAACCTTTGAAGGTAATGAGGAAGGTGATGAAAAGACTGAGAGGGATGAGGAGACTACTCCTCCAAAAGCACAAGATGAAAAGGATCAAAATAGAGTAAGCACACCTTATCTAAACAACACTGAAGAACATAGCCTAGGAGATCAAGCTAAAGAGAATGTGTCTCCTCTAGAGAACACTAATACTAGTGCAATACATGATTCTCCCCCTCTAGAAATTGTTGAAACACAAAATATAGAGGGACAAAATAAAGGTAATACATCTCCTCTAAAGAACATTGACTCCAATTCTACTTTGGAGAATACAAGGAATGATGAGGAAAGGAAAGAGGATAATCCTGAGAAGAAGTAGGAAGAGAAAGAAAATAGTAAAAATAAACAAGATGAGAAAACTCAAGATGAAACTGAGAAGGATAAGAAGAAACAAGAAGATGAAAAAGACAAATTTGAAACAGAGGATGAAAAGGTTGAAGCTATAGGTCGGAGTTCCTTAGAGACTGGTTCATTCAAAGACTTGTTGGATTTGCAGATACAATTTCAACCAGTGAGTACTTCTCAACTTTTGTAGATTCCCACACATGAAGGGTAAATTGATCTATCAAACATTTCACCCCTTCACAAACTACAACTTGGTGATATATTGCATGCTTCAGTAAGGAAAGAATTTCTACAAGAAAACTTGAAAAAGACCAATGTAGTTGAGGATGCTATGAAGATAATCCAAGAAGGGTTACCAGAGGTAACCATTGACATATCTCTATCTTCAGAGAAAAAATTCAAGCTATTAATGGATTCTTTCAAAAACCATTCTTCTTGTGTTGAGCAGAAAGAAGAGCAAGAGGTAGTAAGAAAGGCAAATGATAAAACGTTGGCTGAGATGAATGACAAATGTACTAATGCACATAATAAAATGAAAGAAAACTTGAAGAAGTCTAAGGATTGCATTGATGAGGCCACAACATTGTATTTGTTGTCCCTAAAATGGCCAAGTTCCACAAAGAATATCAAATCTCAAATTGACACCATTGAGTTACAAAATCATTCAAATGGCTGGAGTATATGATTTGTCTAAGGAAAAAGATGGAGCAACAAGGGCTCAACTAGAAAATCTTCATGCACAGTTATCACAGCTTTAGGACCAGAGAGAACAATTGAAGAAACAATTTGGTTAGCTGAGGGAAGCACTAAACTTAAGACTTGCTTCATTGACCAGGATGCTAGGGGAAGTTGAGAAATTTGATCAAAAGATGAAGATCCCAAGTAGTATATAGGAAGATGAGGACTTATACATACAATGTGAATGTCAAAATCATATTCTTGGCTTAGAAAGTGCCATTTGAGCATCCACTCTTACACAACTCAAGGTAATCTACAAGACCATTCTACCTTCCAAATGAGTTGTAAGAGTAAATATAAATAAGATAATTTTTAAATGTATATAGTCTTGCAGAGGACAGTAGCATCATAATATGTACATAGCATTAGTTTTTTGAGGAATATTTATCTCAAGGGGAGTAGTGGTTGTAAAGACTATATATATTAAGGGGACATTTATACAATTTTGGATTGTTGCAAGCAAAAGACATCAAGCCCTTTGTCCTTGATGTCAAAGTGGGAGAGAGAAATGTAATATATATCTAAGGAGGAGTGAGTGTACACATTTTTGGGTGTTGCCATCAATGACAAAGGAGGAGATAGTTGGCAATATGTGTTGTCATTGATGTCAACATAACATGTGACAATCTGAGGTTAGACTTGTAAATAATTGAGTAATGGTTGAAGTTGATGGATAATGGAAGATTTGAGAGAGATGAAATGACTAAATTGAAGACAAGGGGTCAACTTGCTTAAGGAAAATTAGTCCGGAAGATTTAGCAGATGAAGAGAAAATTGGCTAAGTGTGGTGTGGTGATCAGTCTTGTGTCTAAGCATGATGCAGAAGTGTATACTCATGTCCTGACATGTTTTCTGCATCCCTACATTTATATTTCATCAGTTTGAAGTATCACACCTAGAGACAAGTTGCATAATTTTGATCAAGGCATTCATATTGTATATCTTAAGGTAGATTTTTAGTATTTTGGTTCGCATTTCTCTGCATTGCAAGATCTAGTCATGTAGTTTAGAATATAAGATGAGATAGATTTGAAAATGCTATATCCAAGATTTCCTGTCACTACACCTTCAGTAGAAAAAGTTACAAGTGATAGAGTTCTGATTATTACTCAGATAGAGAAAAGCAAGGATGGAGACCTATTCGAATGCTCTGAATTCCTCTGGAAGTAAATGGTTGATCATGTAGCTTTGAGAATAGGCTCAGGGATGTAGAAGGTATGCTATATTGAAATATCAAGTGTTTTGATGGTTTGCAAGGTTAGCACTCTTGTAACATAAGTAATACATACAACCCCAGAAGTAGACGTATTCTCTACAAAACATGTTTGAGTATTTGTGGAAGATAAATAAGGCATAGATAAGCTATATAAGTATCTTTGAAGATTCTACATGATTCATAATATCTCAGGTTTGATCCGCATGAAGCAGTTAAGTCAGTAAGTGAAGAAGTGTACATGATTGTTCTCGGGATCATAGTATACCTAAGACAAGATTCTATTTTTCTCTAGAAATGATAAATAAGAATGTGTGGATCTAGGAATATGCATATAATGGTGTAAAAGTTCATTTCTAATAGTTTCATAGGTTTTGGTGTACAACAAAATAATATCCTCAATTGTGGAATATCATAGTTTGAGCCGACAGTCTAGTTTCTGTCATGTGCGGTGGATCCTAATCAATTGCTCTAACCTTGAAAGGTGTGTAGTGATGTTATTTGAACTCCATTATGAGATGATATGGTTTGCAACTTGTTTTCTTGACATATTGTATGAGTTGAATCTGACCCTTGAAGAATTACACATTTCATCTAAAGGTTCTTATGATGCTGACCTAGTTAATGTTTTGAAGTGTTGCAGACGATATTTAGAGGAAATCAAAGTCATTTGTGAAGAATGAGATGTGTGTACGAATTTAATAGAGAATAATGAGAAGTATGAAGTGTACAGAATCAATATGATGGAGCAATTGTGCAGAAAAGAGGACTGCAATTTTAACATGAGTCAGATGCTTCTTCCATAGCATTTCATAGTATTTTTTATCATTATAATTCTTTGTAGTAGTGAGCTTTCTTTAGGGATTAGTAGCTTCCTTGGGTTGTAGCCCTAAAACAATGTTGTAAAATTTTATATAGCAGTGAGCATTATATTGTGAGTTAACACTCACTGTGGTTTTTCCCAGTTTTGGGTTTTCCACATAAAAATATTGGTGTCATTGTGTTGATGAATGTGTTGCATGTTTTACTTTCTATTCTCTAAGTAAATGAATATGATCTACATATGAAGTATTTAGGTTTTAACATATGCTGATTCAACCCCCCTCTCAACATCACTATGTGTTCAAAAGTTCTTGGTTGAAAGGCTATTTCATGTTTATGAGTGAGGGATGAAGGTTTAGGGCAAGTTTGGATGCAATATTCTCATCATTAAGGCTATTGACCTTAGGATATTTGTCTTGATCTATAAGACTATCATGATCAGCATCATCATTATCAACGGTATTTTTGGAGTGATTTAGATAAAAGATCTCATATAAATGATGCATGATTTGAGGGCTTGATTTGATTGTGATTTTGGGTTTTGCATGAGCTTTACACAAGGTAGTTGGCATAGGGGCTTTAGCTTGCATAATGAAGTTTTAAACAAGGGATCCTATATGGAAATGAGTAAGGATGATGAGATGTTTGGATTTTGGACTTTTAAATGTTTATGGTTTCAAAGGTTTGATGGTTGGACTCAAAGGTGATGGTGTCAGATTGTCATTGATGTCAAAAAGGTCTTGTAGGATCTTGGGTTGATATTAGTGAACATCTGAAGGACACTAATGAGGAGGTAAGTGCAAGAGGTTGATGCAAGTTGAGGTTATACTTCAAAAGATAAGGAGTTGTGTGAAGTTGTTGACAGGAGTTGTCATATCACATCTTGTTCAGTATGCTTGGTTAGTGTGATGAAATCTCTATCCACAATTTGTCATACAGATGCAAATATCAGTTGGAATTATGAATATAATGATAAGTTTCATTGAATATAAAACTCAGGTTGATACAGATGACATGATATGCAGTGGTAGTGACTTGGTCATTTGATCTCAGTGAAACAGATGACATGATATACAGAGGCAGTGGAATTGGTCATGGGCTTTCATACATTTCATGTGCATTCATATACAAGATTCATGTATTTGAGAGTATTGATCACCTTGGTGTTTTTTTATAGTTTGTTATCTCTTAGTACTATCTTCTATCATTCCCTTATCCATCTTCATAGAACTTGCCTTTTCTATTATTCAATACAATCCTTATGCATACAATATCCTCCCTTAAAGGTGCATAAGACTATACATGCCACACACTATATTGTTTCACAGTGGAGGATGTCTTGAGCCATTGTCAAAACTTTGTTCTCTTACCTTGATTGTCACACTGGTTACTCACTCTTCATGTATTGTTTGAATTTTAGTTAAAGCCCTAAGAATGGTTATTCTTCATTTATCACAGTTGGAAGGAAATGGGATTTGCAATGTTCTCAGTTAGCCTTGATGATCATGCCATGAGAGAATCAGGACACTCATATGTTGTTATGTTTCATGCTATGGTAGTCTCATTTGATGTTTGGTGGTCATAAGATGATAGAGTTACTGATGTTTTACACAGAGTTTGTTGATAGTGGTTGATTGATCATGACAGTGTGTACTAATGCAGATTACAGTGTTGATTGATAGAAAGTATTGTTGTGATATTCTTAAGGTTGAAATGACTGTGAGCTTTGTTGATGATTGATATCATTTACATTACAAGATAATTTGGTCTCAAGGGCTTTAAAAAGGTATATAGAATTCTAAATGCAAATCTTTATTCGAACTGTTACTATACTAATACACTTTTTGTTCTAAAAGTGTGTTGACCTACTATAGAAGGTAATTGTCACTTAAGTGACCTGCAGAAGGGTTTAAAAAACATGTGTTACTGGCCCCTCCTCTCCTCACCACCGATGGAATCGGTCTTTATTGCTTGTGAATGGGGCAACAAAACTACTAAAGGTTTTATTTTGGAGAGAGCACGAATTAAAAAATAAAAGAATTTCAAATCTTGTAAAGTGGGGGCAGATCGGTCTTAAAAGAAAAAGGAATCTTTTTGTTGGAATGCTTTATTTATATAAAGCATATGAGTGGGCGCGAATGTTATAATAAAAAGTTGTGATTTAAATTTTGCCTTCCTCCTCGTGCATGCACTTTGACGTGCAAATAAATGTCTTTCTCTTCTAACTGCATTGTTTAAGATTTTTTTGGCATGTTTGAAAAGGCAGATATCAAGGAATATCTTCAAGGAGATTTTTAAGAGGATTTTATGGAAATTTCTTTCTATATTTTTGCTCTCAAATTCATGGCAATTGAAGTCTATAAAGGAGAAAGATTCTAAAAAGAAAGTTTTTTTTGAAGAGAGTTTTTTTGTTTGAAAATTTGTAGAGAGTTTTTGGAGATTAATAAAATTGATTAAAGATTTTCTTATGATCTAATTTTTCTTTGAAGATGTTTTTGTAGATAGAATGAGAAGAAGTTGAAGATGATTTGTTACAGATTGAAGAGTTATTATTTTTGAAAAGGATTCGAATATGAGAGAGATTTTATTTTCTTTTAAAGGCAGATTGACAAAATTAGATGAAGACAATGGATTTGAATATAAAAGCATGGAAGATTTTTTTTAAGGTGAATTATTTTTGCAGATCATAGAATATGAAGCATTATTTTCTCTTTGAAAATAAATTACAAGAGCTGAAGGATTTTTTTTTATGCTTTTATAAAGAATACAGAATGGAGATTTATTTGATGCAAACATATATTATTTTTTTGAGAGAAGATGAAAGGTTTTGAAAAGAGGTTAATGAAAATGTGTCTTGAAGGTGAAAGGACATTCAATTTGTATACAATGGTTTTTCAGGTGCATTGATGTAACTTCTTATATAGACAGAGATGAAACATACAGATTATGTGAGTTTTAGAGATTGATGATACAGTTGTAATGGTTGTGAATCAATATGCAAATTGAATGAAACTCGTGATACAGATTGATTCTTATGAAGTTTGAAGACCATATGCAAAGATAAACTGGTTTTTATTGAAGATGAAGAGGAAGACATTGAGAATGTATTGTGAATCAGGTAATTTGATTATGTAGAGATCATGAAATTGATAAGCAGATTGGTTTGAGTATGATTGCAAATTCAGAGAAGACATGTTGAATAATGGTGCAAATCAGATTGAGTGGCAATCACTTCTTGCACACTTTATCGTTTGTTTAGTATTGGGGGTTGGTGCTCCTTGAAGTTGGTGCTTCTAAAAGTATTAGGGGTTGGTGCTCCTTAAAGTTGGTGCTTCTAAACATTGTAATCAGTGAGGTTTTTGATAAAGCCAGTGAGGCAGTTTTGGAGTGGTTTTTCTACCCCTAGATGGTTTTCCACTCAGGAAAATCTTGTGTCATGATGTATATTGATCTTCTATGTGTGTATGATTTACTCATGAGATTTTATTCTCTTCCTTCATTCTCAGTTACGTGCACATGTGTGTAACAAATAAATGATATCTTTCTTTCTTCATGTCTTGAAAGTTAAATTTGTAAAAGGTTAAATTTTATACAACACTGATTCACCCCCCCTCTCAGTGTTGTCCTGGACTCCTACAAAAGGTTGCTCAATGGTTGTTTGCAAGAGGACACATCAAACACAACAAGCACATTGTTTTAAGTGTGGATGCAAAGGATGATACTTGTTTAGCACATGAAGACACATCATGAACATTAATATGATATTCTATTCAAGTGGGTGTATCAATCTCTATGGGCCCAAAAATGTACTATCTATGAAGTTACAAATAGATAGGGAATGCAAGATCATATACCACCTATACACTCCTTACCATGGAGGTGAAGGCCTTATCCATAGTGAGTTCTATCTCTACAAAATTAGAAGTATGATACGAGTAACTTCTTGGGGATTATTGAAGGTACAAGACAATTGAGAAGGGGGCGTGAATAAGTTGTATCAAAAACTTTAATCACTTTTACTCATAATCACATCCACATCAGTTCACTTAAACCCTTAATCTGTTATGGAGATTAAACATGAAAAGGAGATAACAGAATCTTAAATACATCAACACAATGCACAAGAGAACACCAATTTTTTTATGTGGAAAACCCTAAAAGGGAAAAACCATGGTGAGGATTAGCTTACAATATAATGTAGTAACAATACTGAATTACAAAGGCTCACTACCATAGAGAGAATGCTCACTGCAGGGGACTCACTGTCCAAGTGGACTCATTTCCCATTGAGAAAGAAAGGAAGAAGAAGAAGAAAAGAATGGCTCACTACCAGACTTTGAATTGATATAATCACATCTAACATATGTATGGAGTTTAGTTCTAATGAAGTTCATTATACACCACATACACAACACCTACACAACATCACTAAAAATTGTGGACACCTTCTTCTCATTACATCTAGTAGTCTAACACATGAAAGCCCTTGCTTCCCTGATCAAATTTGCATCACAACATTATATCCCCCATTCGTACACACACATGAACTCTTGACACTTATTTATACCATCATTACTCTTGAAACAATCTTCAAGGTTGGCAAACACACAATATTTGAATTAGGTCTAGACCTAAACATTCCATGACACAAAGGAATGAAGGAAAACCATTTATGCCTTATCTTAGACCTAAATCTATTCAAGCACATTACACAATGCTCACATAAACTCCAAATCAACTCCTCAATTAGCACAATCATCCAAGGTCGGCCAAACAATGTAAACATAATTAATTCTTGATCACACACTTCCACGAACCTAACCATAACTTACAGAACACACATAAGGCTTTAACACAATCTAGAAACATCCACAAACATCTTGAAGTCACCTAGAAACCAACAAATTCAACCACAACAACTTTCACTTGAACACAAATTTCACCTGACACAATAACTTTCCCCTGAACACAAATTTCATCTGAACACAACAACACTGTCAAACTCTTCCACACAATAGATTACTTTCTGTAGCACCAAATCACAAACCTTTTGGATCGAAGATAGGTAAGATCCTTATCAACACATATCCAGATCCATGGCACTCGAAACCTATCTGCAGAGGAATGCAGAGCAAAATACTTTTTCCCAGACACCTCTACAAAACTCAGAGAAACTATCAAATATTGTTCCTAAACTAGTGAACATAACTTTCACTACACAGCAATCTGGACCACCAAAATTTGGATTCAGCATCTTCAAACACTTCTCAAAAACATATCCAAACTGTACACTTAGCTCACCAACACAGAAGAAATGCAGAGCAAAACCTTGAATAGTATTATGTAAGCCGAAAGACTTCAACACATTGTTTATAGTATTAATCAAATTTTCTCAAAAGCACTTGGAAACTTAGCAACAAGAACAATCTACTAACATCATCAACACCTCTACAAGGCATCCAGATCACTTTAACACAACAACTTAATAAAATAACAACAACAACATCAGAAGACACAATTGACACCAATGACAACATAAACATGTTGACATCAATGACAACATCGATTAGCACATACTTGTAACAATCTCCCCCCTTGTCATTGATGGCAACATATGATGTGAAAAACCATCATGATACAACTCTTCACCAATCTCACTCTCCCCCTTTCTTTTATGTATCTTACTCTCTTTCTCCCCCTTTGTTTTTCACATGAACTCTCTCCCCCTTTGACATCAATGGAAAAGTGTGACACACTCTTCCCAGCCCTCTCCTCCTAATTGTGATACTGCACATACTTGCACTATTCTCAACTGCCTTGAATACTCACCCTTAGGAGTACAAACCAACCTGTACCATCTCTTACTCCCCCTAACTACAATAATCAATACCACTACCTACTCCTCCTAAGAGGTATCCTCCAACATCAGTCTAGAAAAGAATGAATCTTGACACACATTGGACAGATGTATCTCCTTATGCATCTAGTTAAAGGAAGGAGGGGCAATAACCCCTAACTTCTCTCAGAGATACTCAAATATATCCTTAGGAAGAGCCTTAGTGAATATGTCATCAACCTAATCTTTTGTAGGCACATACTCAAGCTTCACTTCATTCTCTACAACCTCCTCTCTCAGAAAATGATACCTGATTGAAATATGCTTTGTCGTTGAATGCATCACTAGATTCTTTGAAATATTAATAGCACTTGTATTATCACAGAAGATAGGAATTGGATCATCATGTACTCAACTTTGATATCCTTCAAAGTTTGTCTCATCCACAACACTTGAGTGCAACAAGATGCTACATCAATATACTCTACCTCTGTATTAGATAAGGATATTGAATTTTTCTTCTTGCTTAGCCAAGATACAGCTCTATCTCTAAGAAAGAATGCACCACCACTTGTACTTTTCTTGTCATCTACACATCTGATCCAATCTGCATCTATGTAAGCACTTAGGGTAAAATCATTATTCTTGGGATACCACAAATCATGATCAAGATTTCCCTTAAAATACTTGAATATCCTCTTTATTGACATGACATGTGACTCTCTAGGATCTTCTTAAAATCTTGCCACAAGACAGATCACATGCATGATATCTGGTCTGGTATCCATTAGGTATAGCGGTCCTCCAATTATTGATCTATATTTTCTCTGATTAGCCTTAGGGGATTCATCATTCTTGCTCAACTTGCAACTTGTTATCATGGGAGTACAAACTGGTTTAGAATCTTCCATCCTAAACTTCTTCAACAATTCCTTGACATACTTCGATTGTGAAATGAAGATGCCCTTATCTATCTGATTGATTTGCAGCCCAAAAAAGATGTTCATCTCTCCACACATTAACATCTCAAACTATTTTTGCATTTCATTTGCAAAGTCCTTACACATACTTTCATTTCTACCAAAGACAATGTCATCCACATAAACCTCAACAATCAGGATTTGATTTTTGCTTACCTTGATGTATAAATTATTGTCTGCAAACCCTTTACTAAATCCATGCTACAATAAATACATGTTTAACCTTGCGTACCAAGTTCTCAGAGCTTGCTTCAGACCATACATTCCCTTCTTCAATCTTCATACCATGTCAGGTTTGTTTGACAATTGAAATCCATCTGGCTACTCTATGTATACTTCCTCTTCCAATTCACCATTCAGAAAAGTAGACTTCACATCCATTTGATACACTTTGAAATCCTTATGTACTGTAAAGGCTAAAAATAGTTTAATAGCTTCCATTCTTTCCACCTAAGAAAAAGTTTCCTCATAGTCTATTCCTTCCACTTGTGGGTAACCTTTACACACAAGTCTTGCCTTGTTCCTTACCACTTCTCCATTCTCATTCAATTTATTCTGGAATACCCATTTGGTTCCAATCACATTTTTGTTCTTTGGTCTTGGGACAAGTTTCCAAGTCTGATTTTTCTCAATCTGCATTAGTTCTTCTTCCATGGCCTTGATCCAATACTCATCCTTGCATGCCTCAACCACTGTTTTAGGTTCAACTTTAGAAATCAAACATAGATTTACTTGTTCTTCAACAACAACTCTACTTCTTATCAAAACACCTTTGCTCTTGTCACTAATGATCTGATCTTCAGTGTGATATCTCTGCACATACTTGGGCATTTTAGGAGACTTCACTAGAGCTTCTTCTTCTTCAAATTGTGCTTCTATTTCTTTAGAGTTTTCTTTTCCTTCACCAAAAGACTCATTTGATTCATATCCACTAATCTTTGAAAACTTCTATATATCTTCATCAACCTTTACATCAGCACTTTCAACAATCTTTCTTAGCCTTTTGTTATAGCACCAGTAAGCTTTTTTTTTTGTTAGAGTATCCAAGGAAAATACCTTCATCACATCTTGCATCAAACTTTCCTAGTTCTTCATCTCTTCTGATATAACATTTGCTTCCAAAAACTTTGAAATATTTAGTAGTAGGAATCTTCCATACCATAGTTCATAAGGATTCTTTGTGTCATTTTCTTTCACCTATACTTTGTTCTATATGTAGACAATGGTATGAATTGCTTCTTTCCAGTAGACTTTTGGTACATTTGCTTCCTTTATCATTGTCCTTGCAGCCTCTTGAATAGTCCTGTTCTTCCTTTCAACCACTCCATTTTGTTGAGGAGTTCGAGGAGCAGATAGTTGCCTCTTTATCCCATGAATCTCACAAAACATGTTAAACTAATTAGAAATAAACTCTCCACCTTTGTCAAACCTCAAACATTTGATTTTCATATCCCATTCATTCTCAACCATTGCTTTAAAATCTTTAAACTTATCTAGAGCTTCTGATTTTTCTTTGAGAAAAGTGACCCAAGTCATTCTAGAACAATCATCAATAAATAACATGAAATACCTGTCACCTTGAAAACTCCTTACCCTGGTAGGACCACATAGGTCTATATGCACCAACTCCAATAGTTCGGTAGATGACTGATCCTTGCTCTTGACGATTCTTCTTGTTTGCTTTCCAAATTGACATTCTTTACACATAGCAGTAATGGTCTTTGTTAACTTAGGTAGGTCTCTCATAGCTTGGACTGAACTTATCCTTACTAGGCTATCCAAATTGATGTGACACAATCTCCTATGCCATACCCAAATCTCACTGATCTAAGTCATAAGATGAAAACTGACACAACCTTTGAGATGATAAATATTTTCACCTATCTTCTTTCCAACAACAATTACTGTTCCAGAGCTTTTTCTGATCTCACATCCATCATTCTGAAACATATTATTGTAACCCTTGCTACACATCTATCCAACACTCAAGAGATTAAGATTTAAACTTTTGACATAAAGGATATCATCAGTGTTATGCTTTCCATCAAGATTGATTGAACCTTTTCCACGAATCTTAGCAGCTTCATCACCACCAAACCTAACTACTCGACTATCATTTTTTTCAAGTTTAATAAACTTACTCTTGTCACCTGTCATATGATTTGAGCATCTGCTATCAATGACCCAGTCATCCTTTTCACTCCTAGCATGAAAGGTAGATATTACAATGCATTTAGGGTTAGTACTTGCTTCCATATTCGTTTCTTTCACACAACTTCCAGAGTTAGTAGAACTAGCTTCATCTCTTATAGCAATGAATAAACATTCATCATAATTATCATCCTCAACATTAGATTCATCATCAGAAACGCTTGCATAGTAATTTTTCTTGAACATCCTTCCTCTATTTTCCTTATTCTTAATTCTTAGAGCTCTATCTGGACACCTTGAAGCATAATGACCTATTTTTCCACAACTGAAACATTTAAAAGGCAACTTACCACTGAACTAACTGGTACCCTTTGATAGGTTGTCGTGAGGTCCTAACACTTTAGTTGAAATATGTCAACTATGTCAACTGGGTAGTGTCCAAGGCAGTTTACAATAGGGAATGAATTCAGACATCTCATCTTACCAATGGTTTTCTAAGTTTTTGAACAAGCATTTAATAGAATGAATCTAAGATAGAGAGCATACAATTTTTAATCTATAAAGAATTTGAATTTTTAATCTAGAAAGCATATAAACTAACTAGGAATCAACACATGCATTTCTAACTATAAATTTTGAAAAGATAGCTAATTATCAACTGAAAACTGATTAGAACTTGAGCTAACAACTGATAGTAGACTTTATGAATGAAGCAGATGATCTAGAAACTTTATCATAACAGACAAAATTTAAATATTATTGTATATGCCTAAAAATGGCACAGCTTTGTCCAAATAAATATTCTTAATATTTATTTAAGTCTAATTCTTCTGTCAATAAATAAATAAACAAATTTATTTATTTGATTCACATTCCTCTAAATTAATTAAATATCAAAATATTTAATTATCTCTTCTAAAGTCAAAATGAAATAAAATCTTTTATTTAATTAAATTCTTCTAAATAATTAAATAATTCTTAATTATTTAATTAAATCAAATCATTCTTCCAAATTTAAATAAATCATATCAAATTTATTTAAATTCTCTCAATCTCTAAAAGTAAAATACAATCAAATATTTTATTTATTCTTCCAAATCATGCACAACAATTAAATAAATTTATTTATTTAATTTGATTTCTTATCTTCTAATTCCTCAAATATCTTCCAAATCTTCTAAAAATAACTCTTCTTCTTCATGCACACAAAATTAAATAATTTATTATTTAATTTCTTTCAAATCATGCAAAAGAAAATCTCAAGTTGAGTTAACTAATTCAATCAACCTTGCTTTTATCAATATCTCCTAAATTAGAAAAAAAACTTTCTAATTTATGAAAAGCATGTCTTATCTTTAGAAAAGAAAGTAGTTAACTCAAATAAAACAACTTTTGGGTGACACTTGTCTTCTTCTTATTCGCGCACGTTCCTCAACCATTCTATACCATTGATCTTCTCCCCCACAAGTCTATAAATTGAACCCTCTTCCTCCATTTCATTCATCCAAGCTTTAAGTATCGTTACTCTGTAGGAATTACAGTGCACCTTTGGCACCAATTCCTTCACAGCTTGTGATCACACTCGTTACTACACACTACTATCATTGTTGTGAAGCTCATCTTCATGGTGAAACTATCATAGCCGTTCCCATTTGAACATCTTGGAATCATAGCAAGGAAGTGCATCTTCTGAGGGCCATATTCATAGACAAGATCATTTGTGATAGGCAATCAATGGAAGCTGAGAATTAAAGGAGGTTTGCTTTGTATTGTTCATTGTTTGATTGATCTCTTTTGTTCATTATTTCATTGAGTTTTGGGTATTTTTGATATTTATATATTGATTATTCATGTTTACTCAAATTTTCTCTTAACATTTTTGGCGCCCACCGTAGGGCCTTGCCCCGATTTAATCCAAAAACTAATTTTTTTCGGTGGTAAGGTTCCGTACACAGGAGGATTCAGGCATATTTGTGTAATTTTAGCTCAAAAGATTTCTGGGTTTTGTCGAAAACATCGAAATCCTATCTAGGAAGTGCACAAATTTTGAGAAAATAAGATCCCAATATGTGTCCCTATTTTTAGCTCATGCTTGCTTTTTTTTTGGCCTATTTTTAGCAATTTCATAAAATCAGACATATCTTTTGTATAAGGAGACAAATTTTCATGAAACTAGTGGTGTTGGAAAGTTGGTTCTCCCAAATTTTCTATGGTGAAATAATTTTGAGGTAATTTTATCAGATTTGTTAGGTACACTCAGTCAAAATCGACCCTTCTTTGTAAAACTTCAAACAGTCATAACTTGTGCAAAATTTATTCAATTTTCACGAATTTTTTTTGTTTGAAATTGCATAGAATTTCATGTAGAATCTGATCACAATATCCAATTTGGTGTACCTAATCATTATTATTAGATTTTTTTCAAATTGCTCATTTCTCACCTAACAAGTTAAGCGCTTTTGGTTCAATTGATTTTATGCTAACTATTGAGTTTTTGGTGGAACTAACCAACTTTTTGCAGCCTCTTATTACTCAAACAGAGCAAATGGGTTTTCCTAACATGTTCATGTAGGACAAACATTGAAGAATTAAAAACCTATCACACTAGGTCTTAGGAACAAATTGCTTTCTTAAGGGACAATTAAACAAATCATATTTGCAATCTAAGTCTTTGGAACATATTGCTTTCTTAAGGGACAAAACATCTTTTTGCAATCTAAGTCTTAGGAACATACTGCTTTCTTAAGGGACAATGGACATGAATGCAAAAAACACTTCAATTTTCTAAGCGACAATGGACATGAATGCCAAACACTTCAATTTTATAAGGGACAATTGACAACTACAATCGTGTGTGTGCCCAAGTAGCTAACTCATTTAGTCTTTTTTATTTTAATTAGGGAAAAAGAAACACTATCTTCTATATTTTAGGAATGATACCAGGCCTATGCTCTCCCCTATCTTAGGTGACCAAATGCCAGACATATCATTTTTGCATGTGTTTTTTCCTTTAGAGGGTCCTGCTCTTGGATACCGTTCATCCAACTAGGAACGACCCTAAGTGGTAACAGGCTAAACGCCAAGCCCTACCAATCCACTATAAATAAATTGTGTTTGGAGTGAAAGCTTCAAACAACGAGTGTAGTTATGTTATACCGACAACCAACATCCCCCAAAACCCTCCAAGGCGTAACCCTTGCAGGCTAGGAGACTCCATAATAGAGAGTAGTGTTGCCGCATGTATAACCACTCGAATGGTTTCCTTCATTAAACACCTTTTGTTCTAGTGGCCAAAAACCCCTGTAATCCATTTGAAGCCTAGGAGTGTACTTTCTTTTCTTTTTAGTCCAAAAAGAGTCAAAAAAATCACAAAAAAAATAAAAAACCATGAAAACATTCTTTGTGTTTGCTATGTCTTCTTGCCATAATTAAAGAAAATTAGATCAAAAGAGACCATTTTGCAACCAAAGAGACCAAAAACATCAGAAGAAATTGCCAAAAATTTGCAAAAATACTAAAAAAGCCAGAGCTGCGCATTTGCTGTCTGAAACTATGCATTTATACCGACTTGTTGTGCATCTATACTGATTTATTGTGCTTTAACCCCTGTTGCTGCGCATCTAAAGTTTACTAGTATTGTGCATCTATGTCGACTTTCATTGCATTTATCCTTTTCTATTGCGCATCTGTTCCTACGCATGCGTAACAGTGAGTGCTTTCACATACTTTGAGAGAAACAATTCAACCTTTCTAGGTACCCATTTTGGTCTTGTGTCAGCTTCTGAGGATATGACAACCAAATTAGAAGAGCTTGCTCAAAGAACTCAAATACCTAAAATTGCAATTAACCTTAGATACCTCACCCCAAGGTTTTATAGCAATTGCTCAAGAACTCTAAGTCATACAATAGTACTTTGCAATCTTACAAGCTAAGTAGGCTAGTACTAGCTACACCATGCCCTAGAGTCATACATTTTTGTCCCATCTTAATGATACTCATGACAAGGCAAACACTACTCCTAGAACCGATAGTCCAAAGCATACTAATCCTACTCCAAGCTCAAAACCACCATTGAACTCCCCAAGCTCTAATACGACAAACAAAAAATCCTCAAATGATTTTTGGGAAAGATATGTAGCACAAGAAAAGCTATGGAGAATTCCAAATTCCACTCATCCATTACCTTATTCATCTACCCAAATTCCTACAAAGGATGTGATCCAAGGACTACTAGCAGAAAGTCAACCATATCCCCAAATGCTGGTCCTTGACCTTATCAAAGAACCTTCAAGCATGTCCATTACTCTAACCTCGTCATGTCACCTACAACCCCTTGAGCATATTGAAGAACCTCCTACCATGCACCAAAGTCAAGGCCTGTCACACCTTTATATCGTTGACCAAGATCCTATCCAAGAGACCTCTATCTCCAATTCAATTCAAGAACACCAAGTGCTATGTCAAGAGCACACTTTAGAGCATGTGGAAACATCAACCCCTTGACTAAATCAAGATCAAAGCATTCCCATTTGGCCCGTGCATAACCTTTATCTTTTCGATGATCCTATATCTATACATGAGCAAGAAATCCAATCTCAATCCATTCATGACCTATATCTTTTGCATGATCAAGATACTACCTTTGATGAAGAAGCTGTCCATGAGCAACTTGATCCTATACATGAGCTAGAAATCCAATGTCAGCCTCTCCATAACCTCTATCCTTTTTGTGATCAGGATATTATCGTTGATGAAGAACATATACAAGAGCACCTTAATCCCATCATGCTAAATCCTATCTATGATCAAGATCCCACCTACGATCAAGAGTCTATCTATGATCAAGCAGACCATGATGATCCTCTTAGCCCACTTTATGCATTCCATGGTCCCGAGCTTATAACCCCATCTAGTCCCATCCAAGATCCAACAACTTCCTCCTTGTCCCCCAAGCAAGCGTAGAAGATCAAACCAATAATACTCCTCCATCATCCATTATCGAACGTGCTGCAAATCCCCCACCATATATCCTTGGTCTTACTACCTTCATTCATGAATGTTCCTCCTTAGAACACCAACAACCATTATCCTCTATCTCACCTTCTTCATGTAATAAGGAATTCGAGTCTAGTGTTCCACCTACACATAATCCCGCTATCCACCGTATACTCCAACATATGAACTATCAAGGTAAAGGCTTAGACCTTCATGAACAAGGTATTTTGGAGCCCGTCCATGTCAATGTTCCTCCTCGTTCGTATGGCCTTGGATACATACCCAAAGGTGAACAATCTCAAGATGTTAGTACTTCTTCCACTCCTTCAAAATCCTCCACTTTCCATCACAAACCCTATCATATCCCTAAAACATATGTTGCCATTCCACCTCCATTATCCTACGGATGTCAAAAGCATGTGACCATATGCCTTCCACCATCCAATCTACCTCTACTACTTCCAACTCCTTATATCCCTCCATGCATTTTACCACCACTTCTTCCAACACCTTATCCATCCATCTATGAATCTTCTAACAATCCCAATCATGACCAACATATGCACATGTTGTCTAAACAAAGAACTTCCTCAAACTCCACTTCCACCTTCTCAAGAGAATTCAACCATAAAAATCTGGATGCCTCTCCCTATCAAGTCAAAAATCCTGAGTATTCATGACCTAGGCTATAAAAGCCAAGAATCAAAGAAGCATCCTTCTCAAGAGCTGCATACACCCACACACCTATACACCAAACTGAAAAAGGTGTGGGTCCATATCAAACAAATGATTACCTCTGAAGCTGCACAAAAACTGCATACACCCAAGCCCATACCTTCACAGGTACTATCTAAAAGAAAAATGGCTTGGGTACCTAAGCAAAAAGCCATCAAGTCAAATGAGGCATCCACCTCTCAAGAATCCCAACCATCCACTTTCTCCCATTTCATCGAAAAGTCTCAAATTCCTCCATCCCAAATGACAAGCAAAGCTCAGAAAAATACTCAGTCTATGTGGATCCCTACATGCCTAAGTCATTCATCCACAAGAAAAAGTCTCTGTTGCTTCCTACACTACTTTCCCATCACCAGCTTCAATGTTTATCATGGTATGTGCAACCGTTGGTCATGATTCCCTTCCATCCCACAAACATTTTCATATACCTCCATCTCCCCTTCCTTCCACTATTATCCTACATGTCTTCCTCATCCTATTCCTATGGTCCATGCTTTTGCATAAGCCTTCCCTCCATATTCTGTATCATCATCCACTATTGCACCTTCCACAATCTGCTATCTACCTTCTCCATCTCACTTTCATACAATCCCCTACCAACATCTATGAGATTACTTGACATAGTCCATGTGACAACATGCATTTCTAGCAGGACACTATAACCTTTAGGGAATTAGATACTTGAGTCTCTCCCTTCCATATCCATCTTCTCCTATTCAAAAACAAAAAAATCAAAAAAGTCAAGAAAAATCCCTTCGTCCAATGGTGAAAATCTGGCAAATAGGCACCTTGGATAAGTACCATGATGAAAACCTGGCAAACAGGCATCATGTGTAAGTTGATCTTCTATGTCACCTACTTGGGGGGCACCTTATCTCATCAGCCTATCACTATTCTCCTGTCAGTTCCCTTCCATACCATTCCCTATCCTATCCTTCTATCCATTACATACCTATACTATCCAATCTGTCTATCCTAACTTTCAATTCCTCTACTTTCTTTGGTCTTGATAAATATTGGGGGGCAGAATGTTGACAAATGTTTTAGGTGTCTCTTGACATACCTTATCCCTCCCAAACTAGAAAATCCTTCATTATCCTCCTATCCTCCTATCATCATAAGCATTGCCATGAAAAATCCTAAATATTCTACCTACAATGGGGCACGTTATTCTTATGTGACGTAGTCCTTGGAGATCACATCCTTATTTCCTTCTACCTAGCCATCCGTATCTACTATCGCCCATCCATCTACCTATCCATGGTGTTTCCTTGTCATCAGTATTATCCAATCCATATCTGATCCATATCTGATCCATATCGTGTCTCATCAGATTAGTATCTATTCCATATCTGATCCATATATGTTCCATATCGTGTCTCATCCGATCCATATCTTAGGTCATAGGGTCAACCTTGTACTACATTGCCTCTGCATCGTCACGTAGGCAAGGCCATTATCAATGCACCCCTAAGGCACTAGGTCAGTCCCTTAGGGTCCATCTCACCAATAAGGATTGTGGAACCTTTCACATGGCAAGCAAGCACAAGCAAAACCCGCTTTCAAGCATAAATTTTGACGTAAGACCTCAACCTATCCAAAGCAAAGCAAGCAAGTACCAAAAGCACTCTAAATGATTTTACCTAAATTATGGCAAGAAATAAACACATGTAAATGCAAAAATGTTTTGTGGTTGTGATCAGGTTAGGTTACAAGCATCTTGATTTTTGTTATTATGTCTTTCTATGCTACTCAAGGATGCCAAAAAGCTAGAGATGCTATGATGGGGGCATGATTATTTTCTTTGTTCACTGTTTGTGGATTAAACTTTAGTAATGTGATGCCTTGTCTAACGACATGATCGGCAAAAGATCATTAAGGACATCAAAGGTCTAACATGAAAGGGGGCAATCCTTGTCTGTTGATACACAAGAAATACTCAGGTCATCTTGGTTCAATTATACCTCGATGCTTGTATTAACTTGCTAAATCAAAATCTATGTAAGCGATACTCAGGTCATCTTGATTCAATTATACCTCGATGCTTGTATTAACTTAAAACATTTGGAAAAAGTACCAAAAAAACAAAAATCCCAATGATGAAATAAGCACTTCAAAATACTTGCAATATCAAGATGTCAAAGAAACCATTCGCATCCACAAAGCATCCACAAGAATCCATATCCCATGCAATAAAAATTTCCAAAGCATCCATATCCCATGCAATAAAATATCCAAAATATAGAGTATCAATACAAACAAAAGCTTGTGATTCCTGTTATCGAGTCATTCTTCTATCAATCCGTATTCTATCTATCGTTGTGGTCCATTCTTCTCAATTCGGTCAACCCGAGTAGTGATCCAAATGCAGGTCCATCCTTAATCCATACCAATCAAGTCAAGTCAATCTTGTCAAATGATCCAATCACAATCAGTGGTCTTGATCCTTGTCTGGTCGTAAACTAACTCGATCAGTTAATCAATCAAATTATCTTATACAGGATGTTGCATTGTCAAAATCAGACCAACACACGTGTCTTACATGACATGCTTCATTTCTTGAAACTAGACACTATCCTTCATGTTTTCTCTAGGGATCTATCATTCCCCGCCATGACAATACGCCTGTCGTGTTGGTCTAGGGATATATCGTTCCCCACCATGACAACACTATCGTATATCGTTGGTTTACCAGTTGATAGTTGCAATACCTTATTTTTTCTTGTGTCATTTATGCGTACTTTCTTACTTTCTTGTGTGTGTTATCATTCTATCTTGCATCGTGCATCATTCAGACATTTTCCACTCGTTCTTTCTTCATTCTAACCTAATTTTTGTCTTCTTCATCGTGAGATTGTCCATCTCACGTCCCTTCTGCCTGCTTCTCGTCCAATCTCCTGAGGGGGCACCCTATCATCGTAACCTATACTAGGGGCAAATTGGGGCATGCATCATTATCAGACAATTTATTCTTTGAAGCAACGCCGTAAACTGCATTACATCAAAGAGGGGCAAAATGTATACACCTAAAAATGGCACGGCTCTGTCCAAATAAATATTCTTGATATTTATTTAAGTCTAATTCTTCTATCAATAAATAAATAAACAAATTTATTTATTCGATTCACATTCCTCTAAATTAATTAAATATCAAAATATTTAATTATCTCTTTTAAAGTCAAAATGAAATAAAATCTTTTATTTAATTAAATTCTTCCAAACAATTAAATAATTCTTAATTATTTAATTAAATCAAATCATTCTTCTAAATTTAAATAAATCAAATTAAGTTTATTTAAATTCTCTCAATCTCTAAAAATAAAATACAATCAAATATTTTATTTATTCGTCCAAATCATGCACAACAATTAAATAAATTTATTTATTTAATTTGCTTTCTTATCTTCTAATTCCTCAAATATCTTCTAAATCTTCTAAAAATAAGTCTTCTTCATGCACACAAAATTAAATAATTTATTATTTAATTTCTCTCAAATCATGCAAAAGAAAATCTCAAGTTGAGTTAACTAATTCAATCAACCTTGTTTTTATCAATATGTCCTAAATTAGAAAAAAAGCTTTCTAATTTATGAAAAGCATGTCTTATCTTTAGAAAAAAAAGTAGTTAGCTCAAATAAAATAGCTTTTGGGTGACACTTGTCTTCTTCTTATTCGTGCACATTCCTCAACCGTTCTATACTATTTATCTTCTCTCCCACAAGTCTATAAATTGAATCCTCTTCCTCCATTTCATTCATCCAAGCTTTAAGTATCATTACTCTGCAGGAATTACAGCACGCCTTTGGCACCAATTCCTTCATTTCTTGTGATCACACTCGTTACTACACACTACTATCATTGTTGTGAAGCTCATCTTCATGGTGAAACTATCATAGCCATTCCCATTTGAACATATTGGAATCTTAGCAAGGAAGTGCACCTTCTGAGGACCATATTCATAGACAAGATCATTTGTGATAGGCAATCAATGGAAGCTAAGAATTAAAGGAGGTTTGCTTTGTATTGTTCATTGTTTGATTGATCTCTTTTGTTCATTATTTCATTGAGTTTTGGGTATTTTTGATATTTATATATTGATTATTCATGTTTACTCCAATTTTCCCTTAACAATTATTAACTTGAACACAATATCCTACAGGGACACACAACAATACTAAAACAGAAAGTTACATTAATCTAAATAAAACATTTACTAAACAAAATTGAAAAACACAATTGTACAACAATAAAACACTTACCTATCCTATATCCTTCAAGTAGCCAGCTCTCAAGAGATCTTCTTATCGATTCAAATCACATGCATCATCTCAACAACTCCAAAGTAATTCCATTTGCATTTGCATTTCCATTTCTTAGAATATATTACTCAGAATAAACTCGGTTGTATTCCTTCATTTCATAGAAAATTATCATAGAACATCATAGCTAAACATTACTTTTGTATTGTATATTAGAATATAGCATAACATAACATAACTATTTTTAGAATTACCCATAATCTATACTTCCAAAATCCTAAATTTTAGGTGATGCATAAATGCCACTTGAAGAAGTCTTCAACAGAAAAACAAACTTTTAACTAAGCTAGATGTTTTTTAGGTTCAACATAGTAAAGGCTTAGAGTGGAGTCATAAAATGTCTTAAGTGTTTTTAATAGAAAATAAAAGAACTGTCGATAAAGTCCATGATCATGAATTCCTAGATTTCTGATGCCCTAAGATTCTGGTGCTGTTGACTTCAGTTGTTTTTAAGTTCCACTAGGCTCTTCATAAAAACTTGCATAAATACACATACATTTACACACGATCATGTCAACATTAGTGGAAAAATTCAATCAATTGGGAAACAAAGATTTGTACATCATTCTATCAAAAATAAACAAATGTTACTTATAAAATTAGTAAGTTGGCATGGTTTGGGTAATTGGGTAACACAGAAAGGGTTATATGATTTATTATGAAATGAGGTTAATTATACCTCATCACCCTTTTTCATCCTTCTCACAAATTTAGCTTCCACTTCATCAAAGTCTTCCAGATCTGATTCAATACTCTTCTCTAATTTACCAAATTTAAAAGTAGTCTCATCTTTTGCAGTTCCACTACTTGTGCCAAACTCTCTTATTCCAAAAGTCATTAGAGTGCCAAGCAACTGATCTTTGGTAAACTTATCCAAACTCTATAATTCTTCAATAGCAGAGACCTTAGATCTGTAAGCTTTAGGAAGAGTTCTAAGTACCTTTAATATCACTTCTTGATCATCTATATTCCCACCAAGTCCTTTAATGCCATTGGTAACTTCATCCACCTTTTGCAAGTAGCTTGTAATGTTTTCATGTTCAGACATTCGCATGGTCACATAAATGAGCTTCAAATTCTACATTTAATCCCTTTTAATCTTCTTATCTTCTTCATAAACACTTTCCAACCTTTTCCAAATCTCATTAATAGTTTTCAAATTCACAAATTTCACCAACTCATAATTAGTAAGACCACTTAAGAGAGCATGTTTTTTCTTACCATATATTTTAGCAGCATTGAATTCATCTTCAGAATTTATGCGACCCTCACATTTAGTGTAATTAGAGTTGACACATTTCCAGACCTCATAACCAATAGAAATTAGATAGGCTTCCATCCTTACCTTCCAAAGTGCATAGTCTGATCCATCAAACAAAGGAATATCTTTCTTGTCTGACATCCTAGATCTAACTCAAGCTGCTAATCTTTCTTTAAAAGAACCTCGCTCTAATACCAATTGTTGAAGGCACAAGACAACTGAGAGGGGGGTGAATCAGTTGCATCAAAAACTTCAATCACTTTTAAACATAATTACATCCACATTAGTTCATTTAAACCCTTAATCTATTATGAAGATTAAACATGAAAAGTAGATAATAGAAGCTTAAAGACATCAACACAATGCACAAGAGAAAACTAGATTTTTACGTGGAAAATCCTAAAAGGTAAAAACCATAGTGAGGATTAGCTCACAATATAATGTAGTAACAATACCAAATTACAAAGGCTCACTGCCATAGAGAGAATGCTCACTGCAGGGGACTCACTGTCCAAGTGGACTCACTGCCCACTGAGAAATAAAGGAAGAAGAAGAAAAGAATGGCTCACTGCCAGATTTTGAACTGATATAATTGCATCTAGCCTATGCATGGAGTTCAATTCTAATGAAGCTCATTATACACCACAACATACACAACACCTTCACTAAAAGTTGTAGGCACCTTCTGCTCACTGCACCTAGTAGCCTAACACATGAAAGCCCTTTCTTCCTTGATTAGATTCACATCACAACATCATATCCCCCATTCACACGCACACAGACAAACTCTTGACACATATTTATACCATCATTAATCTTGAAACAATCTTCAAGGTTGACAAACACGCAATATTTGAATTAGGTCTAGACCTAAACATTCCACGACACAAAGGAATGAAGGAAAACCACTTTATGCCTTAGCTCAGACCTAAATCTATCCAAGCACATTACCCAATACTCACATGAACACCAAATCAACTCCTTAATTAGTGCAATCATTCAAGGTTGGCCAAATAGTGTAAACATAATGAATTCTTGATCGCACACTTCCATGAACCTAACCATAACTTGTAGACCACACACAAGGATTCAACACAATTTAGAAACATCCATGAAAATCTTGAAGTCACTTGGAAACCAACAAATTCAGTCATAACAACTTTCACTTGAACACAACAACTTTCACCTGAACACAACTTTCACCTGAACACAACTTTCACCTAAACACAACACTGTCAAACTCTGCTACACAATAGATTGCTTTCTGGAGCACCAAATCACAAACCTTTTGGATGGAAGATAGGTAAGATCCTTATAAACACATATCTAGATCTGCAGCACTCAAAACCTATCTGTGGAGGAATGCGGAGAAAAATACTTTCTCCCAGACACCTCTGCACAACTTAGAGACACTGTCGAATACTGTTCCCAAATTGGTGAACATAACTTTCGCTGTATAGCAATCCAAAGCACCAAATTCTAGATTTAGTATCTTCAAACACCTCTCAACAACATATCCAAACTGTACACTTAGACCACCAACAAAGAAGAAATGTGAAGTAAAACCTCAAACATTATTCTGTAAGCTGAAAGACTCTTCAACACACTGTTTCCATTATTAATCAAATTTTTTCAAAAGCACTTGGAAAATTAGCAACATGAACAATCTACTAACATCATCAGCACCTCTACAAGGCATTTAGATCACTTTAACACAACTTAATCAAATAACAATAGCAACATCAGAAGACATAGTTGACACCAATGACAACATCGATTAGCTATTAGAAATGAAGGTGCAAACCACACAATAGAAATCTGATTCAAACCTTATTTATGTGCTTTAAATGATGTAGAATTAATGGAGATTGCAATAGAAATAAAACCCACTACATAGAAATAATATGCATTAAGAACTAAACACATAACACAATATGTAACGTGGAGAAAACCCTTTTGGGTAAAAACCTCCGCTAAGAAAAGAGGCTCCAAGTTGTATTATCTTCAAATATGAGATTACAATATGTGCACTTCCTCTCCTTCTCTAGTCTTCAATCCAACGACACTTGGTACTCTCAAATTTGATAAAAATGTAGTACAAATATCCTTATAAAAGGAGGTTACTTTCTAGGGCAAGAAAGCTGACATAATATCAACCGTCAGATGTGACCTAATGACGAACGGTCTAGATCTACAATGATAAAATATAAATATGTAGCTAAAACAAGACCCCTCATCGCAGATGAATTAGCGTCGAGGACCAGATATAAAGATGTAGATGAAACAAGACCACTACTGGTGAAACCTTTCATCCCTTATGGGTGATTTACAAACAATATTAGGAGTAATTAATTACATAGTATTTGCAAGGTATAAAGTTCTTACAAGCTTAGCTAAACATGACAAGTATCCCCAAATAAGAGAGTCTTTCAATTCTCTCATAGATTTGTATACCCCACTTGAACATGAGGGTTTAGATCATCCCCAAGGTAATGAAATCCTTGAGAAGACCCACTAAAGGGAAATAAGTCCAAGTGTTTGTAATTCCCAGAATCACATTTCAGTGCAAAGGAAGATCATACACAACTTGAATTCTTGGGATTAACACAATAAAGAAAAGAACTAGAAAGTGTTTCTAATTCCCAAGATCATCTATAAATGCAAGGGAAGAGCATACACAATTAGAAGTTATACAAACACAAAAAACAATGTTCATTCTTGATTAAGAAAAAATCTGTGCAACTAAACTATTGATCAAAAGATGGTTTTAAAAAATGCGGTTGCACAAAACTTGTCAGTAGTTTCATAAATGATCTTGGACAAGTGGTGTTGTATGATATATGAATTAGAAATGATAATAAAAGCCTTACAAAAAATTAGAAAATAATGTTATGACATAAAAAATAGAGGTTACCACAGTGTTCTTCATGATTTTCTATGTAATTTCAGAAAAAAATAATTAAATTTTGATTTCTTATGTAAAAGATATGCACATTTGAAGTTTATAAAGAAATAGCCATCTCAAATAGCCATACCTAAAAAACTGGGCCAAATTTGTAAAAATCACCTTCCCCATAGCATATTTCTCTGAGTCAGCTTTCTAATGCCTATAAAGATGCAAAAATTTGATACTTTGGAAAAAAGTTATGCTAGTTTGAATAAAAAAGTACTCTTTTAGGCTTCAAAAGGCTAAGGAGTCTATTCCTGGTGGTTAGGTCCAAACTATTGGTGGTTAGGGTAGGGTGGTCACAAGGAGTGATTAGAGTTGTTGGTGGTTATAACTTGTGGTTGAAGTTTAATGTTAAAGTCTACGATTAGAAAGATGAGACACATTGCACAATTAATATAATTGGTAATATTGGTGGGTAGCAGTTAGGGGCATGCAAGCTCCAGGTCAGTAATGTGACCATGGTTTTAAGATTAGGAAGCCAAGGCTTACTACCTGGTAGGAGGGCACTAAGCGCTAGTCACTAATAAGACCAGGCATTGAGTAGGAAATGACACATCAGTTGGTTATTAACCACTGGTTAAAATATTTACCTATCATGTAAAACTATTAGTAGATAGAAGAAGCTTGGACTAGTGTAGAAATGCATTAACCAACAATCTAAGAAAAACAGTAACATGCAAAAATTTTACACATCAAACAAATAAATAAACCAACAAAAAAATAACTTTTTTTACCCAACAAATAATAATGTGATAATTGTGTAGAAGTATGACATAGATGTATGGTCCCTATGATACAGAATCATTATGGCCATATGAACCAACAAAGGGAAAACCCTAGGATCCTTAAAAAAAATATTACCAAAATATAGAGTATTTTATGTCATTTTTCATCTCTCAGCCGCTCCAGATGCAACCATGACCTCCATTTTGTTCTAGGAGGCTTCTTGTGAAAGATGGCCCCCAAATTTCTCTATAAATCAAATAGAAACCTACAAAAATGAGTTAGAAACACCAACAAATACAAGTGTTAAGAGGGATAGGGGTCCCACTAGGCATGTCAAAAATCTATATAGAAAATGTAAACTAAAACTAAAGGATTCAAATGAAATTTAAAACATTTAATCTACACTAATTACAAGCTCAATTAGAGAAAAGGAATCCAAAATAATGAATAAAACATAAATGTTACCCAAATCAACTCCTATTGTACTATGAAGGTAGTTGTACTTGAAGTGTTGCAATGTTGGAATGTGGTTGTTAATGACGACTACATGACATTGCACTCATAGATAGTATGAAAATGGTTGCTGAAGGGTCCATTTATAGATTTCTAGGTTGGATGATTGATGATGGAGATCATTTGAGAGATCAATGGTTTAGATTGAGTTTGTTACGTAGTTAGGGGATGGATGGTGGATGATTAAAAAATATTTTTGTAAAATTTAATTATTTTTTGGGAGATATTTATGAAATGGGAGGTGGAGAATAAAAGGAATTTTCTAATTCTTTTTATTCCTTTTTAGGTGGTTAAGTGGGAAAAAGGATTTAATAAATTAATATATATCAAATGGGAAGGGGATTAGACCTAGCAAAATGGTCTAGGACTTAGGAAAATCAGGGAATGATTGGAAAAATTTAATGAATTGGGACTTGTGTATTTTTTAGCCGTCTACAAAATTGAACAATCATCTACAAAGACAACCACTTCATCTATTTTTATAGCCACCTGGTGAGATGTCACTGTACCTCATCATTTAATCTATTTTCAGATGTTAATAATCTAGGGGCTGTGTCCTCAGCTATTTGAAACTAGGGATTCTATAGTTATTAGTTTTCCTAACTAATCTGAACTGCTTCTACTAATTTGAAAAGATTAACCTATCTACTTACTAAATGAATTCAAGAAATGCTGAAACAGAATAAAACAGGAAATTACTTAAATCAATCTTGAAAATAGTAACATGCATCTATCTATCAAAATCAATAAATACTTTTCATAGCAAAATCTAAAGTAATAAAACACTGGTACTAGCCTTCTACCTATGTGGTGAGAGTGGGCCCTTACTCCACACCCTTAGGGCTGAAGGCTACAGTAGAAAATCAGCACAAAAGAAGATCACAACTAGATCTAATCCAATTCATTCACTTTGCATTCATAAAAATATTGCTATCACAGAACTGAGATTACCGAGAATCAGAATAATTCAATCATTGTATATATCTTCTACTATTTCTACAAGTATATATATCAAAAGAGTGATGACATATCACTTATCTTATCTATCAGTTCTTCTATGAGATGACATCCATCTCTTTATTACACTAGCTATTTAACTATGAAAGAAAATCATGCAATAAAAGTAGACTTGAGTGGAACAGAAGTCCACTCAGAATCTAAGTTTGAGTCTTAATACATTTGGGCAACGAGGCCCTGAGAATATGGTATTGAATTAGTTCTATCTGTAACTCATGCAAAAACTTTATAAAGATAAAAACTCTAGCAGTTTAAGTAAAGGTGACCCTTCACCACTTAGGTGATGATTTGAGTGAAATGACAGGTGTTAAGATCACTACTGAGAGTGTCTGATTGACAACTTATGTTGGAAATATGCCCTGCTCTCTGGAGGTGTCGGAGTTAACTGTTCCTGTCTGTAGCTCTAGAGATATCTCTATAGCTCTGGAGATATCTCCGTTGCTCCAGAGATGTCTGTAGCTTCCTTTGTTCAGCTCTGGAGATGCTCCAGACTCCCACCCAGCTCCGGAGAGGCTTTCCTCATTTCTTCAAAACTTCAGGTGGCATGGTACTTTGGTATTGTCTCCGGAGATCATTGAAGACTATCTTCAGAGATGCACAAAATTGCTGTTCTTAGCATCTACACCCATTGATTCAAAAAGAGAGAAGTTTCTACATTTTTCCATCAATTCCATGCACATTAGTCACTCAATTAGAAATTATAATCTTAAGTAATGTATCTCAATTAATCATTAACTAGAACGATCTTGCTAGCTTATTTGGGTGTATACATTAGGAAAGATGGACTCAGGAAGGAGAAAAAGTGAGGTAAAAAGGTGCATTTCATGGGTACAACTTGGCACTCATCATCCCCCCCATACCTAAGGTTTGGCAGGTCCTCCTGCTTCTCACATCCTGGATTTATTTTGGCGAAGCAGCTTGTCAGTCAAGCTATAATCCTGTGCATAGGTGGTCCATGTTGTGCGGTTGATATTACCATTGCCTCTGTATTCATCAACCTGCTTCATCTAGTCCTACAATTTCTCATCTTCCATCTTTTCTGCCCAGACAGGGAGTGGTTCAATTATTAGAGGGGCCTGGACTGTCCACCTATCCATTCATGCTTATGGTTATCCATCATTTTGGATATCAACTTTTCTTTTCTCATAAATAATATTAAGTTTACAGGGGTGACCACCTCCCTCAATTTCTGCTCCAGGGTCAAAATATTCCATCTCTTATTTGCTATGGCAAGTACTGGGTTTGCTGAATTGATCATGAAAAGACCAAAATCGATGGAGCACTCTTGCAAACTCTTTAGGTATAATGGAAAAATTATGTTCTTATTATCAGGATGATAGATAAGGGACCTGAATTTGATCCTAAAAGCACTAGGATTGGGATAGTCCTTCTTGATGAAAAGATCTATTTTTAAATCCTTCTTGAGATGATCTTCCATCCTTTCATTCTAAATTTGACATGTTTCCTCATTAGGGACATAAATGCCTTAAGCTGACATTCCCCCACAAAATGATTAAGAATGAAAGTTATATCATTAACACAAAACCCATGCAGGTATAATTCACACAGGAAATTCTTGTCATCATCATTACTCCTGGTATATGCTGTCATGAATCCTTCTATTGTCATTGTATCCTCAACCAGGTTAGACAGGACTAAAGATAATTTCCTCTGCAGGACTCTTTCTTGTAAGAACATGGAATAGATGGCACTTGGAGGTCTACAGGATAGAATTTTTGAAGAAAGGGAGGCCATTTCAATGATTTTGCCTTCCAAAGTTGCTATTCTTTCTATTTTGGCAGTGACTGCCCTTTGTAATTGCAACATAGGCTTGGAAGCCTCATATTCTCTACACCTCTTCTCCCAATGGAATAGGGCTTTGGGAATGTCAATGGGGATTGGACCCACATAGGCATCTATTTGTATTTCTTGTTCATTAGTTGCCCTTGGGCCTGCCAACTCTTGAATATATTCCTCCTGGTCATCTAGTCTATTTGTTGGCCCAAGTTAACTATCTATCCTGGCTTTGTATTTTCTCAATCAATGTTGCCATTATTGTGAGGCTATTGTCTCTAGCCATGGTGAGATCAGAAACACTTTGTGCTACCTCTTTCTCTTTTTCTTCCAACAATTTGGTTGCCTCAATTTTCTGTGCCTCCAACTCTACCTCTTTCTCAATTTTTTGGGCCTCTAATTCTACCTCTTTCTCCTGGATGATCCTGTCTTTGCTTTGGAGCTCTGTTTGTAGATTTTTAATGATTTGTTTCTGCCCCATTTCTACCTCTATTCTAACCTTCTTGAGGCTAGTAATAATTAGATTCTTCCCCCAGAGTAATCTCTTTAAGTTTTCAATTTCTTCCATCATTTGCTGTTCTTTTGAAATTTCCACATCCTCTTGATCAAAGGGATGAGAGAAGGTTTCTGTTGCTACTTCTGTGGCTATTTTTATGGATGTTCGCTGATCACCAGGGTTTTCCATGCCCATTTGCCCTGCACTGTCAATTGTACCCACTTGCCCTGCTTTATCCTTTTCTTTAGGCTGCATGTCCTGAGGGTCCTCTTGGGGTTCCTTTGCTTCTGTTGGTACCGATGAAGGCCCAGCTTTATCCTCATATGTTCTAAAACCTAGGAGTATCTCAGCTAGGAGGGTAGTATCCTTCTCAGCCTGTGAGAGTTGTCTCTGCCTTTTGCTTCTTCGTAGTAGAGGTAGGGCAGGTGCCTCCAGAGTAGGTCTTTCTTCCTCAGAATCTGAGAAAATAGTAAAAGTTGGTATTTATTCTATCTTTGGAGCACATGATGGTTCTAAAATTGGACTCTCTGGAGCACATGATGGTGCTGGGGAAACTTCTCTTTGCTTCCTCTTCCTGACTAGAGGGATCTCATCTGAATCATGAGATGGTTCTTCAGCCCACTAGGTTCCCTCTATTCTCTGTCTTGACCTTCCCTCTGTTAATTCCTTAGGGAAAGATTCCTCAGTTAGAGTCATTTTTCTCCTAACTAATCGAGTCATGTATGGGGTTTCTCTAGGAGTAGACTCTGTAATTTCTTTGCCTTTCCTCCTTTTATCAAGAACATGGGCTGCAGATGAAGATGCCTCCTGTGAGGCTTTCTTTCCTCTTTGAACAGCTATGGAGGAGGCTGAAGGCTCAGTTTCTTCTTCTTGGTGGGTAGGAGGACTCTCACCTCCTGGCTGTGCCATTTCTAGTCCTCTATTCTGGGAAGTCTGGTCAAGAAAGTTTTGCCATAATTCCTCCCCATTGGCCTGAGATAGGAAGTGGTGTTTAACTACAAGAAAGATGAGACCATGATGTTTCATGGGACCCTTATTCTACTGATATTTCTCTGCAATTGCCTTGATGGTAGAATACAGGAAAGTAGAAATGTTTATGCTATTCTCAAGGTGTCTATTTCCATGTCTTAGAAAAATCAGCATTTTCATGATTGACCCTAAAACTAGAGGGAATTGACCATCACAAGTAAAGTATTTCATTAACCAAGTGGCAATGGATGCCCAAGGGTTTGGGAGTGTGGACCTTAGAATTCCTTTTACTTCATTTTTATTTGAATGTACTTGTATAGAAGGCTCACCACGAATAGAGAAATTTTTAATGAAATCAGTGTATAAGGTTTTCAAGTGATAAAACCTCTCACCTTGTTTAGGAAGTCTAGAAATGTGGTTGATAGTGGCTGAGGAAGGATTTATTTGGACCCCTCTGACAGCTATTTGATTATCCCTTAAATTTTTGAGGAATTCATTCATGATATCTTCCTGAAACCCTTTAAATTTTTCTAGGAAGTCTAACCATCCTACAACTCTTAGAATGTTTGCTGCAGCTTCATCCTGTAGAAGACTTGCAACACTTTCTGGCTTAGACTTCTTCTTTACCCCCATTGCCAAATTGGTTCCAATGTCTATGCTTAATTTCTCACCTCTTCAATCTGTAGTTTTATCCTCTCCTCTTATCTCTGTAGGCTCTAGAGGACTATTCAATTTGCCCTATAGGCTCTGGAGGACTGTTCAGTTTGCTCTGTAGGCTCCGGAGGACTGTTTAGTTTGCTCTGTAGGCTCCGGAGGACTGTTCAATTTGCTCTATTCTTCAGGGTACTTCAGAGGTTCGAATGAGGAATGTTATGTTTCTCAATTTAGGCTTATGCATATTAGTTAGAGTACCTAGGCAGTCATTAATGCGACAGAATGATAGGACACTTCGGAGGCAAGGTGGCGGTACAACATAGATGGCGGCATGTGTGAATTTTAGAAAGAAAATGATGGTAGGAGGACGTGTCATAGTGGCAGCACCCAAAAATAGATTGACAAGACAATTGCTATTAATGATTAATTAAAGATAGAAGTACCTGGATCAATTTTAATGATGAGGGTGATGTACACGGAAGAGATGCTGCATCATTATTTGAGATTGCACGCGTCGTGGCACATGAGCAGCTTCTGGTGGCTGGAGATGACGTCCACTACTCCATTGGCACAGGACCTGTAATCATTGCGCTGAGTGGTTCAAGAATCCACATTCCTTGGGTGATGTTAGTGCCAACTTGTGAAGACCCCTGCAATTATGCGTGCTAATTGAATTTATTCTTGTAATAAAGTAGAGGATGGGTCATGATGACCTCATCATGATGTGTCCACTTTATTGCCTGGAGAGGTGGGTCCCCTCCCTTATTATTTGACAGAGCACTGGAGGTGCTCCTAGTTGAGAAGCGCCAGAGGTGCTCCTGGTTGGAGAAGCGCCAGAGGTGCTCCTGGTTGGGAAGCACCGGAGGTGCATTTGATTTGGGAAGCATTGGAGGTGCATTTGACTAACTCTTGGCACCTGATCACCTCCGGAGCTCAATTATTTCAACTGTCCTAAAGAAGGGAACCACCATTTACTGGTTTTCAACTCCCTTTGTCGAGAAAGACAACCATTTACTGGTTTTCCATCTTTCTCTATTTTTTTTAGAAGGCAACCATTTGCTGGTTTTCAACCTTCCTTTTTTTTTTTATCCAACACTGGGACAGAAGAGGTATCCCCTATATCAAAACTCAAATCACTGAGAAACTCTTCTTTAGTAGATGGTCTTTTATAGAGTCTGATTCGGTGACCATTTACTAGGAATGTGTGTGTGCTTCCATTAATAGGTTGTAATGATATTGTTCCATTTTCAAAAATTTCCTTGATTTGATAAGGACCCATTCAATGAGTTTATAATTTCCCTTTAAACTCCTTGAATTTAGAATCATAAAGAAGAACCCAATCACCTTGTTGAAATGTCCTCCTTTTGATGTGTTGGTCATGTCATTGCTTCCTCTGATATTGAACCAATTCTATTTGCTGAATGGCCTTTGTCTGAATTTCATCCAACTCATTGAGCTGAAGAATTCTGTTCTGTTGAGCTATAGAAAATGGTAGACTAATATCCAATGCAGTTTTAAGTGTCTGGAGTTCAAATTCTATAGACAAAATAGGCTTTTTCCCATAAACTAATTCATATGGTGAGAACTTTGTGGTGGACTTCCAAGTGGTGTTGTAAGCCCAAACTGCTTCAAGTAATTTGCTAGCCCAATCTTTCCTATTCATTACTAATGTCCTTGTCAGAATATTTTCAAGTTCCCTATTAATTACTTCTACCTACCCATTCGCTTGAGGATGGTAAGGTGAAGATTTTCTATGTTTGACTTGATATAAATCTGTGAATGTTTTGATTACCTATGAAGTAAATTGAGGTCCTCTGTTTGAAACTATTGATCTTGGGGCTCCAAATCTTAAGAAAATCTTATTGTAAAGGAAATCAACAACTTTTTCTTCTCTTGCAAATTGTAATGCTTGAACCTCAGCCCACTTAGTAACACATTTTGTGCATCCAGAATGTACTCCTTGCCTGATGATGGTGGGGAAATCGGTCCCACAAAGTCTAGACCCCACTACTCAAATGGTTCCATCATGACTTGTGGATGCAGTAACATCTCCTAGGTAAAGGTTGGCTATCCCATCCTTTGGCACTGGTCACAGTGCTGCACATACTTCTTTGTATCTTTATGAAGAGAGGGCCAGTAGTAACCAGCTCTAAGGATCTTGTGGACTATCTTGTGGAAGGAGTAATGGCCACTAGATGGTTCATCATGACATGCTCTCAACACATCAAAAATCTCATCAGCTTTTAAACACTTGCATAGAATGAAATCAAGACCACATTTAAATAGTAAACCATTCAACCATTTGTAAGATAAACTTTCTTTAACCAAACATTTTCTTTGTCTTGAGGTAAAATGGGATGGATACAAGCCTGTAGCTAAAAGATTAGCTATGTCAGCAAACCAAGGTGCAGTAGAGGATATAGCAAAGAGATGTTCATCTGGGAACTTGTCCTCCATTGGTTGGTTTTCTCCTCCTATATGCAATCTTGACAGAAAATCAGCAACCAAATTAAACTTTCCTAGATTATCAACTATGGTAATATCAAATTCCTGCAATAACAATAACCACCTAATGATCCTTGCACCCACTACTAGTTTGTTCATTAGGTACTTGATGGCTGCATGATCAATGTGCACAAATATCTTATATCCAGTGATGTAATGCCTAAATTTGTTTATAGCATAGATGACTGCCAAGAATTCTTTTTCAGTTGTGGTGTAATTTCTTTCTACAGGGGTAAGGTTTTTGCTGATGTAATAAATGGCATGCATACTTTCTCCTTCCTCCTTCCTCCTTTTGTCCTAAAATTACCCCAATGGACTCATTTGAAGCATCAGTCTGTATGTGAAATGGCAAAGTCCAATTAGGTCCTCTTAAAATTGGTGTGACAGTAAGCTTCTCTTTCAAGGTTTCAAACGCTGATTGACATTCTTCTGTCCATAGAAATTTTGTGTCTTTGTTAAGTAGGGTAAATAGGGGGGAAACTATTCTGCTGAAATTTTCTATGAATCTCCTATAGTACCCTACATGACCCAGAAAACTTCTAACATCTGTTTGATTTTTAGGTGAAGGCAACTATGTAATCACTTCTATCTTGTTTTGATCCACTTTGATCCCCTTTTCTGAGATGTGGTGTCCTAAAATAATTCCTTCTTCTACCATCATAAAGCACTTTTCATGGCTAAGGGATAATTAATTTTTTTGACAGCATTTTAGTACTTTCTCAAGGTTTGTGAGAGCTTCTTCAAAATTATCCCCATACATAGTAAAGTCATCCATATATACCTCCATGCATTCATTAGCTAGTTCAGCAAAAATAGCTAAAACAAGTCTCTGAAATGTAGCTGGGGCATTGCATAGTCCAAAGGGAAGAACTTTGTAAGAAAAAGTTCCCCAAGAGCAGATGAAGGTGGTTTTGTCTTGATCTTCAGGTGCTACTTGAATTTGATTATACCCACTGAATCCATCTAGAAAAGAAAATACTTTCTCCCAACAAGGTTGTCTAGAACTTGGTCAATGAATGATAAGGGAAAGTAGCCCTTTTTTGTGGCCTTGTTGAGTTCTCTATAATCAATACACACCCTCCATTTCCCATTTTTTTTAGGTACTATGACAAGGGGTGAGACCCATTGACTATCTGAGATTGGATATATGAACCCTGCTTGAAATAATTTTTCTATTTCAATTTTGACAATGTCCTTTAAAGCAGGATTCAATCTTCTCTAGGGCTCTCTGACAGGTTTAACATCCTCAGTGTATATATGATGGGTATAGATTTTAGGAGGTATGCCGTTCATGTCTTGGTATTCCCATGCAAAAGTTGTTGAATGGGAAATCAAAAGTTGGATGAGTTTTTCTTCCTGATCAGTTGTTAACTGAGTATTGATATTGAGTGTTTTCCCTAGTAGAATCATGACCTATTTTGTGATTTGTTCCATAGATTTAGTTAATCCACACATTGGAGTCATGGTATTGAGAGGACAAGAATGTGGAAGCAACATGTGGAAAGTGGCTAAGTCTCTGTAAAATGTTTCCCCACAAGGAATGATGTTGGAGAGGGTACAATGAGAAGAAGTAAGAAGTTCTCTCCTAGAATCTTGGGTGAGTTCCATCACATCCTCATTGATTAGGATGTGAGTAATGTCTTCTATTGTATTATAGTATATTTCTTCTTCCAACATCTCTCGAATGTTCCTTGATGGTTACCATAGCTACTGAGGCACTGTTGTCATTATTTTCTAGCTCATCCACCCATACTCTTCCTGTATAATGCATTGATGGTTTAGCTGGAGGATACAAAGATATTTTCTTCAAATCTATCCCATTAGAAATGACCATATCCCTAGTTTGACAATCAATAGATGTTGCTATTGTAGCCAGCCATGGTCTTCCTAAGATCAGTGGATAAGCATTTCTCTGGTTTCTAGGTTATAATATCAGGAAATCCACTAGAAATTCCCATGAATCTATCACAACTGATATATCAGTGATTACTCCTTTTGGAATAGCTACTGACTGATCAACAAGTTGAAGAATTGTAGTTGTGGATTGGATACCTGATAGAGCTAATTTGTCCATTGTGTGAACTGTCATCACATTAATTACTGCTCCCAAATCAACCAAAAAATTTGAAATTTCTACCCCTAAGATGAAAACAGTTATGACAGGATTTCCAGGGTCTCCATATTTTGGAAGGAGAATTTCTCCCATCAATAGATCTACCACTTTTCCTTCCACCTGTATTGTGGAGGGAAAGTTTTTCTTCCTGCCCTGTGTTTTGATACAATATTATTTAATGAACTGATTTAGTTCTGGTACATCTCTGATTGCTTGGAGAAAAGGAATTTCAATGTTTAGTTGCTTGATTTCTTGTAAAAGTTCTAATTCCAGGTTGGTTTGGATTTGTTTTTGTAAGATCTTTTTCTGGGGAACATTCTGTTTAAGCCGTTTTGGGTATGGTGCTAGTTTTCCCATCTTCGGAGCATCTCTAGAGCTCTTGTCAGGATTGTGTTTAGGAATGTTCTCCAGAGTCAGTCTTTTAGGAGCAACTCTGGAGTTGTCCAAGGATGATTCTTTTAGCACTTTTTTGTTAGTAATCTCCTCTGAGGGTTGAGTGGACTGATTTTCAGGTTCCTCATCATTAGTTACTTCAACTATAGTTGGAGGAGATGGTCTTGGGAATGCTTTCCCAGAACGTAGCTGGAGGTTATTAGAATATATAGCATTAATTCCAGCCAGATTTTCTTGCTCTATCATGTAAACAGCTGCTCCCTGTTTAATCTATGGGTTTAGTATAGGTTGAGCTGGTAAAGGTGGTTGGCTAACTAGTTCATTTTGTGCTTGACCTTATGTGTTGGAGGGTCCAATTAGTAAAGCTTGTTGTTGAGGTTGGAAACATCTAGGTTGTCCCTAGTATTGTTGATTATATCCTTGTTGAGAACCCCATTGAGGTTGCATGTTTTTTGATCCAAACTGTGGTGGCCACTATTGATTTCCCCAAGGCTAATTTTGCCAATGTGGATTTGGCCAATCCTACTGTCCCCAAGGAGGATTATTTTGAGGACCATGCCAAGTTGGATTCCATTGATTATTTCCCCAATTAGAAGGACCCCTATAAGAAGGCTGGTTTGGATACTGATTATAAGGAAAATTCCTAGCTTGGTTTTGTCCCACATAGTTTAATTCCTCTTCTATTACGGCATTCTTCTTACTCAATCTTTTCAAGGTTGGAAGTTGACTACATTGACTAGTAGGATGTTCCTTATCACAGATCTGACAAATCTCTGATTTGACCAAAGGGCATTCTCTCAACAGATGTTTGTTTCTACACCTAGGACAATAGATGAAGAGTGGTTCAGTTGCTCTGGTTTTTGCCTAAATCCCATCCAATGTGGTATTTAATTGGACTAAAATGTCTATTTTTAGATTTGCAATCTCTTCCATTAACTATCCTATTTCATTCCCCCCTTTAAAAGTTTTGGATGACCTCACTCCATCTTGGGTTCTAGAATAGTTCCTGCAGAGTTCTTCTATAGCAGGTATTTCTATTTTGTTGATATTTCCTTCCCCATCAGATCCAGTGCCTGTTTTGATTCTTTATCCAATCCTTTTACAAAAAGGGTTCTGGCCAAGGAGTGATTTACTGGGTTACCATACCTTCTCAAGGCAAAATTAAACCTATCCACATAGTCCTCTAAGGACTCTTCCTCCCCCTGTCTGATTTTAAACAATTCTTCATTTTTATTACTGGATCTACAATAATCTTGGTATTTTTCCAAAAACTCTATTTCCATTTGATCCCAAGAATGGATAGTATTATGGGGTAAACCCATAAACCATCTCATTGTAAAATCTTTCAGAGTTGAAGGGAACAGTTTGAGTTTCTGGTTATCTAATCTATAATCATAAGTTTGGCAGACTACTTTGAATTCAAACAAGAACTAATCTAGATCCTTAGAAGAAAGTCCTCTAAAATTTGGCAAGTGTGCTGGTGAGATGTTCTTCATAGGAGCATTGTCTCCAGCAGCTAAAACAATAGGATATGAGAAAGTTCTTGGAGCTTGATTCTCTTCTTCTTCATGATTGTCATTTTCCATGTTTAGTATTGGTTCTTCTCCCTAAGGTTCTAGGAAATTAGGTTCTATTAAAGGATCTGCCTGAAACTTTTGTTGTAATTCTTGGATATAATCGGCAAGTGGAAGGTTTGGAGGGTCTAAGGGATTATTGTTTTGCAGTGTAGCTTCCAAAGTAGGCTCTTGGTTTCTCTCCTCAACAAGATCTTGTACCACCCCACTGCTTTCCCCTATGGCTTGTTGTTGGGGTGTCTGCTTTATATATCTTCCTTTCAAATCTCTAGCTCTAACCATACAAATCTATCCTTAAAACTATTTTAACTCAGTTTCCCTAATTAAAACAATACATCCCTGACAACGGTGCCAAAAATGGTGAGATGTCGCTGTACCTCATCATTTAATCTATTTTCAGATGTCAATAATCCAGGGGCTGTGTCCTTGGCTATTTACAACTAGGGATTCTATAGTTATCAGTTTTCCTAACTAATCTGAACTGCTTCTACTAATTTGAAAAGATTAACCTATCTACTTACTAAATGAATTCAAGAAATGCTGAAATAGAATAAAATAGATAATTACTTAAATCAATCTTGAAAATAGTAACATGCATCTATCTATCAAGATCAATAAATACTTTTCACAGCAAAATCTAAAGTAATTAAACAATGGTACTAGCTTTCTGCCTGTGTGGTGAGAGTGGGCCCTTGCTCCACACCCTTAGGGCTGAAGGCTACAGTAGAAAATCAGCACAAAAGAAGATCACAACTAGATCTAGTCCAATTCATTCACTTTGCATTCATAAAAATATTGCTATCACAGAATTGAGATTACTGAGAATCAGAATAATTTAATCATTGTATATATCTTCTGCTATTTCTACAAGTATTTATATCAAAAGAGTGATGACATATTACTTATCTTATCTATTAGTTCTTCTATGAGATGACATCCATCTCTTTATTACACTAGCTATTTAACTATGAAAGAAAATCATGCAATAAAAGTAGACTTGAGTGGAACAGAATTCCACTCTAAATCTAAGTTTGAGTCTTAATACATTTGGGCAACGAGGCCCTAAAAATATGGGTATTGAATCAGTTCTATCTGTAACTCATGCAAAAACTTTATAAAGATAAAAACTCCAGCAGTTTAACTAAAGGTGACCCTTCACCACTCAGGTGATGATTTGAGTAAAATGAGGGCTGTTAAGATCACTACTGAGAGTGCTTGATTGGCAACTTATGCTAGAAATATGCCCTGCTCTCCGGAGGTGCCAGAGTTAACTGTTTCTGTCTGCAGTTCTAGAGATATGTCTGTAGCTTTGGAGATATCTCTGTAGCTCTGGAGATATCTCCGTAGCTTTGAAGATGTCTGTAGCTTCCTTTGTTCAGCTCTGGAGATGCTCCAGACTCACGCCTAGCTCCGGAGAGGCTTTCCTCATTTCTTCAAAACTTCAGGTGGCATGGTACTTTGGTATTGTCTCCAGAGAGCATTAAAGACTATCTCCAGAGATGCACAAAATTGCTGTTCCTGGCATCTACACCTGTTGATTCAAAAAGAGAGAAGTTTCTACATTTTTCCATCAATTCCATGCACATTAGTCACTCAAACAAAAATTATAATCTTAAGTAATCTATCTCAATTAATCATTAACTAGAACGATCTTGCTAGCTTATTTGGGTGCAGACATTAGGAAAGATGGACTCAGGAAGGAGAAAAGTGAGGTAAAAAGATGTATTTCATGGGTGCAACTTGGCACTCATCACCACCTATAAATTTTCTATTACCCCACCCTCAAATAATTGAAAACAAAACAAACATTGTAATAAACCATTCACTAGCACCACCACTTCATCTAATTCTACCCCATTCCCAAATTTATTAGTTTTAGTCATATATGCATGCTACTATAATAATGTATCACATTACTATGTACATAAAACATTTTTTTTTCTACATTATAATTATAACAATATACTAGATCTCAAGACTACATCGACTTTATTCTATACAAAATAGAAAAACTTGTTAATGTTTTCTATATGTAAATTTATTGGAAAATAGTTTTTAGTTTCAAAAGTATGTTACATCTTTCAAAATGGACTCATTTTTCCATCAAAATTACCTACCTTTTTCTATTTATAACCATGCTTCTATAAGTATCATAAATATCCCTCTCGAAGTGTCTATATTGAACTTTGTTATTTATGATAGATAAGCACCTTAATATCTCTTGGCATCTTTTAGATAGATGTATTTAAAATATCTATGTTATTTTACATATTATCATTTACCATTTATTTATATATCTAATATCTTATTTATATATCTATTTTTAATAATATTACTTACTATTAAAAATAGCTATATAGATAAGATATTAAAGATATGTAAATAAATGATGTATGATAATATGTAAACTAATAAAGATATTTTGAATACATCTTTATAAAATATTCCAAGATATAGAGGTTCCTATCTATGAGAAATTCTAGCACATTCAAAAGAGAATTAAAAAAATGATGCGCATTATGAAAATACAAATCATATCTTTCCATATTCTACATATCTTTTGTATATATAAGTTTTTCATGATTAAACTCTCTATTGGTATTTCACAAATCTTATTATGGTTTCATTGTCCTTTAGTTAGATAATGATAAGTCCACTAAAGGATAAAATTAATTTGTGACTTGTAGAATGAAAATACAGAATTCTAGCAAGTTGAAAAGAAAAATTGAAAAAAAAATACATGCATCATTAAAACGCAAATCACGTCTTTCAATATTTCAAGATCTTATCATATTTATTTGTCTATCATAATTAAACTCTCTATTCAAAATTAACAAATCTTATTATAGTTTCATTGTCCTTTAGTTAGAAAATGATAAGTCTATTAAAAGACAAAATTAATTTGTAAAGTATAATTAAAATAAGGAACTCTAAGAAATTTAAAAGATAAATTTAGAAAAAAAGACATGAACCATGAAAACACAAATCATATCATATTTATTAGTCTATCATGATTAAACTCTTTGGTGATATTTCACAAATATTATTATGGTTTCATTGTTTTTTATGTTTGATAATGATAAGTCCACTAAAGACCAAAATTAATTTGTGGGATTTAAAAATATAATGAAAAAGAAGGAATTCTAAAAAACTTTAAAGAGAACTAAAAAGAAAAGGACATGCACCATAAAACACAAATCATATTCTTTTGATATTTTAGAAATCTAATTATGTTTATTAGTTTATTTTGAAGAAAAGTTCTATAAATATTTCACAAATCTTGATTATAATTTCATTACAGGAATATTTAAATTATCTCTTTAGGAAAGGATCAACTCACAAATATGATAATTTCTATTGTGAAAACTTTGGTTGTCATCTAGCCAAGACATGGACCACTTTTATATTTATTCTTACCTCACCCTCAAGACACTAAAAATGAAACAAATAAATCAAACAATCATTTACAAGGATAACCACTTCATCTACTTTTACAACTGCCTATCCATTTACTATTACCCCACCCTTAAATCATGGAAAACAAAACAAAAATTGCATTCAATCATTCCCCAACACCACCACTTCATCTAATTTTACCCCATTCCCAAATTTATTGGATCTAGTCATAAATGCTTGCTACTATAATCATGTATCATATTTCTATGTACATAAAATATATTTTCTTCTACATTGTAATTATAAAAATAGACTAGATGTCGAAATTATATTGACTTTGTTCTATACAAAATAGAAAAACTTATTAATGTATGTTATATGTAAATATATTTGACAGTAGTTTGTAATTTCAAGAAAGGTTGTTCAATCTTTCAAAATAAAGTCATCCTTCCATCAAAACCACATACGTTTTCTATTTATAATCATGATTCTATAATTACACATTCCAATTGTTAGTTCAAATGCATTCATGTCTATCATTCCCACTATCATACAATTACATTTTAGAACACAAGGTAGGTACTAAAGACTACGTGACACTTGTTTTACTATGAATCCATTCTTGTCTACATTTTCAAGCCCAAGACCAACACAACCTACAAGATAGGACATGTTACTTCTTTATAATTTATAACATCTATTATCTATATTGTGTAAGGAATTATCTACTCATTGAAAATTAATATTTCAAATGAAATAACATAAATTTAATTCAACATACATATAATTTATCATTTTTGTTCAAAACTTGCATTTGATTTTTGATAATGATGTAACTCAAATTATATTTTATTAGAAAGTGGTTATTGGTATACTAATAAAAATACTTAACTCACAAAGAATCCATCTAAATAAGTTTTATCATTAGAAAAATTTAACATCATAAAATGGGGTTGATTGTATCTAGTATGTGTTTTCCTTTATCTTATCTTTCATGGTGATGGGCCCAATCTTGAATAATAATTTGAAGCAAAATTTTCATTGTGAGGATGCAACCAAATTGTAGCTACTAAAGGTTATTTAGGAGAGGAGAGATTGGCTAATACAAGATGCTTTAGGTCAACTACTAGAATTCTTTCTAAAATTAAGAAGAATCACTCTAAAGTTGTAGTGAATGATAGAATTAGGGGTTGTATCATGGAGTTATTGGTAAGGGTTAATGAGGAAGAAGATGCTTAGGCTGAAGATCTTTTCTCTAGTAGACCAAGGTATGTGGTAGGTAAAAAATTGTGACAACCCTTGAGTGTAGTGTAGGAAGATTTTATAATGTAGTTGTAGCAATGTGTGCATGAACTTTAGGTTGATAATAAAATCTTGGAGGAATTCTATTGGGACCTAAGGATAGATATATGACACATGGTGCTTATGTTTCATAATGGTACTCTGTAATGGTCTAGTGGATTCATAATTCTTCTTATATAGAAGAATCCATTAACTAATGTTGTTTAAATAATGGAGATTATTAAAGGTATTAAGGTGCATGAAGTTTTTCCTAATGCTTGAGATTTGGGTAAGTGCAAGAAGATGGATTCACTTTTAGTTAAAGAAATATAAGGAAACAAAATTTAGAAGGAACAAATTTGGCAAAATGGTTGATGACTTTTTTTCAATATTTTTGGATGAAATTAAAACCATTACAAATAACAATGTCTATTTTTTAAATATGTAATTTTTGTAAATTTTGAACATATTTTTCTATTTATTAGTTAATTTTTAAACAAAAAACAACTCTGATTTTTAGAAGGAATGGATTTTGGCAATATGGCTGACGACTTTTTTTTTACAATTTTTAGATGAAATTAAAACCCATTATAGATGACAATGTATAATTTTTAAATATGTAATTTTTTAGTGTTTAACATATTTTTTCTATTTTTTAATTAATTTTTAAACAAAAATCCTCATAAATTTGAAATGACATATATTATTATTTTTCTAATAAATCTTGATTTTGACTATTTTTTGGAAAACAATTTATGTCTGACCAATCTAGACACCATTATCTATATGATGTAAAAAACAATTTTCATTTTATGATTAGTTTATCTCAAATTATGTTGATTGTAAACAAGGGGTTTTAAAAAACACTAATTAGAGACAGAAAAAACTAATTAAAAAAATTATCAAAAAATTACAAAAAAAGATCCTAACCATTCTTCAACATCCTATGCATCTTTCAACAAAAGGAATTAGAAAAATACCTTAATTTAGGTCAAACTATGTTGGTCGTACACATGCATGCTTTGGCCAAAACCAGTGGACTTTTAAAAAGATACTTTTTGTACATCCTATAGAAAACCAACTTTTATCATTTGGGTATTATAAAAAATTACATATTTGAAAACTAGAAATAAAATCCTACATTTCATATTTTTACATCATATTAATATTCTATGTGTAAGTGCTTCAAATCTTCACTCCAAGTATGACAAAATTTAAAAAATAAGAAAAAAACTTCCACTTTTTGGCCAAAAAGTGTACTCATCTTCTTGCATTTACTCATTTTGTACAATTATTAGAGATGGTTCTAGTTTCAAGGAATAGGATGTATGTACATGTCTCTAAAATATGTGAGATGGCTCCTTTGGGTAGTGGTGATGGGCCTTGCTTATCTACAAGAACACTTTTAACCACCTTTTGTAACTTACTCATTTTACATGAATTGCTCTATTTGTTGTGCTATCCATTCATGTAGTAACCTAATATGAATACTAAGATCAACCACTAACTATCTAAGAAGCCCAATATTTTCCATCTATTCATAGTAACCTAATATAACCATAAACATGAGGACTAATTGTTCAATCAATAAAATCAAATATATGAGACAACCATAGTTAAGAAAATTATCAGGGGTGGCTAGCTATGAAGATTGATACTTAGCCATGATAGATATCCACACTTAACAAAACTCTCAATGTTTTTGAAATCCATTTTTTGACTATTAAGCTATTATTTTCTCTACCATTTGAAAAATATGATTTCCTTTGCCATTTATTATACAATTTTTAAACAGAAATTCCTTTGTGATTTTCCTCTACCATTTCTAAAAAATAATAATCATAACAATGTCTTTCATATACTAAATAAAATTCTAGTAGATTGCTCCAAGCTTCAATATATTTTGAATTTGGATCTAACATAGTGCATTCAATCTAGTTCTGATACATGTATGAAGGAGTTAAAGACTCACAAACCATATATTAGTAATGTAAAAATCCATAATGCCCATTCAAGGGAAAGTAGATACAATTAAGTGTACAAATGTTATGAGATGGCAAGGTCCAATTGGGAAGGTGAAGTCAAATTTTTATGAAGCATATAAAGGGAACCTTAGCAAGGCTAGGGTAGGTTATATGTTGCCTGATTGCAATGGTATCCTTTTGTTAGGTTGATCTATCTTTTTGGGTGAGAAACCATGTAATTATGTGGAATAGGTAGTGTTTTTTGATGGTCTCAAAGATACCTATAAGGTAAGTTATCATATTTTGGATTTTAAATGGGACTCTCAAATAGTTGTCAATAATGTGATAAAAGGGAAATGTCTAAATTGGAAGTTGAATGCAATTTTGGAAGATGTTAAATGTTGGTACTTGAATTTTATCTCCTTTTTAAATATCTCATTACTATTAGATCCAAAATAAAGTGGGCGACTTCATGAAAAATTAAGGATATTTCCTTTAGGTCTATGCTATGATAAAAAAGTAAGGATATTAATGATTGGGTTAATATAGCCTCTCTTGTAGAGGAGGATAGACCATTGTAAGGAATCAAGGAAGGATGTTGTTCATTATGATTATCTATGAAATACTAAGGAACTGCAATTGTTTCAAGTGATTGAAGGCTTCTAGCATGAGCTGGTACATGGTAGGAGTATTATGTTTGTTAATAATATTGGGTGGTCTCATTATAGTGTTTTTTGTTTTGTGTGGTAGTTCCATGATATGTGTAGCTAATTCTTTTGGTTTGGTTTGGGTACTAGGTGCAAGCATCTTGTTACAAGGCTACTTTGTTCTTTTATGGGTATATGACATGGGGTGAGTTGTCCAAAGACCTACTTAGGAAAGGCCCAATCTTAGATCATCATCTAAATTTGATTTTTCAATGTGAGAATGCAACCAAATTGCAGCTAGTAAAGGCTATTATAGGAGAGGAGGGCTTGGCTAATATAAGGTGCTTCAAGTCAAGTGCTATAATTCTTGTTGAATTTAAGGAGAGGCTTTCTAAAGTTTTAGTGAATGATGGTGTTAGGGATTATATTATGGAGCTATTGGTAAAGGTTGAGGAATAGGATTCTTAGAGTGATGATATTTTCTCTAGAAAATTAAGGTATGAGGTAGGTAAAAAATGACAACAATCCTCAAGTGTAGTGTTGGAAGTTTCTATAATGTAGCTACAAAAAGATGTACATGAGTTGTGGATCGATAATAAAATCTTGAAGAAATTCTATTAGGACCTAAGGATGGCTATGAGACACATGGTGATTATGTTTCATAATGGTGCTTTGTAATTGTCTAATGGATTAATAACGCCCCTTGTAGAGAATGGAGATTATTAAAGGTATTAAAGTTCATGGAGTGGTGCCTACTATTGGATATTTTGAACCATTATTGGAGGTGATTTTGGTTCCATGGAATCATGTGTATGGACATGTCTATAAAAAATAGAAGGTAACTCCTTCGGGAAATGGTAGTGACAAATTCTAGTCCATATATTGCAATGATATTCTCTAATGATTCATGTACTTAGGTTTTTGTGACCTATTTGTTTACTTGATTTTTTCTAGATGTTTTCTCCTAGATCTACCTATTTTGGGTGGTAGATTTTGTATATGGTCATTTGTCTTATTCTACAAATGGTTTTAGTTTGATAGGTTAGTTTTTTGGTGATAGGCATAGCTTATAGTTATCTACTTTTTGTTATGGAACATTTTTAATTATGGTGATTGTATGGTTCATATCATAGGTGGGTTGGGCCCCCATTTAATAGATTCCTTATAAATAAATTAAAAATCTTAAAAACCCATGATGTTTTCTTGACAAAAACCCTTGTTTTTCATATTTTTGGTTCTTTTTGTAGGCATTTTATGAATGTTTATTAAAAATTTTATGAAACCCCTTCTTCTTATACCTAAGTAGTGTTATTTATCCTAAGAATTTTCCTCAAGTGTCATTCTAAAACTTAAATGGTTAAGTTGGCTATGAGTGTTAATCTTTTCTTGAATTATAATGACAATTAAAATGGATTTAGTTCTTTCCAAGTTGGATTAGGTAAATGGAAATGACATTTTCAACTAGATTGGGATAACTTAACATAACAATAAATGGGTTGTGAGGGGTGGTTCTCTAATACAAAATCCTAGTTTAAAAGATAGTTGCCCTCAATATGCAATATGTCCTTCCTTTCAATTCTCAATGTGTCTAATAATAATTTCTTTGGTCTCATTCCCCATGAACTTGATATATTAGAGAAGTTGCAAAACATTAGGCTGTATGAAATAATTTGCAAGGTTCAATTCTAATTAGTCTAAATGCATGTATAAATATTTTAGAACTTTGATTAAATAAAAATTTCTTGAGTGGAAGTGTTCCATTAGAACTAAATTCTTCATACAAGCCATATTTTACTAACAAACATAACCACAATGTTTGCTCTATAAGACCCATGTTTTTGATATGCTTAGGGTTTTTTTGGATTTTATTAATGTCTATGTTACATATTTTATGAAAATCATTTCTTGTTAGCCCTAAATTGTCTTGTTTATCCATGTATTGTTTACCCCTGAAACTTACTTGAAGTTATTTTCTTAGATCTAAATAGTTAATTTAGTTGTAGTTTGAAGCTTTTCTTGAATTAATAATGTCTATGAAAATAGATCTAGGTCTTTCTAAGTTTGACTAGGTAAACATAAATAAAATATACAACTAGACTAGAATAAATTATGATAACAATAAATGGGTTGTCAAGGGTGGTTCTCAAATAAAATAGTTTTCCTAGAACCATTCCCCCTCACATAGGCAATATGTTGTTCCTTACAATTATAAAAAAGATTCAATGATATAATTCTAAATCTTTCTAATTATAAAAAAAATGAACCATGAGCTATCTTAATTTAATATGTTATCATTAAGTGTCAACTTAGTTGAAATTAGGGTTAAGGATTAAGGGATTGCAATCTATCAAGTTACTAACATTCATTACTTCATTCTATGTGATTAGGAATGGTAGAATTACAAACTCTATCAAAATAAAAATCTTAGTGAATTTTGTTATGTTCATCTCTAGCATATTAGGAGAAACTTGCTTGTTATTGATCCATATATCCATATAAGACATGGGCACTTATGAAACATCATCTTTATTTGAGTTTTTCTCTTCTTAATAAAAAAGGATGGACAACATCTAGGCACAAATCTACTCTACTCTTCTTAAGAAATATGGTGTGCATATGATCTCCATTCAATGCCATGTGAGGTGGCTCTACTTAGAAAATTCACCAACATAAATATTTGGCTATTAACTATTAAATTAATCTCAATATAGCTTAAAATTGAACCATAAGTTATCTCTCAACTTAATACCTTATCATTAAGGATTAGTGTTGTTGTAACTAGGGTCAAGGATTAAGGAATTGTGAGACTATAATCTAGAAAGGGTTGATATTAAGGGATTAACCCTCATTACTTTGTGCCCTATTATTGCATTTAGTATATTCTTAGTGAATATTGTTACATTCAACTAAGGCTTTTTATTAGTGGTTGGTTTTTGTTGATCCTTGTAACCACATAAAACACATCATTTAGAGAGCACCTAATAAATATGATATCTATTTGAGTAACTACTCTTCTCAACAAAATAAAATAAAATTAAACTATTGATTGACATGGATAGTAACCTTAAAATGGTTTCTTAAAAGGTAGGGTCTCCAAAATGACTAGTGTTTGGTCAAGGAGAAAGATGTACAGAGTACATCTAGTTGCAAGTATACACTAAAATTTGGGTTCTCAAATAAAACTACAAACCAATGCTAACATACACTATGAAATAATCACTTTGATAAAGATGTTTCCATTAGAAAGGATCAAAACAATCATACATAATGATTGTCTATTTTTCAGGATGTTTTAGATAAAGTCCTTAGTTGAATGATTGGTTATATTATTTTATGGATTCCCTAGACTATAGTAAGGAAAATGATTCACATATTTCACATCTCAAGATGCATTATTGAAGTACATTTATGGATAAAGAGAAACTAACTATGGTTTGCCTATGGTTCTCTTATATATTCCAATAATTAAACTAATATGTAAAAGAACCATGCCTAAGATAATGTACTCATCTAACTAAAAAAAATTTAGTATATCTAACTATTTAGAGGATTCTCATTTTAGTAGGAAGAGACATGTAAATATTTTTCACATTGTCATCAATTAGGTAGTGCATATTTTTTTTTTTATCATGGAAGACTATTCTATCTTGATGGCACTAGTTTCTTCTCCTATCATGGCACCCAATCCTTTTGCCATGTTGGTAGGATATTATAGTGATTATTGTTTATTTAGTTGTATGCATAGTCTCTATGTTGGAATTATACTTTAACAAGATAGTTGTTGAACAATTAATGTCTTCAATTGCCATTCACCAAGTCTTTAGTTGTTGTGTAATGAGTATATATTTATTACACACCAAACTTCATTTTTTATGAAATATGTCTTTAGTCATTATCCAGTTTAGTCACTTTTGGTTGTTTACATAGTAATCATTTCCACCACAATTATTGTAAGTGTGATTGTTATTATTCTTCGATGGTAGGATATTTGTTACCCAATTAGTAGTGGTACTCTAGTTTTTTTAGAACTCTTTAGTTTCAAGTGATTCTTTTTGATAATATAAGTGACAAAACAAGGGTATCGAGCCCATTACAAAGTAGCCCCAAGGGGATGCTAGAGAGTCAACAAAAAGAGACCATCACAATAAAAAGAACCACCAGTAACAAAAAAACACAAAAAACAATAGTTCACCAATAGACAGATAATAAACTAAACATTAAAAAATAGAAAAGCACCCTGGGCTAATTGAAGAGTTGTTCCCAATCCTTAGTAAGAAATTGGTACATATCCTCATACTCCTTCAGCTCCTTGTCCTTCATACCATGCCTAGTGAGCTCAATGTCCTACAGGACAGCCAGAGTCATCATAGACTTGTGCATCACTTTGGAGGTGAACCTTGCCAGGATCATGAATTTCTTCTCCAGCTTTGTCATTCTACTTTTTATGTCCTCGGTCTCTTTGCCTTTATGGTAATCTTCTTACCCTTGTTTCTCTTACTAGTGTCCTATTTCATTTTCTTAGAGTATTCGTCTTCGATCCCTGGATGTTTAGTTTAGGGAAATTACTCGGGCCTTCATCCATAGTCTCCAGGACCACAATCTCCTCTTGGTTATTAGTCTTGACCTCACCATCTGGGTTCTCCTCACAACCTTTCAACTCTGCTGAATTCACTCTCTCCTTATGCATAGTGGTAGCTTTAGTGGCCATTCTAGTCAACCTTATAGTCAATTGAACCCTAGCCATACTTTGAGGTATGACATACTCCTCATCTTTCTTTTCTTCACTACCATCCCCACCTTCCATAGAACCCTCGACCTTAATATCCAAGCTATGCACTTTCATCTTGGGCTTATCTGGCTCAGTATTCACAGAGAGGCTGCCTGATCCTTCCCCTCCTTAAACTTCTTTTGGGGAGTGTCACCCTTAGAAACACCCACTGCAAGATTTATTTTGGTGGGTTTAGGGCTAGCCGCCGTAGGGTTAATCTGGTCAACATTTTGAGTCTCAGGGCCATTCAACACAAAAGGTTTCTTTTTAGAAGAAGAGGCCTTAACAGTTTTGTGGGAGTGGGTGTATTTTTTAGGGTAACTTCTGTGATAATCACAGGGTTGCTTCAGGTAGGTTTCATCTTAGGCTTAGGCATCATAGAGGAGCTATCAACGTGGGTAGCGGTGATAGTCTTGGGGGGATAGAGGGCTAAATGAAACTTGTATAGTCTATAAATAAGCTCCTGGTGGAGTCGAATGGGGAATTATTTCAAGTGATTGTTATTTCCATTATCTTTCATGGTTAATCTCACACTAGCATTATACTCCTTCCTGTTTCTATCAATGGTGGCTTTCTCTATTCTTAAGGTGCTCTCAAGAGCCTCTTTTTTATAATTTATAGGGAAAATTTTGGACCCATTCTTGCATGTCCCTATTGTGGTCATGTATGAAAAGTGCACAATTCCTTGTAGTCCATGTTTAGTGTGTTTGTTGAAGAGTAGAGGACTTTTCTCCACCTCATGATGAAATGGGATACCGAATCATTTGCATCTTTTTTCACACTTAGGAATTCACAAGTTCCTATTTTGACTAGCTTATATGTATCCAATGCCATAAAAAACTAACCAATGATCCATCTAAATATGTGAATTGATTCCTCAAGAAGTCTTTAATACCAATCCAGGACATTCCTTCAAAGGTCTTAAGAAATATCTTGGTGACCACCCTAACCTGAGGGAGGAGTTACCGAACTATAGTTTCATAGGTCTTTATGTGTGAGTTAGGGTCTCATGTCCCCTTGAATTTAGGAAGTTTAATAAGAGGCTATGGTAATGTGACATTGTAAATTATGTAATCTAGAGGCTCCTTGAGATACTCAAGGTATGCTCTTGAAAAGGGGTTGTGCATGGAGGGATTAGTTCCTTTGAACATGAGCCCTATGTGTGTAGCCTTTTGTATTTTTTATGGTTGAAATACCATTCCTAGTTTTTGGTAGCTATAAAAAAATAGATAGTTTGATGATGTTGTGTTTAAATTTTGAAGAAAAAATAGGATTTCTTGGTTAAAAATCTGATTGGTGGGTATCCCAATTGACTGGTTTAGGTTTTGAAAGATGGGTATTTCTCTTGGTTGGTTCATGGTTTCGATATTTCATGATGATAGTAAGGGAGGTGCAAAATTCTCATTGCTAGTATTTCTAGAATAAAAATCAATATAAGGGGGCAATTGAGTTTTCCCCTAGCTTTGCTCATTTTTAGTGATAGTGAAGGGGCTTTCATGTAATTGCTGCTTTGGAGATCTAGGCCTTTCCTCAAGTTTGTCATAAAGATGTTGTTCAACATCTCTATATTTGAGCATCCTAATCTATTAGACCATGGTAGCTATGAGATCTTGAGGGGTCACTCCCCCTATTATTGTTTCTTGGGTTTCACCACCCTAAGGTGGGTTGTGGTGGAGTGGTGGTTGAGTGCCCCCATTGGTCCTTTCTTCCAAAATTTTTTCTATCATTATTCAATATTCTTTAGATCATTCAGCTTGATAGGCCACATGGATGGATTCATGATTCATTTGTTCCTCCTCTAAGATTATTTATATATGAGTCACTTTATTTTCCATTTGGGTGGTTGTATCCTCCGAACTAGTGATAGGTCAATTTAGACCAAATAAGCACTCAATGTGCTTAACCTTGGTTGGGGTTGAGATGAAGTATGGTGTCTTAACTCTAGGTAGATTGTTGAAAGTTAGACATCTACTAGGTTCTTTACAACCGCCTTTTGAGTTAGAATATTCATAGTCATAGTGATTTGAAATTTGTGCTAGTGAATCTGACAAAAGATACCTATCAAAGGTGAAATGCTCATTAGGTTTGACCTACCCCTGAGTTTTGTCCAATCATGACATATTTTGTGGGCATTAGAGATATTATAGAATAATGGAATGGAGATAGAAAAGAGAGGTGGATGAAGATAGAAAGAATGGAAGAAACATGGAAATGAAAAAAAGCTCAACAAGAAGGATTTACAATTTCATGTTAGGTTCACCAAAATATGTGTTTCTAAAAATTGACTTAATGACAATGCAAATGAGTCAGACTCCAAAAAACACACTCATTTCACTCTTGCTAAAGGAACCCACCTAGTCACTCCTCTAATGATAAGATCCATTTGAGTAAGGGTGGAACCGATGAATTGTTCTATTCACATAGAAGCAAAACCTCATGAGTGATAGATAAATTGTTGTTATGGCCTATTTATATGTGATGTTGGTGGTGGGTAATGTTTATGGTTGTTTTGTTATTGAGATTAGTGTGAGTGCAATGACATTGTAATGTTGTCATGGTCATTATTCTTATGTGACCTAGAGGGTCATTTTCTCTAATTCAGTTCAATTTGTTGGTATCTAAATGTAAAAATGTGTTCAACCTCCACTCTTCAAGTTTGAAAAATTCTTCAAGAAGTATGGGATTTCTTGCTCAAAATTCTTGACTTTGTCTCCTTTGTTCATTTTTTCTTTAATTAACCTCAAGATTTTGATTTATTCTTGGGTTTCATATTCAGTAGGTGCTTCCTAAATTGGTAGGTTCTCCTTAATCTTGTTTTGGATTGTTTTAAGACAATATTCTTTCACTCTAGGGAACATTGAGTGTCAACATTGGACTAGGAAGAGGGATAAATATGTGTTTGATGTTTGCACATTGTTTGGGTGTTGAGTTCTTGAATGCCTTTTGTTGGTATTGAGGGATTTCGCTTCCTGTATTTTATTTTCTAAGTTATATAAAATATCTAAATGCATGTGGGTAAGTGCATGGAAATGGGATACAAAAAGAGGGTAAATGGCCACTTTTTTTCCCTAAAATTAGATAAACTTGAACTTGGATGAGTAATTTGAGATGCATGTACTCAAAATTTGAATACATGAAAAGAACAAGAATTGTAGTACTCTGAATCTAGTTTCAAAACTACTAAAGTTATAAAAAAATACTTAAGATTAAGGGGGTGAAATTCTATGCGCACACAAAAGTGTTCTTCTTTTTCTCACTAAAATATAACATAGTGTCTAGTGTGTGCTCCCCTATTTTTTTTGTTGCATTTAGTATTTTTAAAAACTGGTTGGTAGAAATATAATTAAGAGTGAGTACTAGAAGTTGAGTATTTTTTTGTAATTTTTTATTAAATATTTTTTTTGTGATTTTTCAAAGTGGATGCATCTTGAAACTGCATCACTGAGCATTCGTGTCACATAACTCAAGCACAAAAATAATTGAAAATGTAATATTTTTTAATGTATAAAGAATGAAGTATAGAACAATCCTATATAATTTAAAAAAAAATTTGATATGCAATTCAAAAGTTATAAAGAAAATCAATACATATCTGATTGAAGAATATGAGGACACTATTTAAAGAAAATAAAAATGAATATCTTAACTTATTAAAAATAAAAAAAATATATGGTTAGAAAACTAAGAACTAGCTTATCATTTTGGTGCTGGTTTCATCAAACTTCATTATCAAATGGATAAATTTGAGGACTTTGAAGTTAAAAAATGTTATTAAATATGAAAAAGACATCTTTGGGAGGTATCATAGAGGTCCAATCCTTAGGCTTGGTTGCCCAAGCCAATCCCAAGCCTAAAAAGGTGGGATAAAAATTTGAAAAAAAACAAAATATGAGTATGTTTTCTGTTTCCCAAAACACAGGCGTGTTTTATGCAACACAAAATGTGATCACATTTTGTGGTCCACAAAATATGCTCGCATTTTGGCTTGGTATTCACCAAGCCAAAACGTGATCACGTTATGGCTTGGTATTCACCAAGCCAAAACGTGATCACGTTATGGCCTAGTATTCACCAAGCCAAAACGCGATCGTGTTATGGCCTGGTATTCACCAAGCCAAAATGCGACCACGTTATGGCCATTTAAACATAGCACGACCATGTTTTACCAAAATTATTGATTTGGTCACTTTTTTGTATACCATTTCCATGTGCTTACCCATGTAACTCTAAATGAGTGCAATAATTAAACTAATCTAACTTTTTTTATTTTTTTCCAAGATTTAAAGATTATATAATTACTACTTGCTTTAAATGAACTTTTTAAAATGGATGTAAATCTATATGGATCTTCCTACAAATACAAATTTTTGTCTTTTCTTTCAATTTTCTAGAATAATCTAATCTAATGAAAGTAAGTGCAATTAATATAAGATTTGAATCTGATGAAAAGAAAGAATGTCTAAACTAATATCTAAATCTAGTAAAGCAATAAATTCCTAAACTAGCCAAGAAGAAATAATGAATTTACTTCCTCAAGGGCAAGATAATTTTCTAATTACTAAATCTACAAGAAATATTAAAGAACCTATGAATAATCAATGGAATCAGTGTTGTCTTTGTAAGGGTAAAATGGTGATCAATCAAATGAATTAAACAAGACCCAAACATCAACAGAATAGTGAAACAAGAAGGATTCAATAAACAAAGCAATGAACAAACACAGTGCAAACCTCTCCCATTTCGAAACTTCTGTTGTTCGCCTATCACAAATCGTCCTTTTGCAGATGAGATGAGCCCTCAGAGAGTGCAATCTTTTTAGCTGTTTCTAGGAAGTCGATGGTGAATGGCTATGGTGATATGCAATGAAGATGAGCTCCAATGCAAGTAGGTGATCTCAAGCTTGTAGATGACAAAAGGGTGCCAAAGGTGCGCTGGTGGTATTTCTGCAGAGTAACGATGTCAAAAGCTTGGATGATTAGAATGGAGGGATGAAGCTTCATTTATAGACTTGGAAGAATGGGAATCGACGGTTGAGAGGAGATATGAAGATCAATGGTTGAGAATGGTTGAGGAATGTGCAACCAGTAGAAATGTGACAAGTGTCCCAGCTCCATCATGAAAGAGGGGATGTGACAAAATTGATTGGAGAGTTAACTCCATTGACTGAACAGTTAACAGACTTGATTGATCAGTTAGAAGAGTGGATTGTGGAACTGACTGAATTGATTGACCAGTGAACTGGGTTGATTGAGGAGTCAACAGAATAGATTGACCAGTGAACTCAAATGATTAATCAATTAACAGATTTGATTGATTAGTTAACTAACTTCTGATTTGAGAAGAAATAGGCCATGTGGGTGAGAGAAAAATAGGTAATTAAATATTAAATATATTTAATTACATGTGCAACCTGATGAGGTGGACAAGGTGAGGTGGAAAAGGTGAGGTGTAAAGGTGAGGTGGATTTTTAAATTTAGAACTTAGGATAGAGGAATTTGGATTAATTAAATAATTTATGATTGTTTAATTGTGTAGGACATTTAGAAGAATTTTAATTAAATAAATAGAATTTATTTAATTATGGAACAGTGAATCGATTAAATAAATTTAGAATATTTATTTAATTAATAGAAGAATGGAATAAATATTTAGAATTTTTATTTAGGATGATTCATGTCATTTTTAGGTGTATACATTTTGCCCCTCTTTGATGCAATGCAGTTTACAGCGTTGCTTCAAAGAATAAATAGCCTGACAGTGATATATGCCCCAGTTTGCCCCTTGTACAAGTTTAACGACAGGATGCCCCCTCGGGAGATTGGACGAGAAGAAGGTAGAAGGCGTGAGACGGACAATCTCACGATGAAAAAGGTTGAGTTTGAAGAAAATGGGTGAAGAAAGTGTCAAATGATACACGATGCAAGATGGAATGATGACACACACAAGCAAGCAAGCAAGTATACACAAATGACACAAGAACAAACAAGGTATTGCCCCTGTCAAGCGGTAAACCAATGATATACTGATAATGATATACGACAGTGTTGTCATGGGGGGAATAATATATCCCTAGACCAACACGACAGGCATGTTTGTCATGGCGAGGAATGATAGATCCCTAGAGCAACATGAAGGATAGTGTTTGGTTTCAGGAAATGAAGCATGTCATGTAAGACGCGTGTATTGGTCTGATTTCGACAATGCAACATCCTGCATAAGACAATTGATTGATTAACTGATCGAGTTGGTTTACGACTAGACAAGGATCAAGACCACTGATTGTGAGTGGATCATTTGTGCAAGATTGACTTGACTTGATTGGTATGGATTAAGGATGGACCTTGCATTTGGATCATTGCTCAAATTGACTGGACAAGGATGAAAGATATGATGATAGATAGAAATCTGTCGATAGAAGAAAGACTCGATAGAAAGATTCACAAGCTTTTATTTGTATTGATACTCTGCATTGTTGGATCTTTATTGCATGGGGTATGGTATGGATGTATAAATGGATATAGGATGGATGCTTTGCTATTGGAGTGCTTTATTTCATCATTGGGCAGTGTGTTTTTGGTACATTTTCTGAAATGTTGTAAGTGAATACAAGCATCTAGGTATAATTGAACCAAGATGACCTGAGTATCGCTTACATGGATTGTGATTTAGCAAGTTAATACAAGCATCTAGTCAAAATTGAATCTAGATGACCTGAGTACCTCTTGCGTTTCAACAAGCAAGGATTGCCCCCGTTCATGTTAGACCTTTGATGTCCTTGATGATCTTTTGCCGATCACGTCCTAAGACAAGGCTTCACATTACTAAAGTTTAATCCACATAATAGCAAACAAAGAAAGTAATCATGCCCCCATCATAGCGTCTCTAGCTTTTGGCATCCTTGAGTAGCATAGAAAGACATGATAACAAAAATCAAGACTCTGTAACTTAACCATGGTTCCAATCCACAAAACATTCTTGCATTTAGATGTGGTTTTCTTGCCATAATTTAGATAGAATCAGTTAGAAGACCTTGGGTATTTGCTTTGCTTTAGATAGGTTAAGATGCTCATAGTCAAGATTTTTGCTTGAAGCGCGGGTTCTGCTTGCATTTGCTTGTTTGGTGAGAAGATTGCACAATCCTTATTGGGGAGACGGACCCTAAGGGACTGACCTAGTGCCTCGGGGGCTCATTGCTAAATGGCCTTGCCTACGTGACGACGCAGAGGCAACGTAGTTCAGGGTAAACCCTAATGGACCATGGATGGACTAGAAGAAAGACGACAAGAATGAAGACAAGAAAGGGGATGAATGGGACCATGGAAGAAATGGAAGCCTTGGGGGCGCATTAGAATAATGGCCTTGCCTACGTGATGGCGCAGAGGCAACGTAGTTCACGGACTTGGACCATGGACACCGATGAGGGACACTACACTAGGCTCACACGAAGGAGACGGTATGGGACAAAACCCTGGTTGACAAGGCCACAAGGAGAGTATTGAGCCATGATAGGTAACTGTCAGGTGTTTATTGTGGGACAGATATGGGTTGAATGAGACATGATATGGAATAGATATGGACCAGACATGGAACAGATATGGATCAGATATGGAACAGATAACACTGATGACAGAGGCTATGCTAGGCTGACACTATGGACAGGATACTAGATAAGAATTTTGGATAGCCTTAATGCTAGATACTGATGACAAGGGAAACACCACGGATAGGCAGATGGATGGGCGATAGGGGATCAATGGCAGGGTAGGTAGAAGGAAACAAGGATGTCATCTCCAAGGACTATGTCGCATAAGAAAAACATGCCCTAGTGTAGGTAGAATACGGAGGATTTTTCATGACAATGCTTAAGACGGAGGAAGAGGATGAGAGGATAATGAAGGATTTGTGTGGTTTTGGAGGGATAAGGTATGTCAAGAGACATCTAGAACATTTGTCAACATTGTGCCCCCAATCTTTATCAAGATCAAGAAAAATAGAGGAATGGAAGATTAGGATGGATGGACTGGACCGTATAGTTATGCAATGGATAGAGGATATGATAGGAAATGGTATGAAAGGAAACTGGTAGGAGAAAAGTGATATGCTGATGAGACAAGGTGCCCCCAAGTGTAGGGGACATAGAAGATCAACTTACACATGACGCCTGTTTGCCAGGTTTTCATCATGGTACTTATCCAAGGCGCCTGTTTGCCAGGTTTTCACCATTGGATGAAAGGATTTTTCTTTGCTTTTTTCTTTTTTTCCTTTTTTTTTTTGAAACATTTGGGTAGGAAAACGCGGATATGGAAGGGAGAGACTCAAGGATCTAGTTCCGTGAAAGGTGACAGTCCCACTAGATGGATGTTGTCGCATGGACAATGTCAAGTGTGCTCATAGATGTTGGTAAGGGAGTGCATGAAAGTGAGATATAAGTATGTAGATAGCGGATTATGGAAGGTGCGATAGTGGATGATGATGCAAAATATAGGAGGACTTATGCAAGGATGGAAGGAAGGTTTATGCAAAAGCATGGACCATAGGATGAGGGAGATATGTAGGATAGTAGTGGAGGGGAGGGGAGATGGAGTTATATGGAAGTGTTATGGAATGGAAGGGAACCATGACCAACGGTTGCACATACTGTGATAAACATTGAAGCTGATGATGGGAAGGTGGTGTAGGAAGCAATGGAGAGTTTTTCTTGGTGGATGAATGATATAGGCCTTTAGGGACCCACATAGACTTTGCATTGTTTTGATTTTTGTTTGTCATGTGGGATGGAAGGATTTGATACTTGTGGATGGAATTGGAGAAAGTGAATGGTTGGAATTCTTGAGAGGTGGATGCCTCATGTAACTTGAGGGCTTTTTGCTTAGGTACCCAAACCATTTTGTTTTTAGATAGTACCTGTGAAGGTATGGGTTTGGGTGTATGCAGTGTTTGTGCAGCTTCTGAGATAATTATCTGTTGCTTGGGGACCCACACTTTTTTCAATTTGGCATTAAGTTGTGTGGGTGTATGCAACTTTTGATATGGACAATTCTTTGATTCTTGGCTTTTATATCCTAGGTCATGAGGACTCTTAGGATTTGTGACTTTATAGGTAGAGGCATCCACATATTTGTCATTGAATCCCCGTGGGATGGTGGAAGTGAGGTTGGTGAAAGCTCCTTGTTTAGACAATATGTGCATTTGTCGGCCATGATTGGGATATTTAGAGGATGCATAGATGGATGGATAAGGTGTTGGAAGAAGTGTTGGTAGGATGCATAGGGGGCTATTAGGAGTTGGAAGTAGCGGAGGTAGATTGGATGGTGGAAGGTGTATGGTCACATGCTTTTGACAAATGTAGGATGATGGAGGTGGAATGGCGACATATGTTTTGGGGATATGATAGGGTTTGCGATGGAAAGTAGTAGACTTAGGAGGAGTGGAGGAAGTACCAACATCTTGAGATTGCTCACCTTGGGGTATGTATCCAAGGCCGTATGAAGGTGGAGGAACATTGACATGGATAGGTTCCAAAATACCTTGTTCATGAAGGCCTAAGCCTTTACCTTGATAGTTCATATTCTGGAGTATGCGGTGGACCATGGGATTATGTATAGGTGCACTAGCAACGAGTTCCTTATTGGATGAGGAAGGCGAGATAGCAGATAATGGTTGTTGGTGTTCTAAGGAAGAACATTCATGCATGAAGGTAGTAAGCCCAAGGATATAAGACGATGGATTTGTAGCTTGGTCAATAATGGATGGTGAAGGATCGTTAGAATCTTGATCATCATTATGCTCTTTAGGATCTAAGTTATTGGGTTGATCATTTGTGTGCACTTGGGAGGCAAGTGTCTCATTAGAGGGAGTGAAAGTTGTTGGATCATGGATGGGATTAGATGGAAGAGGGATAGAAGAAATGGAGGCTTCTTGCGCACGAATGGGTATGGGATCAAGTTGTTCAAGGACATCTTCCTCATAGGGAATATCTTGATCATAGAGAAGGTATAGGTTATGCATGGGACGGAATTGGATTTCCTTCTCATGTATAGGTGGTGGGAGATGGATAGGATCAAGTGGCTCATGGAGAGGTTCATTATTATGGATATCATCTTGATCATGGAAAAGATACATGTTATGGATAGGTTGCAAGAAAGTGATTTGATCTTGACTTAGACTAGGGATTAATGTTTCCTCATGCTTAGGATTAGACTCTTGACATACCTCTTGGGTTGCTTGAATGGAAGTGGATAGCTCTTGGATAGCTTCTTGGTTGACAACATAGATGTTTGATGGACCTTGACTTTGGCGCATGGTAGAAGGCTCTTTGATAAGCTCAAGGAATTGAGGATCGCATGAAGGGTTGTAGGATTTGACATGTTATTAGAAGCATCTTTTGTAAGGTTGAGTACCAAAATTTGGGGACATGGTTGACGCTCTACTAGTAGCCCTTGGATCACATCCTTCGTAGGTGTATGGATAGGTGAATGAGGGGATTTTGCTTTCTCCCTAACTTTTCTCTGGTTGTATAAGTTTGGAAAAACTCTTTTCTAGATATCATCCAAGGATTCCTTGGTTGTCGGTTTAGAGTTTGGGGAACTCGATGGCAGTGTTGGTGTAGGATTGGTACGTTTTGGAATATGTGTCTTAGAAAGTGGTGAAGGAGGACTAGTAGATGGAGTGGTATAGGATTTCCAACTTAAGGTGGTGCTTGCCTTGTCATGAGCATCATTAAGATGGGAAATAGATGTATGAGTTCAGGGCGAGGTGTAGCTAGTACTGGCACATTCAGCTTGCAAGATTGCCATTTCTTGTTGTCTGACTCAGAGTTCTTGAGCAATTGCTATATGACCTTGGGGTGAAGTGTCTAGGGTTAATTGCAATTTCAAGTATTTGAGTTCTTGAGCAAGCTCTTCTAATTCAGTTTTCATCCCCACAGAAATTGACACAAGATGAAAAGGGGTACTCAGAAAGGTGGAAATTTTTCCTCAAAAATAGTGCAAATGGGTATAAGCGCAGCTCTGTTTTTCGGCAAATTTTTTGGATTTTTCAGTTGTTTGTGGTATTTTTGGCTGGAAAAAGGCCTTCTTGGTCTGATTTTATGAATTAACAACAAGAAAACACAGTAAGCACAAAGAATATTTTATAGTTTTTCATTATTTTTGTGGTTTTTTTGACTCTATTTTGGACTATACTGAACAAAAGCAAGCACAAAAATCCTAGGTGAGAAATGGATTATAAGGGATTTGGGCCACTAGAACAAGAGGTATTTAATGTAGGCAACCGTTCAAGTGGTTACACATGCGGCGGCACTACTCTCCGTTATGGAGTCTCCCAGCCTCAAAGGGTTGCGCCTTAGAGGGTTTTGGGGGAGGTTGGCCATCGGTGTAACATAACAGCACTTGTTGCAGGAAGTTTTCACCTCAAGCACAATTTATTTTAAGTGGCTTGGTAGGGCTTGGCTTTAGCCTGTTACCACTCAGGGTCGTTCCCACTTGGACAAGCGTGCATCCAAGGGCAGGCCCCTCCTAAAGGTTAAACAAATAGAATGACAAGTCTGGCACTCTGATCACCCAGAAAAGGGGAGAGCATAAGCCTATTGTCATTCGCAAGCACAGAATACACTGGTTAATCCAACCTAGTTAAAATTAGAAAAACTAAATGGGCTACTCTACTTGTGCACTCACACAGTTGTTAACTTTGAAGTGATTAGGAGATAGCAATGATTCTTTCCTTTGCAAGATAGCAATATTCTTAACTAAAAGAGATAGCCATATAGCAATGATCAATGAAACCAAGATTGCAATAATTCAGTTATCACCCTCCTAATTAGAAACTATGTGAGATTGACATGCATGTTTTTACTTTCCTAATTAGAGTTGGATTAAAATTGTATGCAATTTGCATGAACAATGGGTTACTCCTTCCTAATTAGAACTAGATGAAAGTTGTATGCAAGTTGCATGAACAATGGGTTACTCCTTCCTAATTAGAACTAGATGAAAATTGTATGCAAGTTGCATGAACAATGAGTTACTCCTTCCTAATTAGAACTAGATGAGAATTGTATGCAAGTTGCATGAACAATTTCCTTCCTAATTAGAACTAGATGAGAATTGTATGCAAGTTGTTTTACTTTTCCCCTAGTTAATCTATGATGTGTGTGTTAAGGAAAATAAAACTATCTAGCTCTCAACCCTGTAGAAGATATATCAGAAGTTTCTTTTCTCCTTTCTTTTGACAAGTGTTTAAGTCAAGCTGCACAGATAAATCATTAGTTTTCAAGAAAAAATGCTAGATTTAAACTTGGAAAGATAGCTGAACTTTGACTGTAAAAATAGCTAACAAAATGATAAAATCACTTGATCAAACTTGCTCCATTGTGAAGTTCATGGAATTACCTTTCCAACGAGTGTTTATTTGCGCAATTACGAGGTCGTATGCTCCTGTTATGGCAACAAAAAAAGATACCACCCTTATGGCATGTAGAAGAAGGTAGGATGGAGAATTGTTGGATAAAACAATGCACCCTACAGAAGCACCTTTTGGACCACTGGATAAAAGGATGCGGAAGCACCCTTTGGACCACTGGATAAAACGATGCACCTTGTGGGAGCACCCTTCGGACCGCTGGATAAAAGGATGTACCCTGCGAAAAAGCTATTAGGACAGTTGGATAAAAGGATGCGAGAGCAGCCTTTGGACCGCTGGATAAAGCGATGCACCCTACGGAAGCACCCTTTGGACCGCTGGATAAAAGGATGCACCCTGCAGAAGCACTCTTTGGACCACTGGATAAAAGGATGCACCCTGCAAAAAAAACCTCTTCGGACAGTTGGATAAAAGGACGCAGAAGCACCCTTCAGACCACTGGATAAAGTGATGCACCCTACGGAAGCACCCTTTGGACCGCTGGATAAAGCGATGCACCCTGTGGAAGCACCCTTTGGACCGCTGGATAAAAGGATGCACCCTGCAAAAAAAACTCTTCAGACAATTAGATAAAATGATGCGGAAGCACCCTTCGGTCCGCTGGATAAAGCGATGCACCCTGTGGAAGCACCCTTTGGACCGCTGGATAAAAGGATGCACCCTCAAAAAAATCAAAGAGATTTTTTGCAGTCTCTGATTTTTGTGAAGTAACAGGTGATTCTAAGGTTTTCAACCCTTCTGAGCATGTTGTTGATGTCAGTTTCAGCCCAGGAGGTCACCTTTTGATAGAGCCTTGCAAAACTCGATAATGGGGTTTAGAGAAACACAATTTTTTTGCAAAAAACATAAAATTGAACGGTGGGCGCCAAAAATGTAAGGGTAAAACGTGAATCAATCAAATGAATTAAACAAGACCCAAACATCAACAGAATAGTGAAACAAGAAGGATTCAATAAACAAAGCAATGAACAAACATAGTGCAAACCTCTCCCGTTTCGAAACTTCTGTTGTTCGCCTATCACAAATCATCCTTTTGCAGATGAGATGAGCCCTCAGAAAGTGCAATCTTTTTAGCTGTTTCTAGGAAGTTGATGGTGAATGGCTATGGTGATATGCAATGAAGATGAGCTCCAATGCAAGTAGGTGATCTCAAGCTTGTAGATGACAAAAGGGTGCCAAAGGCGCGCTGGTGGTATTTCTGCAGAGTAACGATGTCAAAAGCTTGGATGATTAGAATGGAGGGATGAAGCTTCATTTATAGACTTGGAAGAATGGGAATCGATGGTTGAGAGGAGATATGAAGATCAATGGTTGAGAATGGTTGAGGAATGTGCAACCAGTAGAAATGTGACAAGTGTCCCAGCTCCATCATGAAAGAGGGGATGTGACAAAATTGATTGGAGAGTTAACTCCATTGACTGAACAGTTAACAGACTTGATTGATCAGTTAGAAGAGTGGATTGTGGAATTGACTGAATTGATTGACCAGTGAACTGGGTTGATTGAGGAGTCAACTAAATAGATTGACCAGTGAACTCAAATGATTAATTAGTTAACAGATTTGATTGATTAGTTAACTAACTTCTGATTTGAGAAGAAATAGGCCATGTGGGTGAGAGAAAAATAGCTAATTAAATATTAAATATATTTAATTACATGTGCAACCTGATGAGGTGGACAAGGTGAGGTGGATTTTTAAATTTAGAACTTAGGATAGAGGAATTTGGATTAATTAAATAATTTATGATTGTTTAATTGTGTAGGACATTTAGAAAAATTTTAATTAAATAAATAGAATTTATTTAATTATGGAACAGTGAATCGATTAAATAAATTTAGAATATTTATTTAATTAATAGAAGAATGGAATAAATATTTAGAATATTTATTTAGGATGATTCGTGTCATTTTTAGGCGTATACAGTCTTATGTCCTCAAGGATCCATATTTTTTTAGTTTCTTCCTCTACAACAATTGAAACCTCCATTTGATGATATGGAATGAACTGGGATCCTAAGGTAAATCATGATTTGTAAACAAGATTAGAGAAGCTTTGAAGATTTGAAATAAATAAAAGAGATGTACATAGTCCCGTGGAAGCATTAGATGCTTAGGGAGAATTGCAATAGTAGAAATGGTAGAGTTCCTAATGGTGATTCTAGAGAATGAGAGCCTTTTTTAGAAAAGATCCATGTTGCATGTACATAACTGCCCCTAAAATCAAATGGAGAGGAGATACTTATAGGATAGAGTCAACACCAAAGGGGAGGAAATGATTAAAAATTAATAGATGGATTGATGGAGAGATAATAAAAATTTCTACATAGATCCCTCTAATTTAGAATACATTCTAACTTAGTAGGTTTATATCTAAATATTTATTTGGTTGGATGGTAGAAATCTAGTGGTTATATTCTTATCTTTGTTTGGCATAGAATTGAACTTGATTGGAAATAGGAAATATAACTTTTTGAACAAGAGAAATGCTTCTTTCTTGAAGTGCAAATGTCATAAATATGAATACCTTTTCATCCTAATCAAGTGAACCATCTGGATATAGGGTTTATGAACTAGGAAGGAAGGACTACATGCAAGGATTGTGGCAATGGAAAGAGGTCTTCCCTCTTTGTTTTTATTTTTTAAGTAGATATACAAATCAATCACTTCAAATCTCATAATTCTACCAATAGATAGATTGCAAATTTTTAGTTTTACTACTTAAGCTTAGTACATTTGATAATCCTTTATTATATTTGTTATCTCTTATCAAAGACTAACTATTTCTTTGTAGATATATCTTATCAAAGAATAACTATTTATTTTTTAGATAAGGATAAATCATAAAACATAATTAGCCATTTTAATTTTTTTTAAAACCTTGAATTTTTAAATAGATATAGGAATTGGTCACTTAAACTTTTATTTTTGTACTAAATCATATTTTTTTTTACAAATAGATAAATTGTAAATATATCATAGTCTAGCTAGAATGTTTGTTTTGAACATTACCATGCCCATATAGTCAACAGGGCATTTTATTTGCAAAAAAAATCATACGTTTCAAAGATGAGAGGGTGAGATCAAAAAAATAAATAAAACCACCCTAATTATATAGAACCATTTAATTATGCATACAGGTTAAATTCCAAGTTGTAAATCAAAATTATTATTTTCTCAACATAAGATTCTTGGCCTATCTTTACTTGGGTACAAGTAAACATTGTTCAATAATTTTTGAGATGAAAATTCTCTAAAATATTTTATTATGAAGTATTTTTGACAAATGAATAAAGGATGAATGACTATATTATGATCTACTCAGTTAAGGGTGTATATTGAAATTCACAAATTCATACACAATCTTAAGTTCAATAGTAATCTTAAATGGATAGACAAGATTATTAAACTAGATAACTAATTTGGGGTTTTCTTATATTTTGAGAATCATTGGAGCCTTGATAGAACAACTTAGTGAAAATAATACACTCCACACAAAACTACATGCATTCTAAATTTTGCACATCCTTGCAACCCTTGATAACTATTGTAGCTACATGGAAGCTCTTGCTATTGATATACAAAATATAAACTTCATTATTACTTTATTTCAATGATTTGTGAAACCAATAAATTGATGCTTTTGGATATTGATTTAAATTGTTCTTATAAAGTATGTAAGGAAGACCAAATTGAATTGTATATCCATTTATCAACTCAAAGTTATCTAACCTTATTTGTAGACATCTGTAGAGGCATGTGGTTAGCATTTGCAAGTGGTTTGATGGCTACATGCTACATGGCCCTTCAATTGCTACTTATAAGATATAGAATAATTTATAAATAATGTAGATTTCAATTACTAAAATTAAAATAATTTCTCTAATGTTCTTCCATCTCATTATAAATGGAACCAAGCTAAAAATTAAAATAAAACTATTTCCTAATGTTGCTACTCTGATGAACTATCTGATAAATCGCAAGCATGCATCAAAATATTTTTAGCATGCCACTTATCTCTCATAGTGTCTACATGTTCTCCTTCCACTTATATGCCATGTTATTCCCCATCTTTCTACAAGGTGTCCCCTCCATGTATAAACCCATTATTTTATGTATTCCTAACCTGCCCATTTCTAATAACATGATGCCTAAGGTTTATGTTGTCTATCTCTTAGTAGGTGTCAATTCTTTGTTTCCACCATACCTATTGATGTTTATAAGATGCAATCAAATGCTATTATTTCTCAAATGAATTTCAACCATATAATACTAACATCTATTAAAGATGAAATGGATAAATATTTTATTGAAATGATTTCTCAATAAATCTCGTAAAGTTTTAGAATTTGGTAAGATGATTTTAGAAATTAACTTTATTAATTGGTTTGAAGATACACTTGTTTAGGGTGTATTTTCTTATCCATGGACTACAATAGAGCTTCTATTTGGATCTTAATTTGGATGCTCAGAAACATTTTTCTAAATATGGATGTGGATAGGACCCATGTCTAAAAAATGCCTCTTGGAGCTAAGGACTACTTTAACCATTTAAACGATAGGGTTGGATTGGTGTTAGCATGAAAAATTGAATAGCCCAAAGTTCACATAGTATATATTCCCAACTTGACAAATTATCCTCTTTGGATGGTTTTCTCTTTAGGCTTTTGTTACCATCTTTAGTTATATAAGTATATGAACTTTTATAAAATTTGGAATTTTCTTATTGGGATTCATATCCATTAGTCACTCTCTTATTCTTTTCTTTCTTTACTTGGTAGCAAATTTGATGTAGGAGCATCGTGGCGAATGGGCTATCCTACATCACCCAAAAAGGCTTCATTTGTTTATTTTAGTTTTGACTTGCTTTAGTTTTGTTTGGTTTTGCCTTCTATGGCTTTTCTTGACACTATGTGTGTTTGGTATAGTTAGGGAGGCAATTTGGTAGTGTTTCTTGAATTTAGTCCCAGGGCGCGTGAAGTTAGTGTCCATAAAACAATTGTTTCAGGAGCTTGGTGAAGTTCCATGGAAAATCCTTTGACAAGAAGATTTTTGATTCCATCTTGGAATTTTACCCGAAGGTTTCATGAGCAAATACCTTTAGGTTTTGAATATTTTAACATTTTCCAATTTATGCTAGCAAATTGGCAAAAAATTAATATCTCAAATTTCGTGATGGTTGAGACCAAAATCTTTGGAGGAAATCTTAGGAATGCTAAGAAACTCATCCCTGTCAGTTTTGGTGAGGTTTCAAGATTTTGGTGAAAAGATATGGCGAAAGTCAGTTTTCAGCCTCCTCACATTAAATGGCCAAGTTGCCAAAGGCAAATTTTCTCCTAATTTCATAATACTGCTCCATGAGGTATTTTTAGAGGATTTTAAATGTCCTGTTCTAATCCTTGATGCATTTGAAATATCAAAATGGTGAATGCGGGATCTTCAATTTGAAAATCGCAACTCCACCATACATCCACGGTGGACAAAAGCATGGTTAGACTCTAATGCCTCATATTGTAGAGATTGAGTACTTCAAATCTACAGATGAGTTTAAATTGAAGAACAACAAGAAAATGTATAGTTTCAACTCCTCATTCTTATTCATTATGCTATTATAAAAAATATTAAAAAGGAAGTAAAAAATGGAAAAACCCAGATGGGATGGGAGCGGCCAGACTTTGAGATGCAATGTCTCATTTTTGGAGGATCTTTGTAGCATAAAACAATATAAGAAAATTAGAGAATGGGTATGCCTCTTTTAGAGGACTTTTAATAGTTGGAAATGCTATTATTTAATTTGTGATGCCTTTCTAAGGAAGGTTTTGATATGCCAAAGTTAGTACACGAGGGCGCCATACCTACTAGGGAAAATTCATTGCCATTTTAGCAAAAAAAAAAGGTAAAAAATAGTTAGTTTTAATGCCTCAACAGAGACTAAAAATAGAAAAAAATAATGATGGACAAGGCAGCATTGGTTTGTGATGTCTAACGCCTCCTACATGAGTCTCTAATTTGATTTGAGGTGAAATTCTTCTAGAGAAAGAGAGGTCCAGACAATGAACTTCAGTAGTAAAGATGAGGATCCAGTTGGTCTGCAAGTGGTATTCTTGTCACCCCTAGAATCTAATAAGGGAGAGGAGGAAGTCATCAAAACCAATGACCTTACCTAGCTTGGAATAGAAGTTTAAGGGGCTTCTGAAGACCTGAATATTCAAATCTAGTCTGGCTTTGAATAAAGCAGTAAGATGGATCTAGGGAAGGAGAACGGGAAGCTCGTCTCCTCGCCTCATGGTCAGAAGGGAATAGTTGAGGAATGTGAGCCCCAAAGGCTCAAGATGCAAAAGAGTGAAGACTTCTGGCAGACTTGGAAGTGAATTTGAAGGCAAGTAAGGAAAGTGTAGTATAGGCCCTTGTCACAGAAGAGATATAGGTGATAAACATGGATTTGAATGGTGCAATCTCCCCCAAGTTTTCAAATGAGCTAATCTAAGACAATGAAATCCTTAAGGATTTGCTTGAACAAGTTGTTGTGAAGGTGGCGAGCAATATGTTTGAAGAGATAGCAGATTAAGTGCTTTTAGATGATGATGATAAGTTAGACAAGTTTCCCTTAGGCTTATCCCAGTTAGAGCTGAGGAGCCCTAGGAAGAAGAGTAGGCTAGCCTCAATCAGAAAGAGGACAAGACAGAGGAAACATAGAAAATCCAAAGGACTGGAAGTTGAATCCCCCTATTCCCTGCTAAAAGTCCAAATAAGATGAGAGTGGATAACTCTCCTTGGGTACCATGAGAATCCTTACATGGAATGTTAGGGGTCTAAATGCCCCTAACAAGTGATGCCTCATCAAACATCAAATTGATGAGGAGAAATGTGACATTATCTTCTTTCAAGAGACCAAGCTTTCCTCATATTTGAGTGAACTAATTTTCAAGAATTGGCTGGGATGCAATTTTGCCACAATGGCAGCCTATGGTGCCTCAGGAGGACTAGATATTTTGTGGAGATCTCATATTCCAACATTGGAAGTGTTTGAGAAATCTAATTACTTCTTGATTGGCAGATTTCTAGACCTATTTGGAGGAGCTGACCTCTGGGTTATTTGTGTTTATGGGCCCCTACAGATTTGGCCCAGAAAAGACAAGTATGGAACCACCTTTCCTCATGGCTAAGCTCACTTAAAAAGGATAAAGTTTTACTAGGTGGTGATTTCAATGCAATTCTAGATGAATCAGAGAAAAAGGGGGGATTTCACATCGGCATAGATCCCAATAGGACTTTAAAGATTTTATAGATCAAAACAATTTGTTAGATTGTATTCCAAATACTGGTGAATACACTTGGACAAATAGAAGAAGGGATTTACGTAAAATTGCAGAAAGGTTGGATAGACTTCTCCTATCTTTGGAATGCTTCCAACAAAATATTAATTATGAGGCTGAGGTCCTTTCGCTAGTGGGCTCCGATCATTTTCCTGTTAGACTTAAAATTGGGATAGATATTTTGCTAGGAAGAAAAAAATTTAGATTCCAATCCATGTGGTTCAGGGACCCATCCTTTATTCAGAAGATAGATGATTGGTGGAAACAAGCCCCCTTTGTAAGGGGCTCTTGTATGTTCCAGCTGATGTCCAAGCTTAAATTCTTGAGAGGGAATGTAATGGATTGGAATAATAATCAGTTCAAAAATATATTTGCAGAAAAATTTAGACTTAAACAAGATTTGAGGTTTCTTGAAGAGAAGGTCATTAGAGAAGGCATGGATGCAGACTCGTATTAGCTCAAGAAAAGACTTAGATTTGAATTAGAGGAGGCTTTAAAGAGAGAAGAAATTTTTTAGAGACAAAAGTCTAGATTAATTTGGCTACTGGAAGGTGACAAGAACACTTCTTTCTTTCATCTATCTACCAAGATCTGGAAGGCATCAAACTCCATAAAATCTATTTAGTCATGGGAAGGGACAATGCTTACAGACCTGGAGGACATTAAAAAAGAAGCAAGGAACTTCTACAAAGGCCTTCTCACTAAATTGAGTAACTAGGGTGATAAGGAGGTAGTCATCAATTTTGTTCCAAAACTAGTTACTGAGTGACACAATAAAGAATTGATGAAAGAATTCTCCATGGAGAAAGTGAAGGCGGTTGTATTTTCAATGGCAGGTGAGAGAGTGTCGGGGCCAGATGGTTGGACTGGTCTTTTCTTTCAAAAATGCTAGGACACTATAAGTAAGGATATCTATTTAGCTGTGGAGGAATCAAGGAAGTCCAGAAATGTGCTCAACGAATTGAAATCCATGTGTCTCATGCTTATCCCAAAATCAAAACTTCCCCAAAGTTTTGAAGAGTATAGGCCAATCTCCTTATGCAATTTTATGTGTAAGATAATTTCCAAGGAATTGGCAATGAGATTAGCTAGCTTTCTACCTGAGTATATCTTAGAGGAGCAAGGGGGATTTGTGCTAGGCAAAGAAACCCCTAAGGGGGCAATCTTAACTCATGAAATTTTAGATTCACATAGCAAAGGTAGAGATGTAGCAATGCTCATCAAATTAGATTTGTCAAAAGCATACAACAGAGTGGAGAGGAATTTCCTTATGGCCATGCAAAAAAGGATGGGTTTTTCAAAGGATATTTGTAAATGGATCTCCTCTTGTATCTCAGGGTTCAGGATTTTAGTTTTGGTCAATGGAAGGGAATCTGAGACATTTGAACCCTCTAGAGGATTGAGGCAAGGGGATCCGATATCACCCTAGACCTCTTTATCCTCATGTCAGAAGCCCTCACATGGGTGGTCAAAGAAGCAAATAGAAGGTCTAAATGGCAAGGGATTAGAATTAAAGGTATCCAGGACTCTTTCATGCATGCCCTATTCGCAGATGATACAATCTTGTTTGGCCAAGCTATAGTGAGGGAAGCCAATACAATTATGAAAACAGTAGATTTTTACTGCAATATTTCAGGCCAACATGTCAATTGTAATAAGTCAGTGGTCTATTTCTTTAATGTATCTCTGGCCATACAAGGTGAGATTAGTAAGATTTTTAACTTCAAAATTGAATCCCTCCCAGGTAGATAATTAGGTCTACCTCTATTCAATGGAAGACATAAGAACAATCCTTGGAATAATGTCATTCACAACTTGCAATCCAAGATGGCTGCTTGGAAGGGGCGGTGGCTCTCACTAGTAGGAGGACTTGTATTGATCAAAGCTATATTAGCTACAGTTCTAGTTTATATGATGTCAATCTTCCAAATTCCAAAAGGAGTAAACATAAAGATTGAGAGGATCTACAAACAATTTATGTGGAAATGTACCTCCCAGGAGAAGAAAATTCATCTCCTGGCATGGGATAAAATTTATAAACCCAAATTTGTAGGTGGGGTCGGCATATTGGACTTAAGTGTCCAAAACCAAGCTCTAGGAGTGAAATTGGCATGGGGCTTGTACAAGAAGCTAGATTCAAAATGGGCCAAACTCATGAAAGCCAAATACTTGGATTCTCATGAAAGTGAAAGAATTTTTACTATCAAAAACCCTCCTCGGGGTTCAATAATCTAGAATTTTTCATTACAAAAAGTATATATATTCTCCTCCCAAATTTGTCATGGGTCATACATAATGGGGAGAAAGCAAATTTTTGGGAAGATTCTTGGTGTGGGGAGGCCAAGCTTTCAAAATGTCAAGCCCTTAGAGAGGCAAAATTATACTTGCAATCAAATTGGGTCTCTAAGGTGAAAGACTATTGGTGCGTCAGTAGAAGTCATGGCTTCATGTCAATCTCATATAAAAGCACTCGGGATTGCCAAATACCAAATGCGCAGAAAGAACTTCTGAAACATATACTAGGAAAAAGAGTGGTTATCTTCTCCAACAAGGAGGATGAGTTGATCTGGACAGCTACTAAAGCAGGTTCCTGTTCAGTTAAAGAAGGTTATAAGTCTGCAATGGTGAGGGTGAAGACAAGTTGGCCGACGAATTTGTGTTGGAAAAAAAGTTTACTACCCAAGGCTGGAGCTTTTGCTTAGTTGGAGCTTCATAATAAAACTCTAACGGGGGACAGGATCAAGAGACTAGGAATCAGGTCTAATTTTGTTTGTGTTTTCTATGGGGGAGGAAGAATTGGTGGATCACCTTCTCCTTCATTGCCCATTTAGTAGAGAATGTTGGTTTGGTTCTTTAGAAGCTGAATTGGTGCTCTCCACTGTCAGAAACTATGGTTCAGATGTTTAAAAATTGGCCTATCATGTTCCTTGAATTGATCTTTGCTTGCATATGGGAATTAGGCCCATCAATGATTGTTTGGCATCTATGGAGGAAGAGGAACTTTTGAATCTTTAGAAGGGAAGCTACTTCATGGTAGAATGTTAGTATTAAACTAGAGGAAGCCATTTTGGAACTAGTGGTAGAAAACGCTAGAAGAATAGGCTCCAAGTCCTCGATTTGGTCAAAATGGGATGTGGAGTTGGTAAAAAATTGGCACTCTCTCATAATACTGGGGTAAGGGGGTGTGATCTGATAAAAGGCCAGGCTTCCTCGAGAGAAAATGTCAAATGGATCCGTCCAACAAAACCTTTCTACAAGCTTAACTTTGATGGTGCATGTAGAGGGAATCCCAGGAAGTCTGGGATGGGGTGCATGTTAAGGAGATGGAATGGCTCTCTGGTGGTAGCTAAATTGACTAAGATACCCAAAGGGTTGAACAATGAGTTGAAGCTTGGGCTTTCGTTCATGGCCTCCAATTGGTGGTTAGCTCAGGCATAAAAAATATTTGGATAGAAGGTGATTCTCATATAATTGTGAATGCTCTAAAATTAAAAGGATCAGATAATTGGAAAATCAACTATATTATTCAACAGATTGTCTCCCTTCTAAATGAGTTTGACAACTTTCTCATCTCTCATACATTTAGAGAAGGAAATAAGGTGGTGGATGGACTTGCCAACATGGAAATTGACCAAGCAATAGATGTAGAGGTGTTTCTCCTTAGGCATTCGAGACTGCAGAGTAATCTGCTATCTTTATTAAAAGATGACCTGGATCAACAGAGCACTAAGCAACCTTCCCTATGACAATATGGAACATTCTTTCTAGTGGTCATATCATTGTCAACATCTTTGGCTTGAGTTTCATACCCAAGTGGTTGAGTTTTAAAGTCTGTTATGCTGGCACAAGGGGGGTGACCCTAATTTGTTGTTTTCTAAAAGTTGGTGAGATTTCAAGCTATCCTGTCCAATTGACAATGGTCATTTTTTTCTCGAGATTCAGTTGTCATTAATTTAGCATCACTTCAAGATCTCAAGGCAGACTATTGGCATGATTTCAAATAAGGGTTGTTGTTAAGTAAGGATGGTAGATTTTTTTAATTAATTTGGGGGGCATCCTTTCCGTACATGTCACCCCCAAAGTACCATGTTCATTAATGGTAAGTATGTGCACAAAGGTTTTTTTCCTTTCTAGCGTATGATAGCTTAGAGGATTTCTATATTCTGCCTATCTCTTCAACTTCATTGGATTGATTCAAGATCATGCAAGGATGGCTAAGGTCCCCATCTCCAATCACATGGATGACATCATGTTTGCTTGAGATGCCTGTTAATTCTAAGTTTCTTCTTGGGTTCTTTAATTCTTATTTTGTTCATAGCAGTTCCTTCATTTGTTTACAGACTAGAATGGCAGAAACATGTCTCAACCAAAGGCTCTTTTTCCCATCTCTTGTATGGGAGCTAGAAGTGAGAGGAAAGGTCAAAGTTTCAAACCTGATGATGTTGATAGATTGGGACTACACTATGATGTAGTTTTCTTTGAGGAGTATTGCAGAACATGGATGGATTAAAGGATATGTTGGCCGAATTCTCAATTATTCAGATATTGTCTCCCAAGTCTTATCCAATATAATGGATCTGGTTCAAGATGGAGAATATGTCTATGCCCTAGCCATTGGTGTTTTCTATAACAATATATACACAGTGGACAGATGGGCTATGGTGGTGAAAGGATATGATATGGACCAGGGTGATGCATCGATAGGAGGGCTCTTTAATCTTCAAATTCTACACACATTTTCTCCTCACTAGGCAGTATACAGGGCCTTGCAATCTAGTTTGAAGTCACTCTGTAGTGATGACATTGATAGAGAGCTAAATGCATACAGCTTCCTCTTCTCAAAGAAGAAAGATCAGTGCATCAACGATGTCTTCACGACCATAAGGTTTATCAGAATCCATGCTCCAGACCTTGCGCCCCATATACCTAGGGATGCTTTTGATGATCTAGTGGAAGGTGATGAAGAGGATCAGGGTGATGATGGAAATGAGGACGTGCCTTAGATGAATGCTCCTCTTCTGGCCGCTAGTCTAGCTGCTTAATGCTCTTAGCCATGGCTTTTTTGTTTACGTGGTGGTCTCCTAGGTGGTAGGGCATCCGTTTTGTTTCTACTGGCTTTGTCTGTTTTTTTGGTGTACTGGTCTCCCTTGGTTATTATGGTCTTTATAGGGCCTATCATATGTATTTTCTATGATGTTGCTAAACTCTTAATATTTGAATAATCTTTTCTATTAATGGTATGGGTGATACATCATCTTTTTCTTTAAAAAAATTCTTCTAGAGAAGTGACTTTGACACTTCGTTTAGAGACTTTTCAAAAAAAAAAAAAAGACAATATCATTGGTTTGAAGGGGCACACTTCATTCATGATGAAAAATAGAAGGGTTTAAGCGCTACATTATCTTGGAAATTGAAACGCCTCTTTTTGAGGCTCTTCATCTAACACCTTCATAGAAGAAAGGTTAAACAATTATAGATAGCATTTATTTTAAAATCCATATCTTGCAAAAAGAGGGCAGATTTCTTGGAGGCAGATTTTGGGGGAAGAGAGAGATCTCAGCTCATGTGTGGGGCTTGTGAAGTAGAGATAATGATGTGAGGTCATGAGAGGAAGTAATTTTTATTATTTATATGCAAATTGAGAGGGATGTAAGCCATTATTGTAATGATCCTGTAGATTTGTTTTCTGAATTAAATAAAACTAAAATTAGTTTTGTGTTGTAATCTGTATGCTTGAGTTTTGAAATTGAGCAGTGTAAATTGTTTACAATCTTTCTTGATAATCTTGAGTTGTATGTGTTGCAAGAGGAAGTTTTTGATTGTCTACATCAAAATTCTACCCCTTTCTAGCTTTGACATAATTGAGTTTCTTTTTCACTTCTAGTCATCAAGTTAGTGCCAATGTTCCTAGGAATAGTGGTTAATCATTATCTTAAGCATTCCTCCTACTGCAGAAGGGTAATTTGAGTGGCCAATAGTAGAAGGAAATTTACTCAAATGATGATGGGATTGGATTTTTTATACTCATATAATTATCTTTTAGGTTTTAGTCTCAGACTTTAGTTTTAGGTTTGCCTTCTATATTTTCGGCTTTAGTTTACAATTACACACTTCCATTGTACATCTATTTACTCCATACCAATGAAGAGTATGACCATTGTATATCTTTTTATTCCATGCAAAAGAAGAGTATAAATATTCAATTTGTGTATTCTCCTTTGCTTTAATTATTGTTCATGTGCATTCCTTTCATATTTTTTGTCACATGTTTTGAATAGGTTATTATCAACTAATCAATTTTCTACATGGATCCCTATGATTGAGAACACATTCTAGTAGTAGGTTCATATCCAAACACTTATTTGGTTGGATGATAGAAATATAGTGGTTATATATGCTTATCTTTGTTTGTCATAGAATTTAACTTGATTTGAAACATGAAATATAACATTTTAAACAAACATTTTAAACAAGAGAAACACTTCCTTGAAGTTCGGATGACATAAATATGACTACCTTTTATCCTCATCAAGTGCACCATCTTGATATATGATTTGTGGAGTGGAAAGGAAGAGCTACATGTAAGGATTGTGGCAGTGTAAAGAGATCTGCCCTCTTTGTTTTTATTTTTATAAAACCTTGAATTTTAAATAGATATAAGAACCAATCACTTCAAGGTTGATATTTCTACCAATAGATCTGATTACAAATTTTGAGTTTTACTACTTAAGCTTAGTACATTTGGTAATGCTCCGTAATATTTTTTATCTCTTATTAAAGGCTAACTATTGCTCTATAATAGTTTTTTATCTCTTATCAAAGACTGACTATTTCTTCTTTAGAGAATAATAAAATCATAAAACATAATTGGCCATTTTTTAACCTTTTAAAACCCTAAATTTTAAAATAGATTTAATAATCAATCATTCAACTTTTATTTTTCTACCAAATCCTATTTATTTTTCTACCAAATAGATAAATTGCAAGTTTCTAGTTTTACTACTTAAGTATATTTGACAACGCTTTGTTATATTTGCTAAAACTAGCTATTTTGTTGGGATAAATATATCTTAGTCTAGCTAGAATTTTTGTTTTGAATATTTATATCTTTTAAATACAATAGGGTGAGAATCCACAAAAATAAAACTACCCTAACTATATAGAACTATTTAATTATGTGTGTAGATTAAAGCCCATGTTGTGAATGAACATTATTATTTTCTCAACATAAGCTTCTTGGCTCATCTTTAATTGGTTACAAGTAAACATTGTTTGTTATCTTTGACATTAAGATTTTCTAAAACCTTATAACATAGGAAGTTGGGAGGACATAAAGTGGCCAAAACTTTCAATTCTTTAAAATGCACTCATGATTTGGAAAAAATAAAATATGCACACATTATGGCTCGTAGACATTTTGTAGAATGTGAGCATATTATAACATGCTTGCATTCTAGTTTTGACCAATCAAATACCTTTATTATGCTTGGTACAAGTTTGAATTTACAAATCCTGATGGTTGGATCTTCAATTTATGTACCAAAGATATATTTTACAAAATTCATAGAAAAACAAATAGATGTCAAGCATGCTCTCCATCATGTTAATGATTTTTCTAATAAAAATCTCAAAACAACACCACTATGAGATAAAGGTCTATTTATCTTTCTAACCATATAATTTAAAAAAAAAAATCCAACTATATTAATATCTTGATCTCTAATTAGTGTTAGTAGTGTCTTTAGTTTTTTCCAAAAACACATGTATTATTTTTTCTACATAAGTTTTTATTTGCTCATCCAAATTTGAAATTTTTTTACATTTTCACATTCTATATTGACATTGAAAAAATTTATAGTTTTTCATTATTTTCTAAAAATTTAGGGGGAGCACACTCAACTTTCTACATTTTAGGATGTGTCAACTTTGAAAATTAGTAAAAAACAATATATTCATAAAAACTAACTTAAAAATCTAACATAAACTATGTGATGTTAGCTAACTTTCCACTGGATGGGTTTACAAAATGCTAAAAAAATCAACAATTTAGGTGGAGCACATCTGATGCTATGTTATATTTTTTGACCAAAAAAGGACAACTCTATGTGCTCTCCCTATTCCACCTTCTTAATATCCACCATTTCTCAAAAGAATGGTAGTTTAGAAACTAGAATTTGAGCACTACTAATCTTGTTCTTATTGTATCTTAAAATTTTGAGCATAGGTATATTGAATTACTCATCAAAGTTTAGTTTTTGTTGATTTCAAGAGAAAAGTCACCACTTTTGACCTTCTTTTGGCCCCCCATTTCCATACACTTACCCATATATTATTTAGATAAGGATAGAATCATAAAACATAATTGGCCATTTTAAAAAATTTTAAAATCCTTAATTTTTAAATACAAATAAGAATTAGTCACTTCAACTTTTAGATTTCTACCAAATCCTAATTGTTTTTGCAAAAAAAAATACAAATACCTACTTTTACTAGCTTTTGATTAGTTCAGCAGGAAAAGAGGGTTCTAAATCCTATACAAAAAAGCCCCCAGGGCAACAGGCCTTAAACATGTCAGAAATGATACATTGACAACACTAAATTTGCAGACAAAAAATGATGAACCAAAAACAACAGAGAACAACAAGCATAAACTAAGGACTGTAAGTCATCGTAAACTTGGCCAAGAATTTGAACATATCTTTGTAGTCACCAAGATTATCAATCCCCATTTTCTTGACTTTCTCATCCAAATCCTTGACAACAACAAAAATTGATGCCACCCGATGCAGGGCCTTAGCAGCAAATTCAACCATGATCTTCCATTTTTTCTACATTTTATCTATCTTGAGTTTGAGCCGTGCCAGGTCCTCAGCAGTTGTAACAGATAGTGAATAGCTACCCTTGTTGTCCAAGCCACCAGTGTCCTTAGCAGCAACACCCAAGTCCTCAGAACTAGACTTGTTCATGGAGGTGATATGGCTCGCCCCTTCTTCCTCATGCATAGACTCAGTATGGGTTTCATCCTCACCCTCCTCCAGAGTGTCTTCAACAAATTCTAAATCATCAAAAATCTCCACACCCTGGGGATTAGTAGATGGTTTCCCAGTAATGCGACTAGACCGACAAACCCTCAAATTACCTTGCTTAACAACATCCTCCCCTTCACCACTTCCAATCTGCTTAGGCCCCAAGTCTAATTCAATAATTTTCATAGGCCCATCTACCTTCTTTGCTTCCTCCTTCCCAGTCTTAGCTTTCTTGGCATGTACTATCCCCTCCTCCTCTGACTCTGATCTAGCCCTTTTGGCTGACACGAATTTCTCTTTCCCAGGCACCAAAGTGGCTTTTTTCGGGGATTTCGTTTTGGATTTAGGGGTACAGGTTCCAATAGGGGTTTTGCATTCCACAATACGGGGGCCCCCGTTGGTACTTTTTAGGGCAATCTTAGGGGTCCTGACACACATATTAACTTTGCTTTTAGAACTAGGAGACACAAGTGGTTGAGGATCCTCAATCAACTTGACCTTAATCTGCTTCAGGGAACACATCGAAAGATGGAAATGATAGAGTCTGAAAATGAGACCTTGGTGGATGGGAACAAGAGGGTGGCCAAGATTTCTAACCCTAAGCTCTTTAGTCGACTTGATGGAATTTTCTAGAGAGGACAAAAGAAAAAAAGGAAAGCTAATTTCCATTTTGTTCCTAAAGTGGTTGAGCAAGGCAAAGTGATAATGGTAAAATACCTTAAACCTCCCTTCCAGTGTGAAATACTTCATGATCATTGAACAAATTTGGCCCCAAGGCTCTGACAACTTCTCCCTTTTGAATCCTCCATGAAGCTTCATAGCCACCTCCCCCTCCCTAAAGAAGAAACCCATGTACTTGGGGGTCGGGCAACTTACTGCATCTAGGATGCTTCTTCCCTTTAGTGGGGAGCCCTGTAGCCTGACCAATCACCTCCTCAAAAACCTGGAAGTCAATACCCCCAAGAGGACTTGTCTAGTTTCATCATCTCATGACTTAGCAAACTAGCATGACATGCTTTCATCATGGCCAATCATTCCATCCAGAAAAGAAACCACTTCCCCCTCCTGAATGATGTCACAAACAAGCGGGTCCTATCTAAATTCCTCTATAGAAGTCAGTTTGAGCTTCACTATATCTCCTCCCATGTTCATAGTTTGAAACACACATAGGCAATAGTGGTTAAAATTGTTAAGGTAGGTAATATTCAAAATAGTAAGGAATCCAATACAATAGTAACCTTCCTTCTTGTGTATCCTAAAAAACCACATAGAAAGATTAATAATTACATCATAATTATTATGGTGATATACCTCACCTTTGCCACCTTGATAAATCTCCTTGAGAAGAGATCACGACTACCACCTTGTGTGACAATGAATGTCGCTTGCTGTGGAGATTAACCAAATATTATTACCCATAGGCCAACGTGATCTATACACCCCACGTACACCTGCCAAAGGCCACTTTAGATTCCTTCTAGTCCAACTAGATCTAACTCTCGATCTTTCCCCAATCTCAAGGTTCTTTTGCCTTATGGTCCTCTTACCTATCATCCAGTCAGCCTACCAACCATAGCCACTCGCCTGCTAATATTTGGCAGTCTAGCTTATCCTCCACTCCACACTATCCCCCTTCTCGAGACACCGAAAAGTATTAGTCAGATATCTAGTTAGCTGCCACTTAAAAATTCTTGTTCTCTCACCCATTTGCTTTTGAAAATTCAAAATAGTTTCCCCACCATTCTAGTTATACAACTCAATACTATCAACCTCAGTCCCATTTAAATGGTTCTCAGAGGAATATGAAAAGCCACCACCACCTAGCCATAAATAGAGAATGGCCATGGCCCCGAACAATTTAATCCCTGCTACTAACTCCATCCTTCTTTATGAGAGTATGAATCTCATTAGGCAGGCTGGACATACTCCTCCAACACTGCCAACCCTTGCTACCATTTCCTAGGTTTGCCATAGCATCAGAAACAACATTTCCTTCTATGTAAATGTGCGAGATATTAAACTCCTCCAACCCATTGAGGAGCAATTTTATATCTTCCATGATGTCCGCTAACTTCCACCCAATCTTAGTCGAACCTAGGCCAACATTCTTAATTAATTTTGAGTCCCCTTCCATATGAAGGAGTCTGATGTTCAAGGAAATAGCCAGTTCAATACCCCATAGTATGGCTAAGGCTTCCGCCTCATTATTACTCTTAAAACTAATGCCTCCAGAGTAGGCAACCACAAAGGCTCCCATATCAGTTCTTATGATTCCTCCTCCACTAGCCACCCCCGGATTCCCCTTAGCAGCTTCGTCGAAGTTGAGATTAAACCACCCTTTCTGAGGCATGGCCCACCTGGTCTTGGCCCTAGAAAGCCTTTTAGAATTGTCTATAGAGCAAGTACTAGGAATAATGTTCTAGAGTTTTAATAGACTCTATTCCTCCCTTCCAGCCTGGGATTATCTACTGCTTTGAATTTACAAGAGTTGATGTTCTATTCCAGTAGTTTGAAGCAACTCTAAAAAACTTCCATGTGTTCTGAATTTATCTCTGAAAACCCTATTATTGCATTCTTTCCATAAACTCTAGGCCAAGTGGGGTGGTATTTGTAACCATAGCTCCTTGGTCATTAGGAGCATAATTCTGAAGGGGGGCCTCCAATTCCAGGCCATGGCCACTATACTACTATTTAAGATCCAACACAAGTTAAGTTTATGCAAGATTAAACCCCAGACCTCCCAAGCAAAGCACCAGTGAAGTATGAGATGATTTGTCATCTCTTCCTCGGCACCATAGAGAACACACCTACTCATCATTTGAAAATCCCTCTTTTTCATATTATTAAGGGTAAAATTTTTATTAAGAATCAAGGTCCATGAGAAGAAATTCATTTTAGGTAATAGTTTAAGGATCTAAACTTTCCCCCAAAGCTTGTCCTCACCAGGGTCTAACAATAGGCCATAAGCACTTTTCATAGAAAATAGGCCTTTGCTGTCCCTATCCCAAATCATTTGATCCTGCTTGGGGAAGAGAGGGAGTCTGAAGTCCTCCAAATCCTTTTGAAGTTGAAGAGATAACCTTATATCCTCTTCATGTTCAGTGACACAATCCATCATATCCTTCTAGTTCCTAAAACCTGTATATCCCCTTAATTAATTAGCCACCTTGGAACCAAAAAATCTGTAGGCTTTATCCGTAATGCTGTCATATTCCAACTATTTGAGGGGTTGATTCTTTAGCCATCTGTCCTCCCAGAAGTTAACTTCCCTGTCATCCCCAATCTTCCACATGATGCCTTAACGAAGGAGACCATGGGTCTTGAGGGTCCCGTTCCATATGATAGAGTCTTTGGGTAATCCAAAATCAGCGAGCAACTTACTGTCCCTATCCCCATTGAGATACTTGGCCATCATGATATCTCCCCAATCTTTATTACCTTGAATAAGGTTCCACCCCACCTTAGACAAGAAGGCACGATTCATGAGATGAATTCTTCTTAGTCCTAATCCCCCCAGCATCTATGGGTACAGACCTTTTCCCAACCAATAAGAGCAATTCTCTATTTCTCCTCAATTCCTGACCAAAGGAATTTCTTCTAGATTTGCTCAATCTTCTTAGCCATGTACTTCAGAATTTTGAATAGACTTAAGGAGTAGTTAGGCATTCCTTGAAGGGAAGCCTTAAGGAGTTGGAATTTCCCCACTTGACTCAGAAGAGCACCTTTCCATCCAACCAAATTCCTCTATATTCTTTCCAATAACCCATTCCAGTAGTTAGAGGAGACTTTGGTGGTAGGAAGTGGAAGGCCTAGGTAAGTGGCTGGGAGCCTCTCACTTGAACAACCTAGGACACTGGTGATTTTTCATTGTAGATCCTCTTGAGTATTGAGAAAATATATATGACTTTTCTCAAAGTTGATACTCTAGCCAAAATCCCCTTCATAAGCTTTGAGAAGCCCTTTACATCTCCTTGCTTCAACCACTAAGGCAATCCTAAACAATATGGTGTCTTCCACAAACTATTGAATGACCGATGTCTGAGCGGTAGAAGTAGGCTTAATGCCCTTGAGAGTTCTTTGCATCAACAAGTTACAGGCATTCCTACCCAGCACTTCAACTAGCAAGATAAAGAGGTAGGGAGAAAGAGGGTCACATTACCTAAGGCCCCTCTCAGAGGGAAAAAAAACCTCTGGGAGAACCATTGACCAACATAGAAAATAAACCGTGGATATACACTCATTGATGATATTAACAACCTTTTCTTGAAAGCCAAATTTCTAGAGGACCTTGAGAAAAAAATCCCAATTAACCCTATCATAGGCTTTGGAGATGTCCAATTTAAAAATCATATCTAGGGTTTTGTTCTTCAAGATTAAGTGGATAATCGCATGTGTAGTGATGGTTGCATCAAGAATCTATCTCCCAGGAACGAAACCCTTCTGATTCGGAGCAATGAGTTTGTCCAGGAGAGATTGAAGCCTAAAAAATAAGATTTTGGTGAAGACTTTATACATCGTATTGTAGAGACTGATAGGTCTGAAATATGTTAGAAAATTGGCTTTGGTCTTCTTAGGTATCAAAGCAATAAATGTGTTATTCAACTGCTGCAGGAGTCTACTCATCTGAAATAAATCTTTGGCCACATTAAAGACATCTTTTCCAACAATCTCCCAGAAGGTTTGAAAGAAAGATGGGGGGAACCCATCTAGACTAGGGGCTTTGAAGGCACCCATGGAGAAGACAGCCACTCTAACTTCCTCCTCTGAGATGGGTTTAGTCAATAAGTAGTTATTATCCGCAGATAAAATGGTCAGTATGGAATCTAGAAGGGATTCATTGTCTTCTGTTGGGGCACTAATTTGTTGAGCAGCTAACAAGGACTCAAAGTAGTTGGAGGCTAACCTCTCAATCTCCCCATCTTCCTTGAACAGAGTCCCATGCTCATCCCTTAGCTTACTGATTGTATTTCTCTTTCTGTGCCTTAGCATGGACTGATGAAAGAAAGATGTGTTTCTATGGACCCTTCTTTTAGCCATTGAACTCTTGACTTCTACTTCCAGTAAACCTCCTCTTCCTTAAGAGTTTGCACCCACTCCTTAGAAAGGGTGTTATCCAAGGTCTGTAGCTCCTCTGATAAGTCCCCTTGCTCCATTCTAGTTTGAACTTCCTGAAGTTGACCCATAACATTTTTCTTCCTAGTTAGGACATTACCAAAAGTATATTTATTCCATCCTTTAACCTTGCTCCTCACATAAGCCAATTTCTAAGCCAATCTATACATCATAGGACCTTGAGCAGGGATATTCCACCACCCAGATAGATAGTCTCTAAATTTTGGATGGAGAGCCCACATCATTTCAAATCTGAAGGGGAAGGGGCCCTTCATACTCCCCTCATACTAGCTTAGCAATAGAGTATTGTGATCAGAGCCCACCTGAGAAAGGGTAGTTAAATGCATAAGATTAGTGATAGCCTAATAAGAGGAAATTAAGAACTTGTTTCCTTATCTCTACTATTGTGTGGTTACACAACACGCTCCATTTTGCCTTGACAAAATAGGGACCTAACTTTTTCTTTTTGCTTTGGCTTGTTGTTTTCTACTTTGGGCAGTTTGGTAAAATTAGTCATGCATGTAACCCTGCAAAAGGCTAGATTTGTCACCATGATGAGGTCAGTTGCCAAAGTTAGTAGTTCACATTATTAACTTCATGGTTGGAAAGTACGTAGAATTCCAAGCAGGTTTTCCTTTTAGATCATGCTAAAATTGTCTAAGAGAAGAAAGTTATGTTGAGTCAAAGTTTGGTCAAACTTGGTATCCAAAGGCAGGGGGTCATATTTCAAACATCAGTCATCTTAGACAAGATCACCCTAATAATAGATTATCACCTAATATTCACTTGATCTGTGAAGTGCGGATGTCAAATTTACGTAAGGGCTGGTTTCTACTCGTCAAACGACTTCATTTATCTTGTGGGGGGTCATATTTTTAACATCAGTCATCTTATGAATATCACCCTCTTTGCACATATCACCCTATGCCAATATGACGGTGATGTCATCAAAGTCCAATGAATGAAGAAATCACACTGGTGATGATGTCATTGTTCCATTCTACCCCACGGAGGTATCTGATGCCCATCATATTCCTTAGCATGACGGTGACGTCATTTAAACATAACGATTAAACGAAGACGCTTACATGTTGACATCACCCTGATCTTTTTCGAGGGGGTCATTTCATTTGTGGGGGTCATATTTTGAACATCCCTTGATCTTAATTTCGTGACTCGATATACATGTGGTCAACGTTGACGACATCACCCAGTTCTTTTGCATTTAGTTTTACCACTCAAGCGGGGGTCATTTTATCCAAAGGGGGTCATATTTTGAATATCCCTCGATCTTTCAAAGATCACCCCCTGTTTCCTAATATTAAATGCACTTAAATGCGGTAGATGAATTCCCGCTGATTACGAATGTAAAGCAAACATTTGGCAGCATACATGGATTCCCTGAAGAAGTTCAACAGATTTGATCTTGACAACGCAGTTTTACCCTAATTTGTCCTATAGACCTACTTTAAAGGTAATTTTCCAAGGTAATTTTCATTTACCTTGTGAAAAAATGAGAAATTATAGAGCAGAGAAGTCAAACCCTCATATAGCTACCTGTCAACGGATTGGATCCTTCAGCGTAACGGAACAGGTGATCTTTAGTATTCACAGCCCTTTTCATGATCAGTCATCTAATCTAGGAGGAAATCATTGTCAAGTAAGTAGCTAAAAACCCTCCTATTGTCATTTTCTAAATGTTTAGGTAGGGTATATGTTCTTTCCTGTGGTTTGGCTCTGTGAATATGCATATCATGATGAAATAAAGAATAATAGACTGAGTATGCATGATGTTGTAGAAGTACATAATGTTGTATGAATGCATGTGGACATTGCAAGGTAAGACAAATCATGTTTGTTGTAGGAATCCATGGTGGATCTTAGAAGGAATAGGTCTCACTTAGAATTTCTCAAGCCTATGTTTGTTCAGCCCGAGGGGGTACAGTTTAAATATGGAGTTATTGGTGATACTCACCAAGGAGATACGGACCTGGCAACATGGTCAACAAGAGTAGATCATGATAAGGATAATCCCACTATGGATGGGGTATATGTTTCAAGAATGTGGCATGCAAATGGCTTTCCATATGCTATGGATACCCCAGAGCTGGTAGTGGAATGTGCTAGAAATTATAACCCTGAGACCAGGTAGGTGGAAAAGCATGGAAGAATATATGCAGACTTTTCAATCAAGGGCATTATCGCAACTTTTAATCTGCCAGTTGGAAAGAAGGTGGTAAGTGTGGACCTATGCAAGATGGAAACATAATACAATAATAATAAGAAGAATGCAAGGAAAAGGATGTATCAATGGAGGTCAAAGAGCAGCACCTACACTGCATCAGCCAAAATGCCCGTACATTTATATAAATTTTTTTTTGATGATGAGTACCAGTATATGATTGCCCTGCTGAACAGGATGACAAGTAAGCCTCATGCTGGGAATTTTGAAAATTAGATGTTTGGAATCATCCATATGGTCTTATATGCATATAACAGGCCATTATGGGCCAAGATCATCAATGATGCCCTGGATGAAGGAATGAGGAACCTGGGAGGACAAACATGCTTATTTTATATGACCTCATATATGGTATACTCATGTTCTTATAAGGAAACCTTTGATGCCTTCAAGACAGTGGGTAATGTTGGTGGTGATGCAGATGATGCACACATATGGGATCACTATCCCTAGTTACAAAGAAAAATTACATCCTGGACTACAAATTGGTAAATGATGCATTCTCTATGCATCTAGTCAGAACCATGGAGGAGGATATAACTAAAGGCTGAGCATGGAAGCTCAGGAAGTTATTTATAGACATGGGGCCTGGTTTATCCAGTTTACCACATTTTCATACATAAGGATAGAGGGATTTGAAGGACAACCTCTTATGCTACCAAGATACCCTACTGATGGGGTTGTCTTGATGGAATTTGTCAGGTAGGTGTCTACCATAGTTGAGGCCTACAAAGCACAAGAGAAGATACCTCTGGTGTTATTTTTAGTGTCTATGGGCTGGTATATGTGCTTAGACTCAGAGAGCATAAAACATGTCATGGGAGGGCTAAAACTGATGTATGTGCAACCATTTCCCTTGGCCAGATCTTATGATCCCTATGGCAGGATGCAAAAAATATTAGGAAAATTGATACATTAGAAGCATCTTGAAGATTTCTAGACTGACTGTGAGGATGAAGTTAAGGTGAGGAGAAGAAAGTACTAGAGACTCACCTTGAACCAAACAAAGACCTTTGACTACATTCTGATGCCAGCACAGCTAAGGAAAGATAATGGAAAGATTATGTCCAATAAATATGAGGACAAAAAGGTGTATAATGACACCATATCAGCCCCTGATCTTACACATCTAGAGGATATATCCCTAGATTAGCTGACAGGTGGGGTGATATAGTTAACCCAAGCTTGGGTGGATGAGGAGATAAACAGATTGAAGAAAAGGGGTGTTGCCCTTACAGTTGATGCCAAAAAGAAGAGGCAAGAAATAGCTGATGAGGAATATGATGATTTCCTAATGAGAAGAGAAAATCCAATGGGGAGAGGTTTCCCACACAAAAACAAAGGAAAGGTCCCCCTAGAGGTAAGAAAGGTGAAGATGAACCAAAGGGGGTGATAATTGAAAGAATTGCCACGTCAGCTGCAGGTGCATCTACATTAGCTCAGGCATCCGCATCACTTGCACAACCTCCTATTGAAAACCCAAAGACTAAGAGGATTTTGAGGCCAGTTGTTGAAACTACAGAGGTGCAAGTGGAAGGCCAGGCCTTGCAACAGGAAGTGGGAGAGGGCATCCCTTTGGAAGAAGAGTAGGTAAATAAGGAACTTGTAGGTGATGACCTAATGGTGGTCAGTGTTGGCTTTTTCCCAGACTGGATGCTTACTCCTAGATTTCCCTACAAGGTAGCCATCAATGATCAACAGGATCTCTGGGCCAAGGGCCAACAGTGTAGGAGATAGACTCTATATTTTATCTCCTCTTCTTCTTTAGGCTTTGCAAAACCTAGGGGGGTATTCCCTACTCAACATCCATGAGGATATGCATACAAAGGCTGGGATGCTGACAGAAAGCAGATAAGTCCTCCTGTAAGTAGACCAAAACTGTAAGATAAGAGCAAAGGGGCTGGCTTTGGGCCTATTTGCAGTTGTAGACAGAGGACTTGGATCCTAAAACTAATTCTAATGTCCTAATGGTTGTTTTAAAGTTTGATTTTGATTTTATATTTGGATGCAGAGCTGAACATGGTATATAACATAGACACAAAGCTAGATCGGTGCCTGTCTAGGGCCTGGAGTCAGTAGACATACACCTGTGAATGATTAGCATGAACAGCTAAAACTGGATTTCAGGGGGACACATGTGATACCTGCCTTACAGATATCTCCCAATACAAAGTGTTAAGCTATCTATACTTATGGCATCCCTATTGTAGTATACCCTTCCCAATGTTCAATCTGAGAACAATTTAATCTACCCCTTGAGTAGAAGTTAAGAGATCAGACATTCAACACAGGAATTCTATGTTCTAGAGTCTTAAACATTCCTTAAATATCCAGACTCAAAAGAAAGATACATGCAATACTAGAGACAGAATTAACAAAACACATGCTAACATAGCATTTGTCATATAAAATTAACCATGAAATCAGTGGATTCATGCAAAAACATACAATAGGAGATACATAAACTCACAAGTTTTACTGTACAGAGCAACCAAATCAGCTGTATTGCATTACAAAGCCAAAATGTTCAACTTTCAATAACCACAAGAATGGTAACACAGTCTACCTATATTGGCCAGAAAGTGTACCTCTAGCAATTAATTACATGGTTTGACAAAAAATCTGCCAGATGCAGATCCTACAAAGGAATGGTGCTCAGAAGTTATTGCTGCAACAGACAAGAGAGGCCTCGAGCCTTGCACCGCCATCTAGAAGTCTTCATTCACAATCGGGCAGTTTAATTGCTTGTACCATCACCCATACCCCTGCTACAGTCGCCATTGATGGCTCAACCACCCGCGGCTGCTTGAAAACTGTCGCAGCATTCAAAAAGGGATTTCCTGCCAAAACACTTCTTCATAGGTTCAAATAACGTAGGGAGATTAATCCCACATGCATAGTGCGGAGACTCCTTTAGCATCTTAAAAACATGGCCACCAACATACTAAGTGTCAAGCGCTTTTGCCACACTTGACGCACACTCCTTCTCCAAAACCCATCGCTCAGACCTAAGCCATCGGCCCTACCGAAAATCTTCCTGCCGACATCAATAGTCTGGCCGATCGCTACATTACAATCCCCTCCATCAGCCAGAGATGCACCATCGGGCCTACCTTCGAAACCTTCGCCGATCTCATCAGTTACACCGATGAAGCCACCACAATCCCCTGTTGGCCAGACCAATACCGTCGGCCAAGCAAAAAATCCCTCTACTGATAGACCAAACTCTCACCGATGACCAGCAAGCTAGACTTTGCCCCTTCGTCGGCCAGACCCTCCACTGTTGGCAAGCCACAAAACACCTACGCCGACCACACAAGTCACCCCAATGGCATACCACATCCTTGGTCTTTGGCGAGACCACCATCCCTCGGAGCAATAAGAAAATCCTTGGCTGATAGCACAAGTCCTGCCGACACCACCTTGAACATCCCTCATCGGCTAGACAACCAACTGTCGGCCCAACATGAAACTGCTTCGCCGATAACAAACACTATGCCGATGACACCATCGGCGAGACCAAACACACGGTTCACCCGATGGCCACCCTCCATTGCTCCCATCGGCCAGACCAACGCTATCAGCTAAACCAAAAGCTTCCCAGCCGATGAAGAGGGTTACGCCGATGCCTACTCAAATCCCTTGTCGGTGAGACCCAGGCCGATGACATCACATCGGCCAAACATTGCATATCGGCAACCCAAGAAAATACTTCGCCGATAACCAAAGTGTTGGTGATGACCTTCCAAGACTCTCATCTGCATGACTAACCCGATGAACCCATTGAATCGATCAGTTCAAAGGCGAAGTTCAACATTGAGGTTCGCCGGTGGGGTTCAAAACCTTGAAAACAATACTCCATCACTGTCGGCCAAGTACCAAAAACACAAAGCCTTGAACTGTTGAACCATGAACCAAAAGGGTTCAATGCGGTGGTTCAAAGCGATGGTTCAACCATAATCTGAGCACTCAAAAAGAAGTTTCGCCGATAGAGAAAGTCACAACAATGAACAAGGAAACTTAGGGCTCAAAAAGAAAAAAAACCCTCCAACATCTGCGCTCAGATCTAGACCAAAATTACTGCCAACATTGGCTCTGAATGGGGACGTGCAGGTGAAAAACCTGCAGCGAGAACCAGATCTTCGGGCAGACCAGGCAAAAACCAAAAAAGCATGAACATGTACAGAACATTTACAATATATACATATTTTTTACAAACGTGCATAGAGACAAGTCATCTATGCAAAATAGAACTTAAGGAATTGGCCATGCATAGGCAATTCCAGAACTTCACCATCTAGGGCCTGGAGGAAATAAGAGTCCTCCCCATGAGTGTTGCAAATATGATATAGGCCCATCCATAAGGGTTCAAACTTACCATATCTACCCTTGTCCTAATTTTTTGCATTCCAGATGAGCACCAGATCATTGACTTGAAACTTCCTTTTTGTAGATCTCCTGTCAAACTGATATTTCACATCTTGTTGTCTCTTGAGGTTAATCTGGTGTGCTTTCCTTCTGTTCTCATCCAATGCAACCAACTGATTCACTCTTTCTGTCATGGAGTCTTCAATCTCCTCATCATTATCCTGGATAAATCTATAAACTGGCAGGAGATTGTTTATGGGCAATCTGGTTGATGCACCATATACTATTTCAAAGGGTGACATCCCAATAGCCTTTTTTACTATCACCCTGTCAGCCCATATTGCTAACTTTAATTTTGAGTCCCAAGCTCTCTTGTTCTTGTCCAGTATCCTCTTGATAATTTTCATGATGCTTTTATTGCTTGATTCTGCTTGACCATTTCCTTGTGGGTGGTATGGTGATGCATATGATAGATTTATCCCATACCTGTTGCAAAAATCAACAAATTCACCTGATCTGAAGCACATAGCATTATCAGTGACTATCTTGAATGGTACTCCAAACCTGATGATAACATTTTCCATTATGAAATCCATCACCACCTTACTTCTAGCTCTCTTAGTTGGAATGGCCTCAATCCATTTGGTAAAGTAATCAGTTGCCACCAAAATCCAACTGTGTCCCCCACTTGACTTGTCTGCAATTTCCCCTATAAAGTCAATTCCCCATTGCTAAAATGGAGCATCCACAGTTACAGTTCTGAGGGGTAAAGCACCATCATATCTCAACTTTCCTGAGAATCTTTGGCAAGGGTCACACTTCCTCACTAACCTCTGTGCATCTGAAAAGAGGGTGGGCCACCAATATCCTACTCTGAGAATCTTATGAGCTGTTGTTTGGGCAGTATAATGTCCACCACACAATCCTTTATGCATGTCAATCAGAATATTGTTAGCCACATCTTCATCCACACACCTCAGCAGCACACCATCATGGTTTTTCCAGTATAGCTCACCTTGAACAATAACATACCTGATTGCATGTAACTTTAAAGTCCTCTTTTGACTGTCACTGAAATGGGAAGGACAATTCAGATTTTGCAAGTAGTATATAATATCCTTGTACCATTCAGATCTTGATATATCTGCACTCTCATTTTGGACTGCATTAACTTGGCATGCTTCCAAGTTTGACTGTGCCATCATTTTGGCTAATCCTTGTTCTCTTACCAACTTGGTAATTTGTATGTCTATGTTGAACTCTTGCAATTTGTTTATCCATCTGCACCTTCTTCCAGTCACCTCCTGTTGAGTGAATATGTCTTTGACTGCTGCATGGGGTACATATGCAATTACATGTGATCCTACCAGGTATGGTCTGAAACTTTTGATGGCTCTGACTAGTGCATATGCCTATTTTTCCATAATATCATACTTCAACTCAGAAGCCTGCAAGGACATACTGAAGAAAGCTATGGGTTGTTCAAAACCATCCTCATTTTTCTGTAGCAAACATGCAGCAACAGTGTGAAAGGAAGCAAATGAAAACAATTGGAATGGCCTAGAAAAATTAGGAGATTTAAGAACAAGGGCCATCTTGATTGCCTCTTTAATACTCTGAAATGATTCAATTGCTTCACTTTCCCAGTGGACAGTTGCATCCTTCTTCATCATCTTAGAAATGTTCCTTGTGGTTTCTACAAAGTTGGGAACAAATCTCCTAACAAAATTTATCTGTCCAAAGAAGGACTGAACTCCTTTTATAGTTTTTGGCGTTTGAATTTTGTCAATAGCAGCCACTCTCTCTGGATCTATCCTAACTCCATCCTTGGAAACAATGTGCCCCAGGAGCCTTCCTTCAACTACCCCAAAAGCACACTTTTTTGGGTTTAAAGAAATGCCATACTCTAGTGCTCTTATGAAAATCTTCTCTAGATGCAAACAATGCTTCTCTTCCTTCTTTGAATAAGCAGTCAGATCATCTTGATATACAGCCAAGATTGAATCAATCAACCCTGCAAAAGCAACATCCATTGCTCTTTGAAATGTAGCACCTGCATTTGTTAGTCCGAAGGGCATTCTAACATATACATAAGTTCCCCATGGAGTGGTGAAGGCAGTCTTGTACTGTTATGATTCCTTTACCTTCACCTAATTATAACTTGAAAAATCTATCGATCATGGACAAGAGTTCACAACCAGTCACTCTCTGCAACATAGCCTCCATATTAGGCAGTGGATAGTTATCCTTTAAAGAGGATACATTCAAATTCCTAAAGTCAACACAAAGCCTAATATCACCATTCTTTTTTCTGACTGGGACAAGGTTAGACACCCAAGTTGAATGTCTGATTGGCACAATTATTCCAGCTTCCCTAAGCTTTTTGAGTTCTTCTTGCATCTTTGGAGCTAAGGTAGGATTAATAGGTCTTTGTCTTTGTCTAAATGGCTTAGCTCCAGGCTTCAATAGGTTCTCATGCTAGAACAAGTCTTCTCTATAGGCCTTTAGGTCCTCATATGACCAAGCAAAAACATGTTTATACCTTTTCAGTAATGCAATCAGCATACTCCTGATGTGTGGTTTGAGCTGTTTACCAATGTATACCTTCTTAGGGGCCTGAGATGTCCCCAAATTTATCTCTTCTAAATCATCCTTGTTTGTGGGAGATGTCTTTGTGACCAACTGGTCTCTACTATCAAAAGCTCTTTCCAAAGCTACTAACCCCCTAGGGATTTTATTAGTCTTCAACTGAATTATCTCTTTCCCCACAAGAGTTTCTTTTCCATCTATAGTTTCTACAAAAGCTTGGAAATCAATTTCTTGATTCTCATATTCATCTATGTAGTGCAAAAATTTTAACAAGTCCCTATCATCATTAAACACTTGCCAACTGCATATATTTTCTGGTACTGCAAGCTTGATTTTAACTTCTACATTTGTAACATCTGACAGAGTGATGTCATCTGGCCTTATTGCAACATTTGCTAAGAAATCAGCCATAACATTCTTTGATCTCTCTACCCAGCCTATTGAAAATGCATCAAATAGTTCAATGGTATCCCAAATAGCATGCTTGTATTGTTTCAATCTTTTGTTTTTTGAAGCATACCTATCTCTAATTTGGGATACAATCAGCTCAAAATTCCCAAATACTCTTAGCATCTTGATTCCATATTTGAGAGCTATATTTAGGCCTAAGAGTAAAGCTTCATATTTTGCAATGTTGTTTGTGCAAACAAACCTCAGCAAGAAAGAGAATTTGAGGAGCTTACCATTTGGAGACAGGAAAACAACTCCAGCTCCAGAGCCTTCTTTTGCACAAGCTCCATCAAAATACATGGTCCATAAACCTTGCTGGTCCAGCTCTTTAATGCAGACATTTTTCTCTTTATCTTCTCTATCATCTGAGACAACCCTGAAGTTATCACAGTCAGTGTTTACAAAGCATATCTATTCCTCTGCTTCTTGGTCTTCCACTGTCTCTGATGATCTTTGTTCTCTGATCAGCTTAACATCCCTGCCATTCATTGGAATCATGGCATATGACAGGTCCAACTGCATACTTCCACCAATTAGTGCTGCCCATCTTCTTGACAACAACATACCATACTGTGGCTTGATGTCAACCACTATTATATTCATTTTATATCTCTTTTCAGGAAATGCTGCCAGTTTGAAATCTACATCCTTCATGATTCCAATAACCGGTACCTCTCTGGCATCCATAGCATAACATTTTCCACATGCCTTGTCAATTTTCAATCTAGCTTGTTGCATGATGGTCAAAGGCATGATATTTGTAGATGCTCCAGAGTCAAGCATACAATTTCTGATTATTTTTCCATTTATAACCTGGGATACATAAAATGGTCCACTTGTGAGGGGCACTTTGTCATAGTTACTCCTAAATGAACCTCAGGAGCCTCATCTTCTTCATTACATATGACATGTTTGTCACCCTGGATCTAAACATTTTGTTTAGCTTGAAAAGGCACCCCTGAAATTAGGGATATTGTCCTATTCTTGATCTCTTCCACTTTCATCAGTTCCATAAGTGGAACAGAGACTTTTAGCTGGGATAGGACTTGAGCTATATCAAATGGAGCATAATTTTGTATAACAGTTGTAGCTTGCTCCACAGTCTTACTCTTATCCTGAACTGATTTAGCTTTTACTTTCATAGTTCCCTGATCATCATTCTTGTCTTGGGAACCTTTACCTTGATCTTCAGCCTGGGGGATTCTGTTTTCTGGTCCTTGAGATTCATGACCTGTTCTATGTCTAAAATTCTGTTTATTATTAACCCACTGCCTCTTTTGTAATTCCATCCCCTTATGACCATGCACTGGCTGACCTACAGAAATACCTTCTGGCTGATGTGGGCTGCTTATCTGAGCTTTACCTCTGAGATTGTAGTTACTCTTGACTTGGGCCACTGCTGCGGCTGTGAGGGCCCTAATTTCCTCATCAGAAGGTCATTGTAAGTTACTCAGAAAATTGTGTGAGCTCTGAGCATACACATAGCTTTCTTCATTACCTTCATCATAAAAATCCTGTTGACAGGCCCAAATTCCATCATCTGTACTCTCATCAGCATCATAAAGAGGGTATGCATTGCTTATGGACATCATATTAACATCATCATCTTGCACATAATGTGGCTCATTGCATTCATTACAAGATGCAGCGTTATCATACAAGGACTGAGCAATCATACACTGTGACTATGAATGTGGCATCTGACAAATTATACACCATGGAGTATCATCAACAATATTTATAGTTTTCTTTAGAGGATCAGGAGTTTCTTTGACATGTTGAGTTCTTTGATTTGTGTTGTTATGTGGGAATATAGGCTTGCCATTATGCCAATTGGTATTATAAGGCATATCATGCAATGATGGTCTCTTTTCCTGCCTTTGGTAGACTTGCCTATCAGGACCTATCCCTTTTTCACTTCTAGCTAGTCTATAGCTTAGGTCCTTAACAACATTTGCCAATTTGTCTATCTTATCTTCAGGGGCAGATGTATTACCTTGACTGTTCTGAGGCTTGTTTGGATTCTGCAGAATTTTCACATCATCCCTTCTGTTTGTCTTACCTGATGCTTTCCTGTTGTTCTCAATATTCACTGCAATTCTGAAAGCATCCCTGATAGTAGCAGGACTTTTATCTCTTAATCCATATGCAGTTTTTGCATCAAAGGCATTGATATACAATATTATGCACATTGGTTCATTTGGCCTCATGTGATGTGGCAATTTGTTTAACACTTTAGTAAATCTTGCATTAAAATCTGCAACCTGCTCATTTGACCCTTTAGTGATACTGGTAAACTCATTTACAAAAAAGCTAGGGTCAGTTTTGTCACCATATTGCTCCTTGAACATCCTTTTAAAATCATCCCATGATGAAATACTCTGGTCAGGCAGATTCTTGTACCACTCTCTTGCCTCATCTACTAAAGATTGCATGAATGACTTCATGAAAACATCCTCATGTTCTACCTCAAAGTTATCCATGACATTTTGAAAAGCCTTTAGATGATCTTCTCCTGACACTGTGTTGTTTCCTAAAAATTTAGGCACTTGTAGCCTTAGATTCTTGTCAATGGGGTTAGGGTACCCAGAAATACCATCAAATACCAACTGTCTGAATCTATCTAGCTGCATGGGCTGTCTGTCAAACTGATTAGCATTAATGTTTCTGTTTGCATTCTGGTTTCTCACATTGTTCATTGGTATCCTAGCATCATTCACATTTTGTCTTTGATCATTATGCTGATGTTGTACTTCATTTCTTTGCTGATGTCTCTGCACATTTGCATTCTCAAGGGTAGGAATTGAATGATTTTAGGCAGTCCTTAAAGCTTGTACTTTCTACCTCATGTCATCTCTGATTTTCATGGCTTGTAGATATTCTAGTTCTGCTCTCAAATTTTTGATTTCTTCAGCTAACTGTTCTTCTTTAGGCATAGAGGTAGATGGTCTCATACCATTCTGGTCATCATCTTCATCATCCCTCAGAGACTCTGCCTCTTCAAACCTTTCACTAGGGTCTAGAAATGGGCATTCTTGGAACACCTCTGACCTCATTCTCACGCTACCACCTTGTTGCCTCTCATATGCACCCTGAATATCAGCTTCTGCATTTGAAAAGTAAGGCACATGTTGTCTTGATGGCCTAGGGTTATCCTGCATATCATCACTTTTTCTGGGGGAACCCTCATGACTGACTGAGACAGCTCCCTTTCTTCTATACATCATTCTTCTTGTTACTGGTAACTCTTCAAATAAAGGATTCTGTTGGGATCTTCTCCCCTACATATAAATTTCACTTTGACCAGTTGGGAGATTACTTCAGAGTCGCCACCTATTACTAGGAACTATTTTCTTTTGTAAATCAGGGTTCTTTCACAAATTCTCCAGCGGAGTCACCAATTTCTGTTGGTTTTTTCGTAGACTGGATGCTTACTCCCAGATTTCCCTACAAGGTAGCCATCAATGATCAATAGGATCTCTGGGCCAGGGGCCAACAGTGTAGGAGATAGACTCTATATTTTATCTCCTCTTCTTCTTCAAGCTTTGCAAAACCTAGGGGGGTATTCCCTACTCAACATCCATGAGGATATGCATACAAAGGCTGGGATGCTGACAGAAAGCAGATTAGTCCTCCTGTAAGTAGACCAAAGCTGTAAGATAAGAGCAAAGGGGATGGCTTTGGGCCTATTTACAGTTGTAGACAGAGGACTTGGATCCTAAAACTAATTCTAATGTCCTAATGGTTGTTTTAAAGTTTGATTTTGATTTTATATTTGGATGCAGAGCTGAACATGGTATATAACATAGACACAAAGCTAGATCGGTGCCTGTCCAGGGCCTGGAGTCAGTAGACATACACCTGTGAATGATCAGCATGAACAGCTAAAACTGGATTTTAGGGGGACACATGTGATACCTGCCTTACAGATATCTCCCAATACAAAGTGTTAAGCTATCTATAATTATGGCATCCCTACTATAGTATACCCTTCCCAATGTTCAATCTGAGAACAATTTAATCTACACCTTGAGTAGAAGTTAAGAGATCAGAGATTCAACACAGGAATTCTATGTTCTAGAGTCTCAAACATTCCTTAAATATCTAGACTCAGAAGAAAGATACATGCAATACTAGAGACAGAATTAACAAAACACATGCTAACATAGCATTTCTCATATAAAATTAACCATGAAATCAGTGGATTAATGCAAAAACATACAACAGGAGATACATAAACTCACAAGTTTTGCTGCACAGAGCAACCAAATCAGCTGTATTGCATTACAGAGCCAAAATGTTCAAGTTTCAACAACCACAAGAATGGTAACACAGTTTGCCTATATCGGCCAGAAAGTGTACCTCTAGCAATTAATTACATGGTTTAACAAAAAATGCGCCAGATACAGATCCTACAAAGGAATGGTGCTCAGAAGTTATTGCTGCAATAGACAAGAGAGGCCTCGAGCCTTGCGCCGCCATCTGGAAGTCTTCATTCACAATCGAGTAGTTTAATTGCTTGTACCATCGCCCATACCCCTGCTACAGTCACCATTGATGGCTCAACCACCTGCGGCCACTTGAAAACTGTCGTAGCATTCAAAAAGGGATTTCCAGCCAAAACGCTTCTTCGCAGGTTCAAATAATGTAGGGAGATTAATCCCACATGCATAGTGCGGAGACTCCTTTAGCATCTTAAAAACATGGCCACCAACATACTAAGTGCCAAGCGCTTTTGCCGTGCTCGACGCATGCTCCTTCTCCAAAACCCATTGCTCAGACCTAAGCCATCGGCCCTGCCGAAAATCTTCCTGCCGACATCAATAGTCTGGCCGATCGCTACATTACAATCCCCTCCATCGGCCAGAGATGCACCATCAAACCAACCTTCCAAACCTTCGCCGATCTCATCAGTTACACCGATGAAGCCACCGCAATCCCCTATCGGCCAGACCAATACCGTCGGCCAAGCAAAAAATCCCTCTGCTGATAGACCAAACTCTCACCGATGACCAGCAAGCTAGACTTTGCCCCTTTGTCAGCCAGACCCTCCTCTATCAGCAAGCCACAAAACACCTACGCCGACCACACAAGTCACCTTGATGGCATACCACATCCTTGGTCTTCGGCGAGACCACCATCTCTCAGAGCAACAAGAAAATCCTTGGCCGATAGCACAAGTCCTGCCGACACCACCTTGAACATCCCTCATCGGCCAAACAACCATCTGTCAGCCCAACATGGAACTGCTTTGCTGATAACAAACACTATGCCGATGACACCATCGGTGAGACCAAACACACGGTTTACCCGATGGCCACCCTCCATTGCTCCCGTCGGCCAGACCAACGCTATCAGCTAAACCAAAAGCTTCCCAGCCAATGAAGAGGGTTACGTCGATGCCTACTCAAATCCCTTGTCAGTGAGACCCAGGCCGATGACATCACATTGGCCAAACATTGCATATCGGCAACCCAAGAAAATACTTTGCCGATAGCCAAAGTGTTGGCGATGACCTTCCAAGACTCTCGTCGGCATGACTAACCCGATGAACCCGTTGAACCGATCGGTTCAACGGCGAGGTTCAACATTGAGGTTCGCTGGCAGGGTTCAAAACCTTGAAAACAATACTCCATCACTGTCGGCCAAGTACCAAAAACACAAAGCCTTGAACCGTTGAACCATGAACCAAAAGGGTTCAATGCGGTCGTTCAAAGTGATGGTTCAACCATAATCGGAGCACTCAAAAAGAAGTTTTGCCAATAGAGAAAGTCACAGCAATGAACAAGGAAACTTAGGGCTCAAAAAGAAAAAAAACCATCCAACATCTGCACTCAAATCCAGACCAAAATTAGTGCCACCAGTCAGTAAGAAAAGGAGGGTGATGCCACTGATGTCACCACCCAAGAAACAAAGAACATCAATGAGGGGGGATATCAAGGCTAACCTTATTGTATTGAGAGGGGCCAGTGGTCAAGCATTTAGAAAGGAACTACAACATGACGTTCCTCTTCCCACCATAATAAAATTTCAAACTAAGAAGGCATAGGAACAAACAAGAGAAGTGTACAAAGCAAGTCAGGGTGGTCCTTTCTCTTTGGAGGACATCGTGGACTTATCTGATGATGAAGTCATTCAAAATGTGGCTTCTCAATGAATGGAGACTCTCGCCGCCAACACTCGCATGACCCCTCATGGGACTCCTTTAGCAGAGATGACAGTGTTGGAGGAAATAAAGAAAATAGAGGAGGAAGTAAAAGAAGGTAGCCCAGAGAGGCTAGCGCAACAGATAGGGCTTGATAATTTGGTGGATCAGGTGACTAGCCCTGCCATTGTAGATTTAACATACAGGGGTGATGTAAGCCCTAAAGATAAAGCAGGTGCACTTGATGAAATAGAGATGTTTGAAGTGGCCAAGTAGGTAGAGGAAGAAAGCACTACTCCTGATAGAGGTTAGTAACAGCATGAGATACTAGTAGGGCCAAAAATAGTAGAAGTTCAACAAAAGAGTGGAGGTGACTAAGATATATCAAGTGCTGTTGCTGCTCAAACTCAAGAAGATCCAGGGGATGCCTCCAGAGTAGAAGAGAAATCAGGTCATGAGGACCCTAAGCCACAGGATGTCGGTGCATCAGGTGGGGAACAAGAAATGACCCTTGATCAGGGTGATGCACAAGGCCAACATACATAGACATCCACAGATGTCAATATGCCTCAGGATGATGAAAACAATAAAGAAGATGAAAGTTAGTAGGAGGGAGTCCAAGATCAAACACAGGATCAGAATGTGGACATTCCACAGGATCCTCCTTTGCAGAAGGAAGCCCCTCAGTAGGAAGAAATGTAACAAGATCCCCCTCATGAAGAAGTACATAACGAAGAAATTAAGAAAGTGCCTTCTCCACCAAGAATAGAAGTAGATACTGGAGAACAGGACCAACATGATGTTGACAAAGATCGTCAAGGATCTGGAGATGATGTGCCTTAATGGCTAGAAAGGGAAATAGGTATGGAACAAGGCTCTAAAATTAAAGAATTTGATGTTTCCACCTTGTTTGCTAAGACAATGATGAAGCCAAAGAGGAAGGCCAGATTAACATTGGCTATAAAGAGAGATCCTGCTACAGGCAGAAGGACTGCACAAGTAGCACTTCCCAAAGTAGAAAAGGAGAAGACAAAATTGTTGATAACTGAGAGGGGGGGTGAATCAGTTATCCTAATTATTTCTTCTTTTGAACTTTCTTATTAATCAAAGCATCATTGAATCAAACAAACAAACATTACCATGAAATGAGAAACACATGACACAGTATTTTTGACGTGGAAACCCGGTCAAGGGAGAAAACCATGAGGTGATTAACCCAAAGATTATTCTCTGTTAGAAGAATAAGGAATTACAAAAATGGCACTTGCCAATTAGGGCTCACTACCTGAGCACACTGCTCACAAAGAGGCACACTGCCTACAAGGAGACACACTGTCTACAAAAGAATGTTTATACAATACTTGAACTGATTGGAAGCATCTACATATGCTGGAGTTCAGTTCCGGTTAGGCTCAGTATACTGATCTGTTGCACTTCATCTTCCCTCTGCTCTTTATTCTGCTTTCCTTTCACATACCGGATCTTTCTTATTACTTCTGCTCTGCTCTACACTTATTCACATATAACATAACACAATACACCTTCTCACAACAAAATCCATCCTCTATTTATATCCGCACTAGTGATTTCATTATCTTTCTAGTCGGCACTCGGAATAGTCTATCTTCTCACAAACTCTGTTCTGTCGGCTGAATCCTTGCATATCAAGTAATGCAGATCAAGCATATACTTGTAGATGTCATTAATCATGTCGGCCAAACATGATTCATGCCTTCCTAACCTTTACCATCAATAGTAGCACATCCGGAAAATAGTCTGATACTCTGTTAGTCAGTTCTTCCTCTGTTCTCACTGTCTTTCAGGAATCCGGTACTCAACTATTCATATCTTCTTCCTTGTCCATTATCGGAGGCTAAATCCTTGGAATATACTACTCAAGGTAGTCCTCTTGACTTCCTCAAATCCGCACTGCACCAAGACACTTCCTCTGAGAGATCCAGATCAATCTGTCAGACCTTGCCACATGCTCTGTTCTTGTTCACCGGACCACAACAATCTTTATTCAGACTTCCGGTAGAGACACATCATGACTTGCGGATATGTGGGATGACCTTTGTTGCCATCAATGACAACAACCATGAATCCATATAGTGTCTCTTGCCAACAATCTCCCCCTTTGGCATTGATGGCAACACTTAGTGAAAAATGACTAAGTGTTTACACTATGCTCCCCCTTGGCTAATGCTCTAACTTTATATACAATTTTTGGAACTCCCCGTTAGTTGGATTCCTCATTTTTCACTGCTCCTCACTCCCCCTTTGACATCAATGGCAAAGGGTAAGGTCCGCACACCAAAATTTTCAAAAATTTACTATACATAGCCGCATATTTACAAACTCACATAAACTGAAGAATGTCTACAAAAGATGTCTTCAATTGGACCAGTTCTGTAGCCCAACTTTGCTTCATTCTGTCCAAAATTGAAATGTGACCACTTAACAAAAATGCAAAGGCTTCTGCCCTTTTGAGATCTGTCGGATCATTTGTTTGGGCGGTAGTTTGAGCATCACTGATGGCCTCATGCATAGTTTCTAACTTAGGGATTATAATCCTTCTAAGTTCTCCCATCCGGTTAGTTATATTCTTCCTCTCCTTCTCAAAGTTCTTTATTGCATTTGTGATTGCAATAGTTTGACATTCTTGATTTACTATGGAGGAAGAGAGAGGATCAAAACTTTGAGACAAACTTTGTAGTTTGTCTTGTTCCACTTTTATTTTCTTATCAATTTCTACTGTTGCCTTTGACTAGGAGATACAAAATTTGTAAATGTCACCGCCATCCTTAAGAGCATTTTCTAAGCTCTTTATTCCAATACTCATATTTCTCCTATCATTAGAGATTAATCCTAGTACTTCTGAAAATCTTTTATCCAAAAATTCCTTCCGGACCTTTTCTTCAGCTGATTTTTCTAGAGAATCAAAATGTGTATCAACACTGCTGACTAAGGTTTTGAGATTACCGGAAGAGGAGGCTGTCGGATCTATCTGGACTGATGGCATAATCTTTTCAAGCACTCCGGAAGCAGCCTCTATCAACTCATAGTCTTCCATATGAGACTTTAGGAGTTTTTCATTTGCCTTAGCATTTGCAAATGTAGCTATCTTCATTATCTGTACCGGAGAGAGGGAGTCAAAGTTGAATGGACCTTTTAGAAGCTCCGGTTCATCAATCTCTATTGTTTCTTGGCTTAGAAACTTTTGAACAGTTTGTGCAGTGTCTCTTGCCGGAGACAGATGTTTCTTCTCTTCTGCAGTTTTGTCCTTTGGAGTCTTTTCTCCTTCCACATTCTTTCCACTTTTAGTTGTGGTTTTCTCTATTGGAATCTTCTCTTTCTTTGCATCCTTGGTGCTGTCAACCTCTTTTTCTTTTACTGCTGCTTCTTTCTCCTGTAATTTCTCTTCTTCTTGGGATCTGGAGATTGTAGGAGAAGCCGAAGGAGAGATGTTAGTCTGTTCAAGGGGCACTTCTTCCGGAGCAGATGATTCCAAGTCCACAGCTATTTCTGCACCTAAGTCCTCTACAACAGGAAGATTAAACCTTTTGAAGGCCTTCCAGAGGATCTCTTCTGTCTCTATGGCCACCTTGTCAGTCTCACCAAGCATGAGTTGATTCATTCTTGCTTTACTCCTGAACTCATCTTTGCAGTCTTTGAATATTATGTTCATTGTCTTGGGATCAATTTGAGGATATAGCTGAATAGCTATCTGCTCCCGAATCTCAAGATCTTTTGCCTGAGCATTATTCTTTCTTATTTCTAATTCCTTTTCTAGGCTTTTAGGAATTAGAGATATGATCTCAATGAAAGCCTTATTATATATGTTCAGATACTTGACTGTGGCTTCCTGCAGAATCTTTTGGTCAGCCTCATTGTAGTCATCATAGAATTTAGTCATTGGTTGAAGGTTTCCATCCACTGTGACTAACTTGATTACACTCTAGAGACAGGGTGGGCTTTTCAACAAATACCTCTACCATTTCTTCCTTGTCTTGGCCTGTGGAGGGTTTACCGGATCCTTTCTTCTTCTGCTTCTTTATTTCTTTTACTCCCTCATCTGACTCAGTTTCCTCTTCATCCTTTTGGCTTTCATAAGCCCTTGAGGCTTTTGTCTTAGATCTTTTACCGGATGCCTGGACTTCTGGTTTTGAGCTTTTGGTTCTGACAGGTGTAGATCCTTTTGATGATCTGGTCTGGGTTGAGGTTTCCACCGGAGCACTTTTCTTGCTTTTCTTTTCTGCCTCTTTCTTTTCTTCCTCAGCCTTTCTTCTCTTTTCCCGGTTGGCATCAAGTGCCTCCTTTGGGATGCCTAGGCCTTGAGCAATATGCTCTACTTCTTTTCTCACTTTCCTCTTTATCTCAGGTTCCCTGAGTTCCACATGGATCTTCACACTCAGCTCCTCAAAGGTTCCGAACCTTTCTGCCTTTGGATCTTTGGGTTGACTAAGCATGTGTTGAACATGCAGTTCTACAATCTGTTCATCAACCTCATACCCCATGGGCATGATCCAGACAGTCCTTGGCTCCATTGCCTCCATTAGGCACTGATCAGTATCCACCATAAAGCAAACTGAGTCTTTGTATTTTTCAACAAGAGATTGGGGAATTCTTTCTCTTGCTTGCATCGTGCTCTGGAAGTTTTTGAAGTATCCCCATAGGGCTGTATTTCTTGCTTTGGCATCCCCAAGCCCATGTAAATAATCTCTTATCTGGACTGCAACAGGTTTGTCATTCTGCCATGCCCATCCACTTGATCCAGGCAGCTCATTCATGAAGTAGAAAAATAGACATAATATAAGAATACCATACTTAAAAGAATTCTTTTTGTCCTTCTTGATTTTCTATATATTTTCCATTAATTGGCTTAAGAGAAGTTCACAGAGATCATAATCTGCATTCTTCCTTAGCATTTCATAGGTAGTATATACTGCAGTTCTGGATACAGAATTCTCCCTGCTGGAGTGATAGATCTTGTATCCTATTATCATGGATGCATACTTGCTATCCGGATCAGAAATATCTTCAATGGTCATTGCCCTCTTATCAAATTTTGATCCGGTGGCCTCAGTTACAATGTTATTTTTGACAGATTTGAGGATAGGTATCCCTCCGGAAGAGTATAGACCAGTTACTGCCCTAATTGCCTCTTTTTTGATCTTGCAAGGTCTATCCAGCCATAGGAAGTTGTCATGCATCCTGCTCAATACATACCGGACCCATTCATCTTCTTCAAAGCAGGGGAAATGAATGAATTGATCAAACTGTTTCTTCTGGATACTCTTATAATCTGGTTTAAGCTCAAAAGCATTGTCTATCAGTTGTTTGTGATAGAGATCTCTCAATTTGAATTCCCTGAATTCCTCAATGCTTGCATGTATGTAAACCCTAACATCTTCTGTGTGTAAAACGCCATGAGGAACACTAGAGAATGCTCCTAAGGGATCTACCTCCAATGACTTGTATGGATGTTTCTTAAATTCAGGTCGGGGCCTATCTGAGATTTTTACTATATTTGGAGTAGCCATTTCTCAAAAGATTTGTAGCAAGATATCGAAAATGGAAAATACCTTATGCGTCTTCGGTTACACGGAGTGGTTGGATTGAATTCTGATGTAATGACTTCGGCAGGAGATCTTTGGTGAGCTTGATGAATCTTCTTGCAGAGCTCCACTTTTCGCTTCTTCTTGAGTGCAGAATGAGCAAGTGATTTTATGAGAAATCCCTTATATTGCTCCGCAAACCCTAATATCTGATGGCAATAAATGCTCGACCTACATTATTCCGGTTTGCCTTATCCGCATAGCTTGGAGTACCAGATCAGTCCTGATCTATGAACATCATGCGGATCTTCCAATCATGAACAAATCAAGATGACACATTACAAGAATATCCAAAACACTCTGTCCAATCCGCAGAATAAGACAATGCACTTCCGGATCTCTCCGGACCCTTTTGTAATCCTCTGTCATTTCGGAGCATCTCCCGGAACATGTCTTACTTGATCGATCACAACTTCTTTACATCTTCATGCGGACCTCTAAAATCTTATCTGGATCATCTCAAGACATATATCTTTAAACCCTTTACTCCACATCTTGTGACACATCCGGCACCACTTGATTGGCTGGGGGAACAGGATTTTCTTTGAGTCTCCCCCTAAGCCAGAGCTCACTTTTTAATTTCTGGAAGAAATATCAGCACCAGAGTCTGGTACGGATCCAACCTCTACATTCTCTAAACTTTTCTTCACCCAAATCTTGTTCATCTGATTCCTAACTTCATCCACATTCATCTTTTGTTTACCCTTGTCTTGATTCTGATTATATACTGGACCTCTTTTGTCCTGATTCTTGCTTCTGCAGACTTTTGCATTATGACCGGACCTATTACAGATTTGGCAAATAACATTTCTTTGCATATTTGACTGATAACCTCTTGATCTGCATTGATTAGCCATATGACCTACTCTATTGCATGCAAAGCATCTACCATTGAATGATTTGTTAATTTGCATATTTCTGCATTCATGAGACTTGTGTCCATACCTTTTGCAGTTAAAGCATTGTCCGGAGAAGGATGAATTAGTCTGATTCATTCTCTTCCTGCACTAATTAGCTTTGTGACCAAAGTGATTGCAGTTGTGGCAGTATCCATTGAAGGATGGATATCTTTGAGCATTTGGCTATCTTATCGGAGGTCTTCTAGGCCTATTCCTTAGATTTTTTGATCCAAAATTCTTTTGACCGGATCCAGAGCTTTCTCCTTTCTCATATCCCAAACCATACTTGTCATCTATCCTCTTTTGACTTCCAAGAAGTACTTCAAGTTGGGCAGAACTTATCTTGAATTTTTCTTTATATTCATTTGCTGTTTGAAGATCTCTTTTGAGAGAGACAATTTGATCCTCAAGTTTTTCTTCATTATCTTTGGCATCTTCAAGATCAGATTCAAGATGTCTGATAATCCTGTCCATCTAGTGGCATTCTTCTGATTTCTCTTTAAGAGATTGTCTTAGATTGTCTTCATCTTTTCTTTTTTCTTCAATCTCTTGAGTAAACTTTATAGTTCCTGATTCCATTTCATGTCTTAACATAATGACTTCTTTTGATAACTTTTCACATAACTTGGTTTTCTCAATCAATTCTTCATTTGTATTGCTTTCTTCACTTTATCTTGCCAATTGTTGGAGCAGCTCCTTTCTCTTTTTCATAGAGAGACTTAATTTGTCCTTTAGTTCTCTCATGAATTCATCAGCCTGTTTGAGTCTTTCCTTTAATTCATTGACTTCAGAGTTTGACTGTTCAAGATCCTCAAGGGCAGTCTTGAGTTGCTCCCTTAAACCATATGCATCCATTTGAACTCCCAGATCTTCCTCAAGCTGTTAGGCTCTATTAGGAGGAACTTAGCTCTGATACCAATTGTTGATAACTGAGAGGGGGGGTGAATCAGTTATCCTAATTATTTCTTCTTTTGAACTTTCTTATTAATCAAAGCATCATTGAATCAAACAAGCAAACATTACCATGAAATGAGAAACACATGACACAGTATTTTTGACGTGGAAGCCTGGTCAAGGGAGAAAACCATGGGGTGATTAACCCAAAGATTATTCTCTATTAGAAGAATAAGGAATTACAAAAATGGCACTTGCCAATTAGGGCTCACTGCCCGAGCACACTGCTCACAAAGAGGCACACTGCCTACAAGGAGACACACTGTCTACAAAAGAATGTTTATACAATACTTGAACTGATTGGAAGCATCTACATATGCTGGAGTTCAGTTCCGGTTAGGCTCAGTATACTAATCTACTGCACTTCATCTTCCCTCTGCTCTTTATTCTGCTTTCCTTTCACATACTGGATCTTTCTTATTACTTCTGCTCTGCTCTACACTTATTCACATATAACATAACACAATACACCTTCTCACAACAAAATCCATCCTCTATTTATATCTGCACTAGTGATTTCATTATCTTTCTAGCTGGCACCCGGAATAGTCTATCTTCTCACAAACTCTGTTCTGTCGGCTGAATCCTTGCATATCAAGTAATGCGGATCAAGCATATACTTGTAGATGTCATTAATCATGTCAGCCAAACATGATTCATGCCTTCCTAACCTTTACCATCAACAGTAGCACATCCAGAAAATAGTCTGATACTCTGTCAGTCAGTTCTTCCTCTGTTCTCACTGTCTTTGAGGAATCCGGTACTCAACTATTCATATCTTCTTCCTTGTCCATTATCGGAGGCTAAATCCTTGGAATATACTACTCAAGGTAGTCCTCTTGACTTCCCCAAATCCGCACTGCACCAAGACACTTCCTCTGAGAGATCCGGACCAATCTGTCGAACCTTGCCACATGCTCTGTTCTTGTTCACCGGACCACAACAATCTTTATTCAGACTTCCGATAGAGACACATCATGACTTGCAAATATGTGGGATGACCTTTGTTGCCATCAATGACAACAACCATGAATCCATATAGTGTCTCTTGCTAACAAAAATTAGCCTTGAGGAATTCCAAATCACAACTGTTGATTTGGGTTTTGATAATGAGGGCTAGTTTCGTCAAGAAGGGAAGGACATTATTGATTCTTTAACCCAAAGGGTGAAGAAGGAGAAAGCGAAAAATAAAATGCATAAGGAGCACATTGCTCAGTTACATTCTTACATAAAAGGGTTGATTAACCCTGATAATACACCAGTTGATCTGACAGTCCCATTGACTGTCATATCCCAGGAATAGGTCACCAAGCTAGACCTAATGAGACATGAGGTAATGATCATGGAGAAATGGATGCTGTCAGCCCTCACTGGGGCTGAGGATGTTTTGAGAACCTCCCTACAAAGATGGAATTCTTTGAGCAGTTTAAAGAGAAAGGTAGATAAAATATAGAATGAAATGGGAAAATGGTCATTCCAATTGGAAAAGTACCTAACTGCTTTAAATGAAATGAAAAGAATTGATCCACAAGTCTTGATAAGCAACCAAGTGTTGAACAATAATATTGCCCTGTTGATAAGCATATGGTATGAAGATATCAGGTTCAAATGTGATATCTTGAAGCAATGCAGTGACAAGCTCAGGGATATAAGTATAAAGATGCATAGCATGATGGATTATGAAGCAGAGATCATTGAGGCTCTGGAAGGTAAAATAGAGGGAAAAATTGAAAATCAAGATGCCAATTTTTCTATCAAAGCTCTGCATTATAATTTCAAGTCAGTAGCAGATGACCCCCTCACCTACCTAACAGAGGAAGTGATGGATAAAATCATGAGGATAAAATTCAAGGTAGAAACATGCAATGAGACTTTGAACAGTAGAAAAGGTAAGCAGGAAGCTCTCAAGGCTAAGTTCCAGTCTCATAAACATGCCATAACAAAAGCCAGAATACAAGATGGGGGAGAGGTGGATAAAATAGTACAGGCATATGAGCACATGAGGACAGCAATGAAGGTCCACATATAGGAGGATGTATACCAAAGTGATAGTGATGTTGAAAGTAATGGAGATGACAATGATGAAGAAGAAGAAAATGAAGAAGAGGAACTTGAAGAATGAATGAAGATGCATCACCAAGGGAACATATGCATAAGGTACTCATCAATAATCAGTCAAACAAATGGTTGCCAGCTGGCAACCTGTGCCATGAGGAAGAGTTGACTAAGTCATAAGGTAATTGTCGACTGTTGATCTTAATAGATAAATCTTGACTGTTGGTCAATTGTAGCTGCCTCCTCACCTTATTCTATAAGAGGTGCAGGGGTGCAATCTTTTGAACTTTCGAAACTTAATTGAAATTTGATTGCTGAAAATTTCAGGACTCATTTCAAAGTTGTTGTAAATGTACATGTTATGCATACTAAATGAAAGATAAGCATATTTGATTACAAATCATCATAAATCTTGAGTAATTTGTGTTTGAAATCTGGATCCCTTAGAGTGCTTTTCAATTTGCATGTGTTATTTTCATTCCTAATCCCTTTGAAGTTAGGATCAACCATATCTAGCTGTGGAACATCTTGGTGACCTATGGTTTGATTTCTTCTCTTCATGAACGTATCTTGTATGTATGTGATTCAATGACTAAAGATTCACTAAAGTAGAAGTATTCTTTTAAATTTCTTTCAATTTCATAACAGATGATCATCATAATTACAAATAACAGAGAATCAAAATCAAATAACATGAAATATGCAAATATCCTGTAGATAATTGAAAATGCAGAGCATATTTAGAGTAAAAGCATGTCAAATTGACAAATATCATGCGAATTCAGACAAATATCCATGAAATGCATGTAAATATCCACTTATAGACACATCATTTGAATAAATATACAATTTAGAAGAAAGAACAAGTTCATAGTGATCAATGATCAAAAGAATTGATCAAACTTGCAAATATATCAGCTATCTTTGGAAATAGAGTAGAGTTAACCTCTTTGTGGAGTGAATTTACAGGAAACAGTACAATACTGATCATCTAGACAAATGTCAGACCCCTTGAAATGGAAAACAACATGTCACATCAACATCTGAGTAACGTCAGATGATCATGACCTGATCAATGGAGACTTGGAGTCATCAACTTATCCTAAGATGATCATACTTTATAAGATAATAAAGGTTTATTGTGCAAATTTTTATGCATGTTGTTATGACTAACAATCATCATCAACATAAATTGGCACTAGAAGGAGGGCCTTTTCATCAGTAGATTTGCCTGATTTGTTGACACAGATAGAAAGGTAATACTCATGCAGCTTTGTATTTCAAGTCATATGCAAAGATTTACTATTTTGAATCCGTGTATGCTTATCCGTTGCAAAGTTTTCAAAATTGAGCATAAATATTTCAAGCTTTGCGGATGATCACTGTGATGCTCAAATATAAGCTCTATTTCAAGTCTATGTGTTAAAGCTTTGAGGTAATTTTCTTAAGAATCCTGATAGCCTATTGCTTGTGGCCAAAAGCTGCACATCACCTCATATTTGCATCATTTCTACAAATATTGCATAAATATCCAGTCAATTTCAGATTTTGATCATAAATACAGCCTTTGCTAGAGTGTTTTTTTTATCTTTATGGTAAACAAGCCAAATTTCCTTAAAATTCAAGAAATCCTAGCTCTCAGGCCAAATACTAGGCCTAGATCCAGTGGACTCTTTGAAGAATTGCCTATCCAGGGATTCAGACCTAGAACAGTAGATATTCATCATTCTCCCGGTTCTAGTGTGTCAGGAGCTTCACTAGAACACACTCTAGTAACTCCTATCGGGTTGCAAACACCTACAGGACCACATGTCACACCTCAAGTCCAACCTCCACTAGTCACAATGTCATTCTTTACTACAGAGTCACCTCTGACTTTCATTGCATATCATCCTTTACCTAAAAATCTTGATAAGATTTGTCCTAAATATCATCCATATCAGGATGCTAATGATCACATTAGAACATTCAAGGAAGCCTGTTGTAGGGCTAGAATTGAACATCAGGATGTAGTATGCAAGTTATTTCCATTTTCCTTAGGGGAAGAGGCATATAATTGGTATATCAGTGTAATGCCCCACCCAAAAACCCTAGAGAAAAGCTAAACTATACATTTAAGTAGGCAAATTTTTTTTTTGAAAAGATAATAACACAATGTAAATCATAATAATCACTTAACATGCAAGTTAGCTTTCATTCTCTAGGGTAAACAAGACTGCATCACTACTTACTACCATAAACTATTTAACAACCATGAATCGATCAGAAAATCAAGTGTATCCAAGAATCAACACATAAATACCTCCATCAAAAATAAGACATCAGATAACAACATCAAGATTTAGCATAAGTGATTACAATTAGGTTTACAATTTCTTTACAATCAATACAATGTTTACACTATTACATCCTGATTACATTTGAACATATACATCAATATAATAATACCAGGTTCAACATAAATACAAGCTGATATAGAACATAACTGTCTGCCTGCTAAAGTGAAACAAGATTAGTGAGCTTCTACAAGATATGTTCTCCACGCACACGAACAGCAGAAAAGTGACCAATGGAATAAGCACATCCACCTGACCATGCAAAACCCTGAGGCCCACCCCCCATTCTAGGAGATAATGATAAGATCCCATGACCTAAAAAGTTAGGTGGACAACTAGGCGAAAAGAGGACTACACACGACTACAACAACATAGAACAACAATGATGCCACAAGCAACCTAACAAAACATCAAGAGGCAACCACAAAACGAAAGGAAAGAGTACAACTTGGGGATTTAGACTGTAGAAGGGAGAAGTGTCATCACATAGCTTATCATGGATTGTCCTAGCAAGTCTTCCTAGGCCCCGGCCCCCATCCTGGGTTGTCCTGGCAACCTCTCCTGACTTCTAACCCCCATTCAAACTCATGCGGAATCAATCAACCTTTTGCAGGGACAAGGTCATTGATCTTGCCATTCCAGGCCTTCTCATCTCATCTCAAGCCCTAACGAGCACTTGAGCCATGAGTGAGGTATTCACTTATCTTAATTAGTGTAAACTAACTACCAAAAACCATTGATTTAAAATTTAGATTATCACTTATTTAACGCACTCTCGCATGGGTTATCTTGGATGCCACTTTGGGCTCCGGCCCCCATCGAGAGGCACTCCCCTAGCTACATCTTAGAAACCCCACTCAAAACACATAGAAAAGATAAACATTCAAGAATCACGAGAGCATTAGACTCTCCTACATCACCAATTGCTCAAGGACAACTTCCACACAACATAACCATAGCTACCATCACATACTATAACAACAACCAACACCACATATCTCGATGCCTCATCAATGTCATAATGGACCAAAGCCTTCCAGTAAGTCTAAAAATCCCACTCAATCACATAACCATCATAACAAAGGATTGAGAACAAAAAGGGGTCAAGGAGGACTCTGATATCACAAGACGAACCTTTATAATATGACAACAATATAAAAATTATGACAACATAAACTAGTGGCCCTAGAACAACTACTAAACATCATGACCCTAATACCGCAAAAGACACAACTTCGCAAGTTACTCACAACATGAATCCAAATGTAATATTTAAAAACCTTTATTTGTAAGGAATTTAGAACTGCAGGAAATTACTAACTTCTATAAACAAAACTATCTATATTGGGTTTTCATAACATGATAAATTTAGAGCCACTTTATGCAATACAACAAACTTCAACTTCTTTTCGTCATCAAAACACAATGTCCTATACTGACTTATTACACCATTACTCAAACACGCAAATAGCATTAAAACATTATTCTAAAACTTAATAACTAACCTCTAGCCTAAATGAGATCAATAAATTATCTGAATGCAAGACTCGCTCCTAAAGCCCAAAACATAGTTTAATTTCCAACAAAAATAGTTTCTTTAAATGTTAATACTAAATTAAGCTTGAAATTAAACATCACTTAGAAGTAATCAAATGTAACCATAATCAACTAAAACCCAACTCAATGTTATAAGATGATTTCTTACAATTGTAATAAGAATACTAAATTAGATTTACATTTACCCATGCTTAGATTTAAACCCATAAATCATAAAAAGTAAACATATATCTTTAAAACTCAAATGTTAAGTTCTGTTACTCTACTAATCAATTTCCATTGAGATACTTTTATTTACCTATAAATATATTTTTAAAATATTAATACACAAATTTTGTATCGGATAAAATGGCTGTGACATCAAAAGCCTAGTCGACCGAGTAGAAAAATAAATAGCCCCAAATGATTTACTTTACACTCATTTAAAAAAGGATTGCATAACAAAAGGCGTGACAAACGGGCTAGGTGGGATATGAGTCAGTTTTCAAAAAAAAAGTAAATAAAATTGATCAAAGATGGTAAAGGATTCTAGAAGAAATGTCTTCAATTTCACATCAATAGGTGTAAGAATAGAAGGTATTGTCAAACTTGCAAAAAGGAAAACTTTCAATCTAGGTAATAACGTTCACCCAAACTACCAACTAAGAGTTGAAGTACCACAGTAGACATGCTAGTCAACGTGCTCAGTATGCTTAACCAAACACTACCAGTTAAACCTACAGAATCAGACACATTCCTACTGATGACGTCAGGACTAACAGGGCAAGAAGGTTGACGGGGATTCCATAGATTTTAACTTGCACTGAACACAAAATATGGCAATCATGCATACTAATCCTAACCAATCCTTATCTGAAGGTGATTACCATTGACACAGGAAGATACAAAGGCAATGAAGAAGGGCGTGAACGTGGCAGAGAAACAACTTTAGAACCGGCGACAGTTGGGGAAGAACATCAATATACTAATCGACGCACTAAACATGCCAACTAATCACTACAAGATAACTCACCCTTCATCAAATCTCACACGTATATTCCTAACAGCGACTGGTCCCCATAGAGAAGGACATCAAAGACAAGATGACTAGGATTCCTTTAACCACAACTTGCACCACTTACACGGATATGCTATCTACGCTCACTAATCCTTATTGCGCCCTAACTGCAGATGACTACCACTGTAAAGGCAAGGATAAAACTGAATCTTGGCAGGGAAGTTGACTATTAACAGACCATGACGATAAGGGAAACAGAAAACAAATTGCTGTGGCTCTACATTTCTTTCATGGAAAACCAGATTGCAAATTGCCTTGGATGTTGCTAATGGGCTTCAATACATTCATGAGCATACAACCCCTAGAGTTATGCACAAGGATGTGAAAAGTAGTAATATTCTCTTGGATGGAAATTTCAGGGCTAAAATTGTGAATTTGGAATGGCGAAGTCAGGGATAAATGTTCTAACAAGACACATAGTAGGCATATAGGTATACATGGTTCCAGAATACATTGCAGATGGACTGGTGACCCCCAAGCTTTATGTGTTTACATTTGGAGTTGTGCTGCTAGAGATGATTTTTGGAAAGGATGCACAGAGGACCAGAAGACCTTGACTGATGCTACAGATTGAACAACTACAGACTACAAAGGAGAAAGAGTATATGACATGCAGACACTAGTATTGCTCAAAGGAGCTTGAACAACCAGGGGTCTATAGTGTCGACACAGACAAGATTGATAAGGGTATAACTCGAAACATAGGATTCAAGGTAGAAGTTGTAAAGAGGAAACATCTTAGAGAAATAGGATTCCAAAGTTCTAGAAGTTTAGAGAGAATAACATGTAGACAATCTAGTGAAATTCTCGGAAAGGTTTACAATGATAAAACATACAGAACAAAATAGTTTTCTAATCAAGACAACAATATACTCATGCATTAGCAAGAACTGAGCCATTAAATCACAAAGGACTATAACAAAACACATACCTATGATTAAGCTTTCTTCTTCCTGATTTTACCACCTTGCTTGATAAAATCTCTTTCCAAAACTTCCCAAAAAGTCCCCCCAGCAAAAGACCATTCTTCCCCTTAAAAACCCTTTTCGGACAGAAGTAGCTAATTGTGATAATTTCCCACTTCCCCAAACATAAATACAGTAGATCTCCATTATAGGAGATTTTCCCATAATAGAACCAAAATCAATATATTTATTGTTCTCAACAACTCATTACCAACAACACAGACTTAATACCTATTCAAGAAAAATCTATTTATTCACCAAGATAGCAGCTATGATATTAATATCCTCAATTAACAACCCTTAATCATTATTATCATTACTATTAGTCAATCAAGGAGAAGGAACAATTTCACCTTAAACAAGACAATTAATCCCAACAGATGTCACATCATAAACATAAGAACCCACATACAGAACAATACTGACATCCATACAAGACCATACTACAAAGACATACAATCATCCATCCCGACCAAAACGACAGGACTCTAGACATGATACACATCCTTTTCAAGGATGGTGACAAATCAGGTAGGGACCTTTTGTTATCTCCACACAATAATTTCCATTGGTTAAGGCATGTTCAGACCTGTTAATTCAGGTGGAGTTGATGCCTGGTACTTGTAACCTACACAAACTAGTTATTGAGAACATATACATATACCATCATCAAAACAACACACATGTGATAGGGAATCACAATGTAGTAGGGTGCTCTTTAAGAGTAATGCTACACCGTCCCTTCACAAAACAAAACATAACACATTCTCCACATTGCCAATTAAATCCATAAGCATTAAACATCGGTTCATACAACATCATAATCAGTGCAATAATAAAATGTTAGATAATCTCATGAAACATAGTTCTATCAAATTAATTGAACACATAATTAATCGTAACGTAAGCATTTTGTACTAACTAAGCATTAGAAATGTCATCATAGTAAACATAAATAAATGTCATCATCATTCCTCAAAATAACTCCATCAAAATATACCATCATGCCTAACCATAATGAACTAACTAACAGTAAATTAGAAAGCCAAAATGAGGGGCACTACATCCTCCCCCCTAGGATCAGGCTTACTCTTGGAAGCCTGCAAACAAGTTGAGGGTCACTACTACTCAAAAGCCCCTACCCTCGAGGGTCAAACCCTGATGCTACAGAACACGCACGAGCACCAAAGAAAGTTATCCAACCTCTACCTGCTGTCTCCAAAACTGTCCCCTAATGCTTAGACTGGTGGTGTTCAATTGCTGCGAACACCTAATGAGACCTCCCCGCATCACCTATAGTCATTTTTGAAACTACCGGCCTCTGACCAAAACTTGTAGTGTTTTGTCATGGAAACTGCCTGGCTATATGGTCCTGTTGGCTGCAAGAGAAATAACCTACACCTCTATTGTAACCTCCACCACTCGAGAAAACATTGGACTACTGGAAATCATCTTTGTTGACTGCAGACTGAGTGGGATGATAACTCTTGGCCCACCGCCAATTACGGTCTTTTCTTGACTGAGCACTACCACCTTGCTGAGGCTTTGATTTTGTTTGGAAAGACTGTTGCTGTTGCTGCTACTGTTGTCTGCCTTTAGCAGGTACAAGATGGCTTCTTGAAGAGATGACTACCTAAAACTGACCACCATGAGGTTCAATACCTGTCAGAGGTGCACTACTAATCTGCACACCTGTATGATCACCAAGGGCCATTGCCAAATTCTCCTCAACCAGACGGGCTTTCTCTACGGCTACCTCCATAGACTTGGGTTCAAAAACATGAACCCCTCCACTGATACGGGCGTTTAAGCCCCAGATAAAGTGCTACACTAACATAGCCTCATCGTCACTGATGCCTAGATACTGTTTGAGCTCATAAAATCTATGCTCATACTACTCTACTAACATGGCCATCTGTCTAAGCTCATGAAACTCATCTGTGTGACGCTGCTTCTAGTGATCCGACATGAATTGAGCTCAAAATCTTTCTAAGAACAACTCCCAAGAAATAATGTCCAAGTGTACCTTCTGTTCCTCCAAATGCCACCAGGTAGAAGCGAATCCTTTGAGATGCAATATAGCACATCTAGCCTTGGTGTTGCTACCATATGGATGCATGGAGAAACACCTACCCAAATCTAGTAACTAGGTCTCTACCTCCAAGCCACTACTAGATCCATCGAAACTGGGAGGGCATGCCCTTAGAAGATCTCTCATGTGGCTAGCTAAGGTGGCCTCCTATTTTTCTACCATCTCTCTCCCTCTAGGTGACCTCTCTCTTTCCCTAGCCCCTGGCTGATCTACCTCATGTCTAGGGCCCATACACACAAGAACCTCCTCAAGCAACTGGCTCAACTGAGCTCCCTCCGGCTGACCCTGACCTTCCATATTCTGACCCCCACCTTCCTAAGCACTCTCATGAGGGGAACTAGGAGGGGGTGTACCACCACCACCTCTTCTGCGTCCCCTACCTCAACCTTGACCTCTAGGCATCTACTATACTTAGGCAAAAAAGGACAACCTCAGGTTGAAAGATGAGGATGACAAAAAGAGAATACACACCTTACAGAGTCTACGCAACTAGGAAAGTATAATAGGCTTATACACACCCAGAGTACCCAGTGTTTGATAACCTGGCTTTGATACCAAATGTAATGTCCCGCCCCAGAATCCTAGAGAAAAGATGAACTATGCATTTGAGTAGGCAATTTTTTTTTTGAAGAGATAATAACACAATGTAAATCATAATAATCACTTAACATGCAAGTTAGCTTTCATCCTCTAGGGTAAACAAGACTGCATCACTACTTACTAACATAAACTATTTAACAACCATGAATCGATCAGAAAATCAAGTGTATCCAAGAATCAACACATAAATACCTCCATCAAAAATAAGACATCAGATAACAACATCAAGATTCAACATAAGTGATTACAATTAGGTTTACAATTTCTTTACAATCAATACAATGTTTACACCATTATATCCTGATTACATTTGAAGATATACATCAATATAATAATACAAGGTTCAACAGAAATATAAGCTAATATAGAACATAATTGTCTACCTCCTCAAGCAAAACAAGATCAGTGAGCTTCTACAAGATATGTTCTCCACGCACACGAACAATAGAAAAGTGACCAATGGAAGAAGCACATGCACCTGACCATGTGGAACCCTGAGGCCCACCCCTGTGCTAGGAGATAACAATAAGATCCCATGACCTAAAAAGTCAGGTGGACAACTAGGCAAAAAGAGGACTACACATGACTACAACAACATAGAACAACAACGATGCCACAAGCAACCTAACAAAACATCAAGAGGCAACCACAGAATGAAAGGAAAGAGTACAACTTGGGGATTAAGACCGTAGAAGGGAGAAGTGTCATCACATAGCTTGTCATGGGTTATCTTGGCAAGTCTTCCTAGGCCTTGGCCCCCATCCTGGGTTGTCCTGACAACCTCTCCTAACTTCCAGCCCCCATGCAAACTCATATGGAATCAATCAACCTTTCGTGGGGACAAGGTCATTGATCTTACCATTCCAGGCCTTCTCATCTCATCTCAAGCCCTAATGAGCACTTGTGCCATGAGTGAGGTATTCACTTATCTTAATTAGTGTGAACTAACTACCCAAAACCCTTGATTTAAAATTTAGATTATCACTTATTTAAGGCACTCTCGCATGGGTTGTCTTGGACGCCACTTTGGGCTTCGGCCCCCATCGAGAGGCACTCCCCTAGCTGCATCTTAGAAACCCCACTCAAAACACATAGAAAAGAGAAACATTCAAGAATCATGAGAGCATTAGACTCTCCTGCATCACCAATTGCTCAAGGACAACTTCCACACAACATAACCATAGCTCCCATCGCATACTATAACAACAACAAACACCACATATCTCGATGCCTCATTAATGTCATAATGGACCAAAGCCTTCCAGTAGGTCTTAAAATCCCACTCAATCACATAACCATCATAGGAAAGGATTGAGAACAAAAGGGGGTCAAGGAGGACTTTGATTTCACAAGACGAACCTTTATAATATGACAACAATATAAAAATTATGACAACATAAACTTGTGCCCCTAGAACAACTACTAAACATCATGACCCTAATACCGCAAAAGTGGTGCAGGAGCACCTACCTGACAGCTGGCCTCCATGAGGCAGTTAGTTTGTTATAGGTCTGGTTAATGTTTCCAAGAAGGTCTGATAAGACCAATGCATGTAATAAGGTCATGTTGACCATACTTTACTATTTTTAGATAGGTTGTTAGGACAGCTGTTATGCTGTATGTTCGATTGGATCCTCCCAGCCGCTTGGAAGCTCCCAGCCGCTTAGAGTCGGGTCGGTAGTACTCGCAGGAGATCCTATTTATGCATGAGGATCGGTTGGTTTTACATATAGATGTTGAGAAGCTAGATTGCACTGAAGAGGAGAGACAGAGTGAGATAGAGGGGAGAGAGACTGAGCATTGTATTGCATCTTTTGAAATCAATAAAGATCCTGTTTGTGTTCATTTTCTGTTTGATCTCCATTGTGAAATCGAGTTGCTGATCTGGTGGTTGCATGGATTCACTGATCCATTCCACCGGTTGATTCGTCGAATTGGTGGAATGGCCATGTATAATAGCTTAGGGTTTAGGTTGCATTTTCTATTTGTTTGCATGCAAGTGTGCAGGATCGTCGTCGAGAGGTGTTGAGAACCCTAGCATGGGTATGTGCTAGGTCGTGCTAATAGTTAGAGTCTGGAAGATCGCCCTGAAAGTAGATCGGGTCACCCCAGGAGGTTCGGCGGATCAGAATCCGTTAAGGTTGGAAATTCGTCACAACGGCATCATCAGGATATTTCTGTGTATATCCTACAGTTACTTCGGGCGTCATCCGAGTAAGTGGAGATGAGCATGATGCAGTTGATTGCATAAAGTGAATGTGCATTGGGGTGATCATCATCAGGTGTTGCCGAGGAGGAGCGTATCGGCATAAGGTAGAAGATCGGGTTGATAAAACCATCACGGGCCGATAATGTTAAGTTTGGCCGACAGCAGGATATTGAGGAGCTGCATGTGACATCATCGTCATCAGGATAATCGTCATCAAGATATCGGGGTGACGTAAGCATCGAAGGAAAGGTGCATGAAGTTGTCGTCATCAGGATATATGGAGGGAGCCGGATATCTTATATCCTGCTAATGAACATGATGTTGAACATCATGATGCTACAGATAGTGGTTGGCGGTAAGATGAACAGTGATCGTCAGGAGGATGATTGCGCTTGCCGAATGTGATGATGCTGCCGATAACCGAATATGATGATGCTGCTGACAGGCGAAAGGTCGAAGGTTTGTCTGCAGGAGGATATCGGTTGGCAGAGAAAATATGATGATGCTGACAGTGTTAAGGGAAATATGATGATGATGAAGGGTTGCGGACATACATGCTGTATGTCAAGGTTTTAGTGTGGATGCCTCTGCATCATAGTGGTATCAGAGCTTAGCAAAAGGTCTGGGCTGTTGTGTGTTGATTCTGTCACCGAAAGGGCAGGGATTCTGTCACCGAAAGGGCAGAGGTAGAGTTGATTCTGTCACTGAAAAGATAGAGGTAGAGGAGTGAGAGGTTGACAAAATGCCTCCGAAAGGTAGTGGTACTATAAGGGAATTGCAGGAGATGAAGGAAAAACACGCCAGAGAGATGAGGAAGATGAAGGAGCTTGCTGAAGCACTTCAAGCCAGGCTTGTAGCCTTGGAGAAGAACAAAAAGAGGGAAGTGGACGACAGTGAGTCTGAAGAAGATGAAGATACTGTTGAAGAGTACGAAGAGGTAGCTGAAGATCTGGATGCTGAAGACCAGAGATTTGCAAAACTGTTAAAGGCAGTGCAGAGTGATAAACCTAAGGTAAAGGTTGATGTTTCCAAGTATAATGGAAGTTTGAATGAAGATGAGTTACTGGATTGGATTGCTGCACTTGATAATCACTTTGAATGTGAAGATGTTGCTGAGGATCAGAAGGTAAAGATTGCAAAGACCAAGTTAGGAGGTCATGCTTTGGTATGGTGGGATTATGTACAATCCGAGAGAAGGAAACAAGGGAAGTCAAAGATCACTTCATGGGATAAAATGGTAGCAAGGATCAAAGGTAAATTCTTGCCCAAGGATTATGAAATTCAGATGTTTAAGAAGCTGCAATTTTTAAGGCAGAAGGAAATGGATGTGAAGGCATATACTGAGGAGTTTTATAAGTTGAGTATGAGATCTGGTCATCATGAGAATGAGGTAGAAAAGGTGGCTAGGTACTTGGCTGGCTTGAGATTGAACATACAGGATGAGTTAGTTTTAGCTAACCCTCAGAGTGTGGAAGATTGTTACCAAATGACAATCAGGATTGAAGAAAAGATGAATAGGACACAAGATAAGTCCATGAGAGGAAGAGGAAACAATATGAGGGGAAGAGGATTAGCCCCTACAACAAGGCAAACCAATGAGGGTCAAGAAGACACTGGTAAAGGACAGGGACAGCCTAATTTCAAAGGTGGATGGAAAGGTAATAAAGGTAGATTTGGAGGTGGTAGAGGTTCTACTACATTTTCAAGAAAGTGTTACACCTGTGGTGAGTTTGGTCATCCATTTTTCAAATGTCCAGAAAACAAGGGTTCATCATCTAGAAATGATAGAACGAATGACAAGAGAGTACAACTTGTGCAAGACGAGAAAGTAGAGCAAAGTGTGCAGAGTTCAAACACTTATCAAGGAGATAGAGTTCCTGACGGTTATGGATATCCTGAGGAGGGAGAAGCATTGATGCTAAGGAGAACTAGTTTGCAGGCATCAAAGGATATGATGCAAAGAAGAGCTCTTTTCAAGACCACATGCAAGAGCAAAGGTAAAGTATGTAAGGTTGTCATTGATACTGGTTCAACAGATAACATGGTATCTCAGGAAATGGTGGATAAACTGCATTTGGAAAGGATTCCACACCAACACCCTTACAAGGCATCTTGGGTGAGTGATAGTCAATCACTTTTTGTCTATGAGCAGGCATATGTTGATTTTCAGATTGGAGCATATCATGATAGAGTTTTGTGTGACATTTTGCCCATGGAATGTTGTCACCTACTGTTGGGTAGACCATGGCAATTTGATAGAAGGGTACTGTATGATGGGTATGCTAATACCTACACCATCAAGAAAGATGGGAAGACTATTATGTTGATGCCATTGCAGGAAGATGCTGCAGCACAGGGGGCAGCCCAAATCATTTTAGTGGGAAAGAAGGAATGTGTGCAGATGCCTATAGGAGCAGGCATAAAGGTAGTTGAGGACACTGCAGGGAAAGGAGTTGTTAAGGACAACAGGTTGAAGACAGTTTCAGTTGTGACTGACAGAGGTCAACAGCAGGTTCAGAAACAGGTTTGCAAACAGCAACCAGTTGAGAGGAATGACAAGGATGTTGTCATAGTTGGGACTATTGTTTGTCCTATAAAGGTTGAAAGGAAGATAGAGTTGAACATTGCAGAAGTTCAAGAGGCAGTTCAGACAGAGGTTCTAGTCAGACAACCTAACAAACACAAGGTATGTGAGAGAAGGGCCTACATTGACAGGCATGAGGGTTTACTTGCAAGAAAGCAAGTTACAGTTCAGAAGTCTTGGAGCAGCCGAGAGCCGGTAGAGGACAAAGCTGGAACAGGTCAGAACACTAACATGACAAAGTTTAAAGGTGGAGGACTTCCACAACTAAACTCATGGGACATGAGTTCTTTTCTGTTGGGGAGTATGGTGCAGGAGCACCTACCTGACAGCTGGCCTCCATGAGGCAGTTAGTTTGTTATAGGTCTGGTTAATGTTTCCAAGAAGGTCTGATAAGACCAATGCATGTAATAAGGTCATGTTGACCATACTTTACTATTTTTAGATAGGTTGTTAGGAGAGCTGTTATGTTGTATGTTCGGTTGGATCCTCCCAGCCGCTTGGAAGCTCCCAGCCGCTTGGAGTCGGGTCGGTAGTACTCGCAGGAGATCCTATTTATGCATGAGGATCGGTTGGTTTTACATATAGATGTTGAGAAGCTAGATTGCACTGAAGAGGAGAGACAGAGTGAGATAGAGGGGAGAGAGACTGAGCATTGTATTGCATCTTTTGAAATCAATAAAGATCCTGTTTGTGTTCATTTTCTGTTTGATCTCCATTGTGAAATCGAGTTGCTGATCTGGTGGTTGCATGGATTCGCTGATCCATTCCACCGGTTGATTCGTCGAATCGGTGGAATGGCCATGTATAATAGCTTAGGGTTTAGGTTGCATTTTCTGTTTGTTTGCATGCAGGTGTGCAGGATCATCGTCGAGAGGTGTTGAGAACCCTAGCATGGGTATGTGCTAGGTCGTGCTGATAGTTAGAGTCTGGAAGATCGCCCTGAAAGTAGATCGGGTCACCCCAGGAGGTTCGGCGGATCAAAATCCGTTAAGGTTGGAAATTCGTCACAACGGCATCATCAGGATATTTCTGTGTATATCCTACAGTTACTTCGGGCGTCATCCGAGTAAGTGGAGATGAGCATGATGCAGTCAATTGCATAAAGTGAATGTGCATTGGGGTGATCATCATCAGGTGTTGCCGAGGAGGAGCGTATCGGCATAAGGTAGAAGATCGGGTTGATAAAACCATCGCGGGCCGATAATGTTAAGTTTGGCCGACAGTAGGATATTGAGGAGCTGCATGTGACGTCATCATCATTAGGATAATCGTCATCAGGATATCGGGGTGACATAAGCATCGAAGGAAAGGTGCATGAAGTTGTCGTCATCAGGATATATGGAGGGAGCCGGATATCTTATATCCTGCTAATGAACATGATGTTGAACATCATGATGCTGCAGATAGTGGTTGGCGGTAAGATGAACAGTGATCGTCAGGAGGATGATTGCGCTTGCCGAATGTGATGATGCTGCCGATAACCGAATATGATGATGCTGCTGACAGGTGAAAGGTCGAAGGTTTGTCTGCAGGAGGATATCGGTCGGTAGAGAAAATATGATGATGCTGACAGTGTTAAGGGAAATATGATGATGATGAAGGGTTGCGGACATACATGCTGTATGTCAAGGTTTTAGTGTGGATGCCTCTGCATCAAAAAGACACGACTTCACAAGTTACTCACAACATGAATCCAAATGTAATATTTGAAACCTTTACTTGTAAGGAATTTAGAACTGCAGTAAATTACTAACTTCTATAAACAAAACTATCTATACTGGGTTTTCAAAACATGATAAATTTAGAGCCACTTTATGCAATACAACAAACTTCAACTTCTTTTCGTCATCAAAACACAATGTCCTATACTGACTTATTACGCCATTACTCAAACATTCAAACAACATTAAAACATTATTCTAAAACTTAATAACTAACCTTTACCCTAAACGAGATCAATAAATTACCTGAATGCAAGACTCGCTCCTAAAGCCCAAAACATAGTTTAATTTCAAACAAAAATAGTTTCTTTAAATGGTAATACTAAATTAAGCTTGAAATTAAACATCACTTACAAGTAATCAAATGTAACCATAATCAACTAAAACCCAACTCAATGTTATAAGATGATTTCTTACAATTGTAATAAGAATACTAAATTAGATTTAGATTTACCCATGTTTAGATTTAAACCCATAAATCATAAAAAGTAAACATATATCTTTAAAACTCAAATGTTAATTTCTGTTACTCTACTAATCAATTTCCATTGAGATACATTTATTTACCTATAAATATATTTTTAAAATATTAATACTAAATTGTAATAATCTACTCTTTAGAGGTAATAGTGATAATAATAGTCTTAGTAGTAAAAATAATAAGAAAAGTCATAACTAAATTCACTATCAAAAGATCACTATTACTACCCAAAATTTGTATCGGATAAAATGGCTGTGACATCAAAAGCCTATTCGACCAGGTAGAAAAACAAATAGCCCCAAATGATTTACTTTACACTCATTTCAAAAAGGATTGCATAACAAAAGGGGTGACAAACGGGCTAGGTGGGATATGGTTGGTTTTAAAAAAAAAAAGTAAATAAAATTGATCAAAGATGGTAAAGGCCGCTGGAAGAAATGTCTTCAATTTCACATCAATAGGCGCAAGAATAGAAGGTATTGTCAAACTTGCAAAAAGGAAAACTTTCAATCTAGGTAATAACGTTTGCCCAAACCGCCAACTAAGAGTCGAAGTACCACAACAGACATGCTAGTCGACGTGCTAAGTATGCTTAACCAAACACTACTAGTTAAACCTATAGAATCGGACACATTCCTACTGATGACGTCGAGACTAATAGGGCAAGAAGGTCGATGGGGATTCCATAGATTTTGACCTGCACCAAACACAAAATATGGCAATCACGCTTAGTAATCCTAATCGAGCCTTATCTGAAGGTGATTACCACCGACACAGGAAGATACAAAGGCAATGAAGAAGGGTACAAACGTGGCAGAGAATTGACTTTAGAACCGACGATAGTTGGGGAAGAACATCAATATACTAACCGATGCACTAAACATGCCAACTAATCACTACAAGATAACTCACCCTTCACCAAATCTCACACGTATATTCTTGACAGCTACGAGTCTCAACAGAGAAGGACAACAAAGACAAGATGGCCAGGATTCCTATAACCATGACTTGCACCACTTACATGGATATGCTATCTACACTCACTAATCCTTATTGCGCCTTAACTGTAGATGACTACCACTGTAAAGGCAAGGATAAAACTAAATCTTGGTAGGGAAGTCGACTATTAACATACCATGACAGTAAGGGAAACAGAAAACAAATTGTTGTGGCTCTACATTTCTTTCATGGAAAACCAAATTGCAAATTGCCTTGGATGTTGTTAATGGGCTTCAATACATTCATGAGCATACAATCCCTAGAATTGTGCAAAAGGATGTGAAAAGTAGCAATATTCTCTTGGATGGAAATTTTAGGGCTAAAATTGTGAATTTAGAATGGCAAAGTCAGGGATAAATATTCTGACAAGAGACATAGTAGGCACATAGGGATACGTGGCTCCATAATACATTGCAAATGGACTGGTGACCCCCAAGCTTTATGTGTTTGCATTTGGAGTTATGCTGCTAGAGCTGATTTCTAGAAAGGATGCACAGAGGACCAGAAGACCTTGACTGATGCTATAGATCGAACAGCTACAGACTACAAAGGAGAAAGAGTATATGACATGCAGACACTAGTATTACTCAAAGGAGCTTGAACAACCAGGGGTCTATAGTGTCGACACAGACAAGATTGATAAGGGTATAACTCGAAACACAAGATTCAAGGTAGAAGTTGTGAAGAGGAAACATCTTAGAGAAATAGGATTCCAAAGTTGCAGAAGTTTAGAGAGAATAACATGTAGACAATTGAGTGAAATTCTCAGAAAGGTTTACAATGATAAAACATACAGAACAAAATAGTTTTCTAATTAAGACAACAATATACTCATGCATTAGCAAGAACTAAGAGATTAAATCACAAAGGACTATAACAAAACACATACCTATGATTAAGCTTTCTTCTTCCCAGTTTTGCCTCCTTGCCTGATAAGATCTCTTTCCAAAACTTCCCAAAAAGTCTCTCCAGCAAAAAACCATTCTCCCCCCTAAAAACCCTTTTCGGACAGAAGTAGCTAATTGTGATAAGTTCCCACTTCCCCAAACATAAATGCAGTAGATCTCCATTATAGGAGATTTTCCCATAATAGAACCAAAATCAATAGCTTTATTGTTCCTGACAACTCATTACCAACAACACATAATTAATACCTATTCAAGAAAAATCTATTTATTCACCAAGATATCAGCTATGATATTAATATCCTCAATTAACATCCCTTAATCATTATTATCATTACTATTAGTCAATCAAGGAGAAGTAACAATTTCACCTTAAACAAGACAATTAATCCCAACAGAGATCACATCATAAACATAAGAACCCACATACAAAAAAATACTGACATCCATACAAGACCATACTACAAAGACATACAATCATCCATCCCGACCAAAACGATAAGACTCTAGACATGATACACATCCTTTTCAAGGATGGTGACAAATCAGGTAGGGACCTTTCATTATCACCACACAACAATTTCCATTGGTTAAGGCACACTTAGACTTGTTAATTCAGGTGGAGTCGATGCCTAGTACCTACAACCTATACAAACTAGATATCGAGCACATATACATATACCATCGTCAAAACAACACACATGTGACAAGGAATCACAGTGTAGCAGGGTGCTCTTTAAGAGTAATGCTACACTGTCCCTTCACAAAATAAAACATAACACATTCTCCACATTGCCAATTAAATCCATAAGCATTAAACATCGATTCATACAACATCATCATCAGTGCAATAATCAAATGTCAGATAATCTCATGAAACATAGTTCTATCAAATTAATTGAACACATAATTAATCATAACGTAAGCATTTTGTACTAACATAAGCATCAGAAACGTCATCATAGTAAACATAAATAAATGTCATCATCAGTCCTCAAAATAAATCCATCAAAATATACCATCATGCCTAACCATAATGAACTAACTAATAGTAAATCGGAAAGCCAAAATGAGGGGCACTACAATCAGTCTTGGTCAAGGTTCAGTCGGTTCATGGGCTGCCTTGGAGAAAGCCTTTAAGGATAGATTCAAAATACCTATTGATCCTTCAATGAATTATCATCTGTTTGCCACAATCAAGAGATTTGAGGGAGAACCTATTGCCAATTTCAATCCAAGATTCCAAAAGATGCTCTCAAAGCTAGTTGCTCCCTATACTGTGATAGATGAGGCTACTAGGAGTATATACTACTCAACTTTAGATCCCCTAACTTCTATGTTCATCAGGAGAACACATCCTGATGTCACAACCTTGACAGGAGCTTTTGAACAAGCTGTCAAAGTCAGTCAGCAGTTGATCCCTGCTCCAACACCTAATATTGCATTTCCTACACTCCCTATTTATCCTACATATCCTGCTCAACAACAAACCAATGGAGCCATGATACCTCTAGCTGTAATGCCAAGCCCTTTACAGATACCTCCACTCAGTATCATGGCACCTCCGAATGGAAATGGTCAAATGTTACAATATCAAGGACATACACAGGTACCTTAAGTTGTGGAACAGTCTAATAATAATAACAGTGGCTCTTCCTTCTTCAAACCTCAAATAGAGAATGTAGTAGCTAAAGTTCAGGAAGAAAAAGAAGAAATTAAAGAGATATCAGCACAACTGAGGAAACTCATCGCTGAGATCACTCATTTGAGGAGTCATAATTTCTATTCTCAACCAAATCAGAATAGAGGATACGCCAATGATAGATCTAATTATCTAGATAGGGGATTCAATAACAATTACAATAACAACAATGGTAACAATAATCCTCCTAGATAGCCTAGAGTGTGGAACACTAGGACAAACAATGGTTCTCTGCCATCACCCCTAGATAATCAGCCTCCTAGTGAACCTAGGCGGACCACTAGAGTGAACCTGGGAGAGGTAGCTCTTACAAACTGGTGTAGGATACATAACACTAATGCTCATGCAGAGCTAGACTATCCTCAATTTAGGATAGCCACCAGTATATTCCAAACTAAAGTATCTAATACTACAGGTAATCCACCTTATGTTGAAGGAAATGAAATTGTCCCCTGTGGATATGATTTTGCTCTTGTATTAGAAAGTTTCATCAATCATCCTCATCAGCAGACAATGTCACCTCATGATAATTACACCTTAGCATGTGAAGAGTCAGCCATGGATTTTGAAACCAATTATGTTTTTTCATTTGAAAATGAGAATGAGCCATCAGTTGAACATAAAGAAGTACATGCTTATCAACAACAGTATCAGGGTAGACATAATTACAACCTAAGGAATAACTCAAACCGACCTGCTAGTCCTTTGACTACATCCTTGCCTCCAAATAATTTCAACACTCCTAATCCTAAGGCAAGCAATAACCCTAGATTTCCTAAATTTAATGCTCAGTACTTAGCACCACAAAATACAGTACCAAAAGTTGGTAATCTACTTTTTGAGTTTGATAAACTGGTCACATACTTAGCAGATGAAATGAAAAAGATCAAGATCAGTCTGTCATTGTCAAAACTACTCAAAACCCCAGCTATCAAAAAAGCCTTCATGAAATCCTTAGATGATCTTGCTCCAAAAGAGGATAATCATACCTTGAGTCAAACTGGGAATAAAGATCATGCCATTAGAGATATTAATGCTAAACACAACCCTCCAACCACTGTTCAAGCTGTAGAGACTTCACATATGACTCTTTACAGAGACAAAACTAAGTCACCTCCTTTTCTCCTTACCATAAGGATGTTTAGTAAGAATTTGCATAATTGCTTAGTAGATTCAAGAGCATCTACTAATGTAATGCCCCTATCCATATGCAATGCCTTAGGGTTACATCCTGCTAAGTCACTAAAGAAAGTAACATAGTTAGATAAAATAGAGGTGACTGTAGTAGGAGAATTAACTCACATCCATATGCAGTTAGCATCAGATCTAAGAATCCAATACTACATTGATATTCAGGTAGTAGATATACCTAATACCTATGGGATGTTACTCAGTAGAAATTGGTCAAAAATACTCAATGGATGCATGTCCACTGATTTTAGTCACATGTGGTTACCTTGGAAAGGAATACCTAACCAAATAACGATAGATGTTGAACCTCGCATGAAACATATGATCACTGAATACAATAAAACCAATAAGATAATGTATGTAGATGTTGAACCTAGAGTGTATTCCATTAGACCCTAGATCGTCAAGATAGAGGAGATCCTCATTTATGATGTTCATGTTCATAATGATAATCTTCAGGATGATATGATAATTTTAGAGTCTGACTGTAGCTCTGAAAATGAGATAGAAGTAGATCACTTCAAGAACTTTGAGATGCACTTATCTAAAGAAGTCCAACACTACCAATTGTTAAAAGTACCTATTCATGATGTTCTAATTAAAGGATGGTGCAGGTTACATGATGAAGCGCATTCTGAAAAGACTTGTGATGCTTGCTTAGACATGATGGAATTGGAACAAACATGCAGTGAGGCATCATCATCATCCAGGGTAAGTTCTATAGATAGTGATAGTGATACTAATTTTTGTCTGTCATTTGTAGGAATGGAAGAAAGCACATATCATGATGAAAGTTCTATCCAAATGATAGAAGAGATATTGGTGTGTAGTGAGAGTAATCATAAGAGTAACAAGAATATCACCCCAGCAACCGATTGCTTAGTTGAGTCAGATTATGAAATATCTGATGAAGATAGAGACAATAATTTGTCCAAGTTTGAGGAATTCTTATCAAAACAAATTTAGAAAATGATACAGCAGCAAAGATCCCCATAGGATGTCCTAATTGAGGGATGGTGCAGGTTACATGAAGCACCACATTCAGAAACTACTTGTTCATTATGTTTGCATATTCTGAAAAAGCAGATTTTGCCTTGTCCAAAAGATCCTCCTTCTGATGGTAAAGAAGAAGGAATATCAGCTTCACATCAGCCATATAAGGTGAAGTTTGAGAAGATTGAAACACCAAGATTGAAATGGATATCAAATAGTGTAGTTGCTAGAGCTAAAAAGAAAAGAGAAGGCCTAGACAAGCCTTTAATTGAAGATAAGCCATGGATCCTCAGGTTTGATGGATCCAAATCAAAACAAGGGGCTGGAGTAGGAATAGACCTTATTAATCCAGCTGGTAAATCCTACTTAGCAGCATACAGATTACATTTCCCATGCACAAATAATGTGACAGAATATGAAGTTCTGATTCATGGGATGTTGTTTGCACTCAGAAAGAAAGTAAAGATTTTGCATGTCTATGGAGACTTAGAATTGGTAGTAAGACAAGTAAGAGGTATATATTCTTGTAATTACAAGAAGTTGTCTAATTACAGACATAGGGTATGGGATTTGATAGAAGATTTTGATGCATTTAACAACACCCATGTGCCTAGAGACCAAAACCACAGGGAAAATGCCTTGGTCCCACAAGTACTCTGGAACCATTATCCATATCTAGTTTGAAGAGATTTTTAGTTGAATTAATGTCAGTACCCTTTGTACCAGACAATGTAGTTAACCTTCAAGTGTTTGATGATGACAAGCACATTTTAGACTTCATATCTAATAGAGATGTCTTTGATGCACGGATCATAGATGAAAGAAATGTGGAAGATCATATCTGGGAAGAAGAAGAGATCATAGAGCTGCCCAGTAACAAGATTCCCAAAGGAATGATAGAGTTGGAAAGAGCATTTGATTTAGATATGTTGGGTGAATATTTTGTCATTAACTCACTAATGGAAAAATGGTTATATCAGCCACATCTATGATGAGACAAAGTCTCTCCTCTCAGCAAGGGGAGGTTCCCTCTAGTTGCTTAATTATTACAAACAAATAACTTATGAAACTTATGTACACTAAACACTATATTTGTGGTGGTTCCATTTCATCTCATTCTCTTTTTTCAGAATAGATGCTTATACTTCAAGATGATGATAAAGAACTTATAAACTATCACAAAACCATAGAAACACAAAGTTTTCTGTTGCCTCACTTACTAATTGCAAATAGAACTATTTGGAGTTGAATGCAGCCCAAAGTCTTCACTCTTCTCCAAGATGATAAAAGTAGATTGAATATAACAACTTGCAGCACAAAGTCTTCAAACTATTTTATTTTCACAAACATAAACACAATCCTCACAAATGATTTGATAACACAAAGTCTATCACAATCAAATTAAGAATGCTCTTCAATCACTTGAAACAATCTCCACACTTCAATTATTACCAAAGAAGATTATGATAGTAAGACGTAAGAACAATGCTATCATAACACAAATAATCCCAAGACAAAGATTGGAATTGAACTTGCTTTCTTGTATTGATAAATATTTGATAATTGATTCTCACAAAGAAGCACAAAGTCTTGATTTGCTTTTCAATTCGCCAGAGTTTTCTTGTAATAGACAAAAGATCCTATTTACAATAAAGGCCCTCTTTATTTATAGGGAGGAGCCTAGAGCAAAAATAGGAAATTTACAACTACTTTGACTTATTCAACAAAGGAGTCCTTTTTGACTTGGGACTTCCTATGTTTTTACATGTAATTACATATGGAAAAAGTACATGTAAATATGTCCAAAACTGTTTCAAAAGTACATCTAAAAAGCAGAAAAAATAAACTAAGTATTGGGAAAAACTGCTTCAACTTGCATCACCATCTTTCTTCATATGACAATCATACATGGTGAAAGTTGCTTGCATACCAATACTGTCTGGACTAACTGTGTTCTTAAAAATCATCTTGGCTCTTACCATGGCATCTTTGACTGTAGTGACTGATTTTGCATGACTAGTTAACTTAGTTTTCAGATTATCCAAAGTTAATTGATTGTTCAAAATATTGTCCACAGAGGCCATTGAAAATGTTTTGTCTTCAAACTCTTTATGGAACATATCTTCAAATTCCTGAACCATTTCTTCTACAGAGAGAAATTGGTTATCCTGTGATATGAGCTTGCAAGGTAGCTCCTCCAATTTATGCAAAAGATTGACATCACTTTGTTCACTGAGTTTCCTTGCAGTTTCAAGGTTGTTGATCAAATCTTTAAGCACACGGCTCCTGTATGTCAATGCCTTTTTGGTTTCTATATAAGAATCCCTATTAGAAATGGTGTCAATTGATATTATAGTGCTTATTTTCAATTTTCTCATCTCCACCCATTTATCATGATTCTTTTCTATGCGTTCAATATCTTGAGAAACAACATCAATGAGATCATCAAGCTCTGCTCTTATTTTCCCCATTTTATCTATCTTCTAAGATAGCTCTATAAGCAGGGAAATTCCTTGTGTGCGCATCCTTTCTAAGTACTCTTCAAGTACTTTTCCTTTGAGATGAGTCTTTTCTACTTTTTGGATGATGGGGTCTTCTATAGAAATGGCCTCGGGAGTTACTACTTCTGAATTCAAAGTGATTTTCCTCACCACTGCAGTCAACTGTTCCACCATCGCTTTGTAGTGATCTTTCATTTCTTTCTCCCTATCAAATTTCTAAATCAGGATGTCCATGGATGACTACATATCATTCTTGGCACTTTCATGAGTTATCTTGCCCAATTGAACTCTAGAGATAGAGTAATCATTCATATCAAAATTTTCCATGGTTGCATCCTGTGGAGGTCTTGTATCTCTAGAAATTTGTGTCCCTTGTCCCTAAGCATTATTGAAAGAATCTTTGGTTCTTCGGGGCCTTGGCTTTTGCAGGCACCAGTTTACTGAAATCAAAGTCATCTGGAGAGATGGCTTGTTTCTTTCTTTTTGGTGTATAAGCTAATAGCCAAGGTGGAAGCATAGAAGTACTCACATTGGGATCCATTTCCATTGTTGGTGTCCCTTGAACTACACTTGCACTGGTAGTGGAAACAATAGGTGGAGTGTTAGTGAAAACTACACCTGTTACATTTACATTAGAGACCTGCTCAGTATTCATTACAAAATGATCAAAAATAGAAGCATCCCCAATATCAAAAGATGAAGAGGACAAACTAGGAATAGACCCTAAGGAATGAAGAACATCTTCAAAAGTATTTTGAGGATTGCCAAAAATAATTTTGGAAGGGGAGGGAGATTCAGAAGAGGGAATATCAATAGGGGAAATAGACACAAGAGCTGCAATAGGTGTATCAGGCAAGGGAGAAGAGCCTCCCGTTTCTTGTTGTACATTCTCTTACGGGGACAAAGCTTCTTCCTCTTGTTGATCTGTAGGCCTATCTTCAACCTCCATTTCTTCAGGGGCTGGCTCCTCAGTGTTCTTTTTCTCAACTTCCATATCTTCTATTTCAGGCTCTTTCTCCACAGTCTTTGATTTCTTCGTCACAAACTTGATTCTAGGCTTATGTGTTTTAGAGGATGAGGGAACATCACTCTTGTTCTTCATTCTGTTTTCCACCTTCTTACCAGTTTCCTCTTGGATCTCAGTCTCTAATCCTGTAAGGAATTCTTTCAGAGTAATTCCTTTATCTGCTAGCCAATTATTGGTGTTTGCCAATATAGGCTCAAATCTTTTCCTCAAACAGGTTAACTCTTTTTAAGACCATGGGATTGGAGGGAGAGGAGTGTTAGAAACCTATTCAGTGTTGTATCTGTCATCGACCAATTCTCTATCATCCACTAGATCCTTGGAAATATCAGCAAGTCCCAGATATTCAATCTACTCAAGAGATAACCCGCTATAGTCCAACTTCCTGACATCTTCTTCTGTTCTCAAATCTACCCAAACATCCTCAACCATAGGCTCATGGAATTGGGTTTTCCTCCTGATTTTGTCTTTCACGCCTCTGTAGTCAAACTTTAGTCTTCTCTTGAATTGCTTCATGGTAACAAGTTGCATCTTAGTCTCCATGGCCCTAGCCTTTGCAGTAGTTGATACTGAGAACTTGCCAATTTCAATTGGAAACTTGAAACCAGGCTTCTTGAGCTCCATTTGTTTATTATGCACGATGATCATTTGTCTGCATAACTCCATTAAGACTAGTTTGTCTAAGGGGAACCTTGGCAACATATAGGGATGACCTTGGAAAAAGCCAACCCTCAGATATTAAAAAGATGGAAATTGTAAGAACATGCATCCAAAGTCATTTACCACTGTCCAAGCTTCATTTGATACTCTTCTTTGTTCTAGTTGGGGGTCAAAAAGACACAAAAATATTGCAAAGAAAGCATCATTTACTCTCCTAAAATGATGAATAGAACCCTTCAATGTTAATTGAGAGTAGTATTGATACACAGGGATTACCCTCCTATCTCCTTCTGAGGTTAGACCTGGAAAGATTCTCATTGAAGTCGCTATATACACTAGACAAGAAGTCATGTAAAACTTGAAAGTAGTAGATACCTTTGTCAATTGCTTGTGCAGAGCATTGCTGATTTGTTCTCCCCAGAAGATAGCTTGTTTGCCTTGGAGTATTACCTTGATGAAAGGACACATCCATTCATGAAACTGTGAGGAAGAGGACAATCCCCTTATCCTGCTAAGAAGAGTTATCAGATCACCAACTTCTTCTATAAAGTCACTCCTGGAAAAACTTTGTGGCCACCTAAACAAATTTGACCATGGAACTTTTAGCCATTTGGTATTGATTACCTTCTTTGCCTTCTCAAAATTTTTGTCATATTCTTTTTGTGCTTCAACAAAATCAAGCTTTATCACTTCTATTGTAGGAGGGCACATAAACACCTTATCAATGAACTCAGGATCTAGTCTGATCATTACATTGCCACTTGCATCCACCACAACCCTAGTATCTTTGTTATATAATTGAGCACACTGAAGAACAAATTCTGTGTTGTGAGCTGCCACCGAGAAAGCCAACACCAAATGAATGTTACTGTCAATTATCTTCTTCATTGCAGAGATGGGGTTATTTGACTTGGTTCTCTCCACAAATTCAGCCATGTCCACATGGCCAATCTTTGTATCTCTAATGTCGTCGACATTAGAAGTGACTGAGGTGATTGGAAAAACACCTTGATAGTTGTACTTCATCGCTTTTGACTTCTTCGGAGACAACTGAGTCATCTGAACGAGCTATCACCAGAAGGCTGTTGATGAAGAATGAAGATCCACAGAAGAAACTGCAGCAAAAAGTCATGATCATGAAATTAGGGGAAATATTGGTAATCTGGGAAAATTGCATGTTGACAATCACGACTATGGAGACGTGCTTGAAAGGGCTAGAGTGCAAGTAGGCCAAAAATTAGAGGAAAGCGGGCTTGGAAAAACAAAACTAAAAATTTCCTAGAGTTAGGAAAATTTGAGAGAATGTTTGCATGGGCGGAAAAATTTGCCACCCTTGCATATGAGGGATATTGTGTCCTTGCACCGGCAGTAAAATTCGCCACTCATGCATGTTCCAGGAAATGAGTTATATGTTGGAGCAGTTAAATTTGCCGCTATTGCAGGTAATAAGGAAATTTGCAAGTTTGATGTTCAAGTGGCAATTTTTGCCGACTTTGCATGTAAGGTATAAGAGTTGCAAGGTTGTGTAAGGGTGGCAGATTTCACTGCCCATACACCTTGTGTTTGGAAAACTCTTAAAAATGCGCAAGCGGCAAAAATGCCAACTTTGCACCTGCTTGCATATATGTGGAGATCAATGATTTCACGAGACAAAAACTACGAAAACACTCACAAGATAATATCAGTGAAAGGGGGTTTAAACCAAAAATAGGGTTTTGACATAGAAAGAAGCAAGATATGAAATACTAAGATTTTGCTTTGAACAATAACAAACAAAATAATAGACAAAATAATCCTCGGAGGACAAGGGTTCGATCGTTTTAGCTAACACGAAATGGAAGATTCAAACAAGGAAACAATAACAAACAAAAACACTTCTTGTTTAAACGGAGGAAACCCTAAGCTTGACAACGACGAATTCGGTAGAATCTAAAACTACACAATCGAATGGTGCAAGGAGAGTCCAATGACTGACTAGGAAGTAAGAAAAGAAATGACAAAAGAAACAATGAAAAGACATATTTAGAAACTTGAAAACAAGCCATTAATACTTTTCACGAATAGCCATTAATGCCACTCGAAGTTCAAGATCTTAGAGATCTTGCTCAGGCAGAGATTTCGTCCGACCTGACACGTACTTTAGAAAATTCAAAAGCGGGAAAAACTGCCGACCATGCACATGTCTTTTTAGCGAGAATATGTAATGGTAGTGAAAAGTGCTGCTCGGGCATGTGGAAAAGGAAAACCATGTAAAAGTGGTAAAAAGTGCCGCCATAACACAAGTAAACAAAAAGATATGTAAAGTCGGCAATTTTTACCGACATTGCATAAGTGAACAAAAAGACATGTAAAAGCAGTGAATTAGGCCGACTTTACATATGAAGACTCAAAATTTTACTAACACCCTAAAGATGACCAAAATTGATATTTTGGTCAGTTTACGACTTAATCGATTTTTGTAAATATCGAGGAATCGATTCGAGGGAACATCGCAAACTAGTTTAGGATGTCAAATGACTTCACATGGGACCAAGAGAATCTTGTCTTGATTTGCGAACTTAGAGTGTAGATTAGGAAACAGACAAGTTTCATAGGGGTTGTCTACAAAAACGAGCATAGCTGATTTTGAGAACAACAAGATAACATGCTGAAACAGAAAGGTCTCCCTAAAGAAGATGGAGGAGAGTATTCACAAGTTAACATAGGACATGATGAAGAGAAAAGGAATGTCCTGATTGGAAAAGTGTGTACAGAAGAAGAAATGGAAGGGATAACCTAGGCACTTAAAGATTATATTCATGTTATTGCCTGGACATATGATGAGTTGAAAACTTATGATACATCAATCATCACTCATACTATACCATTAAAGCTAGATGTCAAGCCCTTTAGATAGAAATAGAGACCTGTTAATGCTTTGCTAGAGACCATCATTTTTGAAGAAGTGAAGAAATTGCTTAATGCCAGGATCATATTTCCTGTGAGACATTCCACATGGGTGGCCAACTTGGTCCCAGTAAGGAAGAAGAATGGTGAGATTAGGTTATGTGTAGACTTCAAAAATTTAAATAGAGCTTCTGAAAAGGATAACTATCCTTTGCCTTCTCTAGATGAGGTCTTATAGATTGTAAATGGTGAAAGATGATAGTCATTTTTGGATGGTTTTTTAGGTTACAACCAAGTGATGGTAGACAAGATAGATAGATTGAAGACTGCATTCACCACTAAGTGGGGAATATTCGCCTACAGGCGCATGCCTTTTGGATTGATAAATGTTGGAGCTATTTTTTAGCGAGCAATGGATATAGCCTTCAGGGGGCTAATTGGTAAATGCATCGTCATATACATGGATGACTTAACTGTTTTCTCTAAAGAAAGAGGGAATCATGTGGAAGACCTCAGGAAGGTACTTAAGAAATGTGAACATTACGGAATATCCCTAAACCCCAAGAAATGCATATTTGGGGTAACCACAGGGAAGTTATTAGATCACCTGATAACAGAGAATGGGATCATCATCAACCCTGAGAGAGTAGAATCGATTATGAAGATACAATTTCCTGGGAGTAAGAAAGATCTCAAATCTTATTTTGGTAAGATCAATTTTGTTAGAAAGTTCATTACTGGTTTTACAGAAATTGTCAGACCATTGAATGCTATGCTCAAGATAGATGCCAAAATTGAGTGGACACTTAAAGCTAGAGCAGCTTTTGAAGATATAAAGAAAGCCATATCTAATGCTCCTATTCTAATTAGTCCAGATTATACCAAAGATTTTTACATTTACTCATTTGCTTCAGAGCATACATCTGCAATAGTGTTAACACAAAGAAATGAGGATAAAGAAGAAAAGCCAATAGCCTTCATGAGTTGTCCTTTCAGGGATGCAGAACTCACATACATGGATGTTGAAAGACAAGCACTTGCTCTGGTCCGAGTAGTCAAAAAGTTTAGACATTACATCTTAAGAAGTAAAGTGATCGCTATAGTACCAGATGCAGTAGTAAAGATGCTTTTAATGCAAAGTGAACCAGGTGAGAAGATAACCAAATGGATAACTGTCCTCCAAGAGTATGATATGGACATAACACCCATGAAATTAGTGAGAGGACAAGCCTTGAGTCAGATGATATTTGAAATTGATCCTAACATCATGAGCCATCAGTATGTCATAAATGCAAAAGAAAATGGAGAATGGTATTCATACATTAGGCATATCTTGATTACTGGAAGATGCCCTTCAAGATTGCAGGCCCCAGGGGAGAGCCTTCAAGATAAGATCACAAAATAACATGATAAAAGGAGGAATCCCTTTCAAGAAGAACTATGAGGGAATATACCTTAGATGCCTAGAAAGGCAAGAAGCAGACAAAGTGTTAACAAAATTACATGACAAGTTTGGGACTGCACATGGATCATACTTAGCTACCACTCATGCTATCCTCAAGGCAGGGTATTACTAGCCCACTATTTTTAAAGATGTTGCTAAAAACATCAAATGTTGTCATATGTGTCAGGTTGCTGCAAATAGAGAAAGATATGCTGCTCAGCCCTTGCAACCAGTGATGGAGATGCGTCCATTTGCTCAATGGGGGATGGATTTTATAGGACCTATCAACCCTCCATCATCTTCAGGCCACAGGTATGTGTTGACTATTACTGATTATTATACTAGGTGGACTGAAGCTATTAGTAGTAAGACTTGCAATGCTGAGGATGTAATCAAGTTCTTGGAAAGCAACATAGTAACTAGGTATGGAGTTCCTTATGCTTTAGTATGTGACAATGGGTCTGCCTTTGCATCAATAAGATTATCAAGTTGGGCTTTTGACCATGGAATTATTTTGAATTTTTCTTCAAATTACTATCCTCAAGGGAATGGATTAGCATAATCCACAAACAAGAATTTATTAAACATCATAAAGAAATTGATAGAAAAGAACCCAAGGGAGTGGAACACCCTATTAAAGTATGCATTGTGGGTAGATAGAACTAGGATGAAGGATGCATTAGGGAATTCTCCTTTTCACCTAGTATATGGGGTGGATCCCATCTTCCCTGTTAACCTAAGGATCCCCACATTACAGTTTGGACAAGAATATCTAGGTATAGATAACAAACAAGAAGTCAGGTTGCTTTAGTTGATGCACCTAGAAGAAAAAAGGAATAGAGCAATTGATCAATTTGCTAAACATCAAGCTGTTGTCAAGCATTGGTTTGACAAAAGAGCTAGAGTTAAGGCTTTTAGAATTTTAGATTTAGTCCTTATGTGGGACAAAGCACATGAAAGGAAAGGAGATCATGGTAAATTTGATAAACTTTCGATAGGTCCCTTTCAAGTTTTAAAAATTTTAGGAGAAAGCACTTACAGGCTTGAGACTTTAATAGGTGAGGATGTCCCATTACCAGTTAATGGACAGTTCCTCAAGCATTATTTTCAAGCCTGAAACAATGTCATGTAAGTCATGTGTATCATAGTGTACATATTGCATAGTTGTTTGTACAATTTTGTTTTGTTTGTTTGTTTGCTTGTTGAGTTCTGTTTTGGTTAGTCAAGATGATGCAACTCATCACCCTAAGAAAATAACCAAATTGTTAAGATTCAAGTGATGAGAACAAATTCTTATATAGGTTATGATTCATTTTGAGAAGTACTGGTGATTAGGTCTGTGATATCCTTTTCATCAGGGTGCCTTTTCTTAACCAAAGTGATTTTCCACAATGACTCACCTAACAACCTTGGGTTTGTGGAACACATAAGTATAGGTGTTAAGTGAAAAATCTAAAGGGACTCCCTTGCTACCAATGCAATCTCCAACCTAAATCGGCAAGTGACCATGCCTTGCACATTAAGCTTACATGATGACATCATATGAACAAGAAGAATAAATATTGAAAATCCAAAAGGAATAAAATTAGGCCATCTAAGTAACTCTACCGGGGCTATAGACGCCTACTGGCAGTGGGGCTCTACTTAGGGGGATTGTATAGAGAACCTTGCTGGGGCTATAGATGCCTGCTGGCAGTAAGGCTCTATCTAGGTTGGCTATAGGGATGCTCCCAAACTATGTAGCTTAACATCAATTACTCATGTTTTCAACTTACTTTCAAGATGAGGATAATTAATCATCTGCACACACCTGATCCTTTGCTAGCATTGTAGCCATGATGAAAACCTTACCATTCAGAAAGATTATAATACTTATACTTAGAAAGAGTTAAAATACTATGTTAGAATGTGATCACATCACTTGAATCATTGGAATTTGGTTATGTTCTTTAGTGGCAAGTTGTTGTGTTGTTACACAACATGCCCCATTTTGCCTTGACAAAACAGGGACCCAACTTTTTCTTGCTGCTTTGGCTTGTTGTTTTCTGCTTTGGGCAGTTTGGTAAAATCAGTCATGCATGTAACCTTGTAAAAGGGTGGATTTGTCACCATGATGAGGTCAGTTTCCAAAGTTAGTAGTTCACATTATTAACCTCGTGGTTGGAAAGTACGTAGAATTCCAAGCAGGTTTGCCTTTTAGATCACCCCAAAATTGTCTAAGGGAAGAAAGTTATGTTGAGTCAAAGTTTGGTCAAACCTAGTATCCAAAGGCGGGGGTCATATTTAAAACATCAGTCATCTTAGACAAGATCACCCTGATAAAAGATTATCCCCTAATATTCACTTGATCTACGAAGTATGGATGTCAAATTTACGTAAGGGCCTACCCGTCAAACGACTTCATTTATCTTGCGGGGGGTCATATTTTTAACATCAATCATCTTACGAATATCACCCTCTTCACACATATCACCCTATGCCAATATGATAGTGACATCATCCAAGTCCAATGAATGAAGAAATCACACTGGTGATGACGTCATTGTTCCATTCTACCCCTCAGAGGTATATATTTGATGCCCATCATATTCCTTAGCATGACGGTGATGTCATTAAAACATAATGGTTAAACAAAGTCACTTACATGCTGACATCACTCCGATCTTTTCTGAGGGGGTCATATTTTGAACATCCCCTGATCTTAATTTCATGACCCGATATACACGTGGTCAACGTTGACCACATCACCCGGTTCTTTTGTATTTAGTTTTGCCACTCAAACGGGGGTCATTCTATCCAAAGGGGGGTCATATTTTGAATATCCCCCAATCTTTCGAAGATCACCCCCTGTTTCTTGATATTAAATGCACTTAAATGCAGTAGATGAATTCTCGCCAATTACAAATGTAAATCAAACACTTGGCAGCATCCATGGATTCCCTACAGAAGATCAACGGATTTGATCACGACAACGTAGTTTTACCCTAATTTGTCCTATAGACTTGCTTTAAAGGTAATTTTCCAAGGTTATTTTCATTTACCTTGCAAAAAAATGAGAAATTATAGAGCAGAGAAGTCAAACCCTCATATAGCTACCTGTCAACAGATTGGAGCCTTCAGTGTAACGAAATGGGTGATCTTCAGTATTCACAGTCCTTTTTGCGATCAGTCATCTGATCCAGGAGGAAAGCATTGTCAGGTAAGTAGCTAAAAACGCTCCTATTGTCATTTTCTACATGTTCAAGTCTAGGGTATATATTTTTTCCTATCGTTTGGCTCTGTGAATATGCATATCATGATGAAGTAAAGAATAATAGACAGAGTAAGCATGATGCTGTAGAAGTACATAATGTTGTATGAATGCATGTGGACATTGTAAGGTAAGACGAATCATGTTTGTTGTAGGAATCCATGGCAGATCTTATAAGGAATAGGTCTGGCTTAGAGTTTCTCAAGCCTATGTTTGTTTAGTTCGAGGGGGTAAAGTTTAAATACGGAGTTATTGGTGATACTCACCAAGGAGATACGGACCTGGTAGCATGGTCAACAAGAGTAGATCATGATAAGGATAATCCCATTCTGGATGGGGTATATGTTTCAGGAATGTGGCATGTAGCTGGCTTTCCATATGCTATGGATACCCCAGAGCTGGTAGTGGAATGTGCTAGAAATTATAACCCTGAGACCAGGCGGGTGGAAAAGCATGGAAGAATATATGCAGACTTTTCAATCAAGGGCATTACCACCACTTTTAATCTGCCAGTTGGAAAGAAGGTGGTAAGTGTGGACCTACGCAAGCTGGAAATAGAATACAATAATAATAAGAAGAATGCAAGGAAAAGGATGTATCAATGGAGGTGAAAGAGCAGCACCTACACTGCATCAACCAAATTGCTCATACATTTATACAAATTTGATTTTGATGATGGGTACCAGTATATGATTGCCCTATTGAGCAGGATGACAGGTAAGCCTCATGCTGGGAATTTTGAAAACTGGATGTTTGGAATCATCCAGATGGTCTTATATGTAGATAACAGGTCATTATGGGCCAAGATCATCAGTGATGCCCTGGATGAAGGAATGAGGAACTTGGGAGGCCAAACATGTTTGTTTTATACAACCTCATATGTGGTATACTCATGTGCTTATAAGGGAACCTTTGATGCCTTGAAGATAGTGGGTAAGGCTGGTTGTGATGCAGATGATGCACACACATGGGATCACTATCCCCAGTTACAAAGAAAAGATTACCTCCAAGACTACAAATTGGTAAATGATGCATTCTCTATGCATCTAGTCAGAACCATGGAGGAGGACAGAACTAAAAGGCTAAGCATGGAAGCTCATAAACTTGTTTATAGATATGGGGCCCGATTTATCCAGTTCACCACCTTTTCATACATAAGGATAGAGGGATTTGAAGGACAACCTCTTATGCTGCCAAGATACCCTATTGATGGGGTTGTCTTGATGGAATTTGTCAGGTAGGTGTCTACCATAGTTGAGGTCTACAAAGCACAAAAGAAGATACCTCCGGTGTTATTTCCAGTGTCTATGGGCTGGTATATGTCCTCAAACTTAGAGAGCATAAACCATGTCATGGGAGAGCTAAAACTAATGTATCTGTAACCATTTTCCTTGGCTAGATCTTATGATCCCTATGGCAAGATGCATAAAATATTATGAAAACTGATACATCATAAGCATCTAGAAGATTTATGGACAGACTGTGAGGATGAAGCTGAGGTGAGAAGAAGGAAGTACCAGAGACTCACCTTGAACCAAATAAAGACCTTTGACTACATCCCGATGCCAGCACAACTAAGGAAAGATGATGGAAAGATTATGACCAATGAATATGAGGACAAAAAGGTGTACAATGACACCATATTAGCCCCTGATCTTACACAACCAGAGGATATATCCCTGGATTAGCTGACAGGTGGGGTGATATAGTTAGCCGCAGCTTGGGTGGATGAGGAGATAAACAGATTGAAGAAAAGGGGTGTTGCCCTTACAGTTGATGCCAAAAAGAAGAGGCAAGAAATAGCTAACGAGGAATATGATGATTTCCTCAATGAGAAGAGAAAATCCAATGGGGAGAGGTTTCCCACACAAAAACAAAGGAAAGGTCCCCCTAGAGGTAAGAAAAATGAAGATGAACCAAAGGGGGTGATAATTGAAAGGATTTCCACGTCGGCTGCAAGTGCATCTACATCAACTCAGGCATCCGCATCATCTGCACAGCCTCCTGTTGAAAAGCTAAAGACTAAGAGGATTTTGAGGCCAGCTGTTGAAACTATTGAGGTGCAGGTGGAAGACTAGGCCTTGCAGCAAGAAGTGGGAGAGGGCATCCCTTTGGAAGAAGAGCAGGTAAATAAGGAACCTACAGGTGATGACCTGATGGTGGTCAGTAAGAAAAGGAGGGCGATGCCGCTGACGTCACCACCCAAGAAACAAAGAACATGAATGAGAGGGGATATCAAGGCTGACCCTATTGTATTGAGAGGGGCCGGTGGTGAAGCATTTAGAAAGGATCTATAACATGATGTTCCTCTTCCCACCATAATAAAATTCAAAACTGAGAAGGCAGAGGAACAAACAAGAGAAGTGTTCAAAGCAAGTCGAGGTGGTCCTTTCTCTTTGGAGGACACCGTGGACTTATTTGATGATGAAGTCGTTCAAAGTGTGGCTTCTCAATGAATGGAGACTCTCACCACCAACACTCGCATGACCCCTCATGGGACTCCTTTAGCACAAATGGTGGTGTTGGAGGAAATAAAGCAAACAGAGGAGGAAGTAAAAGAAGGTAGCCCAGAGAGGGCAGCCCAACAGATAGGGCTTGATAATTTGGTGGATCAGGTGACTAGCCCTACCAATGTAGATTTAACATACATGGGTGATGTAAGCCCTAAAGATAAAGCAGGTGCCCCTGATGAAACATAGAAGTTTGAAGTGGCCAAGTAGGTAGAGGAAGAAAGCACTGCTCTTGATATGGGTCAAAAATAACATGAGATACCCGCAGGGCCAAAAATAGTAGAAGTTCAATAGAAGAGCGGAGGTGACAAAGATATATCAGGTGTTGCTGCTACTCAAATTCAAGAAGATTTGGGGGATGCCTTAAGAGCAAAAGAGAAATCAGGTCATGAGGACCCTAAGCCACAGGATGTTGGTGCATCAGGTGGGAAACAAGAAATGACCCTTGATCAGGGTGATGCACAAGGCCAACGTACACAGACATCCATAGATGTCAATATGCCTTAGGATGATGAAAACAATAAAGAAGATGAAAGTCAGAAGGAGGGAGTCCAAGATCAGACACAGGATCAGAATGTGGACATTCCACAGGATCCTCCTTTGCAGAAGGAAGCCCCTCAGCAAGAAGAAATGCAACAAGATCCCCCTCATGAAGAAGTACATGAGGAAGAAATTAAGAAAGTGCCTTCTCCACCAAGAATAGAAGTAGATACTGGAGAACAGGACCGACATGATGTTGACAAAGATCGTCAAGGATCTGGAGATGATGTGCCTCAATGGCTAGAAAGAGAAATAGGTATGGAACAAGGGTTTGAAATTCAGGAATTTGATGTTTCCACCTTGTTTGTTGAGACAATGATGAAGCCAAAGAGGAAGGCTAGATTAACATTGGCCATAAAGAGAGATCTTGCTATAGGTAGAAGGACTGCACAGGTAGCACTTCCCATAGTAGAAAAGGAGAAAGGCAAAATTAGCCTTGAGGAATTCCAAATCACAACTGTTGATTTGGGTTTTGCTAATGAGGACCAGGAAGGTCAAGAAGGGAAGGACATTATTGATTCTTTAACCCAAAGGGTGAAGAAGGAGAAAGAGAAAAATAAAATGCATAAGGAGCACATTGCTTAGTTACATTCTTACATAAAAGGGTTGATTAACCCTGATAATTCACTAGTTGATCTGATAGTCCCATTGACTATCATATCCCAAGAAGAGGTCACCAAGCTGGACCTAATGAGACATGAGGCAATGATCATGGAGAAACGGATGCTGTCAGCCCTCACTGGGGCTGAGGATGTTTTGAGAACCTCCCTACAAAGATGGAATTCTTTGAGCAGTTTAAAGAGAAAGGTAGATAAAATGCAGAATGAAACGGGAAAACGGTCATTCCAATTGGAAAAGGACCTAACTACTTTAAATGAAATGAAAAGAATTGATCCATAAGTCTTGATAAGCAACCAAGTGTTGAATAATAATATTGCCCTGCTGATAAGCATATGGTATGAAGATATTAGGTTCAAATGTGATATCTTGAAGAAATGCAGTGTTAAGCTCAAGGATATAAGTATAAAGATGCACATCATGATGGCTTATGAAGCAGAGATCCTTGAGGCTCTGGAAGGTAAAATAGAGGGAAAAATTGAAAATCAAGATGTAGATTTTGCTATCAAAGCTCTGCATGATAATTTCAAGTCAGTAGCAGATGACCCCCTTACCCACCTGATAGAGGAAGTGATGGATAAAATCATGAGGATAAAAGACAAGGTAGAAACATACAATAAGACTTTGAATAGCAGAAAAGGTAAGCTGGAATCTCTCAAGGCTAAGTTCCAGGCTCATAAACATGCCATAGCAAAAGCCAAAATACAAGATGGGGGAGAGGTGGATAAAATAGTATAGGCATATGAGCACATCAGGACAGCGATGAAGGTCCACATATAGGATGATGTATACCAAAGTGACAGTGATGCTGAAAGTAATGAAGATGATGAGAATGATGAAGAAGAAGAAAATGAAGAGGAACCTGAAGAATGAATGAAGATGCATCACCAAGGGAACATGTGCATAAGGTACTCATCAATAATGAGTCAAACAGATGGTTGCCAACTGTTAACTTGTAAACAACGAAGAGTTGACTAAGTCATAGGGTAATTGTTGACCGTTGATCTTAATAGATAATTCTTGACCCTTGGTCAATTGTAGCTACCTCCTCACCTTATTCTATAAAAGGTGCAGGGGTGCAATCTTTTGAACATTTGAAACTTAATTGAAATTTGATTGCTGAAAATTTTAGGACTCATTTCAAAGTTGTTGTAAATGTACATGTTATGCATACTAAATGAAAGAGAAGCATATTTGATTACAAATCATCATAAATCTTGAGTAATCTATGTTTGAAATCTGGATACATGCATTGATTAGTTGCGTCCCTTGGAGTGCTTTTCAATCTACATGTGTTGTTTTCATTCCTAATCCCTTTGAAGTTAGCATCAACCATATCTAGCTGTGGAACATCCTAATGATGTATGGTTTGATTTCTTCTCTTCATGAACGTATCTTGTATGTATGTTATTCAATGACTAAAGATTCACTAAAGTAGAAGTATTCTTTTAAATTTCTTTCAATTTCATAACAGATCATCACCATAGTTACAAATAATGGAGAATCAAAAGCAAATAACATGAAATATACAGATATCCTATAGATAATTGAAAATATAGAGCATATTTAGAGTAAAAGCATGTCAAATTGACAAATATCATGCAAATTTAGACAAATATCCATTAAATACATGTAAATATCCACTTATAGACACATCATTTGAATAAATATACAGTGTAGAAGAAAGAACAAGTTCATAGTGATCAATGATCAGAAGAATTGATCAAACTTGCAAATATATCAGCTATATTTGGAAATAGAGTAGAGTTAACCTCTCTGTGGAGTGAATTTACATGAAACATTACAATACTAATCATCTAGACAAATGTAAGACCCCTTGAAATGGAAAACAACATGTCACGTCAACCTCTTAGTAATGTCAGACGATCATGACCTGATCAACAGAGACTTGGAGTCATCAACTTATCCTAAGATGATCGTACTTTATAAGATAATAAAAGTTTGTTGTGCAAATTTTTTATGCATGTTGTTATGGCTAACAATCATCATCAACATCTTGTTAGACCAAGTAAAAGCTTGCCCCTCTAGGTCAATATCTATGAGGCCAACATTGCCTAGAAACTCCGCTAGATCCGACATGCTATCCGAAAAGTCCATTAGTTTGCTCATTTTCTCTGACGGTTAGATGTTGGAGTTCAAATCCCCCTCAACCATCCAATTTGTTCCTCTTGAGCTCTTAATTTTACCTACCATGCTATCCCAAACCTCCTTCCTATTACTGCAAGTATTAGGAGCATAAACATTAACAAGAGTCCACTTGCCAAGGTGGCTTTGGAATGAGACTTCAATGGAATGCTTAGAACAAGAAACCACTCTCCCTTCAATATTATGGTTCCATATAGTAGAAATACCTTTCGAAGCTCCTCTAGCTCCACTAATGGCATAACATGCGCTAGGCCAGATATACTTGATAACAAGTTTGAAATTTTCCTTCGTTATTTTGACTTCCTGAAGTAAAAGGATATCAACTTTATTGTCAAAAATATAGTTTGTAACCAGTAACTACCTCTGAGGGCTATTGAGCCCTCTAATGTTCCATGAGATGATCTTCATTTCTTATCCCTTCTAGGGGGCCATCAATGTGGTCTGCTTTCCCCTAGCAATTCTTGTTCCATCTCTCTCTGTCTAGTCTTGATGAGTGAGGGTTTGCCCCTACTGCTATCCTCCCACATCTGTTGTCTTTCTACTACTTCCCTTGCCTTTCTTTTTCATGATAGACCAGCCCTCTTGATCCTCAAAACCTCTACTAGGACCAGCTCCCGAGGAAGGGGAGAAGTTCTTCTCTAGAGAGCTCAAACTTAGTTTGAAGCATCCTGATTTATCCCCAGGACTACGTACTTCCTGAATCATGTCCAGCTGGAAGACTACCACCATCTGAGCTCCAGTGACCAAGTCAAATTCCCCCTCTTCCATTTCCTCTTGTCTATCACTTGTAACAACAAACTCGTGATTCACTTCCATCTGTTTGGGGGCTTCAATTGGCTCACAATCCTCTGCTTCTTGAGCCACCCCATTGGAAGCCACACCTTGGTTAGCACCTAAAGGCAACACTGCCACTTTCACTGAAGGATCTTGCTGAGGCTCCACCTATGACACCGCCCACATGCATTCCTCCTTGGGGAAACATGAGGCGAATACACAATTTTAAGGATGTCTTCTTTGAAGGGGTAGTCTTTAGGGATCCCACCCGAATCCACCTATGCCTCCTTCTGAGGTGGGGGACGTTTGGGGACCCTACACTGGGTGAAGACATGCCTTAGTTTCATACAATTCTAGAAGAAAGACCCTAGAGTTCTCATACAGAATACTCTGGTTCCACTTCCCGTATTTGGATTCCAAAATAATAAAGGTGGGAAGGGTCTTAAGGACATCAACATTGACACAGAAATGACCATAGACCAACCTCGCCTTAGCCTTAGTGACTTTGTCAACCATCATGTAGTCTCCAAATGAGTTACCTATCTAGGCAACAATTTCCTTGTCCCAATATTCCAAGGGGAGGCCCGACAGCCGCACCCAAATAGGAGCTAATTGATTGAGGTTTGCCTTTGGGTCAAAACCATGTTTCCACTTGCATAAGGAGAGTGAGTGCTTACCGTATAGCCATGGGCCTCCTACCAAAATTGATAGTAGATCCTCCTGAGAGGTAAACTTGAATAAGAACATTCTACCCACCATAGCACTGGCAGAAACGCTCTCCTTGAGAGACCACTTGACTACCATCCAATGATGGACCAAGTCAATATTAGGTCTGAAGGAAAAAAAATTCCCAACCAATGTGTTCTCCATATAAGCCACCACTCTCAGAATAGTTTGGTCTGGGAGTTTGAGTGCCTTAGCCCCATCATACTCAGAAATAACCGAAATGATGGTTGAACAAGCAGCCTCACCATGAGTCACGCCCACTAGGGCCTCCTTCCATTTCTTGGGACTGTGTATCAAGGATGAATTCACATGTTCCCCCTAATAGCCCATGCTAGCAACAGTCCCCTGGAGTCTATGGAGGGGACTGGATCAAGGGGACCCCTCCAGACTGTCACCGTCCATTCCCACCCAGAACCAAATTCAAACTTCAAAAAGGCAGGATAGTTGCAGAGCCCAGAATAATTTGCAAATTGTTGGTGTGATATATTACTTTTACTAGTTAAGTATATTTGGTAATGCTCTATTATATTTGTTTAGACTACATAATTTGTTGAGATAAATATATCATAGTCTATCTATATAATTTTTTTAACATTATAAGGACCATACAGTCAATAGACATTATATTTACAAGACAAATTCATAGGTTTCAAATAAAGAGGGTGAGAATCCACAAGCTATATACAACCATTTAATTACATGTGTGTAGGTTAAAGCCCAATTTGGAGATGAACATTATTGTTTTCTCAACATAAGATTCTTGGCTCATCTTTTCTTGTTGGAAACAAGGTAGATAACTGAGAGGGGGGGGTTAATCAGTTATCTCAAATATAATAACTTTCTTTTCTTCTTTAATAATTAGTGCAACATTAAAACATATAAGCATATATGATCATAAGAACAAAAATAAAATCATCACACATAACACAAGGATTTTTACTTGGAAAACCTTGTTAAGGGAAAAACCATGGGGTGACTAACCCAAGATTGTATTCTCTGTTAAAAGAATAAGAAGTATGAATTGGCACTTGCCAATTAGGGCTCACTGCCCAAGCACACTGCTCACAAGAGGCACATTGCCTACAAGAGACTCACTATCTACAAAACATAGAGATGGTAATCAGGTGTTTTGAACTGATGAGAGACATCTACAAATGCTAGAGTTCAGTTTCAGTTAGGCACAATATACTGATCTGATGCACTTCATTCTTCCTCTGCTCTAGTGCTACTGCTCTGTCACATACCAGACTTGTATTGCTGCTTCCACACTTATCTCTGCCTTTCTTCGCACTTTATTTTATCATATCTATACACACACACTTCTACATACTGGAATTCATTTGGTATATATATCTGCATCAAGGATTTCAACAACTTTCTAGTCGGCAACCAGAATGGTCAAGATATATGCAAGTTACTGCTCTGTCAGCTAAATTCATGCATGATTTTTGATGCGTATCAAAACATAGACATAGAAGTCATCAATCATGTCATCTAACCATGTATGATCTCTCAAATAGCTTGATCAACATCAATTACTCATCCGGATTGAAGTTTGATACTCTGCCGGTCAGTTCTTCCTTAGTCTGCTTTGCCTGTCTGGAACCCAACACTTAGATGCTCATATCTTTTCCATGTTTTATCATCGGAGGCTCAATCTATGGAATATAGTAGTCATGATACTCCTCTTGACTTGTCCAAGTCTATAACTTGCTGAGTTACACCATCTGAGAGATCTGGACCTGATTGTCAGACTTTGTTGCATGCTCTATTCTTGTTCATCGGACCAAAACAATCTTCAATATGACTTCCGGTATAGGCATACTATGTGCTCTGGATGTGTGGGATAGACTTTGTTTCCATCAATGGCAACACTTATGAAGCCACACAGTGTCTCTTTCCAACAATCTCTCCCTTTGGCATTGATGGCAACACTTAGTGAAAAATGACTAAGTGTCGCAGCAAACTCCCCCTTGGCTAATGCTCTATCTTATGCACTATTTTACCGGAGCTCCCCCTTAGCTGGATTCCACATTTTTCACTACTCCTCACTCCCCCTTTGACATCAATGGCAAAGGGTGGAATCCGCACACCAAAATTTGTAAAAATCAACCTATACATAGCCGCATAAGTATGTATATACATGTTATACTTACATATTCTTGAGTATATCCACAAAAGTAGCCTTCAACTATACAAACTCTGCAGCCCAACTCTGCTTCATCCTATCCAAAATGGAGATGTGACCACTCAACAAAAATACATATGCTTAGACTGCCCTTCTTAAGTTTGTCGGATCACTGGTTCGGGCTGTGGTTTGAGTATCTGTTAAGGCCTCATGCATTGCCTCTAACTTACAAATATTTATCCCTCTGAGTTCACTCATCCTATTTATTATATTCTTCTTTTCTTTGTCTAGCCTTTTTATTTCATTTATAATGACAATAGCCTGGCATTCTTGATTCATTATGGATGTAGTGAGGGGATCAAAATTCTGAGATAAACTTGACAGTTTACCTTCTTGTTCTTTCACCTTCTTTTCAATATCCTCTGTCACTTTAGACCAAGATAGACAAAATTTGTACATGTCCCCACCATCTTTAAGAGATTCTAAAGGCTCTTTATCCCAATATCTAGGGTCCTCCTATCATTAGCAATGAGTCCCTATACTTCAGTGAATCTTTTTCCCAAAAACTCTTTCCAGACCTTTTCTTCTGCCAATTTCTCTAAAGAATCAAAATGAGTGCTAACAGAGTTTACCAGAGATTTCAAGTTACCAGATGGAGAGGCCGAAGGATCCTTTTGAAAGGATGGCATGATCTTCTCCAGCATCCCTGATGCAATCTCTAACAGCTCACAGTCTTCTAGGTGAGATTTCAAAAGTTTTTCTTTTGCTTTAACTTGGGCAAAAGATGTTATTTTCATTATCTGGACCAAAGAGAGGGAATCAAAATTTAGTGGTCCTTGGAATAGTTCTGGTTCATCTATCTCCATCATTTCTTTGTTTAAGAAGTTCTTTACTGCCTCTACAGTGTCTCTTGCTGGTGACTGAGTCTTCTTTTCTTTTGGGATCTCAGAACTGTCATCAGAGATCTTCTCTGTTTGTTCTTCTTTTCCCTTTACCTCCTCTTCTTGACTCACATTCTCCTCTTTTCTTCCTTCTCCTTCAGTTCCTGGATCTAGAATGTCTGCAGTGGGATCCGAAGGAGAGATGTTAAATGCTTCATGAACTTCCTCTTCCGGAACAGAGGAATCCAAGTCTTTAGACTTTTCTTCATCTACCTCTTTTGACCCTTCTACATTTTTATCAGAAGATTCTTCATTGGATGCATTTAATCCTTCAACATCCATGGTAGAGGGTTCTTCTTTTGTTTCCTCTATAATAGGAAGATTGAATCTTTTGAAGGCATTTCAGAGGATGTCTTCTGTTTCTCTTGCTACTTGATCAGTTTCTCCAAGCATAAGTTTGTTCATTCTTGCTTTGCTCTGGAATTTATCCTTATAGTCCTTAAAGATCATGTCCATTTGCTTTGGAGTAATAGAAGGATAGAGATGAATTGTAAACTATTCTCAGATCTCTAAGTCTTTTGGCTTTGCATTCTCTTTTCTAAGTTCAAGTACCTTCTCTAGACTTTTGGGAATTAATGAAATAATTTCAATGAATGCTTTATTATAAATATTCAGATACTTGACTGTAGCTTCTTCCAAGATCCTTTTGTCAGTATCACTATGTTCATCATAGAATTCTGTGACTGGTTGTAGATTCCCATCCATAGTAACTACCTTAATGATATCATCAATGGAAAGAGTGGGCTTTTCAACAGATTCTTCTACCTTTTCTTCTTTGTTTTTACCGGCAGAGGATTCCCTGGATGTTTTCTTCTTCTTCTTCATTTTCTTAATTTCCTCATCAAACTCTATTTCTTCATCATTCTTGTGAGTTGTGTAAGACCTTGTGGCTTTTGTTTTTGTTCTCTTTTCTCCCTTTCCAGATGTCTTGACTTCCGGTTTGGTGACTCTTGAGCTCTTAGAGGATCTACTCCGGGAGGAAGCTTGAACCAGAACACTTCCTTTTTTTGCTTCTTGTTTCTCTTTCTCAGTTCTTTCAACTCTCTCTCTATTTGCATCTACTGCCTCTTTTGATATGCCATATCTTTTAGCAATTTCCTCAACTTCCCTTCTAACTTTCCTCTTTAGCTCTGGTTGTCTTAGCTCAACATGTATTTTTACACTTAGTTCTTGAAAGGTTCCAAACCTCTCTGCCTCAGGGTCCTTAGGCTGGCTCAATAGGTGTTGAATATGCAGCTCCAAGATTTTCTCATTGACCTCATATCCCATTGGTATTGTCCAAACTGTTCTGGGCTCAACTGCCTCCATTAGGCATTGATCAGTATCTACCATAAAACACACTGTATCCTTGTATTTTTCTACTATGGATTGAGGTATCCTTTCTCTGGCTTGTATCATGCTTTGGAAGTTCTTAAAGTAACCCCAGAGTGTTGTGCTTTGAGCCTTAGCATCACCAAGTCCATACATATAGTCTCTAATCTATATTGCAACCAGTTTGTCATTTTGCCAAACCCAACCACTTGATCCAGGCAACTCATTCATGTAGTAGAAGAATAGACACAGTATTAAACAACCATACTTGAAGGAGTTCTTCTTATCCTTCTTGATCTTTTGTAAGTTTTCTAACAATTGGTTTAAAAGAAGATCACATAGGTCTTAGTCTGCATTTTCCCTCAACATCTGATATGCTGTATATATTGCAGTCCCATACATAGAATTCTCCCTGCTAGAATGATAGATCTTATACCCAATTATCATTGAGGCAAATTTGACATCCAGATTTGTGATGTCATTTATGGTCATTGCTCTCTTGTCAAACTTAGATCCAGTAACTTCAGTAACTTTCTAGTTCTTGAGAGATTTCAGTGCAGGTAACCCACCGAATAAGTGCAGTCTAGTTATTGCCCTAATGGCATATTTTTTTTTATCTTGAAGGGCTTAATTAACCACATGAAATTATCATGTATTCTGCTAAGGACATACCAGACCCAATCATCTTTTGCAAAACATGGAAAGTGGATGCAATGTCCGAAGCTCTTATTCCAGAGGGCCTTGTATTGAGGTTTGAGTTCAAAACTTTCATCTATTAACTGTTTATGATAGATGTCCATCAACTTAGATTCACCAAATTCCTCAATGTTGGTATGGATGTAGACCCTAACATCTTCTACATGCAATACCCCATGCACAATGCTAAAGGATCAACTTCTAGGGATTTGTAGGGGTGTTTCTTGAATTTTGGGCATGGCCTATCAGTGATCTTAACAACCATTGGAGTAGCCATTTTTGCAAAAGATTCAGAGAGAGATATTCATAATGGAAGTACCTTTTTACACTTTAGGGTTCAAAATCTAGAACAAATCGCTAATTGAATTAGATTTTGCAGTTGATCTTTGAGAGAGTTGTAGAAACTTGATGTAGAGCTCTTCTTTTCTTCTTCTTGAATGCAAATGTGCAAATGATGAGTGAAAGAACCCTTTTATTCTTTCACAAACCCTAATTTCCTTTTGCAATAAATGCACAACTTAAGTTATCTGGTTGCCTTGTTCTAAGAGAGATCTTTTCGAATCACTGTGTTGCACTTAGAATCATTTTCAGTGATAATTGAAAATGTATCTTCTTTCCTCCAATCATACCATGGATCTGCAGATCAAGATATTTCAATTTTGAATCATACCGGATCTTGTCTATGAAAATCCTGCTTTACCGGATGGCTGTCAAACTAGATCAATCTTGGATGATTAAATTTTTACCGAGGGTTATTTGGATATTTTTCTAAGTACCCTTTAATCTGCAACATTCCATGTGCCAAATTTAGGCACCAATTGACTGGTTGGGGGAATTTATTTTTCTTTGTGACTCCCCCTGAGCCAGAGCTCATCTGTTTAGTTTCTGGAAGGAATATCAACATTAGATTCTGGTGCGGATCTATCCCCATCATTTTCTATACTCTTCTTTACCCAAATCTTGTTCATCTCTCTTTGAACTTCATCTGCATTCACTTTGCCTTTTCCCTTATCTTGTTTTTGATTATGATGCACCAGACCCCTTTTATTCTAATTTTTACTTCTACAGAATTTGGCAATATGAACAGATCTATTGCAATTGTAACAAATAAAATTCTTTGCATATTTGACTTATATCCTCTTGAACTGCGTTGATTAGCCATATGTCCCATTCTATTGTATGCAAAGCATCTACCATTGAATGAATTGTTTATTTGCATATTTCTGCATTTATGAGATTTGTGACCATACCTTTTGCAGTTGAAACATTGTCTGAAGAAGGATGGATTGGTTTGATTCATTCTTCTTCTGCACTGAGTTGGTTTATGACTGAATTTGTTGTAATTGAAGCAGTATCCATTAAAGGATGGATATCTTTGAGCATTTGGTTTCCTTACCAGAGGTCTTCTAGGCCCGTTTCTTTGATTTTCTGATCCAAAGTTCTTTTGACTGGATCCAGAGCTTTCACCTTTCTCATATCCCAAGCCACGCTTGTCATCTACTCTTTTTTGGCTTTCAAGAAGAACTTCAAGTTGAGTTGAGCTTATATTGAATTTCTCTTTGTATTCACTTGTTGTTTGTAGAACTTGTTTAAGAGTGTCTATCTGATTCTCAAGTTGTTCTTCATTATCTCTAGCTTCTTCAAGATCAGATTCAAGATACCTGATTATTCTGTCCATTTTGTGGTAGTCCTATGTCTTCTCCTTGAGGGATTGTTTTAGATTATCTTTGATTTTCCTTTTCTCTTCAATTTCTTGGGTGAATCTCATAACCCCTGATTCCATCTCATGCCTTACCATAATGACCTCTTTTGATAGCTTCTCACATAGCTTGTTTTTCTCATCTAGCTCTTCATTAGTATCATTGGCTTCACTCTGACTTGCTAATTTTTGAAGTAGTTCCTTTCTCTTTTTCACAGAGATACTCAGTTTTTCTTTTAGCTCATTTATGAAATCATTAGCTTGTTTGAGTCTTTCTCCCAAGTTATTGACTTCAGAGTGGGACTATTCAAGATCATCTAGGGTAGACTGAAGTTGTTTCTTCATACCATACATATTCATTGAGATTACCAGATCTTCCTCAAGTTGTTAGGCTTTGTGTAGAGGAACTTAGATTTGATACCAATTGTTGGAAATAGGGTAGATAACTAAGAGGGGGGGATGAATTAGTTATCTCAAATATCTTAACTTTCTTTTCTTCTTTAATGATTAGTGCAATATCAAAACATATAAGCATATATGATCATAAGAATAGAATTAAAATCATCACACATAACACAACGATTTTTACGTGGAAAACCCTGTTAAGGGAAAAACCACGAGGTGACTAACCCAAGATTGTATTCTCTATTAAAAGAATAAGAAGTACAAAATGGCACTTTCCAATTAGGGCTCACTGCCCGAGCACACTGCTCACAAGAGGCACACTACCTACAAGAGACTCATTGTCTACAAAACTTATAGATGATAATTAGGTGTTTTGAACTGATGAGAGGCATCTATAAATGCTAGAGTTCAGTTCCAGTTAGGCACAATATACTGATTTGATGCACTTCATTCTTCCTCTACTCTAGTGCTACTGCTCTGTCACATACCGGACTTGTATTGCTGCTTCCACACTTATCTCTACCTTTCTTCACACTTTATTTTATCATATCTATACACACACACTTCTACATACTAGAATTCATTTGGTATATATATATCCACATCAAGGATTTCAACAACTTTCTAGTCGGCAACCAGAATACTCAAGATATTTACAAGTTACTGCTCTGTCGGCTCAATTCATGCATGATTTGTGCTGCGTATCAAAACATAGACATAGAAGTCATCAATCATGTCAGCCAACCATGTATGATCCCTTAAATAGCTTGATCAACATCAATTACTCACTCGGATTGAAGTCTAATACTCTGTCGGTCAGTTCTTCCTCAGTCTGCTCTACTTGTTTGGAACCCAACACTCAGATGCTTATATCTTTTCCACGTTTTATCACCGGAGGCTCAATCTCTAGAATATAGTAGTCATGATACTCCTATTGACTTGTCCAGGTCTGTAACTTGCTGAGTTACACCATCTGAGAGATCTGGACCTGATTGTCAGACTTTGTTGCATGCTATGTTCTTGTTCACCGGACCAAAACAATCTTCAATCTGACTTCTGGTATAGGCATACTATGTGTTGTGGATGTGTGTGATAGACTTTCTTGCCATCAATGATAACACTCATGAAGCCACACAATGTCTCTTGCCAACATTTCTTGGGTACAAGTAAACATTGTTTCTCATCTTTGACATTAATTTTTTTAAAACCTTTTATTATGATCTATTTTTGACAAATTAATAAAGGATGGATGACTAGATTATGATCTATTTAGTTAAAGGTGTATATTATATTCATTATTTACAAAAACTTCATATGCAATCTTAAGTTCAATAGTAATCTTAAATAAATAGACAAGATTATTAATCTAGATCACTAATTTATTGTTTTCCTATATCTTACAATTCAATGGAGCCTTGACTAAATAATTTAGGGCAAAGAAAACACGACACACAAAACCACATACATTGTGACTTTTTCACATCATCCTTGCAACCCTTGGCAAGGACTATAGCTATAGGGAAACTATTGTTATTGATATACAAAATGTAAACTTTAAAAAAAAATTATTTGAAGAATTTTTAAAACCAATAAACTAATGCTTTTGGACATGGATTTAAATTGTTCTTATAATCTATGTAATGAATATGGAATCTAACTATATAGTCATTTATCCAATCAAAGTTGTCTAACCCTGTTTATAGGCACCTAAAAAAGAAATTGTCTAGCATTTGCAAGTGGTTCAAGGGCTATGTGCTACATGGTCCTTCAATTGCTACTTGCAATATAAAGAAGAAGCTATAAACAATGCATTTCAATTGCTAAAATTAAAACAATTTCTCTAATGTTATTCCATGTCATCATAAAGGAAACCAAGCTAAAATTTCAAAAAATTCTATTTCCAAATATTTCTACTCTAGTGAATTATTGGATAAATCACAGTCATGCATCAAAGTCTTTTTAGCATGCCACTTGTCTCTCAAAGTGTTTGCATGTTGTCATTCCACTTATATTCCATGATATTCCCCATCATTCTATAAGGCATACCCTATGTGTAGAAATCCATTATTTTATGTATTCATAACCTGTCTCTTTTTAATAACATCATGCCTAAGCTTTATGTTGTCTCTACATCTCCTAGCATGTGTCAATTATCTATTGCCACCATGACTAATGATGTTCATAAGATGCAAGCAATGGCCGTTATTGCTCAAATAAGTTTCAACCTTATAGTACAAACATTTGCTAAAGATGAAATGGGTCAATATTTTGTTGAAATGATTCCTTTTTCAATCTTGTAAAGTTTTTAGAATTTGGTGTTAACATGATTTCATAGACTAACTTTATTAACTAATTTGAAGATACATGTGTAGGGTGTATTTTCTTGTCCATCCTACAATAGAAGTCCTATCTAGCTATTAATTTGAATGCTCAAAATTTTCTTCCAAATATGGATGTGGATAGGACCCATGTCTAAAAAAGAACTCTTGGAGATGAGGACTATTTGATGCAGGAACTTCCGGAGGTCATAACTTTTGACCCGAAGGTCCATTGGAGCTGAAATTTGGTGGGTAGATGCGTCTTGAAGAGTTTAATAAAAAACCCACCAAATTGGTAAATTCAGTAGGTTGCTGTTTTGACACTTTTTTAGGACCTTATTCAATCATCTAGGGCCTCAAAATGAGGTTTCAATATTTTTTTTGAGATTTTCCTAGTTGTTTTTTCTAAATATTTTCTTAGATTTACTTGCAATTAGATTAGAAAGTTGATGATTAGTCATTTTTTAGTAAGTTTCAAATATTTGGAAACTTTCATGGTCATATGAATAAGGATGCGAAGTTACCAAAAATGACAATTTTAGAAAGTTGTGAAAATCTGCCAAAAATGGTAATTTTTGTTTTTTTATAAATTGGATATTTATATTTAGTTGTAGTAGGATGGGATGGAATGAGAAGAAATTTGAAAATAGTTATGAGTTTTATGGGTATTCTTTTGTAATAATAGAGTTGAATTTTATATTGTGAAGTTCGATTACATCACTATTTTATTCATTTAAAGAATATGATTGGATTGGTGTTAGCATATGAAATTGAACAACCCAAATTTCATATAGTATAATCCCAACTTGACAAAATATTCTTTTTGGATGGCTTTATATTTAGGCTTCTATTGTCATCTTTAACTATATACTATATAACCTTTTATAAAATTTACAATTTCCTTATTGGCTATGTAACATGATTCATATCAATTATTCACTCCTTTATCTTTTGGTTTCTCTATTTGGTAGCATCTTCCACCCCTTTTTAGGTCTTAGTTGAGTTTAGTTTTCACTTCTACTCATCAAGTTAGTGCCCATGTTCCTAGGAATAGTGGTTGATCATTATTTAAAACAATCCTCCTATTGAGAAAGGGTAACCTATATGATTGATAGTGGAAGGAAATTTAATTGGATGATGATGAGATTGAGTTTTGTATATTTATGTAATTATGTTACAACTTTCACTTTTAGAATTTAGCTTTAAGTTTGCTTTCTATTTTTTTTGGCTTCGTTCGTAATCACACACATCCATTGTAAATCTATTTACTCCATGGAAATGAAGAGTATGACCATTGTATATCTTTGTACTCCAAGAAAACATTCAATTTGGGTATTCTCCTTTGCTTTAATTGTTGTGCCTATCTATTCCTTCATAATTTTTGTCACATGTTTTGAAGGGTCATATCAAATAATCAATTTTCTACATAGATCCATCTAATTGAGAATACATTCTAGTAGTAGGTTCATATACAAACACTTATTTGGTTGGATGGTAGAAATCTAGTGGTTATATGCTTGTCTTTGTTTGGCATAGAATTGAACATGATTAGAAACTAGAAATATAATATTTTGAACATGAGATATACCTCCTTCTTAGAGTGTAGATAACATAAATATCACTACCTTTTCATGCTCATCAAGTGCACCATCTTGATATAGGGTTTGTGGACTAGAAAGGAAGGGATGCATACAAGATTTGTGGTAGTGGAAAGAGGTTTTCCCTCTTTTCTTTTTTAACATTGAATTTTAAATAAATATAAGAATCAATCACTTCAAGTTTGGTTTTTCTACCAATAGATAGATTACAAATTTCTAGTTTTATTGCATAAGATCAGTACATTTGATAATGCTCTATTATATTTTTTTATCTCAAGCATCAAAGACTAAATATTTCTTTGTAGATATCTCTTATCAAAGACTAACTCTATCTCCTTTAGATAAGGATAAATCATAACACATAATTGGCCATTTTTTATTTTTAAAAGCCTTAAATTTTTAAATAGATATAAGAATGGATCATTCAACATTAGTTTTCTACCAAATCCTATTAATTTTTTGTAAATAGATAAATTGCAAATTTATACTCTTACTACTTAAGTATATTTGATAATAATCTTTTATCATTGTTAAATCCCATATTTTATTAGAATAAATATACCTTAGTCTAACCAAAATTTATGCTTTGATCATTATCAAGAATAAATAGTCAATATGCATTATATTTATGAGAGGGTGAGAATCAACAAAATTAAAACTGTCCTAGCCATATAGAACTATTTAATTATGCATGTTGTAGATGAACAATATTATTTTCTCAACCTAAGCTTTTGGGATCATCTTTACTTTGGGTATAAGTAAACATTATTTGTCATCTCTAACATGGAATTTTTTTAACCTTCTATTATGATCTATTATCTTTGACAAATGAATAAAGGATGCATGACTAGATTATGATCTAGTTAGTTACTTGGATGCATATGAAATTCATTGTTTACAAAAACTTCATGCACAATCTTTAGTTCAATAGTAATCTTAAATGGAGAGACGATTATTAAACTAGATAATTAATTTATTGTTTTCATATATTTTGCAAATCACTAGAAGCTCGAGAGAGCAACTTAGTGAAAACAAAACACATACATTGTGAGTTTTGCACACTATCCTTGCAACTCTTGGCAAGGACCATAATTGTAGGGCAACTCTTGCTATTGATATACAAAATGTAAACATTATAATGCTTTTATTTCAAGAATTTTTGAAACCAATAAACTGATGCTTTTGGATATCGCTTTAAATTGTTCTTATAATCTATGTAATGAAGACCAAATCGAACTGTATAGCCATTTATCCACTCAAAGTTGTCTAACAAAGACCATGCAAAGTAACCTTGTATGTTGGATCCAGCGCTGTTATACAACCATCACAATGTTTTAGTATATAGTACTAAAAAACATAAAAAATAAAAACTTTAAATTTATTAAGATTACCTTATTGCTTGTTGAACAAATGATAAATGCTTTGAGTGGTAGTCGATTCGCCAAGTATCATTAAGAGCTTGTGTCAATGAAATTGTATTATCATTTTTTTCATCAATACCTATAAAATTAAAATATACGTATCAGTAAAAACTTGTATCAATGATAATGTATCATCACTTTTTCACAATACCTATAAAATTTGAATATATTAAAATTTTACTAATTTAAAAAGCTAATAAACTATATAGAAAAATGTATATAAATAAAATTTAACTAATAAAATCAAATTTGTATAACAATAAAATTAAATAAATAAAATACTAATAGCACCAATATATTTTATTGCACTACTGTATAGGGATAGCCAAATTTTAAGGGAACTGTCCAAGGAAAATAGTTAGCATCGTTAAAATTTGCTTTTGTTAATACAAATTCACTATATTCAATCCATAAAATGTTTACCATTCTCTGTGATGAAAATCAGAGGATTGTCATATCTCTGTTTTATGTACTTCAACAGCTCTCCTATTCCACGCGGATACACGTAAAGCCAACTCGATCCTGCCTGTTGTCTCCAATTAAAAATTAAACGTTGGCCACACAACATTTCATACTATTGGATTTGAATGTTTTTGGATTTGACTGTGTAATGGAAATAAACATTAGATAGTCAAATTCAAAAACAGTCAAATCCAACATTATGGATTGTAGAAATTTAATGTCTTTTACTTCATAAGAGTTCTTAAAAATTTTGTAAGCCTTACCACTGGTCCGATGAGCATACCATTTCTCACAGCTGATAACATTTTCACAGCAACCCATGTGAGAGGTTAAGTTGAATTTTTCTAAAAACATTGCCATAACAAATCAGTTCATATGCTTAAGAAAAAGAAATAAAAAATGTTTACCTGTTAGATTAGCTTGAGAGTCCAATGAATAGCTTGTGTTCATGGGATTAGGTGGTGTTGAAACATCAGCAGCGTAGAGGCTTGTGTAATAATTTAAGCCCAGAAAATCGAATGAACCCTTCACCATAGCAGATTGATGGGCAGTAAATTTGGGTAAACGCTCTCCAACAAGCTGTCTCATTGTGGAGGGGTAGTTGCCTTTTGCAATTGGATCCATAAACCTGTAATTTTTACGGGCTAGTCAATTTCATATGAATGGACACCTTATAAAATGGGCACCTTATAAAATGGGCATTAGTAGATTGTTTTCTAAAAAATATTATTGATTATTGGAACATTAAAATAGATGATGTTTAAATAGAATTTTTGCTTACCAACCAAACATAAAATCTATGGCCCTTTGGGCGGCTTTCCTGTCAGAGTGTGATTTTGAATAGGGAAGGAACCAGGAACTTATTAATGTAATTCCGATCAATCCCTTCTGCACTGCCTACACATAAAAATGGCAGATTGACATGCAAACAGTTCAAAAATAAATGTTTTTGAATTTAACTGTATGTATTTTTATGGACTGTGAAAAGCTCATGCCTACTAATACTAACAGTTGTATGTAAAATAGGAAAAATCTGGAAAAGAAAGGTAGGTCACCTGATACTTGCTCTTGTATACACGCACAGCAGCTGCATGAGAAAGAAGAAGATTATGTCCCACAATATATGGCTCTGTTGCAGAATTTCCTTTGCTTGAACTTCCATTAGAAGAGGAATGGCGGCCGGGTGCAAATGTCCCACTGTCATATCCTCCGGAAGCGTAGGACCAAGGTTCGTTTAATGTAATCCAGTGCTTCACTCGATCACCAAACTCTTGAAAGCACAGTTCGCTGTAAGCTTCAAAATCTTTCCTGCATATATCAGATAACAGGGCTCCTTATGCAGAGAAAATGGGATGATAGGATGATATTTAAGTAGAGTGGAAAATGGGTAATCAATGAAATTAATGGCTATACTATATGGCTAAAGCTTAAACAGCAGGTAGTCAAACTCTTCTCGACTCATCGATTGGTGTGGACTGTATGAAGAAACAGTATAGTTGAAGAGGTCAACAGAAATACATTTTGCAGTTCGCAATGGAAGGTCGAAATTTTAGAGTGAAAAATTTGGAAACAGATGCACTATATGAGCATAGATGCATAAAGAATTTAATAATTTGGAAGGGTTAGATAATAGATACACAATATTCTCGCTGAGAAAGCCTCCATAGTTATCCTCCAGAGCTTGCGGAAGGTCCCAATGAAACAGTGTCACGAAAGGCCTGATATCTACAGACAAGAGTTGGTTATAGCTTGAAAAGTATCACAGCTATTTCTACATCCATACTAACAAACAATATACATCTTACCATGTTTTAAGAGTTCATTAATTAGATTGTTGTAGTAGGCCACTCCAACTTTGTTAATTCCACCTTTGACCGTGCCATCTGTCTCCCAAGAAAAATCAATTCAAAAGAGGCACTGCTGAATACTAGCTATTTTTGTTTACGAAAAAACAAATGTGGCTCACATGGTAATATCCGTGACCAGGAAATAGAAAACCTATATGCATCCATGCCCATGTCCTTCATCAGTTTCACATCCTCCTATAAATTGCACAATCCCTCTTTAATGTAGTTCAAGATGCACAGTAAATGCATTCAGATGCTAAAAAGGGGGAAAAAAAAAGTAGGTTCATGATCTTTCATGGATCAAAAAAAATATATGATTTGAATCAAATGTTATAAGTAGCACACCTTATAGCGATGGTATTCATCTACAGCAACATCCCCATTGCTTCCATCAGCGATTGTCCCTGCACAAAATTTCATTTACACTGTTACATAAAATATATACACCAATTTTAGTGGACAATTGATCTATATGAACTATATGGTATGTTATATCCGAGTGTTTCAGGATTTTAGAATTTATTGTGTAAAAGTTTGAGGCAAAAAACTTTTACACAGTTGAATCTTGAAACATTCAGCTATAATTATCATGGACTGTGGAAATCTCATGTCTATTATGTGGTATATATTAAATTTTCTAGGCTCATTCTAAAATTTGTGCTTTTTGTACTGAACTACTGAAATACTAGCCCTCTATATGGATTGGGATATCATGAGAGCAAATCAATAGATGGAAATGGAAGATGCAGATAAATATGTAGAAAAAATATGCAGTGCAGAAATAAAAATAAACACAGTGAAAAGCAATAAATCGTACAAAATAGAACAACACACAGGTTTATGTGGAATTCTGGTTATGTACTAATAAAAACCATGGGCAAAGGTCTCACAATAATTTTATTATGTCAAGAACAAATTCGCTGTTACAACAATCCACAATATTCATCAAGCTTGACTAACTGAAAACCAAAAAGTCTCTAAATTGACAAATTCATTTCGAAAAAGATTTCCAAAAATACAATCCGCAATATTAATCAATGTTGGAATAAGAAACTGACTTCACATACTAACAAAATATATGTATAGAAAAGTGAAAGTTAACCTGGGATATGGGAGAAAGTATCCCAGATGCTTGGGCCTCTTCCTCCTTCCCGGGCAGCTCCTTCATACTGATATGCAGCAGAGGCTGTACCAAATATAAAACCAGGGGGAAACCCATTCCTATTCAATACTTTTATTTCTTCCTGAGCTGCTACAAGAAAGACCCACCACATACACACCACTGCACAGGCTTTCCATCCCTTTAAGCTATTCATCATAGTAAACTGCTACAGTTTCTGATCCAATACAAATCAATGCAGTTATGCCATGAGGATGCAATGTGCATATATAGATTTTTTTTAAATACTAAAATCGAGGCCCCTCTGCTAGAACTCAAATTTGACCATCAAGCGTTTGTTCTATTCGTATTAGAGTTCTACCCAAAAACGATCCCCCTATGCTAGAATTCAAATTTGACCGTCAACGGTTTGTTCCATAGATATTCGAAATGTGATTCAGTCTGTAAGTTCCAAATGGAAAAAACAAATTATATGTATTTTAAATTAAATTTAAGCCATTTCAACAGTAATATTCATTTTAAATAGATTTTTTAAACGTCAAACAAGTGACATGTGCCTGACTCGTAGACTGTGTCAGTCTTAAACTTTGAAAACGCTCACAAATATTGGATCACGATAATGACCGTTTGCATTATCAAAACCTCAAGTCCAACCTTATCGTTTTGCCTGGTAAGAGTCTAAATTTCTAATCCTAGCAAGATAAGATTTTATATTTCTGAGTAAGACATGAGTAAGACTTAAAAATCATCTGCAGTCATCTTCAGTCATCCTCTTAGATTTTATATTTCATTTTGATTATATAAACGAGGTGTTGAAATCATCTGCAGTCATCTTCTTAGACTAAAAAACATCAATTGGCTTTTTCTTGAGTAACAGTGAAAATAACGATATGATATTATGGATTTGAGGGAAAATGTAATTTTTTAAAAAGTTTGTAAGAAAAAAATTGGATAAAAATGAAATAATCAGTAAGTTAGTTTTAAATAGTTTTATTATAGGTGAAAAATAGAACAGAAGGGAATTGGGTCTTAAATTTGTTGGAAATATTAATCTTGGGGAAAGTTTAAAATAGTTTTTATTATAGGTGAAAAATAGAATAGAGGGGAATTGGGTGTTAAATTTGTTGGAAATATTAATCTTGAGTGGCAACAACCGCAATTAATGCAACCATCAGAAGAGATCCGTTAGGATCATTCCCCCCTTTGCCGTGTCTGACATCCGCTATCCCAGTTAATGTATTCTAGCAGCAAATTAATTTTGGTAGGTCATTTTGAATTAGGTGGCATTTTTTGGTGGACGCAAAAAGAGGCAAAAAAAGACAAAACAAAGAATGAACAGAAGAATGTTTAGAGGAGGAGAAGGCAAACAATTAGAAGAAGAAGAACCTACAGCAACAGAGGATATTGGACAAAGAGCAGAACTCCAAATCTCCAAAAGTTTGCAGCAACAACACAGAACATTGCACAAGAAGCAAAAAGCTCCGGAACTCCGAAATCTAAATAGTGGACAGAGTTCCAGAAATGATCACAGACCAGATCTCCTGAACTTGCACAGAAATAGTCTAGTTATCTCAGGAAGCTCCGGAAAGGTGTACAGTTTGTTGTATGGAGTAAATACAGAGCCATAGCTTTGAGTTTTTGTATGTAAACATTTTTTAATGTAATTTTTTGAATGCAAATGCAAAAGAAATTATTTTGGCTCCTTGTTTTCTTGGTCTCTGTTTTCTTCTTTGCCCACTTTAGTTGGATTCTTTTTCCAACATATTGGTATCAGAGCCCTAAGTTTTCTGAGCATTCAATTTTAAAGCCCTAGATCTTTTTTTGGGTTTCAACAATATCCCCCATTTAGCAAAATGGCACCTGAGGAGATAATAGGAGTTGGTAGAAGCCACCTATGTTTGATGGTAAAAATTATGACGTTTGGGCAAAGAAAATGAAAAGCATTTTAGTTGCAAATGATTTGCGGGAGTTAGTAGCAAATGGGTTCACAGATGTGATTGACCCAAATGCATATACAATATTGAGCAATGCTCAAAAGAACCAGTTTCAAAGGAGACAAGGAAAAATGATGCAAAAGCCCTCAATTTGATTGAGGTAACCTTGACATAGGCTATTTTTCCTAGAATAGAAGTAGCTAGTTATGCAAAAGAAGCATGGGAAATACTTCAAAATAGTTACAAGGGGATTGACAAGGTGAGACTAGTGAAACTTCAATTGGTAAGGAGAGATTTTTGAGACCCTACAAATGAAGGACAATGAGTCTATTTTAGATTTTCATACAAGGGTTTCCACCTTGATTAACCAGTTGAAGATAAATGGTGAAACCATAGAAGAGAAAAGGATTATAGAGAAAATCCTTAGGAGCTTACCCTCTAGATTTGACCTAATGGGTATTGTCATTGAAGAGGCAAAAGACCTCTCAAAAATGATAGTTAATGAGTTGATGGGTTCACTTCAAACCCATGAGCAACGGCTAAATAGATCTGCTCCTTCCCTAGAACAAGATTTCAAAGCCCAAGGAAGTGTGAGATGCAGGGGAAGAGGAAGAAATGGCAGAGGAAGAGGTCAAAGGGGCAGAGGTAGAAGAAACTTTGAAAGAGGAAGCTCAAATAGTCAAGAGGAGACCAACACCTCCCAATCAGACTTCTAAAAGAAAAAAAGAATAGTAGCTCAAATCAAAGGTATGATAAGAGCAATGTGCAGTGTTACTACTATCACAAGTATGGTCACTATGCAAGTGAATGCAGAAAGAAACAACCTGACTGAGGGAGTCAAAATGCCAATGTGGCAAATGAAAACAACGCTGAAAATGAAAAATAGTCACAAATTTTTATTACATGCAATCTTGCAAAATAAGGTAGCACTGAGATTTGGTATTTGGGTAGCGCCTATAGCAACCACATGAGTGGTAACAAAAATTTATTTTCCTCCATAGACAACAACATCAAGTCTAAAATTAAAATGGGGAATAAACAGAAGGTTCCAGTCATGGGCAGAGGTATAGTGTGCACACAAGCCAATTATGGTGAAAGAAGGCAAATCCATTATGTTTATTATGCCCCAGGCATAAAACATAACCTCTTGAGCATTAGACAGATGGTCCAAAACGGTTATAGAGTCCTAATGGAGAAAGGGGAATGCATCATCTATCACAAGGATGGAAGCAAGAAAGTGATTGCATCGGTTCAAATGACAAAGAACCAAATGTTTACCCTCAAAATACAAATCTCAGCACAATCAACAGGCCTGCAGCAGTTAGCCTTCAAGATAGTCATCAAAGACCCATCTAAGCTTTGACATGTTTGAGCTATAGACATTTAAGCTATTCCAGTTTAAGTCTTTTAGCTAGAAAAGACATGGTTATGGACCTACCAGCAATTGTAGAGCCTAATGGAAAATGTGAAGCATGCATCCTAGGTAAAACAACATAGGCAACCCTTCCAATTAGGGTATTCTAGGAGAGCAAGAGCACCGTTAGAGCTGGTGCATTCATATTTGTGTGGTCCCATGAAGACCCCAACCCTAGGTAGAAATGTTTATTTCATGACATTCACAGATGACTATAGTAGAAAAACCTAGGTGTATTTTTTAAATAACAAATCAGAAGCATTTGATAAGTTTAAGGTGTTTAAGGCCTTGGCTGAGAAGCAAAGTAGCCACTATATATCAAAGTCCTCAAGACAGACAGAGGGGGAGAGTACATGCATTGAGAAACAGTTCACAGCCAGATATACTATACAACAAAATGGAGTGGCTGAAAGGAAAAATAGAACCATCACAGAGATGGCAACAAGCATGTTGAAGGAAAAAGGTTTCTTAAATGATTATTGGGGTGAAGCTGTATCAACATCAGTTTACCTATTGAATAGGTGCCCCACAAAGGTTGTTCGTAATAGGATTCCACAAGAAGCGTGGAAAAAATGCAAATGGAGTGTAGAGCACTTGAGAATATTTGGGTGTGTGGCATATGCATTTGTGCCAAAAGAAAAGAGGCAGAAATTTGATGACAAAGGTGAAAAATGCATCTTCATAGGCTATAGTCAAGAATCTAAAGCCTACAAATCATACAATCCCATCACCAAGAAAGTGGTGATCAGCAGGGATGTTGAATTCATTGAAAATGAATCATGGGAAGGAACGGTGGACAACACCATGGCTAAACTGTCACAACACCCTTTGAGGATGAAGAAGCTTCGGAAGTCAGGAGCTTTGGAACTTGACAGCAAGGTAACAGTTCAGAAAGTAGGAGCTTCAAAAAAATTTAGTACAACAACAGCTCTAGAACTGTTTAGTAGAGCAACAGCTTTAGAAATTTATAGTAGAGTGAAAATTCTGGCACTCAGTCTTCTTCATCAATCCAATAGTCAAGTAGCTCTAGAAATTTAGACCCTATGCTTGCATCATTGATGCCACGAAGGATAAGAAGCATGAGGGAAATTTATGATAGCATATGGTATGCTGATTTTGATGAAAACTTGGATTTTGCTTTGTTTTCTTATAGCGATCCAATGTATTTTGAAGAAGTTGTGAAAGAGGAAAAATGGTGTAAGACCATGGATGAAGAGCTGGACGCTATAGAGAGAAACAAGTCATGGGAGCTAACTATTTTACCTAAGGGGAAATCAGTCATTGGAGTAAAGTGGGTCTATAAGACCAAATGTACTACTGAAGGTAAGATTAATAGGCATAATGTTACATCCCTAACTTTGACTCTATTTGACTTTTTACTTTTGAAGTAATTAGTAGATGATTACGCATAATTCAATGATTTGACATTTAGTAAAAATGTCTTGAAAAATCAATGTTTTCATGAATATGTTTATTTGACTATAATTGACATGGGTTTATAAGTTGTCAAGATGTTATGATTTCATAAGGATTATGAAATAATTATTGATACACTAATCTCAAGTTGGTGATTGCAAGTTGCATTCATGGAATAGGTTTCTGCGCCTCTGAGAAAGTGAGGGAGAGCATCATCGGAGAGAAGGGAATAGATATAAGGAAAAGAACAATTTGTCGCCATCGTAAGTCTTATATTGGTGCAAAATGGTGAACCTAGTTGAGTCGGGTAAGTGCTACTCAACCTGTTTCATCTAAGTTTATTTCACGACTCGACAAGTTGTCAATGTCGTTTAGAGTCTTTTTAGTGTTGTTTAACATCAACCTAGTTGTTTTGGGGAAAGCGACATCGTCAAGGTTGTACATTAGTTGTTTTGCGACTAAGATGACTTTTAGTCCAACACGTCATTCTTTACGTTGTAAATGCGTTTATGTTTGTGACCTCAATGGCGTAATCGGTATAATTGATAATATGTTTCTTGTTAGTAGTTTTGACATCGAATTCCATATTTTGTCTAATTAGAATCGATGTGTTTTTCTTTTGTACGTGATGGGGAGAATATCTCGACCCAGTGACTTTTTATACATAAGTTTATGTTACATTATTAGTATCCTTATTGATTAATATTATTCATGTTTTTAATTTATCCTACGTAAATATTTAGAATGGTTGTTGCGAGGTTGCTAGTGGTTTTATGTGGTCATTGTGTTAAAGCACCACTTGCCCTCATGGTTTCTTAACCTATAACTTCCTCAATGGATAAAAAGAGGAGTTATCCAACTCGTGGAGTGGTCCTTAAAAGACATTAAATTCCATCAATGCATGTTCATCGAGGCTGAGTCTTGATCATCACCTTTTCTGCCATAAGTTCCATGGCAGTAAAGAGGAGAGAGCCTTTTAAAAAAGGATTTGCCATCGAAGTTAGGGAGGATATTATGAAGAAGCTTTATAATAGAAATAAAAGTGGTCTTTTTGGTAGTTGCACGACCCACTATGCATGCCATTATCACATGAGAATAGGTGAAGTTATGGAGAGCCTCCATAGTTATGGAGAGGGATGGTTATGAGGAGTCTGAATGAGTTGATAAGATAGTTTTTAGTTATCTCTGGGAAAATGAGCATCTTTGTCAAGAAAAGAGCATAACACAGTGATCATAGGGGATAGAAAACTTATCCAGAGGTGAAGTGTCCATTGGAAAAATAATGGAACACAGAATCTTGTCCAAATATTATAGTCGAAAGCGCATTGGTATACTGGTATGAGTATTTGAAAATGGCATAAGTGTTTTCTGGCCAAATGCCTTCAAAGAAATGTGCTCTCATGGAACGTAGTAATTGAAGGATGTGCACAAAATGATTCTGTTATAAAGGTCTTAAGAACATTCAAACAAATGTAATTTTCTAGTATAAAACCAGACTACACGACCTTTACCAACATTATCCTCGCAGCCTGTGTCAAAATGAGATCTTTCGAGCAAGACGTAGTAAAGTGAGGAAGCATTGCCAATGCATGGAAGTTGTTTGACATAATGCCTCAAAGAAATGACACCTATCAAAGCATAATGGAAGGACAATTTTTGTTAGATATTATTATAGTTGCAATGCTCTGGCAGACATATATGTAACATGTGGAAGAGAAATATAAAGTCTATGATAAACATAAAATGTTAATGTGCAAGAGGTTCAGGGAGTATGCTGGCGAGGATAGCATAAAAGACTTCAATTACTGTGATCTCAAGAAAGGGATAAAAGATTGGTAGGTCACACGCGTTTCTTCTTCCTCTCGAAACCCTTATATAATTTAGAGAAATCTTTCTTTTATAAATTCAACCCTGATGGTTGTTAATAAGAAGCCAACTTACTTAGAACATTGCTATGTTCCTATGGCCGATGGCATTAGAAATATATGTATTATATGAATGATATAGAAGAGTATCTCTATGTATTAATATGACCAATGAAACTTAGAACAAACCTCAGCCATGATCAAGGCACTCTGTGCACTAAACTAAACAAATATGCATCGATTGAAAGAAAAGATCGACTCAATATCTCGAATGAGTTTATCAATGATGAATATATGAGATTATAAGATCTTATAATAACCATTGTGTTATATCTCAACTGGGTGAGTTAGCTAACTATTTTCTTGGAAGCCGATTGTAGAGTTCTATTGTAGAAATCAAGATTTGATTGAGATAGATTTGTATCTCAAGATAATTGGTATGCATAGATTTAGCTTGTTTATCTCTGTATAAATTCAGAGCCATTGAAACATAGTCATAACCTCTCCCATGTCGCTGAGGGCTAGAGGGTACTACACCCATGATGAATTATTATATTATTAATACTTGGATTCTAAGCAAGAAAATAGAATCTAAACCATAAAGCTATGATGAAGACTATGGATAGTCCGTAGATCTATTCTTGCCTTTTGAAGCATTTAATCACTAGTTCAAGTATCTCTTTCTTTAGTGAAAGTTAGTTGACTTGAGAAGTCTAAGATGGTCTATAATTATATTATAAACTCAATTTTTTCAAGGATTGATTAAGTCTTAAATGAATATCTTTTTTTGAGGATTATGATAGATTTCCTTAGGAGAAATATAATTCTTGCCATGTATCATAATAGAAATCTAGGGAGAATAGGTGAACCAAGAAGTGGAACCTAGTTAACCTTTTCATTAGCAACTATTACTTATATGTTAAAGAAAGAGTATGATAGGAGACATATTTAACCTCTCCCATGTTCAAGATTGAAACTGTTAAATGATCTCAAGGATTTATGCATAGTAGGAGATGGGCAGATATAGTTCTCTTAGTATATGTTCAATAAAACTTATTTTAGTCCTATGTGTACAGAAAACATAGTCATGTTTTGTGAAGAGGATTCGACAAGGCCAAGTGGTCTATAGGAGACTGGTGGTAATTGATTCCATGTTATATTATATTTATGTTAATATCTATGGAAAACAAGGATGTTTAATTTTTCCTCATATCGGGTTAGAGAAGTTAAACCCTAGAAGGATTTGTGAAACCTACAACTCTTATGTCAGATGTGACATTGTTTATATTTATATATGTTGGTTGATAGTGAAAAGTCAAGAAAACTATTTTGGTTGATAATGAAAGGTCAACAAAAATTTAGAGCAAGATAGGAAGAGTCTTAGTACAATACTTTATCAAATTTAAGTTATTCTAAGGTAGACTAAAAACCTGTTTTTATACACCAAAGATGTTTGATATTTGAGTCAGAGAGAAGCATGATAGAAGGTCATAGAATCTAGAAATTGCAAGTATGCAAGGAAGGAATCTCTGAAAAGGTTAGAATTACCTAAACATATATATTACATGTATATCCTAGATTGAAGATTATTTCTAAATCAGATTGACTAGAATGAATTTGCAGTACAAACAAGTTTGTGTCTAGAACTACTAAATAATGAAAGCCAAATTATAGGGCGAAGATAGTGTCTAGATGGCATGCACAATCAGTATGATTATACTCAGCTAGAAGGGGTCTAGAGTTGTATGTTTAATTGAAATTATGTAGGACATAGCACTAGGACTCAGATGACAAAAACTTGTTGGTTCCTTATATCTATACCCTTCGTGAAGGGTAGGGTCACTTCCTGGAAGGAAGGTGTGCGGGGGACCGCTGGTCTGTGGTTGTAGGTAAAGCACTTGGATGATGCTCTCCCTCTAAAACAGAAGACTCACCAAGGCTCGTGAAGATAGATATCAACATTCCAGATGTAGTGTACTCTGTGTTATGGCTTATGACAGTCAAATTTATGAGGAAAAACTAATCTTTAATCCATGTGCATTTTATGTATTGTAAATGTAAAATGAAAGGATTTCACTATGATTCTAACTTTGATTATGTTATGATTTCAAGGTTGAAATTATATAGAAGGTTGCACTTTATTTCTTGTGCTTATACAAATGATATTTAAAAAAAAATATCTCTCATGTTTACCATCCTTATTTACTTTGTTGAAAATTCTTGAGTTTATTCAAGTAATATGAGAAGGGATGTTACATATGGTATCAGAGCTGCTAACTAGGTTCAACACATGGACCTATGAGCCCATTACGAGAAAATTTGTTAAAATTCAGTAGATTGGCTAAGGTTTGAAACTGGATTGATGTAGAATGGCATAGAGAAAAACCAAAAAGCTTGTGTTCCAACTGCAATTCTTGAGTGTTGTGGTAACACCATCTTATAATATCATCTAAATGATGAATGCTAGTTACTCTAGGAAGCAGGAGTGGATGTGATATAACATTTTGAGTTGTAAAATTTTTTAACGTGATGAAATTCTTAAGAGGCTTATTTATTTGTTGTGCTTGTAGTACGATCTCTTATCCACTGTAAGTTTTTGGAAAACCTGAGTGCAATGTAGCAATCTACTCCCTTGTTAGTGACTCGGTTAATCAAGTAGTGCATAGTAAGTGTTCCTCTAGATTTTGACACTTCTTTGGATTAAAAAAAAAATCCCTTTTAATACTTGCAAGGATTGTCATTGTTTTATTCATTTATTTTGGAATGGTTTAGCCACCAAAATTTGAAGATTGTTTATTTTATGACCAGTTGGTCAAAATTTGATTTATTATTGAAATTGAGCTCATTCTTTTGACTTATTATTGAAACTGAAATTTCTTAATACTCTATTATTGATTTAAATTTTGTGGTGGCTATACTAGAACTTTTTGGTTGTTCACTATGTTTTGTACAATGTCCACCTCTATCATGTCCTGGATGGGCCTCTGATGGATTGTGTAAGGGAGTAAATTGTAGAAAATGCACTTGGTATGTCCCTAACTTTACAGAAAAAGAAACCTTGTGTGATAGGAACCAAATGATATCCTCATCAGTCAGTGTGTAGTAACATAAGAGATAGACATAAAAGTTAATTCTTTTGAATGAATTCTTGCCGAGAAGGGTGATAAACTAGATTACATGACTTCATTGTGTCGTGTTGCGCTTAATTAAAAACCTTGGCCAAGGTGATGCTACTACCTAATAGTGTCAGTCCATTTTCTTGTCCCAGATACGCACCCAGTTAGAAGTAATGCTAGTTAGGAGTTGCCTATAGTGTATGACCAACTAGGGATTGTGTAGGGTCAAACACCAGATTCAGATGACAATTTAGAGGGTAGGACCACTACCAGTCAGGAAGTGTGCAGAGAATTGCTTAAGTCTATGGTTGATGATGCTTTCCCACTCATCAGTGGCATGCCAAGTCTTGGAGGACAGTTGAATCAGATAAGGAATTTTGATCCTTTCTCTTGTATCTACTTAACAACTTATTTAAATGATGCATTAAAGGAATGAAATTTGTACTTATGAATAAACTTTTCAGCAAGAAAAGTGAAGTTGATGTTACTCTTTGTATCTTACATGATGAATAGCGGTACCGTACTTGCTTAATGTTATCAACCTTTAGTAAAATTCTCTTGGTAAACTTGTGTTAGAAGTGGTTGGTTGCTACATGTGGAAAGGGTTGTTGAAATTAAGGAACACTGAGAGGGGGAGTGAATCAGTGTTCTACAAAACTTATTATTATGTTCCATTATTAATTTACCACATACATTCAAAAGACAGAAGCATGAACTTAAGAACAACAACAACAAGATCATCACAAATGAACACCAGGATTTTTACATGGAAACCTGGTTAAGGAAAAAACCACGATGGGGGTTAACCCACAAGATTTTATACTCTGTTAAAAGTATTACAAATGGGAAGGCACATGCCTTCGGGCACACTGCCCAGAGCTCACTGCTCAAAGGAGGCTCACTACCTACAAGATCAATTACAAAGAATTTACTGAAATACTTGAACTGAAGAATAGCATCTAACAATTCAAGATTATAGTTTCGGTTAGGCTCAATATATTGACTTCACACACTTCATCTCTTATTACCCTATTTCACTTTTTTGGCATGATCCACAGCTTGGATCTTCTTTGCTTCGCACTTGATACTCCCACACTTCACACCTGTCACCTCATATTCGCACATCCATTTCTCAAAATGCTTGCACCCATCGATCATATATATATCCACAACATGAAATTACATCAACTGCAGTCGGCCTCAAGAAAACTTAGAAACTTTTTCAAGATCACTGTTCTGTCCGCTGAATCCATGTACAAATATCAATGCGGACCAAATCCTATGTATTCAAGTCACCACACATGTCAGCCAATATCACTGGATCTCATAAATTACTCAACCAACCACTTCTCTTAATTCACACAAGGATCAAACACCAAGTCAGCTTGTTCTTCATCAGACTGAACTGTCTAACCAAAACCTGATACTCAGATGCTTGCAACTTTCAATACCTTCATCACCAGAGGCTACAACTTTGGATTTAGGTAGCCCTGACATCCCTTAACATTCCCTCAGATCCACAACACTGTATGATTACCTATGGAGAAATGTGGACCAAAATGTTGAATCCTGTCATATGCTCTGTTCCTGTCTATCTGGATATTGACAAATCTACAATTTGACTTGCAGTATGATCCAATGATACAACACAGATGTGTAAGATAGATTCAGTTGCCATCAATGACAACACCTGACATGCCTAGCAGTGTCTCTTGATAGCAATCTCCCCCTTTGGCATTGATGGCAACACTTAGGGAAAAATGACCAAGTGTTAGAACAGCTCCCCCTTACTATGTACACTTGTGATTTGCAATGCTCCCCCTTGGATGAATTCCTCATTTTTCACTGATTTCCACTCCCCCTTTGACATCAATGGAAAAAATTGAGATCCGTATACCAAAATTTATGTAAAAACTCTATGTACATGGGTGCATATATACAAACAATCCTTATGTCTTGTCTACATGAACTTAAACACATCACCAAAAATGTTTTTCAACAGTGCCAATTCACCATCCCAACTTTTCTTCTTGCTACCCAAAACTAAAATATGACCACTGAACAAAAATGCATGTGACTCTGTCTTTTGTAGATCAGTGGGATCACTTGTCAGAGCAGCAGCTTGAGCTTATGTCAATGCATTGAACATTATTTTTAACTTAGGGAAAATCAGTCCCTAGAGTTCACACATCCTTGCCACAATGTTTTCTTTTTCTTTCACCAATTTCTTTATTTCATCAATCAAGCTGATTACTTGACATTCTTGACTCGCCATAGATACTGTCAAAGGATCAAAGGATTGAGATATATTTGACAATTTTTGGTTAGACTCCTTTATTTTCTTCTCAATATCCTCTACAACTTTTGGCCAAGATAAACAAAATTTGTACACATCTCGTCCTTCAGTGAGGGCATTTTGAATACTCTTTACACTAGTATCCAACATAATTCTATCATTGTCAATTATTCCTTTCAGTTCGCTAAATCTTTTATCATTAAATTCATTCCAGACTTTAACTTTTGCTGACTTCTCAAGAGATTCAAAATGAGTACTTACAAAGTTTATCAGACTCTTCAACTAACTGGAGGGGGATGCTAATGAATCGTTTTGAAATGTAGACATGATTTTCTCCAAAATGCTGGATGCAAGACCAAGCAATTCACTGTCTTCTATATGAAACTTCAAGATTTCCTCTCTGGCCTTAGCTTGTGCAAAGGAGGCCAACTTCATCTTCTGTACTGGTGATAGAGTATCAAAATTGATTGGACCTTGTATTATATCTGAAACTTCTGCAACTTGTTTATCTTTCTCCAAAATTTCTTGCACTGCTTCTGTAGTGTCTCTTGCCCAATATGATGTTTCAGTTTTATGCTCTTTAGGGCTTGTATCTTCTCCCTTTCCAGAGTCAGCTACATTGTCTTTCTTATCATTTTCATTCTTTTTCTCTGTTTCTTCTTCTCAGAATCACCTTTAGTAGGAGTGTTTATTTCCATATTCATCTTTGTATTTTCTTCACAAAATTGGTCCAGAGGAATTTGAGTATCCTCTGTACAATCAACATTATCTTCCTTCACCATCTCTTCATCTCCTTTATTTAATATTTCCTCTTTTGGAATACAGAAATCATCTACCTCAGCTTGTTGCTCATTTTTCTTCAACTCTTCATCATTCAGAATGGATGTATCATTAGCATCAACAGGTTCTTCAGTGACCACATAAAACTTATTCTTGTCTAGGGCTTTCTTTAGAATTTGTTCTATTTCTTTGACCACTTCATCATTGTCTCCAATCATTAGCTTATTCATCATTTTCTTGCTTCTAAATTCATCTTTAACTTCTTTGAAAATTTGATTTGCTTCCTTCATAGAGATTACCGGACACAAACTAGACAACACATGTTCTCTTAGCTCCAAATCCTTTGCTTTAGTAGCTTCTTTTCTCATCTCCAAAATGTCTCTTAGACTCTTAGGGATTTCTAACAAAATTTCCACAAGTGCTATGTTGAATGTATTCAAGTACTTAACAGTAGCATCCTCTAAAACTTTCTTGTCGGCATCATCAAGGTTGTCATAATATTCTATTATGGGCTTCAAATTCCCATGAATAGTTACTGCATTCACAATATCTTCAACTGACAAGGTGGATTTTTCAACATGAGTCTCAGTCTTTTGTCTTTTGCTCACCTTTACACTTCCAGAGGGCTTGTCTTCGGCAACCCTTGATGCTTTTGCTTTCTTTGACTTTATGCTTCTGGAGGGCTTCTCCTTAGATACTTTAGTAGCCTTAGTGCCTAAGGCCTTCAAATCTTTAACCTCATCATTTGAATCAGTCTCTTCTTCATCCTCCTTCTCCACACTGACATATGACCTTTTGCCCATTACTTTTGTTCTTTTTCCTTCCTTACCGGTAGGTTTTTCTTTGAATTTCTCTATAATAGGAGAAGGTGATGCACTGGAGATTGTATCAGAACTCCTAGTAGTCCTTGATTTAGAAGGGGATTCTACCAGAACACTTCCCTATTCCCTATCCTGCTTCTCCTTCTTAGCTTTCTCTATCCTTCCCTATTTTGTCTCATAGCTTCTTTGGTTATTCCAATACTTTTTGCATACATTTCAACTTGCCTTTGGACCTTTCTCTTAGTTTCAGGTCTCCAAAGCTCAACATGCAATTTCAAATTAAGCTCATCATATGTACCAAATCTCTCAACTGAGGTATCTTTTGGTTTGCTCAGAAGGTGTTGAGCATACATTTCTAGTATTTGTTCATCAACTTCATACCCCATGGGCATGATCCATATAGTCCTTGGTTCAACTGCTTCCATCAAGCATTGATCTATTTCCACCATGAAACAAATTGTATCCTTGTACTTTTCTACCATAGACTTAGGGATTCTTTCTCTTGATTGCATCATATTCTAAAAATTCTTGAAATATCCCCAAAGAGTAGTCCTTTGGGCATTGGAGTCCCCAATATTGTGCAAGTGCTCTCTTATTTGTATGGCAACAAGCTTGTCACTAGTCCAATACAAGCTTTTCATCCCGGGCAACTCATTCATGAAGTAAAAGAACAAGCACAAGATCAACGTACCATACTTGAATGTATTCTTTTTATCCTTCTTGATCTTGTTCAAATTCTCCATTAGCTGGTCTTGCAGTAGCTCACACAAGTCATAGTCAACATTTTCTTTTAACATCTGATAAGCAGCATAAATGGCTATATCGAACACTAAGTTTTCCCTGCTGGAGTGGTATATCTTATACTCAATCACCATAGATGCAAATTTGACATCCGGATCAGTTATATCATTTACTGTCATTGCCCTCTTATCAAACTTTGAGCTAGTAGCTTCAGTTACAGTCTGATTCTTCACTAATTTTAGCATCAGTAGTCCACTGAACATGAGTTCAATCCTATTAGGGCCTTGATGGCATCCTTAGTGATCTTAAAGGGTTTCATCAACAACATAAATTCAACATGCATCTGACTTAGTACATACCAGACCCACTCGTCCTCATCGAAGGATGGTAACCAATAACTTGAATGAAATGTTTGTGTTTTAGCACCTTATACTCAGGTTTAAGACCATAAATCTCACCCCTTAGGTGATTCTTAAACAAATCCAACAACTTTGAATCACCAAACTCATCTATGCTAGCATGAATGTAAGCCCTAATATCTTCTACATGCAACAGACCATGCGGAGCATTAGAAAGGGCACCTAACAAATCGACCTCTACAGATTTGTGTGGATGCTTTTTGAATTTAGGTCAAGGCCTTTCGGTGATGTCAACAACCAATGGAGTAGCCATATCCAAAAATTGCAAATTTAGAGAGCTTTATAGGGAATACCTTGTTTTGCCATGAGATTAGGGTTAGCTATTGAATTCACTTTTTGTACTCCAAACCTTTCAGATCTTAGCTTAGGTGCTCTTCTCCTTGTTCTCTTCAAATGCAAAGTGATTCAAATGTTGAGTGAATGACCTTTTATGCTCCGCAAAACCTAATTCACCATTGTAATAAATGCTTTGCCCTAATTCATCTGGTTACACTATTTCTGAATGTAGTCAATCTTCAATAACTCTGTAATCAATCGTATTAGCTTCTTTTCTTCCAGAGTTTGCTTCAAGAGATCTACAATAGGCTCTTTATCTTCATTCATCATGCTAGATTCAGGCACCCACTTACTAGCAAGGGGAATTAGATTTTCAATGCAGCTCCCCCTAAGCCAGAGCTCCTATTTCAATTCTGAGAGGAATTATCAGCACCGAATTCCGGTGCGGACCCATTACCATCATTCATTGCACCTTTCTTCACCCATGTTTTGTTCATTTCATTTTGGATCTCATTCACATCTACTTTGCCCTTGCCTTTATCTTGTCTCTGCACATTCTGGTTTATGTTTATTGGACCTATTCTATCATCATTCCTGCTTCTGCAGAATCTTACAATATGACCAGATTTGTTGCAATTAAAGCACACAACATTTCTTTGCTCATTTACTTGATTTCCTCTTGATTTGCACCAATTAGTCATGTGTCCAAATCTATTGCATGCAAAACAATTTCCATTGAAAGAATTGTCATTTCCTTTGTTTTTAGAGTTATTCATCTTCATACTTCTGCATTCATTGGATCAATTACCATACCTTTTACAATTGAAGCATTGACCGGAGAAGGATGGACCACTTTGATTCACTCTACTTCTACACTGAGTAGCTCTATGACCAAATTTATTGCAATTAAAACAATTTCCATTGAAGTATGGATACCTTTGAGCATTAGGCTGTTTGATCGGAGGACTTCTAGCTCTGTTTCTCTGATTCCTTGATTCAAGATTTCTTTGACTAGATCCAGAGCTTTCACCTTTCTCATATCGCAGACCTTGCTTATTATCTGCCCTCTTCTGACTATCAAGTAGCACCTCAAGTTTAGCTGAAGTTATCTTGAACTTCTCTTTGTATTCATTTGCAGCTTCTAGGTCATGTTCAAGAATGACAATTTACCTTTCAAGATGTTCCTCATTATACCTAGTTTCTTGTAGATCAGACTCTAGATGGCCAATTATTATGTCCAATCTGTAGCACTCTTCTGTTCTTTCTTTTAGAGACTGATTCAGGTTTTCTTTAGTCTTCTTCCTTTCCTCAATTTCCTTGGTTAGCCTCATCACCCTGGACTCCATCTCATGTTTTAGGACAACAACTTCTTTTGCCAGCTTCTCACATTCCTTTGTCTTCTCCTTCAGAGCCTCATCCATGTCATTGTCTTCCTTCTGATTTGTTGACTATTGAAGTAGCACCTTCCTTTTCCATAGATTTGCTTAGTTGCCCTTTTAAAGTCTCAATGAAATCCTCAACATCTTTAAGGTTCTCTTGCAGTTCTTTGACTTCTACTCTAGACTGATCAAGATCTTCTAAAGCAACTTGAAGTTGTTCATTAATGCCATCAAAATACGTAAATGAACCCATCGAACCACCTTCCCAGATATTCCTCAAGCTGTTAAACTTCTTCCATGGAACCTTGCTCTGATACTACCAATTGTTGAAATTAAGGAACACTGAGAGGGGGGCTGAATTAGTGTTCTACAAAACTTATTATTATGTTTATTAATTTACCACATACATTCAAAAGAAAGAAGTATGAACTTAAGAACAGAAACAACAAGATCATCACACATGAACACCATGATTTTTACGTGGAAACCTGGTTAAGGGAAAAACTACGGTGGGGGTTAACCCACAAGATTTTATACTTTGTTAAAAGTATTAAAAATGGGAAGGCACATGCCTTTGGGTACACTGCCCAGAGCTCACTGCTCAAAGGAGGCTCACTGCCTACAAGATTAATTACAAAGAATTTACTAAAATATTTGAACTAAAGAATAGCATCTAACAATGCAAGATTATAGTTCCGATTAGGCTCAATATACTGACTTCACACACTTCATCTCTTACTGCCCCGTTTCACTATTCTACCATGATCCACAGCTTGGATCTTCTTTGCTTCGCACTTGATACTCCCACACTTTACACCTATCACCTCATATATGCACATCCATTCCTCAAACTCCTTGCACCCATCGATCATATATATATCCACAACATGAAAGTACATCAACTGTAGTCAGCCTCAAGAAAACTTAGAAACTTTTTCAAGATCACTGTTCTGTTGGCTGAATCCATGCACAAGTATCATTGTGGACCAAATCCTATGTATTCAAGTCACCACACATGTCAGCCAATATAACTAGATCTCATAAATTACTCAACCAACCACTTCTCTTAATTTGCACAAGGATCAAACACCAAGTCGACCTGTTCTTCATTAGATTGAACTGTCCAACCAAAACCCAATACTCAGATGCTTGTAACTTTCAATCCCTTCATCACCAGAGGCTACAACTTTGGATTTAGGTAGCCCTGACATCCCTTAACATTCCCTTAGATCCACAGCACAATATGATTACCTGTGGAGAAATGCAGACCAAAATGTTGAACCCTAGCATATGCTCTGTTCCTGTCTATCTGGACTTAGACAAATCTGCAATCTGACTTTCGGTATGATCAAATGATACAATATGGATGTGTAAGATAGATTTAGTTGCCATCAATGACAACACCTAACATTCCTAGCAGTGTCTCTTGCCAACAAGGGTATCCACCTCTTATGGAGTTTGTTTATAACAACTTCTATAATTCTTCTATTAAGATAACTCCATTTGAAACCTTGGACGGAAGAGATGCCGAACTCCTATAAGCTGGGTAAGCTAGGAAATAGAATTAGCATTATTCCAGAAAGGTTGTCAGAAATGGATGATTAGATCAAACTGATCAGAATAGATTGGCAGAAGTTTGGATAGGCAAAAGTTACACAGATGCCAACCATACACTAAGACAATTCTCAATTAGAGAAGAAAAGTTCTTTTGAGGGTCAAACCCTAGAAAAGTCTCATAAAGTATGGAATGTATTCCAAACCAGCTCCTAGATTTAAAGGACTCTTTGAAATTCTTGAATTTATCAACTCGACTGATTATAGAATCATTCTATTATCAGCTATTACCAGGAGGTATAATGATTTTTATGATTTATATTTGAAAAGTATATAATAAATGATAATTATATTCCTAGAATGTTTTATAGCTATAGGACCCAGGAGCAGTCATGATCGAGTTTCCTAAAAATGTTTGAAGACCACAAGCCCTGCTTGCGAAACAAAGGGGTTACTCATGGCAAGGTCCGGAGGGACAACATGCAGAGAGTTTTGGATACATTGGATCATCGAGGACGATGACTCTTACGGGGGGAAATTTGTTACATCCCTAACTTTGACTCTGTTTTATTTTTTACTTTTGAATTAATTAGTAGATGATTATGCATAATTCAATGGTTTGACATTTAGTAAAAATGTCTTTGAAAATCAATGTTTTCATGAATATGTTTATTTGACTATAATTGACATGTGTTTATAAGTTGTCAAGATGTTATGATTTCATAAGGATTATGAAATAATTATTGATACACTAATCTCAAATTGGTGATTGCAAGTTGCATTCATGGAACATGTTTCCTCCCCTCTGAGAAAGTGAGGGAGAGCATCATCGGAGAGAAGGGAATAGATATAAGGAAAAGAATAGTTTGTCACCATCGTAAGTCTTATATTGGTGCAAAATGGTGAACCTATTTCTCGACTCGACAAGTTGTTGATGTTGTTTAGAGTCTTTTTAGTGTTGTTTAACATCAACCTAATTGTTTTAGGGAAAGTGACGTCATCAAGGTTGTACGTTAGTTGTTTTGTGACTAAGACGACTTTTAGTCCAACACATCATTCTTTACATCGTAAATGAGTTTATGTTTGTGACCTCAATGGCGTAATTGGTATAATTGATAATATGTTTCTTGTTAGTAGTTTCGACATCGAATTCCATATTTCGTCTAATCAGAATCAATGTGTTTTTCTTATATACGTGACGGGGAAAATATCTCAACCCAATGACTTTTAATATGTAAGTTTATGTTACATTATTAGTATCCTTGTTGATTAATATTATTTATGTTTTTGATTTATCCTACGTAAATATTTAGAATGGTTGTTGTGAGGTTGCTAGTGGTTTTATGTGGTCATTGTGTTAAAGCACCTCTTGCCCTCATGGTTTCTTAACCTATAACTTCCTCATTGGATAAAAAGAGGAGTTATCCAACTCATGGAGTGGTCCTTAAAAGACATTAAACTCCATCAATGCATGCTCATCGAGGGTGAGTCAGATTGATCGATACCTTTTCTGCCATAAGTTCCACGGCAGTAAAGAGGAGAAAGCCTTTTAAAAAAGGATTTACCATCGAAGTTAGGGAGGATATTCTAAAGAAGCTTTATAACAAAAATAAAAGTGGTCTTTTTGGTAGTTGCACAACCCACTATTCATGTCATTATCACATGAGAATAGGCAAAGTTATGGAGAGACTCCATGGTTATGGAGAGGGATGGTTATGAGGAGTCTGAATGAGTTGATAGGATAGTTTTTAGTTATATCTAGGAAAAGGAGCAACTTTGTCAAGAGAAGAGCATAGCACGGTGATCATAGGGGATAGAAAACTTGTCCAGAGGTGAAAAATCCATTGGAAAAATAATGGAACACAGAATCTTGTCCAGATATTATAGTTGAAAGTGCACTGGTATATTGGTATGAGTATTTAAAAATGGCATAAGTGTTTTCTATTGGGAATTAAGGTGTCTCAACCTTGGTAATTCCTTGCATTTATTTATTGTAATGTATTTATTTATTTAGCCTATGTTTTAATTTTGTTGCACATCCTATTTTGTCATTTAGTGTGAAGTGGCATGATGAGTTGTCACTCCACTTGTAAGATGACTAGGATGGTCAACTCACTCCATGTGGAGATAGGATCCCCCTTTGTGTGGTAGAGGTTTTCTGGCATGTGTCGGCATCTTGACTAGTGTGTAAGTGAATCTTGACTGAAATGGTTATGACAGATTCCTATGACAGAATTTATGACGCATAAAAGTCAGAAATAGAAGATCCTATGACAGGTGAAGACATGTGTCACAAGGCATCTTGGAAGAAGGCATCTTTGGGCACCCCAAGGAGGGTTATGACATGTTGTAAGAGAATATGCTATTTTTAGGCAGTTATGGTAGATTCTCTTACAGTTGTAAGTACTGTCAGTATGATGGATTCTATGATGATTGTAAGATGCGTAAGAGCATCTGTCATTTCCCAAATTGGGAATAGGTGACCCTATTGGGATGGGGTGATATGACAAGTGTCATGACCATACTGCATTGCTGGACAAGTGTCCCTAGGCGTGGGTTTTGGGCCATGAGGCCAGGTTGGATGCCCATCTCAAGGAAAGTTCATTTTTGACTTGTAAACTTCTATCTAAGCAAGTGCTTTGAGAGGAGATGTATTATGTTTTTGACAGGTACTGTTATGCTGTCAGATTGTCTCCAGATATGAGTGTCGAAGACTCCTATAAAGACTTACATTGCAAGTGTGTTGTAAACCTTGTTTTTTAGATAATACATTGTGCAGGTTTTGGAGTGTGGGGTTTTTCACTCGTAAGGGTTTTCCCCACGTTATATCTTGTCTCTCTCTTCTTCTGTCTTACATTCTTATGCTATGTATTGCTGCAATATCTCTATTGTTAGGTTAATAACACTGTAATTGTAAAAGTTAAAAAGAATTTACACTCATCTCTCCTCATTAGATTAGTGTAGGAAGCAATTTCTGCACACCTAGCTTCCTTTCATTTTCTAGCCAAATGCCTTCAAAGAAATGTGCTCTCATGGAACGTAGTGATTGAAGGATGTGCACAAAATGATTTTGTTAAAAAGGTCTTAAGAGCTTTCAAACAAATGTAATTTTTTGATATAAAACTAGACTACACGACCTTTACTAGCATTCTCCTCACAGCTCGTGTGAAAATGAGAGCTTTTGAGCAAGACGTAGTAAAGTGAGGAAGCATTGCCAATGCACAGAAGTAGTTTGACATAATGCCTCAAAGAAATGATGCCTATCAAAGCATAATGGAAGGATGATTTTTGTCAGTTATTATTATAGTTGCAATGCTCTGGCATGAAAGGAAGCAAGGTATGTGGAACACACTTCCTACACCGATCTAATGAGGAAAGTAGTATACAAATTCATTTAAATATTTACTGTTGCAGCAATATGAAACATATAATAGAGATATTATAGCAGCAAACACAAACACAAAAGAGGATGACACAAGATGTATCGTGGGGAAAACATTTTCAGGTAAAAAACCCCACACTCTAAAACATGCACAATGTATTATCAAAACTGAAATGGTTTGCAATACACTTGCAATGCAAGTTCTTCCAAGAGTCTTCAAATGTCATTTCTAGAGTGATTCCGGCAGCATAATAATGCCTGTACAAACACTATGCAACTACAACTCCAAAACTTCACATTTTATAGAGATACAAGGCAAATTCTAGAAGCATCTTGGGATAGACATCCACCTTGGCCACATGGCCATTTTCCCACATCAAAGGACACTTGTCCAAGCTGCAAATACACCTCTTACATCTATCATAACATGGTAGATTTGATTTCCCAAGATAGAGCATTCCACTGCTAAAAATAGACTATGACGGATGCTCTTACGCATCTTACAACTATCATAAATTTTTGCAACACAACAATCTTGCATGTTGTAAGAGAATCCATCATACAATGCTAAATATAGCATATTCCTCTTACAACATGTCAAATTCCAACTTGGGCGCCCAAAGATACCTTTCCCTCATGCAAAGATACTTAATGACACTTGTCATCACTCGTTATAGGAATCTCCAAACTTGGCTCTTACATGTCATAGATTGTGTCATATGGAATATTGTATTCCACACACCACATGATGCCGACACATGACATATTAGTGCCACCTCAAATGGGACACCCAAATCCATGTAGGCTTGACTTCACCATTCAAGTCACATTCCACATAAGATGACATGTCACCGTGCCACCTCAACTATGTGACCAAACTGAATGTGCAAGTAATTACAACATTAGACAATAAATAAATATATAAATAAATAAATAATGCTAAGAAATTGCAAAGGTTGAGACACCTTTTTTCCCAACATTCTCCCACTTGTCAAACACCTTGCAAGAGCCAAAAAGAAATGACAAGATATAACTGCTAGGGGCCAAGAGGCCCATAGACTCCGAACACCATCTAAACTTCTCTGTGCCCACTAGTTTAGTCAATGCATCTGCAACTTTCTTCAAAGTGTCTACTTTCTCCAACATCACCTTCCCATCTTCTACCATATCTTGAAAAAAATGAAACTGAACATCAATGTGCTTTTTCTGGCATGGAAGGTAGGATTCTTTGCTAAGTAAATTGCACTCTGACTATCACAATAGATAGTAGTTTGTCCTACATCAAAACCAACATCTGAACACAATCTCTTAAGCTAAATGGCTTCCTTACAAGCATGAGTTGCTGCCATGTACTCTTCTTCTGTCATGGACAAAGCAACCATAGGTTGTCACTTACTCATCCAACTAATAGCACCACCAAACATGGTAAACACATAAGCACTAGTGGATCCCCTGTTGTCAATGCCACCTACTCAATCAGAATCCACAAATCCACAAATACTCACATAATGCTGAGGTCTAGTAGGATAACCATGATAACGTAAAGAATACTCAGAAGTACCCCTCAAATATTTGAACACTCTCTTCACTGCATCCCAATGCACTCATCCAACATTAGCCATAAACTGACTAAGGACTCCCACTGCTTGGGCAATGTCTACTTTTATACAGACCATAACATACATCAAGCTACCAACAACACTAGCATAAGGTACTCTGCTCACATCCTTTGTCTCAGAAGGAGACTTTGGACAATCATCAACATATAACTTTGTCCCCATAGTAACAGGAACAGTCAACAGTTTGCAATCCACCAGACTAAATCTCTCCAACATAGTGTTAACATACTTACTCTGGCCTAACCAAAGTTTTTTGTTTGCTCTGTCTCTTTGGATCTCCATCCCAAGAATGTACCTAGTTGCCCCTAAGTTTTTCATTTCAAACTATGCTGACAACTGAGACTTCAAATCAGAAATCATATTATTACCATTCCCAATCAGCAACATATCATCAACATACAGTGCAATAATGAGAATAAGGTCATTGTCTAACTTTTAGTACACACAATGATCTGATTTTGATCTCAGAAATCTAATAGACAACACAAAGGCATAAAATTTCAAGTACCACATCCTAGGAGATTGCTTCAATCCATACAAAGACTTCTTTAACTTGCAGACCAAATTTTCTTTACCTTTCACTATGTAGTGCTCTAGCTGTGACATGTAGATTTCTTCCTCCAAGTCACCATGAAGGAAAGTTGTCTTCACATCCATTTGTTCCACTTCTAGTCATAAGTTGTTGCTAGAGATAACAAGAACTGAATAGATGTCAACTTTGCAATGGGAGAGAAAATTTCACCATAATCAATTCCCTCCACTTGTGAATACCCCTTCGCAACCAATCTGGCCTTATACTTCTCAACACTGCCACCTACACCAAATTTCTTCTTTAACATCCATTTGCATCCAACGGGTTTCCATCCATCAGGAAAAGGCACCAAGTCCCATCTTTTTTTCTTTTCCAAAGAAGCCATCTCATCTTCCATGGCCTCCTTCCAGGAACCTACATCTTTCATGTGCATAGCCTCTTTCACAGTTCTAGGCTCATCAGTGAAAGGAATGAATAACCAAACTTGTCAGGTTGCTTCCTAATTCGTGTGGACCTCCTCAAAGGCTGAGGTGGAGGTTCTACTTCATCTTCTGAACTTTCAGAACTACTAGAGCTTTCCTCCTCATCAAGTCCAACAGGGTCTTTATGTTTAATCTTCTCAAGGGTAGTAGGAAACTGAACCACATCCTCTTTCTTTTCTTTTTTATTTGGCTATACAACAATAGGAGAAGGAGTTACCTCTCTAAAGATAACACTTTTTCTATACAAGACTTTTTCAGCCATAGGATCCCAAAGCTTGTACCCTTTCACATTGACACCATAGCCAATGAAGATACACTTAACTGCCTTGTTCTCCAATTTTGACCTCTTCTCCTTAGGCACATGTGCATATGGCTCACAACCAAAAACATGAAGATGTCCTACCGAAGGATTCTTACCAGACCACACCTCTATGGGTGTCTTATCAACAAGTGCTAAAGTAGGAGATTTGTTAACCAAATAGCAAGCAATGGCTACAGCTTCAGCCCAAAACTTTTGTTCGAGGCTAGTACCACTAAGCTCACTCCTAGCCCTCTCCATCAATGTTATGTTCATCCTTTCTGCAACTCCATTTTTCTGCGGGGTATAAGGAGTTGTCTTATGTCTTTCAATCCAATGTTCTTTACAGAACTTGTCGAACTCTGTGGAACAAAACTCACCACCGTTATCAATTCTCAAACACTTAATCTTTTTACCAGTCTGACTCTCAACAAAAGCTTTAAACTCTTTGAATTGACTAAAGACTTCAGATTTGCTTATGAGAAAATAAATCCATGTCCTTCTACTGTAGTCATCAATGAATGATACAAAATATAAAGATTTAGAGATCGAAGGAACATTTATAAGACTAAACACATCAGAATGAATAAGATCCAACACACCAAAAGACTTATGAGAACTTGAGTAAAACTAAACACGGTTTTGTTTTCCATATACATAATGTTCACAAAAGTCAAACTTAAGATTACAACCTTTTAACCCCTCAACAATGTTTTTATTTTTCAGGGCTCTAAGACCCTTCTCACCAATGTGACAAAGTCTCTTATGCCATAACATTATCTTTTCAGCAGGAAGTTTCATTTCCAAAGCATGAGCACCCTTAGGTACCCAGAAAGCACTACTATCAGAAGTAGAAGCAGCAATCTTTTTCGCTGCATATTCCAATGGTGAGGATGAAGAATCTGAAGGTTTTTCTTTGAAAATAGAAGAACTATTGCACTATGTAGTGCATGCATCCAGCTAAAATAGAGTACCTCTCCAAGTACCCTTAGCAAGCACCATAGCTCCTCTTGTCATCTTGCATCCTCCACTTGAGAAGACAAACTGCACACCTGTATCATTAAATTTACTTATAGAGAGTAGGTTTCGTGCTAAACCAAGGATGTGCATAATCCCATTGATCCCTTCACTCATCCATCAGGGAATCAGATCAAGACTCTTCCACACCCAACTATCTTCAGGTGAGAGTCATCACCCAAGTACACCTTCTCACCATTGTATTCTTCATACTTTGTAAACCAACCTCAATGAGAGGTCATGTGGAATGATGCACCAGAGTCAATAAGCCACACATCTTCAGATGCATGGGTGGCCAAGGCTGCAACAAAAGCATCATCGTCATCTTGTGACTTGTTAGAATCAGAATCAAAGTTTTTCTTCTTTTTTTTCTTCTCTTCTTTGCACTCCTTTCAGAAGTGCCCAGTTTTTTCATAGTTCCAACACACTGCCTTAGACTTTCCAAGAGATTTCGATCTCCCATAGGATTTGGATTTGCCCTTTTCAACTTTCTTGTCTTTCTTTTTCCCTTTTTCTTTGGGTCCTCCATGAACTGCAAGAGCCTCTTTAGCTAATTCAAATGACTTTCTCCACATCTCTTCAAATAATAGTGAAGACACCACTTCATCCATTTTGAAAGTGGATGTGGTACTCCCAATGGCCATAACAAGATGATCCCATGAGTCTAGCAATGAACAAAGCAAGGTCATGCAATGATCCTCCTCCTCCATTTTCACACCAACAAATGTCAACTATGCAACTAGCATGTTGAAGGCATTCAGATGGTCTGCAATGGATCTTCCATCCTCCATCCTCAAAGAATACAGCTTCTTCCTTAGGAATAATGTGTTCACCAGGGAGTTGGCCTGATAAACATCTCCTAGCTTCTTCCATAGGTCTTTCGCGGTCTTCTCCTCATGGACATTTAACAAGATAGAGTCATCCAAATATAGTCTCACAAGACCCTTAGCTTTCTGATCGTTGAGATCCCAATCATCTTGTGACATTGCTGCTAGTTTTACACTAGAAATTGCTTCCCATAGGTCTCTATCAACAAGCATGTCTTCCATTTTAAGTTTCCATAACTCAAAATTGTTGCCATTAAACTTTTCAACCTCTACTCTTCCAGATGTGCCTGCCATCTGCTTCCTGCAACAAGATTACATAATACTCTATACAAACTCCCACTCAAACTAAGATCAGCCCAAAAAACCCCCACCCAACAACTAAAACCAAAGGTGATCAGGCTCTAATACCAACTGAAAGGAAGCAAGGTATGTGGAACACACTTCCTACACTAATCTAATGAGGAAAGTAGTATGCAAATTCATTTAAATCTTTATTGTTCCAGTAATATGAAACATATAATAGAGATATTACAGCAGCAAACACAAACATAAAAGAGGATGACACAAGATGTATGTGGGGAAAACCTTTTCAGGTAAAAAACCCCACACTCTAAAACCTGCACAATGTATTATCAAAATTGAAATGGTTTAGAATACACTTGCAATGCAAGTTCTTCCAAGAGTATTTAAATGTCATTTCTAGAGTGATTCTGGTAGCATAACAGTACTTGTACAAACACTATGCAACTACAACTCCAAAACTTCACATTTTATAGAGATACAAGGCAAATTCTAGATGCATCTTGGGATAGGCATCCACCTTGGCCACATGGCCATTTTCCCAAATCAAAGAACACTTGTTCAAGCTGCAAATACACCTCTTACATCTGTCATAACATGGCAGATTTGATTTCCCAAGATAGAGCGCTCCACTGCTAAAAATAGACTATGACGGATGCTCTTACGCATCTTACAACTGTCATAAATTTCTGCAACACAACAATCTTGCATGTTGTAAGAGAATCTATCATACAATGCTAAATACTACATATTCCTCTTACAACATATCATTGCCCAACTTGGGTGCCCAAAGATGCCTTTCCCTCATGCAAAGATACTCAACGACACTTGTCATCACTCGTCATAGGAATCTCCAAACTTGACTCTTACACGTCATGGATTCTGTCATATGGAATGTTGTCTTCCATGCACCACAAGATGCTGACACATGGCATATTAGTGCCACCTCAAATGGGATTTCCAAATCCATGTAGGTTTGACTTGACCATTCAAGTCACATTCCAAGTAAGATAACATGTCGCCGTGCAACCTCAACTATGTGACCAAATTGAATGTGCAAGTAATTACAACATTAGGCAATAAAAAAATATACAAATAAATAAATAATTCTAGGAAATTACAAAGGTTGAGAGACCTTATTTCCCAACATGGCAGACATATATGTAACATGTGGAAGAGAAATATAAAGTCTATGATAAATAGTGAACGCCAATGTGTAAGAGGTTCAGGGAGTATGCTGGTGAGGATAACATAAAAGACTTCAATTGATGTGATCTCAAGAAAGGGAGAAAAGATTAGTATGTCACATAGGTTCCTTCTCCCTCTCGAAACCCTTATATTAGTTAGAGAAATCTTTCTTTTATAAATTCAACCCTAATGGTTGTTAATAAGAAGCTGACTTACTTAGAACATTGCTATGTTCCTATGGCTGATGGCATTAGAAATATCTATATTATATGACTGATAATAGAAGAGTATCTTTATGTATTGATATGACCAATAAAACTTAGAACGAACCTCAACCATGATGAAGGAACTCTGTGCACTAAATTAAACAACTATGTATCGATTGAAAGAAAAGATAGACTCAATATCTCTAACAAGTTTATCAATGATGAATATATGAGATTATAAGATCTAATAATAACCATTGTGTTATATCTCAACCGGGTGAGTTAGCTAACTGTTTTCTTGGAAGCCGATTGTAGAGTTCTATTGTAGAAATCAAGATTTGATTGAGATAGGCTTGTATCTCAAGATAATTGGTATGCGTAGATTTAGCTTGTTTATCTCTGTATAAATTTAGATCCATTGAAATGTAGTCATAACCTCTCCCATGTCGTTGAAGGATAGAGGGTACTACACCAATGATGAATTATTATATTACTAATACTTGGATTCGAAGCAAGAAAATAGAATCTGAACCATAAAGCTATGATGAAGACTATGGATAGTTCATAGATCTATTCTTGCCTTTTGAAGCGTATAATCACTAGTTCTTATCTCTTTCTTTAGTGAAAGACAGTTGACTTGAGAAGTCTAAGATGGTCTATAATAATATTATAAACTCAAATTTTTCAAGGATTGATTAAGTCTTAAATGAATATCTTTTTTTGAGGATTATGATAGATCCACATATATAACCTTCCGAATAGAGATTTTGATGAGATTATGCCATTATGGTATTAAAGAGATGATGTGACGACATGGATATAGATTTCCTTAGGAGAAATATAATTCTTGCCATGTATCATAATACAAATCCAAGGAGAATAGGTGAACCAAGAAGTGGAACCTAGTTAACCTTTTCATTAGCAACTATTACTTACATGTTAAAGAAAGAGTATGATAAGAGACATATTTAATCTCTCCCATGTTCAAGATTGAAACTGTTAAACGATCTCAAGGATTTATGCATAGTAGGAGATGGGTAGATATAGTTCTCTTAGTATATGTTCAATATAACTTATTTTAGTCCTATGTGTACAGAAAACATAGTCATGTTTTGTGAAAGAGGAGTCAACAAGGCCAAGTGGTCTAGAGGAGACTGGTGGTAATTGATTCCATGTTATATTATATTTATGTTAATATATATGGAAAACAAGGATGTTTAATTTCTCCTCATATTGGGTTAGAGAAGTTAAACCCTAGAAGGATTTGGGAAACCTACAACTCTTATGTCAGATGTGACATTGTTTATATTTATATATGTTGGTTGACAGTGAAAAGTTGAGAAAACCATTTTGGTCGATAGTGAAAGGTCAAGAAAACTTTAGAGCAAGACATGAGGAGTCTTAGTACATTACTTTATCAAATTTAAGTTATTCTAAGGTAGAGTCAAAAATTGTTTTTATACACAAAGATGTTTGATATTTGAGTCAGAGAGAAGAGTGGCATAAGGTCATAGAATCTAGAAATTGCAAGTATGCAAGGAAGGAATCTCTGAAAAGGTTAGAATTACCTAAACATATATATTGCATGTATCCTAGATTGAGGATTATTTCTAAATTAGATTGACTAGAATGAGTTTGCAGTAGAGACAAGTTTGTGTCTAAAACTACTAAATAATGAAAGCCAAATTATAGGGCAAAGATAGTCTCTAAGTCGAATCAGAAGTGTGTGTCTAGATGGCATGACCAATTAGTATGATCATACTCAATTAGAAGGGGTCTAGAGTTGTATGGTCGATTGAAGTTATGTAGGTCATAGCACTAGGACTCAGATGACAAAAACTTGTTGTTTCCTTGTATCTACACCCTTCATCAAGGGTAGGGCCACTTCCAGGAAGGAAGGTGTGTAGGGGACCTCCAGCCTGTGGTTGGAGGTAAAGCACTCGAATGATGCTCTCCCTCTGAAGAAGACTCGCCAAGGCTCATGAAGACAGATATCAACATTCCAGATGCAGTGTACTCCATGTTATGGCTTATGACAGTCAAATTTATGAGGAAAAACTATTCTTTAAGCCATGTGTATTTTATGTATTGTAAATGTAAAATGAAAGGATTTCACTATGATTCTAGCTTTGATTATGTTATGATTTCAAGGTTGAAATTATATAGAGGTTGTACTTTATTTCTTGTGCTTATACAAATGATATTTAACAAAAAAATTATCTCTCATTTTTACCATCTTTATTTACTTCCTTGAAAATTCTTGAGTTTATTCGAGTAATATGAGAAGGGATGTTACACATAAAGCAAGGTTGGTTGTCAAGGGATACAAACATCAACCTGGAAGAGACTATGATGAGACATATGCACCAGTTGTAAGGCTAGAAAATGTGTGGGTAGTCCTAGCAATTACAATCCAACACAAATGGAGAGTATTTAAAATGGATGTGAAGTTAGCCTTCTTGAATGGAGTGATGAAAGAAGAGGTGTATGTGGAGCATCCACCTGGCTATGAAGTCCCAGGACAAGAAGACAAAGTGTATAGGCTCTGGAAAGCTCTTTACAAGATTAAACAAGCACCACGGGTATGGTATAGTAGAATTGATTGGTACCTACTGAGTAATGGCTTTAGCAAAAGCAGTAGTGAGTGCACACTCTACATCAAAGAAGCCAATGGTGAGATTCTTATTACTATTTTGTATGTAGATGATTTGATTTTCACAAGGAATAGTGATCTCTTCATTGCTAATTTCAAAGAGGCAATGAAAGATGAGCTTGAAATGACAAACCTAGGTTTGCTAAAATATTTCCTAGGCACAAATGTTTAACAAATAGGGCAGAGCATTTTCATTTCACAAACTAATTATGCCAAACAAATCTTGAAAAGATTTAGAATGCTGGACAGTAAACCTGCCCCAACACCAATAGGTACATGTCTAAAATTAAGCAAAGAGGACATCAGCAGTGATGTTAACCCAACCCTCTACAAGAGCATGGTTGGAAGCCTCATATATTTGATAGCTACAAGACCTGATTTGATGTACATGGTAAGATTGATTTCTAGGTTCATGGAGCAACCTAAGTACAAATATTGGTAAGCAGGAAAGATAATCCTAGGGTATGTCAATGGCATGAAAGGCTATGGAATTTAAATGTATACCACCTCCAATGATTTTTAGTTGGTTGGGTACATAGATAGTGATTGGGAAGGAAGTGTAGATGAAAGGAAGAGCACATTGGGATATGTGTTCCAGATGGGTTCAGCAGTAGTATCATGGGCATCAAAGAAGCAACCCATAGTTTCTCTCTCCATAGCAGAAGTAGAGTACATAGTAGCAAATGCATAAGCATGTTAGGATATTTATCTTAGAAGAATCCTTGCAAACTTGAATGAGGAGCAAGAAGATGGTACAACCATATTTTGTGATAGCATGTCTTCTATAGCCTCGACAAAGAATCTCGTCTTCTATGGATGAAACACGCACATTGAGATCCACTACCATTCATAAGAGAGTTGGTAGAGCATGGATACATTCAACTTTAGTTCTATAGATTAGAGTAGAAGCTCACTGATATTTTTACCAAGGTATTCTCAAAAGACTCTTTTGAATGCTTAAGAGATAGGCTTGGGATCATTGATAACTCTGAAACTTTAGTCTGGAAAGTCAGAAAATCTCTAGAAACTTTAGCTCCGGAAGGGTTAGCTTTAGAATTTTAGTTTTGGAAAGTCAAAAAATCTCTAGAAATTTTAGCTTTGGAAGGGTTAGCTCTAGAATTTTAGTTCTAGAAAGTTAGAAAATCTCCAAAAATTTTAGCTTTGGAAGGGTTAGCTCTAGAACTTTTAGTTCTGGAAAGACAATCTCAGACATCTACGAAATTTTGAACAGGTCTAGTCAAGATATCTCTGGAACACATAACAGGTGCAGACATGATAGCTCTAAAACTTTATCTTTGAAAAGACAAAGCTCTGGAACTTTAGTTTTAAGAAGATAGAAGAACTCTGAAACCACAGTTTCGGAAGGATAGAACAACTCCAGACATGAAAGCGGCGGAAATGCAAAATGGTAATGATAATTCAGTGTGGCTCAAGATTATGGGGAAGTGTTGGAAATATTAATCTTGAGTGGCAACAACCACATTTATTGCAACCATCAGAAGAGGTCTGTTAGGATCATTCCCCCCTTTGTCGTGTCTGACATCCACTGTCCCAGTTAATGCATTTTGGCAGTGAATTAAAATTGGGCAGCATTTTTTGGTGGAGGCAAGGAAATACAAAACAAAGAAAGAACAAAAGAATGTTTAGAGGAGGAGAAGGAAAATAGTTAGAAGAGGAAGAACCTATAGTTGCAGAGGATATTGGATAGAGAGAAGAACTCCAGATCTCCAGAAGTTTGTAACAGCAACACAAAGCATTGTACAGGAAGCAGAAAGCTCTAGAACTCTGGAATCTGAATAGTGGATAGAGCTCCAGAAGTTATCATAGACTAGATCTCCTCAACTTGCACAGAAACAATCCAGTTATCTCCAAAAGCTCGAGAAAGGTGTGCAATTTGTTGTATGGAGTAAATATAGAGCCATAGCTCTAAGTTTTTGTATGTAAACATTTTTTAATGTAATTTTTTGAATGTGAATGAAAAAGAAATTATTCTATCTCTTTGTCTTCTTGGTCTCCATTTTCTTCTTTGCCCACTTTAGTTGGATTCTTTTACCAAAAAAATTAAGGTGCAACACGTTGAAAATAAAATCACTAACTAATAAAACTAAAGTTAAATTTATGGCATTTCAAAGTAAAAATGCTAGCAACATAACACAAACTTTAGATGTCTTCAATTCAAAGACAACTTTCAATGTTTTAGAAGTTAATCTAAATTTGAGGTACAACATATTAAAATTAGTACTATTATTGAAGAATGAGTTCTACAGGAGCTTGTTAGTATTTTTCACTGATTTCAAAGTAAAAGTGCTAGCAATATAAGACAAACTTTAAATTTCTTCATTTCAAAGATAACTTTCAATATCTTAGAAGCTAGTCTAAAATTGAGGTACAACATATTAAAATGAGTTCTATTATTGAAGAATGAGTTCTACATGAACTTGTTAGTCTTTTTTATTGATTTCAAACTAAAAGTGCTAGCAACGTAACACAAACTTTAAATGTCTTCAATTCAAAGATAACTTTCAATGGTTTCTTGTTGTGGGTTTCATAGTAATACTTTTTTGAATCTAAGTGCTTTCTTTTATGAAATTTGATTTTCTACACATCATCTAGGATTTCATTTAATCCTTGCGAAAGGAAACCATGGTTAGCTTGACTAATAAAACTAATAACCCTAGAATTGTAATTGACATATAATCAAAATAATGTCTATAATTTTCAATACTTGTTTTTGCTAACCTCTTCAATTTGGGGGAACATGACTATCAATAAATAAGAAATTACTAATCTATTTAAGTGTAGATAGGTACAAAATAAAGAATTCGTTACTAGAATACTATACAAGTCTAAATTCATAACACCCATACCTATGTAATTAGTCACATGCTGATTGTGCAAATAAATGTAATACTTGTTTTTGGTAGCCTCTTCAATCTAGGTGGGAACTTGGCTATGAAATATAAGGAATTTATACAAAATGAAGGTTTGATTATTCTATCATGTTACTTATTTTAGTGAGTCTTTCTTTTGTCAAATTCTGGACATCTTCCACCTCAATTAATTTACCCTTTTGATGTGTTTTTTCCACCCAACGTTTGAGGATAAGAATACCTCCCCATGGGCACTAAATGTTTAGAAAACACACTCTCTATAATGGCAATTTCTTTATGAAAAGGTAATTGCTCTCCATAATCTCATCCCTTGAATAAAATAGTTTTGACAACGCCATTGACTCCACTTGTTTAGCATAATCAACATCATGATAAATGCATTTATTTTCCTCCTTTTGTTTCCTCCATTTTTTGCAACTCACAATCATTTGTTAATTATCTCTCTCTCCATATCTCTTATCTCTATCTCTCTCTACCACTCTCTATTTCCCTATCAATCTCCCTCTCTATCTCTCTTCTCTCACTCTCTCTCCCCTTCTCTTTGTCTCTCTTCTTTCTCTCTACCTTTATCTATATCTCTATTTCTCTACATCTCTCTCCCTTTGTACCTCTTCACATCTCTCTCTCTCTCTCTATATATATATATATCTCCCTCCCTCTCTCCCTATTTCTTCATCTCTCTCTATATATATATATCCCTCTCCCTCTCTCTCTATATGTCTCTCACTACCTCTATACTTCTCTCTCTCTATATGTTGGGCGATCCCACATAACTGGGTTATAATTGCATTGAGGAAGGAAAATTGCCCATTCACCAAAAAACATTTTGGAGGGGTTTAGTCGAATAGGGGTGTTCGTTAGAACCCAAAAATGGGTTCGTTCAAACTGCCCCATTCGAATGAACCCCCTTTGTGTCGGCACATTTTTTTAATAAAATAAGGGGTTAGATTGAACCCCCTCAATGTTCTTTCATTTTTAATGTTATTTTATAGGGTTCTAATGAAAGGGGGTTCATTCGAACCTTGTTTCATTCAAACCTCTCTCTAGGGGTTCATTTGAACCCCCTATTTTGCCCTTGCCCCTCTCTGCACTACAATTTTATGCAGATTTTTGGGTTTCTAGGCCTAGGTTAAGGATCAAAATGGAATCATCTTGACAAACCCATTTGGAGGATTATAGTCCTCAAAATGAGATTTCTATCAAGTATAAATTTAATATATTTTGGTTTTATTGTACATTTTTTTTAGTTTAATTAAACATAGGTTTTTCATCGAAAATCAAGCTCTTTGTTCTGCACATGTGGAAAAATAGTATATTACCAAAAAATGATGAAAAATATCTATCCTCTTGGTATTCATGTCCTTGATCCAACAAAAAAAATTGAATTCCAATATATACAAAAAAGTTATGCTTTGCACAATACACCTATGTCTAAATTGTAATTGGCTTGACTTCAAAAGTTAATTAAAAGAAAAATATTCAATAAAACATTATGAAACCAAATGCATCATCTAGATATTGTAGTTAAAAATCTAAATTCAAAAAATTAGAATTTTATCCTTCATAGAAAAAAAAAAGTTATGTTTTACATAGTAAACATGACTTTTTAAAAATGGTGTTTACTGTTAGAAACTAGTTATTGAAGGAGATGGAAAAGAAAATGCAATTTGATTCCAAATTTTTTTAAAAAAATATATTTAGAATCTACAGACAAAATGTGACAAATCACTATTTTACATCATCTTCAAATTCCTCACGGTTTAGCAACTATAGGTGTTCGAAAGTGAATTTTTTTGCAAATTGTTCATTTCAATGTCAACTTTGGCCAAAAAGTGTAACCCACTATTGTGGGATCACCCTGTTCCACTTTATGGCTACATAAAGATTATTCATTTGATAGAGAGATGTGAGGAAATCAAATTTAAGGTTTACTTTCCCCTCTCATTCTTGGTGAGCCCCATTCATTGGGAGCTAAGTGAAACAAGAGAGAGAGGGGGGAGAGATGGGGAGGACGAATAATAGAGAGAGGAATAGTGAATGAAAAATAGAGTAGGAGAGATTAGATAAATGATATAGAGGGAAAGAAAGATAGAGAAAAGAGATATAGGAAGATAGAGTGTGAGAGACACAATGAGGGCAAGAAAGAGAAATATAGAGGTATAGAGGAGGGATATTGATAGAGAGAAGAATAGAGAAAGAGAGATAGTGATCCCATAGAGATCTAGGATCACTATGGTGGAATTTGTACAGGAAACTAAGTTTTTAGTATTTTCAGTATTTTTTTAGAATTTTCTACATCTTAGTAAATGGAATTTTCAGAGGCATTCGAAGTGGAATTTGGGGTCAAGATGTTTATCAGTTGCTTTGAGAGGTAGCCACAGGCAAGGCTCGATGCAACTCAATATATTTCTCTTAGAGATCTTTCCAACAATTTTGATAAGTCTAAATTATGACTATTTGGCTAGGAGTTATGACCCTACCAAGTTGGGGATGTGAATTTTACAATTTTTTTAAAATTTAAAATTTTGAATTTATGTTAGTTAGCCACTTTTTGTCACCTTCTAACTATCCATTTCAAATTCCATGGATAAGGTGACTTTTCAAATTCTTGGTTCATTGTATATAAACTCATTTTGATGCAAATAAAGTCCTATTTGTTCACCTACAATTCTCCATGAGTTTTGTACATTGAGCTATTGGAAATTTTCACAATACCACAGGCTCAGTGCTAGGTATTGTACTCTAAATTCTTAGCTAAATTTAGATAAGATAGAGTAGGGTAGAAAGATAGAGATAAGAGATATATAGGGAAAGTATAGGGATAAAGAGGGATAGAAAAAGATAGAGATAAGAGATATGAAGGGAGAGAGATATATAAAGAGATACTAAATTTTGATCAACCTTTTGATGCTAATAATCCAAAGTTGGCATATGTCCATGGGAGAAGATAGTAAGAGAAAGAATATTTCAAATTATGGCTCACTTTGGGAATTAATGGTTGAAATTGTCCTATAAAAATACAAGACAATAGAAATGATGGGTTCTATTGGTTCTATTAAAGCACAAATCATCTATAAGAATAATAGCTATATGAGTAGGTGGAGCCTCTCCTAATTCTCTTAAGATTTCCTATAAAAAATCTGGCCTTTCCTCTAGACACATAGGCATTTAAATTCAAAGAAAGTCTTTCAAATCAAAGGAGAGAGAAATAGACAGAGAGATAGAGATTTAGAGAGGGAGGGATATTGAAAGAGAGAGAGAGATCTTGGGGGGATAGAGAGAAAGAGAGGTAGAGAGATAGAGATAGAGAGACAAAAAGAAACAGAGACATACAGGAGGAGGAAAAATAGATATATAAAGAGGTAGAGAGATAAAGAGATAAAGAGGCATATATGCATGCATGCAACAAAGCCCATACACATGCAAATAGTTGACCAAAAAATAAAAGGAAAAAAAGTTTGTCATCTCCATAACTACTTTTACCCATTTCTATTCAAAACTAACTAAATTGTTGATCATGTCAACATATTTAATCTACTCCATTTCACCCTTACCCTCGCAAAACGTGTCTGCTCTCTTCCCAAATATAATAAATGGTCATGCATTATACTACTAATTACTTCTTTTCTACATGCTATCTCGACATACCCATTGCATGTCAAGGCCTTTTTTTTGTATTAATTATAGTATATCAAAAAAACATTACACTACTCTGACATAGCACCTTTCAGAGCACAATATTCTTGATTACAATTTGCAATACATATTTGTCAAATTGTTCAATATCAACTATCACTAGGCAAATATCAAGCAATGAAGTAAAGTATATGTAGGCATACCACTGATATATATGTTGACCCATTTTTCCCTGTCCAGAGCTAAACAGTTCACCTGATACTTTTCCTTCAAAATCCTTTGGAAAGCGCTACTATAAAACTTAAAGTGCCAAATTTACTAAAAAGCCTTGCCTAAAAAAAATCTTACCATTGGAAAGAGCTTGAAAAAATAGGTAGGTTTGCTTTTTACATCACCCTGAAATTCGGCCAAATAAAGAAATTATTTATGGTCAAAGTTTTGGTCAACATATAGTTCAAATGTTCATTGGTGGGCTTGCAAATCTCTATCGGCCTTAGAAAATGATGAAAAAGGTAAGTTGTATGCATTTTGGAATGCATATCGGGCTCAAGGAAATGCATATACATTGAGGGAATCTATCACAGATTCCAAGAATATTCCCTCAATGTATATCGGGTTCTGCATGCTTATTGTGTTGTATGTCTTCACATGCAATGGTTACATACAAGGTAGATTCCCAGAATATTCTGCAAATGTATATTTTCTTTGTATATCAGGTTTGTATATTCACACATACAACCCAATATACAATCAAAATATACGAGGGAGATTATATGCATGTGAACAGTAGAATGTATATTTCACTTGTATGTTTGCACATACAAGGCCGATATACAAAGGTTTACATACAAGCCAGACCCGATTGCATTTTTAACTTATTTTATAAAGTCTTGGGGTCTGCCTTGTATATGGACAATTGCATATTGCTATATACAAGTCAAAGATATAAGGGTTATATACAAGGCAGACTTGAATCGAAGATCAAATTCAGCATTTCAGGTCTCGGGTCCACCTTGTATATGTATAAGTGTTTTGTATATTTGAACATGCAGGAAAATATACAAAGAAAGTGATACAAGCTAGATCCAACCCAGCAGTCAAAGTAGTTGATAAATTTTTGGGGTCCGTGGCTTGTATATTTGGTGCTTGTATATTGCGATATACAAGCAAATAGACAAAGGAAGTATACAAGCCAGATTTCAATGTCTTTTTAGGCTATTTCATAAAATTTGAAGTTCGCGGCTTGCATGTACAATTGTGCTTGTATATTGTAATATGCAAAGGGTAGATATAGTTTTTAGCGATGCTCCTTGAACTAGCTCAGCAACAAATAAGGCGGTGCCACGTGGCGGCAGACATACATGTAAGTTAACATACAAATGGTGGGGCCTGCATATACAAAGGGAAATTGTATGCATATACAGTTTCAAAATTCAAAGGGCAAATTCAATTCCGATATACAAGGTGCCACACATATACAAAGGAGTTGCAGAGAAGGTTTTGGATGCCAATTCAGGCGGCAGATGCAAGCGATATATACATAGATGCAAAGTGATATATATAGGCAATTGACCAAAACTTTGACCGCCTGTATCTCCTCCGTCCTGGTGAATTTTGACATGCTGTAAGAGACAAAGATGCATATTTTGGTCCCCTCTTTCATTTGGCAGGGTTTACAGGAGTTTTTGTCACCTTTCCATTTTTAGATCTGGCCTTGCATATTTTGGGCCATGGACATTTTAGCGACTTTTGGGGTAGGATGCAGATATTTTTTGGATTTATTTCTGCAGGTAATGGAAGCTGCTTGCATTGATGGTAAAAGATATTTCTCCACCGTCCTGTTCCAGATATTTTAAGGTATGCATTGCTGAGGATCAATGATGCAGTAGCTTGCATTAAAGACTTAAAATATCTTTTATCTGCCCACTGCCAGATATTTGGTGCCATAACTTCTGCGGTTGGGCAGTCACTAAATGTAGATATTTTCTAAGACAGCTCTTAGAGCACATTTTTGTAACCAACCTAGGTTAGTTTGGAATGCTATATATATGCATTCATATGATGTAAATAAGGTTAGAAAATTTTTAGCATTCAGGCTTTCTGTTTCCAAACAGAGCCTTCCCACTGAATATACTCAAGTTATTGTGCCTCTTTGGACTGATTTCTAGTCTTGTGTGAATCTGCATATGGTTGTTTGTGAAAGTCTCTGTTCCTCTCAATCATTTGATTTCTCACCTTTTCTAGGATCTATTGAATCTGTGTATGTTTGCTTGTTATATTTGGTTATGCTGTGCATTTCCTTACTATTGTGAGGGTTCTTTTATTAAACTTGGTGAATCACCCTTTGTTTTCAAGATTTTGTTTCATCCTTCACTTTAAAGCATTCCTTCTCTCTTTTCCTCTTAAGATTCAGTAGTTTTAGGTGATAACCAGTTAAGGAAGCTGACCTTCTCTGGAGGTCTGATCTCATTTAGCAAACTCCCACACTTAGAGATCATTCCCATGTTACTCCAGATTGTTGAGGTTTCACAACTGTACACAAGGGTACAAATCTGGTTGATAACAACTTTGGCACACCCGGTGGTACCAGAGTTAGAACATAATCAAGATAATAATCACTATTGTTGGTTTTAATGTGCAGCCAGTGATTACAGACCTTTTAGAGGTTAAAGTTTGCATATCTGGCGACTCACACTAAGGAAGAACAAGTAGGCTAGTCCTGTTGATACATTTTTTATGAGAAAGATTCAAACCAAGAGTTTGAGCTCATTTGAATATTTGCAGCTGTCTTCACTTAGAAGGCAGAGCAGAGTTGTAGTAAGAACCTCAATTTCTAAAAGGATACAGTCAACTCCTCCAAGTTTCAGGCTGGTTGCACCTGTAGTCCTTGCTATAGTCTAAACTATCCTACCTCTAACCATCCCAATGGCAAGAAATCAGCCATTTGTGGCTTTTGATGGGGGCAACCCTTTACATTTAACAATACATGATGTGATGCCCATGGCAGCTTTGAAGAGTTTGCCCTATTTCACAGGGGAAAATCAAACTACCCCTATTGAGAACATCAGAGATGTGGCTTCTCTATGTGGAGTGCATGACATCACCCAAGAAAATGTAGCCATCAGGCTGCTGGCTACTTCTTTCAAAGGAAAAGCATTACAATGGTTTAGGAGCCTACCAGTGCAGACCATTACAACCTGGGATGATCTAGGTGATAGGTTAAATAAGCAATTTTAGGATAAATCAGACAACTTGTCACTGGTTGAACAGATGACCACCATAAAGAGAGCTCCTCAAGAGCAAATGATGGACTTTAACTATTCTAGAAGACATGGGACAAAATTCCTGCCATGGTAAGGCCTCCAGCTGAATATGCATTCTTGTATTTTTTGAAAGCCATGAACAGTGATATTTCAGTAATGATTCAATCATTAGGAGGTTCTAGTTTGCCTGCTGCATATGAAATGGCTATTAGGGCAGAGAATAATCTGATTTAGGCCAGAAAAATAGCACCTAGGCCACCCATGCCCATCTTCCCCAAAATTCAAGCTTCCATGCCTTTACCAATTCCATATTTCGCCCCTTTACCTATTACTGTAGCACTACCAAGTACTGCCAACTCTGAAGCTGCTACTTCTAGCTCATCACAAGAATTAAAGGATATTAAAAATAGCCAACATAAAATAGAAAATATTTTGCAAACTTTTGGCAATGAGCTAGTGAGCATTAAAAAACAACAATCCCAGAGCAGGCAATCTTACCAATCACAACCTCAAGGGCAAAATCAACAGCCATATCAAGGCCAAAATTAGCCTTATCAAGCTAATAGGCCTCCATATCAAAGTAACTACCAAGGTACCAGACAAAATGTAAATCAAAGGCCTTTCCAACCTTATAATCCAGAACCTATTAATGCAGAAAGGGACCTTGTCCCTACTCAGAACAATCTTGCAGTTGAGTATGAATGGTGTTATCCATGTAATTAGCCACATAGTTAAGTAGCCTATTCAAATGGAGTCATAAATTAGGCTTTAATGGTGCAAAATGTTGCACTCCCATAGTTAAATACACCTAATGATGGAGTCATGCAACAGCAAGAACAACCTCAGGGAGATTCTACTTTCATGAATTGGCAAGAAGGTGAGTTATGTGGCATAAACAGTGATAACACCTTAGTTGCAGCAAATACAAGAGCTAAGAATAGGGGTTACGAGATCAAACAAGCATCAAATAAAGGAAAAGCACTTGCTGATGCTTCTATACCTCAATTTCCCCATATTCTACAAAGAAATACTTTAGCAACGACAAGGGAAATGCCTCATTTGCAAGCAGAGGTTGCTGCTACAAAATCACAACAAAAGGTAAGTGTCACTCCACCATTCAATATTATTGAAAATATGAAGAAGATGAATGTGACAATGTCTATGTGGGATTCTTTAGCCATCCTGGGCCAAAAAGACATATTGCAATCAGCCTTGTCTGATTTGAAAGTATCCAAAGATACGACTGTTGACCCAAATAGGGCTGTCCTCACCAATTCATCCCAGGATAACAGCAAACAGCCAAACCAAAGTGCTAAACCACTCCCATTCTATGTATCATTAATAATTGGAGACAAATTAGTACATAATTGCATGGTGGACAATGGAGCAAGCAGTTCTGTGATGCCTAAACAAATTGTAGACCAATTAGGGCTCAAATACCAGCGTCTTAAGAAGGGTGTACTCCAATTAGATGGCACATCTATTAATACTGTGGGTGTAATAAAAGACCTAGGCCTCACTCTGAACACGTGCCCAAATGTTTCCATTTCACAAGAGGTGTTCATCATAGATTTGCCCCCTTATTTTGCCATGTGCTTATCAAGAGAATTTACAGCTAAGATAGGACGATATTTATCCTTAGACTGGTCCCTCATGTTTTTTAGGACTAGATATGGCACCAAAGTAACTTTAAAATCTGAGTTACTTTCAAATCATCACATAGAGCCTTACACACCGAGTGTTGTTAATGCAAATTGCATTATTTCTGATGATCCTGAGCTTGTTGCTGCTCAAGAACTACAAGCTGAAAGCATACTAGATGTACTCTTAAGGGAGTGGTCCTCAGAAAATGTTATAGATGATCCTGAGGCACATATTCAAGAAAATGATATGGGGGTTTACATACTACATGAACCTGAAGTAGTAATACCAAATCTTGTAAAAGATGTAAAACACCAGACAGAGCAGCAAGGAGAAGTATGGAAAATGTACTTTGATGGCTCAAGGAGTAGAAATGGATCTAGTGGTGGTGCAATGGTTGTATCTCCCCAAGGTGAGCTATTATGCTGCTTTCCATTTTGCCTTCTTGTGTACCAATAACACTACTGAATATGAAGGATTGATCTAGGGTTTACAATGGGCAAGAAAGAGAAAGATTGGTTGTTTACAAGTGTTTGGGGATAGTGAACTAATTGTAAATCAGGTAAGAGGACTACATCTTACAAAGAATGATACTTTGAAGTGCTATAAGCATAGGGTATGGGACATGATTGAAGAGTTTGATGCTTTCAATCTAATTTCCATTCCAAGAAATCAGAACTCCCATGCTGATAGGTTAGCTGCGGTTGGAGCTCAGTTTGATATCCCTAGTGATATTCAATGAGAAAAGGTGTAGCCTCATGTTAAAATAGTTGACAGGCCTTCTATCCCTGACAATAATATTCATTGGCAAGTTTTTGAAAGTGATGAGCAGATCCTACATTTCTTGTTGGAGGAAGATTAATTTTCTGTGATAAATCAAGATAAGCTTAAACAACAATATGGCAATGATCAATTCGTTCAGTTGAGGACAAACAAGCTGCCCAAGGGATTGGTAACCTTGGAATCTATTTTTAGTACAGATGATCAACTAAAGAAAAGCAAGATTAACATGCAGGTTAAAGAAGAGCATTATGAAGAGCTAGAGATTTTTAAAGGTAAGCTTCTTAAAATTGGTAAAATCTGCTTAGCTGAGGACAGAAGAGCTTTTATTGCTCTCTGCCAAGAATTTGAAGGGGTGTTTTCTTGGGATTATTCAGACCTAAAGGGGTTCGACCCTCAGATTGCCCAGCACACCATAGAGTTAGAATTAGGTACGAAACTTGTGAGGCAGAAGCAAAGACCTTTAAATCCAAAGCTTGAGCCTCTAATGATTAAAGAACTGACTAAGCTAATTGAAGGGAAAATCATTTTTCCAATCAAGCATACTTCTTGGGTCTCCAACCTTGTCCCTATAAGAAAAAAGAATGGAGAGATTAGGCTATGTGTCAACTTCAGAGACCTCAATAGAGCCTCCCTAAAAGATCACTACCCATTGCCTTCAATGGAGTAAATTCTACAGGTAGTGGCTGGCTCAGAAAGGTTTTCTTTGCTTGATGGGTTTTTTGGTTACAATTAGGTGTTAGTCAAGGAGGAGGATCAGTTCAATACTGCTTTCACCACCAAATGGGGTACCATGGCCTACAAAAGAATGCCTTTTGGCCTCTCGAATGCTGTCTCTACTTTCCAGAGAGCCATGGATATGGCCTTTAAGGGTTTGATGTATAAATTGGTTCTAGTATACCTAGATGATATCACGATTTTTTCCAAGAATGCAGCTAAACATTTATCTCATCTGAGGCTAGTATTTGAAAGATGCAAGGAATTTGAGATCTCTCTCAATCCTAGGAAGTGCATATTCGTTGTGCATGAAGGCAAGCTTTTAGGGCACATTGTATCGAAAGAAGGCATTACCATTGATCCTGAAAGGGTAAGAGCTATTCTAGAGCTGCCTTTACCTAGCCACAAGAAGGGGCTGCAAAGTTTTATTAGTAGAATTAATTTTCTGCGAAGGTTTATCCCCGGCATTGCAAATCTTTTGAAGCCTTTGATGTCTATGTTAAAGAAGAACATAGTTTTCAGTTGGACAAAGGAGGCCAAGCTCAGCTTCAAGTCCATCAAGGAGGCATTAGCGGCTGCACCAACTCTGGTAAACCCTGATTTCTCCAAGGATTTTATCTTATATGCTTATGGCGGCCTGGATACAATCTCTGCATTCCTGGTACAGTAGCAGAGTGAAGGTTTTGAGCAACCAATCGCTTTCTTTACCCAAGGGCTGGAGGAGTATGAGAAAAGGTATAGCTTTGTTGAGAAACACGTCCTGGCAGTGATAAAGATCCTCAAGAAGTTTTGGCACCTTATTTCTAATAACAAGATACATTTGATGGTCGCTCATCCCAGTGTGAAGGAGTTCCTGTTGAGTAAAGATGTTAGTGAGAAAAGGGCTGGTTGGGTAACCAAAGTCATGGAATATGACATGGAGATCAAGATAACCAAACTTGTCAGAGGCAAAGGACTCAGTGAGCAACTCACTACTAGTTCAGAGAATGAAATAGAAAAAGAAGCGGAGGTGCTTCTGACTATTCAAGAGGAGCATCAGAATGATACAGTAGTAGTAGGCACCAGTTGGGTAAATGACATGACTCAATTTTAGCGAACTGGTAAATGTCCTACAGGTCTAAATAGACTAGAAGAAGGTATTTTAGACTATAATTCATTCCATATGTTTTAATAAATGGCATCCTTTTTAGAAAGTATTTTAATGGTGTATTGCTAAGATGCATTGATTATGATCAGACTGATAAAGTACTTCATGAGTTTCATGGTGGAATAGCAGGGGGCCATTTTGCCCCAAGGACTACTGCTTGGAAAGTAATGAGAGCTGGCTATTATTGGCCCAACTTATTTAAGGATGCCCATGCATGGGCTAGAAAATGTATAAAATGTGCCATTTTTGCAGAAAAGGAAAGGCTGCCAGCTTTACCTCTGTAGCCAATTCAGGTAGAGCAGCCCTTTATGAAATGGGGCATTGATTTTATAGGTCCTATTAACCCACCATCAAGTACAGGCCATAGGTGGATACTCACAGCTATAGACTATTTCACAAGATGGACTGAAGTAGTAGTTCTAAAGGAATCCAATGAAAGTGTTGTTTTAAGTTTTTATTGTGATTTGATTTCCAGATTTGGAGTGCCTGAGTCAATCATTTCTGATAATGCTTTGGCCTTTGTTGGCCTAAAGATAACTGACTGGGATGTTAAGAATGGGATCTATATGAGTACTTCATCCAATTATTACCCATAGGGTAATGGTTTGGCTGAATCTACGAATAAAAATCTCATAAGAACTATTAGAAGATCAATGGAGGACAACCAGAGGACCTAGCACACTAATTTGAAATATGCCTTGTGGGCTGACAGAATAACTCCTAAAAGGTCCATTAGAAACTCTCCATTTATGTTAGTCTATGGCAAGGAAGCAAGATTGCATATCTCTGTAGAGTTGCCAGCATTAGACATTATGAATCAGTTGGAAATGTTTGAAGAAGGAGATCCCATGGCTATCAGATATGCTCAACTTATGGAGCTTGAAGAAATCAGAGACAAGGCTATGAAGACTATGGAATATCATCAGCTTCAAATAAAAAGAAATTTTGATAAGAAGGCCACCCCCAAGAACTTTAGAATGGGTGACATGGTGCTCAAATGGGATGAATTGAAAAGTAGACGAGGAAAGCATTCCAAGTTTGACAGCATGTGGAGTGGCCCATTTCTCATTACTGAATGCAAGGAGCACAATGCATTTCAGTTATCAAGCATGAATGGACAAAATTTGCCTATCCCAGTCAATGGGATACACTTAAAGAGGTGTTTTGTGGTATGAGTGCTTTGTAAATTAGTAGATTAGGCCTCTATGCTTTCAATAAGTGTTGTTGCACCTTAGTTTAGATTTTTGTTTTCCCTAAGTGCTTCTGCACAGGCTGCGTTGTCATTAGGAGAATGCAGGTCTCTTCCCTTTTATGCTTTGGGCGTAGGATTCAACTTTCCAACATGTTTTTGACTTGACCCCATGCCCAATGGATACTTAAGGCCACTGGTCCCATTTGTTTAACCGGCAAACATCCCATAGAAGTCGCCAAATTGTTGACCCATTTTCCCCTGTCCAGAGCTAAACAGTTCACCTAGTACTTTTCCTTGAAAATCCTTTGGAAAACGTTCCTATAAAACTTAAAGTGCCAAATTTATTAAAAAGCCTTGCCTAAAAAAACCTTACCATTGGAAAGAGCTTGAAAAAATAGGCAGGTTTGCTTTTTACATCACCCTAAAATTCGGCCAAATAAATAAATTATTTATGGTCAAAGTTTTGGTCAACATACAGTTCAAATGTTCATTGGCGGGCTTGCAAATCTCTATCGGCCTTAGAAAATGATGAAAAAGGTAAGTTGTATGCATTTTGGAATGCATATCGAGCTCAAGGAAATGCATATACATTGAGGGAATCTATCGTGTAGATTCTAGGAATATTCCCTCAATGTATATTGGGTTCCACATGCATATTGTGTTGTATGTCTTCACATACAACGGTTACATACAAGGTAGATTCCCATAATATTCTGCAAATGTATATTTTCTTTGTATATTGGGTTTGTATATTCGCACATACAACCCAATATACAATCAAAATATACAAGGGCGATTATATGCATGTGAACAGTAGAATGTATATTTCGCTTGTATGTTTGCACATACAAAGCCGATATACAAAGGTTTACATACAAGCCGGATTCGATTGCATTTTTAACTTGTTTTATAAAGTCTTGGGGTTTGCCTTGTATATGGGCGATTACATATTGCGATATACAAGTCAGAGATACAAGGGTTATATACAAGGCGGACTTGAATCGAAGATCAAATTCAGCATTTCAGGTCTCGGGTCCGCCTTGTATATGTATAAGTGTTGTGTATATTTGAACATGCAGGGAAATATACAAAGAAAGTGATACGAGCTGGATCCGACCCAGCAGTCAAAGTAGTTGATAAATTTTTGGGGTCCGTGGCTTGTATATTTGGCGCTTGTATATTGCGATATACAAGCAAATAGACAAAGGAAGTATAAAAGCCAAATTTCAACGTCTTTTAAGGCTATTTCATAAAATTTGAAGTCCACGGCTTGCATGTACAATTGTTCTTGTATATTGAAATATGCAAAGGGTAGATATAGTTTTCAGTGATGCTCCTTAAACCAGCTTAGCAATGAATTAGGCGGTGCCAGTGGCGGCAGACATACATGCAAGTTAACATACAAATGGTGGGGCTCACATATACAAAGGGAAATTGTATGCATATACAGTTTCGAAATTCAAAGGGCAAATTCAAGTCCGATATACAAGGCGCCACGCATATACAAAGGAGTTGCAGAGAAGGTTTTGGATGCCGATTCAGGTGGTAGATGTAAGCGATATATACACAGATGCAAAGTGATATATACAGGGGGTTGACCAAAACTTTGACCACCTGTATCTCCTCCGTCCTGGTGAATTTTGACATGCTGTAAGAGACAAAGATGTATATTTTGGTCCCCTCTTTCATTTGGCAGGATTTTCAGGAGTTTTTGTCACCTTTCCATTTTCAGATCTGGCCTTGCATATTTTGGGCCGTGGATGTTTCAGTGACTTTTGGGGCAGGATGCAGATATTTTTTGCATTTATTTCTGCAGGTAATGGAAGCTGCTCGCATTGATGGTAAAAGATATTTCTCCACTGTCCTGTTCTAGATATTTTAAGGTATGCATTTGTGAGGATCGATGATGCAGCAGCTTGCATTGAAGACTTAAAATATCTTTTATCTACCCACTGCCAAATATTTGGCGCCATAACTCTTGCGGCTGGACAGTCACTAAATGTAGATATTTTTTGAGACAGCTCTTAGAGCACATTTTTGTAACTGACCTAGGTTAGTTTGGAATGCTATATATATGCATTCATATGATGTAAATAATGTTGGAAAATTTTTAGCATTCAGGCTTTCTGTTTCCAAACAGAGCCTTCTATACTGTAATTGTGCCTTCCCACTAAATATACTCAAGTTATTTTGCCTCTTTGGACTGATTTCTAGTCCTGTGTGAATCTGCATATGGTTGTTTGTGAATGTGTTTGTTCCTCTCAATCATCTGGTTTCTCACCTTTGCTAGGGTCAATTGAATCTGTGTATGTTTGTTTGTTATATTTGGTTATGTTGTGCATTTCCTCAGTATTATGAGGGTTCTTTTATTAAACTTGGTGAATCACCCTTTATTTTTAAGCTTTTGTTTCGTCCTTCACTTTAAAGCATTCCTTCTCTCTTTTCCTCTTAAGATTCAGTAGTTTTAGGTGATAACTAGTTAAGGAAGCCGACCTTCTTTGAAGGTCTGATCTCATTTAACAAAGTCCCACACTTAGAGATCATTCCCATGTTACTCCAGATTGCTGAGGTTTCACAACTGTATGCAAGGGTACAAATCTGGGTGATAACAATACAAATTTACAAGTTCGTTGGAGTATAAAAATATAAAAAATGTAATCAGCTTATATCTACTAGCATATGTAATAGAGTAGGTGAGATATCATAGACTAGGGGTCATGGCTCTGGCTACATTCTTCAGAGTCTCCCCACCCATACTTTCTTTTGGAAGGCTATACAATGGACTTGGTTTCTTGAACATCTAAGTTAGCTTTAATATTCCTTTGCAGTCTGTATACGCCTAAAAATGACACGATTCGATTTAAGTAAATATTCTTAATATTTATTCCATTCTAATTCTTCTATCAATAAATAAATAAATAAATTTATTTATTTGATTCATATTCCTCTAAGTTAATTAAATATCAAAATATTTAATTACCTCTTCTAAAGTCAAAATTAAATAAAATTCTTTATTTAATTAAAATTCTTCCAAACAATTAAATAGTTCTTAATTATTTAATTAAATCAAATCATTCTTCCAAATTTGAATAAATCAAATCAAATTTATTTAAATCCTCTCAATCTCCAAAAATAAAATATAATCAAATATTTTATTTATTCTTCCAAATCATGCACAAACAATTAAATAAATTTATTTATTTAATTTACTTTCTTATCTTCAAATTCTTCAAATATCTTCCAAATATTCTAAAAATAAAGTCTTCTTCTTCATGCACACATAATTAAATAATTTATTATTTAATTTCTCTCAAATCATGCAAAAGCAAATCACAAGTTAACTTATCTACTCAATCAACCTTGTTTTTATCAATATCTCTTAAATTAGAAAAAAACTTTCTAATTTATGAAGTCATATCTTATATTTAGAAAAGAAAGTAGTTAACTCAAATAAAAAAACTTTTGTGTGACACTTGTTTTCTTCCTATTCGCGCACATTCCTCAACCGTTCTATATCGTTGATTTTCTCATTCTTTCTTCACTGTTGATCTTCTCTCTCATGAGTCTATAAATTGAACCCTCTTCCTTCATTTCATTCATCCAAGCTTTAAGTATTGTTACTCTGCAGGAATTACAACGCACCTTTGGCACCAATTCCTTCATTGCTTGTGATCACATTCGTTACCATACTACTATCATTGTTGTGAAGCTCGTCTTCATTACAAATCATTATCATAGCCGTTCTTCATTGACAATCTTGGAATCATAGCAAGGAAGTGCACTCTCTAAGGGCCTTATTCATACATGCAAGATTGATTGAGATAGGCAACCAACGGAAGCTATGAAGCTTTCAAGTTTGCAAGGGTTTTTGAAGTTCTTTTATTTGATTGATCTCTTTGTTTCTGTATTTCGTTGAGTTTTGGGTATTTTGATATTGATATATTGATTATTCATGTTTACTCTAATTTTTTCTTAATATTTTTGGTACCCACCATGGGGCCTTGCTCTGATTTAATCTAAAAACTGAGTTTTTTTGTGCTGAGGTTTCGTACACAGGAGGATTGAGAGAATATGCATTGAGCATTCAAAGGGTGTAACCTTATCACAAAAGGTTTATGGGTTTTGTCAAAAACATCAAAATCCTATCTGAGTATCTCTTACTTTTTGCAAAAAGTGCATGGATTTCAAGAAAAACAAATCACAAATTCGTGTCCCTATTTTTAGCCTATATTTTTTTTTTGCTTTTTTTGGCCCATTTTTAGCAAATTTATGAAATCAGGCATAACTGTGTAACTTTAGCTCAAAATATTTCTATGTTTTGTTAAAAATGTCAAAATTCTATCTAGGTATCTCTTAGTTTTTGTAGGAAGTGCACAGATTTTGAGAAAAATAGATTCCAATCCGTGTCCTTATTTTTAGCCCATGCTTACTTTTTTTTTGGGCCTATTTTTAGCAATTTCACGAAATCGGGCATATCTTTTGCAGAAGGAGTCATATTTTCACGAAAATAGCTGTGTTGGAAAGATGGTTCTCCTAACTTTTCTATGGTGAAATAATTTTGAGGTAATTTTATCAAATTTGTTAGGTACACTCAGTCAAAGTCAACCCTTCTTTGCCAACCTTCAAACAGTCATAACTTGTGCAAAATTTATTCAATTTTCATGAATTGTTTTTTGAAATTGTATAGAATTTCATGTAGAATCTGATCATAATATCCAATCTGGTGTATCTAATTATTATTATTAGATTTTTTTTAGATTTCTCATTTTTCACCTAACAAGTTAAGCACTGTTAGTTCAATTGATTTTATGCTAACTATTGAGTTTTTAGTGGAACTAATCAACTTTTTGCAGCCTCTTATTACTCAAATAGAGCAAATGGGTTTTCCTAAGGATGAGCATTGAAGAATTAAAAACCTATCACACTAAGTATTAGGAACAAATTACTTTCTTAAGGGACAATTGAACAAATCATATTTGCAATCTATGTCTTTGGAACATATTGCTTTCTTAAGGGATAAAACATCTTTTTGCAATCTAAGTCTTAGAAACATATTGCTTTCTTAAGGGACATTGGACATGAATGCAAAAAATACTTGAATTTTCTAAGGGACAATGGACATGAATGCCAAACACTTCAATTTCATAAGGGACAATTGACAACTACAATCACGTGTGTGCCCAAGTAGCTAAATCATTTAGTCTTTTTCATTTTAACTAGGGGAAAAGAACCACTGTCTTTCATGTTTTGGGAATGATACCAGGCCTATGCTCTCCCCTATCTTGGGTGACCAAAATGCTAGACATATCATTTTCACATGTGTTTTTCCTTTAGAGAGGCCTGCCCTTAGATACCCGTCCATCCTTGGGGAACAACCTTAAGTGGTAACAAACTAAAGCCAAGCTATGCCAAACCACTATAAATAAATTGTGTTTGGAGTGAAAGCTTCAAACAATGAGTGAAGTTGTGTTATACCGATAGCCAACCTCCCCCAAAACCCTCCAAGGCACAACCCTTGCAGGCTGGGAGCCTCCATAACAGAGAGTAGTGCTGCCGCATGTATAACCACTTGAACGGTTGCACTTATTAATCATCCTTTGTTTTTAGTGGCCAAAAACCCCTATAAGCCAGTGCAAGGAAGGGTGATTAATACCTCCCGAAGATGCCTCACCTAGAAATAGGGAGAATTTAGTTTTATACTATCCTTTGAAACCTAGGATCGTACTTGCTTTCTTTTAGTCCAAAAAGAGTCAAAAAATCACAAAAAAATCATTAAAAAAAAAAACGTGAAAACATTCTTTGTGTTTGTTGTTTCTTCTTTCCATAACTCAAGAAAATCAGATCAAAAAGACCATCTTGCAACCAAGAAACCCAAAAACACCAAAAATTTTGTCAAAAATTACAAAAATAGTCTAAAAAAACTAGAGCTACGCATTTACCTCGACCTACTGCGCATCTGTATCGACTTCCTATGCATGTATCACCTGTTGTTGCGCATTTTCTTTTTACCAGTACTGCACATTCATAATAAATTGTTGCGCTTATACCCTATGCTTCTGTGCTTCTATTTCTGTGCGTCTATAATAGTGAGCATCTCCACCTCTTTTGCGAGAAAAATTTCCACCTTTCTAAGTACCCATTTCGGTCTTGTGTCAGTTTCTATGGAGATGACAACTGAATTAGAAGAACTGGCTCAAGAACTCAAGCACCTAAAGTTGCAGTTACACTTATACACCTCCCCCCAAGGTTGTATAGTAATTTCTCAAGAACTCCAAGCCATACAACAATAATTTGCAATCCTACAAGCTAAACAAGCTAATACTAGCTACACCATGCCCCAGAGTCATACATTCTTGTCTTGTCTTAATGATACTCTTGATAAGTCAAACACTACTCCTAGAACCCATAGCCCAAAGCATACTAGTCCTACTCTGAGCTCAAAACCACCATTGAATTCCCCAAGCTCTAATACGACAAACAAAAAATCCTTAGATGATTTTTGGGAAAGATATGTAGCACAAGAAAAGCTATGGAGAATTCCAAATTCCACTCATCCATTACCTCATTCATCTACCCAAACGTCTACAAAGGATGTGATCCAAGGACTACCAGCAGAGAGTCAACCATGTCCCCAAATACTGGTCCTTGACCTTATCAAAGAGCCTTCAAACATGTCCATTGCACCAACCTCGTCATGTAATTGGCAACCCCTCGAGCCTATTGAAAAATCTCCTACCAGGAAGCAAAGTCAAGGTCCATCGCATCTTCATATTGTTGACCAAAATCCTATCCAAGAGACCACTACCTCCACTTTCATTTGAACATCCCAAGCATTATGTCAAGAGCACACTTTAGAGCATGTGGAAACATTCAACCTTTGTCTAAATCAGGATTAAAGCACCCCCATCCGACCCCTACATAACCTTTATCTTTTTGAGGGTCCTATAACCATACATGAGCAAGAAATCTAATCTCAAACTATGCATAACATGTATCTTCTCCATGATCAAGATACTACCTCTAATAAAGAAGCTATCCATAAGCAACTTGATCCTATACATGAGCATAAAATCCAATTTCAGCCTCTCCATAACCTCTATTGTTTATGTGATCAAGATATTATCATTGATGAAGAACATATACAAGAGCACTTTAATCCCATCATGCTAAGTCCTATCTATGATCAAGATCCCACCTACGATCAAGAGTCTATCTATGATCAAGCAGACCATGATGATCCTCTTAGCCCACTTTATGCATTCCATGGTCCTAAGCTTATAACCCCATCTAGTCCTATCCAAGATCAAACAACTTCCACTTCCCTTGATGAGACACTTGCCTCCCAAGAAAACATAGAAGATCTTGAACCAATAATAATCCTCTGCCTTTTATTATCGACCATGTTGCAAATCCATTACCATATATCCTTGGTCTTACCACCTTCATTCATGAGTGTTCCTCCTTAGAACACCAATAACCATTATCCTCTATCTCACCTTCTTCATCCAATAAATAATTCGTGTTTAGTGTTCCACCTACACATAATCCCGATGTCCACTGCATGCTCCAACATATGAACTATCAAGGTAAAGGCTTAGGCCTTCATGAACAAGGTATTTTGGAGCCCGTCCATGTTAATGTTCCTCCTTGTTCGTATGGCCTTGGATACATACCCCAAGGTGAACAATCTCAAGATGTTGGTATTTCTTCCACTCCTTTAAAATCCTCCACTTTCTATCACAAACCCTATCATATCCCCAAAACATATGTTGCCATTCCACCTCCATTATCCTACGGATGTCAAAAGCATGTGACCATACACCTTCCACCATCCAATCTACCTCTGCTACTTCCAACTCCTAACATCCCTCCATGCATTTTACCACCACTTCTTCCAATGCCTTATCCATCCACCAATAAATCCTCTAACAATCCCAATCATGACCAACAGATGCACATGTTGTCTAAACAAAGAGCTTCCACCCACTCCACTTCCACCATCTCAAGAGAATTCACTAGCAAAAATATGGATACCTCTACCCCTAAAGTCAAAAATCCTAAGAGTCCTCATGACCTAGGATACAAAAGCCAAGAATCAAAGAAGCATCCTTCTCAAGAGGGGAATACACCCACACACCTATACACCAAGCTGAAAAAGGTGTGGGTCTGCATCCAATAAATGATTACTCCAAAAGTTACACAAAAGCTACATACACCCAAACCCATACCTTCATAGGCACTATCTAAAAACAAAATGGTTTGGGTGCCTATGCAAAAAGCCCTCAAGTTACATGAGGCATCTACCTCTCAAGAATCTCAACCATCCACTTTCTCCCTTTCCATCCAAAAGTTTGCAATTTTTCCATCCCACATGATAAGAAAAGCACACAAAAATACTCAGTCTATGTGGATCCCTACATGCCTAAGTCATTCATCCACAAGAAAAAGTCTCCATTGCTTCCTACACTACTTTCCCATCACCAGATTCAATGTTTATCATGGTATGTGCAACCGTTGGTCATGATTCCCTTCCATCCCACAACATTTCCATATACCTCCATCTCCCCTTCCTTCCACTATTATCCTACATATCTTCCTCATCCTATTCCTATGGTCCATGCTTTTTCATAGACTTTTCATCCATCCTTGCATAAGTCCTCCATATTCCGCATCATCATCCACTATCGAACCCTTCCATAAACCATTATCTACCATTTTCCATCTCACTTTCATGCAATCCCCTACCAACGTCTATGAGAACACTTGACCTTGTCCATGCAACATCATCCATCTTGTGGGACTGTCACCTTTTAAGGAACTAGATATTTAAGTCTCTCCCTTCCTTATTTACCCTCTCCTATTAAAAAAAAAGTCAAGAAAAATCCCTTCGTCTAATGGTGAAAATCTGGCAAACATGCACCTTGGATAAATACCATGATGAAAACCTGGCAAATAGGCATCATGTGTAAGTGGATCTTCTACATCAACTACACTTGGGGGCACCTTGTCTCATTGGCATATCACTCTTCTCCTATCAATTTCCTTCCATGCCATTTCTTATCCTATCCTTCTATCCGTTATGTACCTATACTATCCAGTCTATCTATCCTAATCTTCCTTTCCTCTATCTTTCTTTGGTCTTGATAAAGATTGGGGGCACAATGTTGACAAATGTTTTAGATGGCTCTTGACATATCTTATCCCTCTAAGCCATGCAAATCCTTCATTATCCTCTTATCCTCCTATCGTCATAAGCATTGCCATGAAAAATCCTAAGTATTCTACTTACAATGGGGCACGTTATTCCTATGCGACATAGTCCTTGGAGATCACTTCCTTGATTCCTTCTACCTAAACCATCTGTATCTAGTGTCACCCATAAATCTACCTATCCATGGTGTTTCCTTGTCAATCAGTATCATCTATTCCATGTCATGTCTTATCTGATCCATATCTATTCCATATCGTGTCTTATCTGATCCATATCTGTTCCATATCATGTCTTATCTAATCCATATCTATTCCATATCATGTCTTATCTAATCCATATCTATTCCATATCGTGTCTTATCTAATCCATATTTGTTCCATATCGTGTCTTATTTGATCCATATCTATTCCATATCATGTTTTATCTGATCCATAGTTGTTCCATATTATGTCTTATCTGATCCATATCTGTTCCATGTTGTGTCTTATCTAATCCATATTTGTTCCATGTCATGTCTTATATGTTCCATATCTGATCCATATTTGTTCCATATCGTGTCTCATCCGATCCATATCTTAGGTCCATCGAAGTCACCCTGAACTACATTGCCTCTGCGTCATCATGTAGGCAAGGCCATTATTCAATGTGCCCTTGAGGCTCCACTTCCCTTCCATACCATATCTAGTCCTTCTATCTATTTGAGTCCACACCACTTTCCATCGCCTAGGTCTTGGGTCCATTAGGGTTCACCTCGAACTACGTTGCCTCTGCGTCGTCATGTAGACAAGGCCATTGTCACTGTACCCCTAAGGCACTAGTCAGTCCCTTAGGGTCCATTTTTCCCCAATAAGGATTGTGGAACCTTTCACCAGATGCAAGCAAGCGCAAGCAAATCCCGCTCTTTGGTAGAAATTTTGACGAAAGCACCTCAACCTAGCCAAAGCAAAGCAAGCAAGTACCCAAAGCACTCTAAAATGATTTTACCTAAATTATGGCAAGAAACAAACACATCTAAATGCAAAAATGTTTTGTGGTTGTGATCAGGTTAGGTTACAGTATCCTGGTTTTTGTTATCATGTCTTTCTATGCTACTCAAGGATGCCAAAAGTGAGAGATGCTATGATGGGGACATGATTATTTTCTTTGTTTTGTTATTTGTGGATTAATCTTTAGTAATGTGAAGCCTTGTCTAATGACATGATCAACAAAAGATCATCGAGGACATCAAAGGTATAACACGAAAGGGGGCAATCCTTGTTTGTTGATACACAAGAAATACTCAGGTCATCTTGATTCAATTATACCTCGATGTTTGTATTAACTTGCTATATCAAAATCCATGTAAGCAATACTCAGGTCATCTCGGTTCAATTATACCTAGATGCTTGTATTAACTTACAACATTCAAAAAAAGTACCAAAAAATTGCCCAATGATGAAATATGGACTTCAAAATACTTGCACCATCAAGATGTCAAAAAATCATTCACATCCACTCGCATCCACAAAGCATCCATACCATTCACACCTGCAAAAGCATCCATACCATATCCCATGCATATAAAGATTGAAAAATGTAGAGTATCAATACAAATAAAAGCTTGTGAGTCCTTCTGTCAAGTCATTCTTCTATCAATCAAAATTCTATCTATCATTGTGATCCATTTTTCTCAATACGGTCAGTCTGAGTAGTGATCCAGATGCAAGTTCCATCCTTAATCCATACCAATCAAGTCAAAGTCAATCTTGTCAAATGATCCAATCACAATCAGTGGTCTTGATCCTTGTTTGGTTGTAAACCAACTCGGTCAGTTAATCAATAAAGTGTCTTATACAGGATGTAACATTGTCGAAATTAGACCAACACACGTGTCTTACATGACATGTTCCATTTTCCTGAAACTAGACACTATCCTTTGTGTTGCTCTAGGGATCTATCATTCCCCATCATGACAACATGCCTGCCATGTTGGTCTAGGGAGATATCATTCCCCACCATAACAACACTGTCGTATATTATTATCAGTATATCATTGGTTTACTACTTGACAGGGGCAATACCTTGTTTGTTCTTGTATCATTTGTGCATACTTGCTTGCTTGCTTATGGGTGTTATCATTCTATCTTGCATTGTGTATCATTTGGCTCTTTCTTCAAACCTAACCTATTTTTCCCTTCTTCTTCGTGAGATTGTCTGTCTCACGCCTTCTGCCTTCTTCTCGTCCAATCTCCTGAGGGGGCATCCTATCGTCCTAAACTGTACCAGAGGCAAACTGGGGCATGTATCATTGTCAGACAATTTATTCTTTGAAGCAATTCTATAAACTACATTGCATCAAAGAGGGGCAAAATGTATGTGCCTAAAAATGACACGATTCGGTCTAAGTAAATATTCTTAATATTTATTCCATTCCAATTCTTCTATCAATAAATAAATAAACAAATTTATTTATTTGATTCATATTCCTCTAAGTTAATTAAATATCAAAATATTTAATTACCTCTTCTAAAGTCAAAATTAAATAAAATCCTTTATTTAATTAAAATTCTTCCAAACAATTAAATAATTCTTAATTATTTAATTAAATCAAATCATTCTTCCAAATTTGAATAAATCAAATCAAATTTATTTAAATCCTCTCAATCTTCAAAAATAAAATATAATCAAATATTTTATTTATTCTTCCAAATCATGCACAAATAATTAAATAAATTTATTTATTTAATTTACTTTCTTATCTTCAAATATCTTCCAAATCTTCTAAAAATAAAGTCTTCTTCTTCATGCACACACAATTAAATAATTTATTATTTAATTTCTCTCAAATCATGCAAAAGTAAATCACAAGTTGAGTTATCTACTCTATCAACCTTGTTTTTATCAATATCTCTTAAATTAGAAAAAAACTTTCTAATTTATGAAGTCATATCTTATCTTTAGAAAAGAAAGTAGTTAACTCAAATAAAATAGCTTTTGTGTGACACTTGTCTTCTTCCTATTCGCGCATGTTCCTCAACCATTCTATACCGTTGATCTTCTCATTCTTTCTATATCATTGATCTTCTCTCTCACGAGTCTATAAATTGAACCCTATTCCTTCATTTCATTCATCCAAGCTTTAAGTATTGTTACTCTGCAGGAATTACAGCGCACCTTTGGCAACAATTCCTTCATTGCTTGTGATCACATTCATTACCATATTACTATCATTGTTGTGAAGCTCATCTTCATTACAAAGCATTATCATAGCCGTTCTCCATTGACAATCTTGGAATCATAGCAAGGAAGTGCGCTCTTTGAGGGCCTTATTCATACATGCAAGATCGATTGAGATAGGCAACCAACAGCATCTATGAAGATTTGAAGTTTGCAAGGGTTTTTGAAGTTCTTTTGTTTGATTGGTCTCTTTGTTTTTGTATTTCATTGAGTTTTGGGCATTTTGATATTGCTATATTGATTATTCATGTTTACTCCAATTTTCCCTTAACACAGTCTTTTTGGGTGAGCATCTCTAGGCCTTACTGCATTTCCACCTACTGCCTCATTAAACACTCTCTGGAACCACTCAATGCTCTCAGGAACATCTCAGAGTCCTCATGATTATGGTGCCACATATGTCTATACTTAATCTCCTCCTTGTTGACTAACACAATGCCATCACTGATTAACCTCATGAATTTAGGCATAGATATCTCCATGGTAACTATGATCTGCAAAATAATATTAATGAAAGTGAGTCTTTTTGAGACTCAGTAAGCACCCTCCTACACCCTTGAAACTTATCTTCATTCCTTGCCTTCCAGATGTGCCATAAAATTTTAGTAGAGAGGTAATCCCAAAACACTTGATAATCTTTCTTTAAATTACAATTATTGAACAAAACATCTTTCCATTTAATTCTACCATCAATATCCCAAATCATTATAGAATTTTTTCTAGATTTCATTTGCATAGAAACAATCAAAGAATATATGCATTATAGATTCTAGAGTTCTACAAATGCTGCAGATATCAACATCAATAAAATTAACTTTAAATGGAATTTTTTGCAAAAGAATAAGCCATCTAAAGCAAGCCTTCTTAGGTTCTTTAACATTATGCCACATAGAACCAAAAAAATTCTTCCATATGCTATCAGGAAGTGAGATTCCCCAACATTTATTGACATGATCAGTAATAGAGATAGTGCTAATTAGTTCTTTATAAATAGATTTTGTTTTGATTTCATTTAAAACAATGTCATCCTTCCAAATAAGATCACCATCAAGATCCAAAATTTTGTCAGAATTAGAGGGAAAACTTGCCTCTTTATAAGCATCAACAAGAATATTGAAGTTCTTAAGTTAGAAGATGGAATATTGAACTTAGAGACTATTGTTCCAACTTTTAAGCTTTCCATTATCAAGAATGTTATGGAAGGTTTGAATACCAATTTGATTCCATTTTTTTGCAGAGAATCCCTGCAATAGAGCAAGGGACTCATTGTTATGTTCCAAGTTACACCAAATGAAACTTTAGTTTTAGCATTTTAGATTGTTATTAATTACCAGATTGATTTATTTGAATTCAACATTATGCTTAATAAGCTCCCAAGCCTTCCAAAGGATTTTGAACACCATGGAGCTAGCTGGAGACATTGGATGTTTACTTATGAGAATATCACAAATTGGCAGTTTTTTCCAAGCCTTGGCATGCTTAGGGGTAGAAAGCTAAATGTTGTTCCTTACTAGAACCTTCCATGGTTCATCACCCACCATGGCTTTAGCCACCCATTTTTCTTCCAAGGCAATTCCATACAACCTTAGATCTTTCAGGCCAATCCCACCATGCAATTTATCAAGGCAACACCACTCCCATTTAACAGAGTGCCTTTTATTTTTATCTTTACCATCTGACCCAAAGGAAACTCTAGATTCTTTTTTGGATCTCATTAACTTGGTAACTGCTGAAAAACCACACCAAGGCAAAATAGATGTTGTAAGAAGATAAAAGTTTTTGACAAACTTGTAGCATGCTAGCAAAGAATAGATACTGCCTATTCCACCCTTCTAACTTTTTCTCAATTTTTGTACTGATCCAGAGCCACATCTCATTTAGGTTTGGATTGACAGCGAATGGTATTCCTAGGTACCTTGCTTGCTGGGACCACCCCATTGTAATTCAAACTTTTTAATCCACCCGGGAGGGGATTCTTCCCACCCAAGAATGTTGGATTTAGCACTAGAGACTTTTGCACTTGATGCTTGGTAGTAAAGATCAAGTTTCCCCATCAAGGATTCCATATTATTTTCATCAAGCTCTAAGAAGATAGCAGTATCATCTACAAATTGTATATTAATTATCTCATTTTGATCTAGGAGTTTTATACCTCTGATCATTGGGGAGTGGGTTTGGTCCCTCAATAGGTAGTATAGAGCATTTGAAGCAATAACAAAGAGGGCACGTGCTAAGAGACACCCTTGCCTAATGGACCTCTCAAGATAAAACTCTTCAAAGAGTAAACCATTAACTTCAACCTGAGCAACAACATCCTTGAGCATGGTGTTAACCATATTATAGAACATGCTAGGGAAGCCAAAAGCCTCCAAGGTTTCCCTTAGAAAGGACCACTCCACTCTGTTGTAGGCTTTTTCAAAGTCTAAAATGAGCATGGCTCCATTTTGGTTTGAGTATCTTGACCATTCTATTGCCTCCCATCTTGTGATTAGATTCTCCAATATGTACCTTCCTTTAATGAAACTTGTTTGTGTTCTATTGATGACCTTGAGGAGAATTTTAACCAGTCTTAATGCTATTACCTTGGCCAGAATCATATTTATGATACATTCAAAAGGGTTATTGGCCTTCAATTCTTGATCAATGTTTTATCTCTTCCTTTAAGTAGAAGCTTGATATGCCTTTATTAATCTTTCTTCCCAAGGATCCTTTTTCCAATGCTTCAAGGTAGACCTGAAGTAGGTCATCACAAACCCAGTCCACAAATGTTTTACAACCCATCTTTCCCAGGAGATTTATCATTGCTCATGGACATAATGGCATTTCTAATTTCATCTTTAGTTATGCTTGCATATAGTTTTGAGGCATCTCCATCATGTATCTTCCTTGGCATAATTCTTCTAACAAATTCCCTGGCATTATGATTGCCTTCAACTCCCCCTTTTGAGGTGAATAGCTTTTTGAAATATGATTGGAATTGCTTGAGGATTTCCTCTAGGGAGGTGAATAGATTTCCACCAGGCTCCCAAATTTGGTCGATTTACTCTTTCATACTTTTCTCCTTAATGTATTTAAAGAAGAATTTAAAACCCTTATCTCCATGATTTAGCCAATTTAGCTTAGCACACACACATTTAGGCATTGGATTTTGTGAGTTTGGATTCTTCATAGACTATTTTTAGCCAGGGAAATCTCCTCTCCCAACCTCTCATTCTTTGGATCTGCTTGAACCTTAGATTCCGCCAAGAATAGACATTCTTGGAGCTTATTTTCTTCCCTTCTGTTGTTAATGGATTTTTTTCTTTCCAATGGTTTTGAACAACTTCCTCCAAGCTTCTACATTTTGATTCCATCTATCTATAGACTCTGCATCTTTTAGCATCCACCTTTTGATCTCCCTCAGAGAGGTAATAGCATCCCTGCAGTCACTATCATTCAATAGGTGGGCTTTGAGGATGAACCCCTCCTTCCATACATTCTCCTTGGGTTGGCTCTGATTGGTAAAAAGCATTGCCTTAATAGGATGGTGATTAAATAGGGTATAGGGGTATACACTAAGTTTGATCCCATCATTGTTTGTTAGGAAACTAAAGAAGTCCTTGTTTGAATAAATTCTGTCTAGTCTACAATATATTCTTTTGCCACCTTTCTATGCATTACACCAAGTAAACTAGGTTCCTTTGCTATCTTTCCTCCCCTTTTCCAGAGGGTCTACTAAATTTAACTTAGCTTTTAATTTCTGCCAAATGTACTTTTCACTTCCTTTCCAAGCCATATTAATTCCACCACACTCATCCTCCATGTGTTCCACCATATTGAAATCTCCTCTTAGGATCCAAGGAACCTTCGTAAAATTGATAATCCATTGCCAGAGTTTTGTTCTGTCTCTGTGGTCATTGGGGGCATATATAGAATAGACCCCCAATCTAACTGCATCCTTTTCTAAAGTGATCCAAACAACCTTATTACATGGGGAGGTGCCCTGATTGGTCACATATTGAGCCCACTTGAAGGAGAGGAGGATGGAAGCACCTCCTCTCCCTCTTTCATGTTTGGTGGTGTAGTAGGAGGATCCATTCCAAATGAATCTCATATTTGCATCTAAGTTAAAACTAGTTGCTTCAGTTTCTTGAAGGACAATATCTTTTTGCTTCTCAAGGTTCAAAAACCTCCTTACAATGTACTTCCTATCATGGGACTTAAGGCCTGTGACATTCCAAGATATACAATTAAGATTCATTTTCAACATTCATGGGAGAGACATCTTGGTTACTCTTAAACTTTTCAAAGAATTTAGGCAACCTATCCTCATTCTCCAATCTTTTTGCAGTAGGTGATTGGATTACAATGCTTGTTTTCTTCCTCTTATTTTTGGCAATCTATATACTTTTGTTTATGGATATGGATATACCATTTTTTCTAGATCTGCTATGTCTAGCTGTGGCTTAAGGGTTTTCTTTGGTTGCCTTTCTGTGATATTCTCACTTTCACTATTTTCCAAAGTCTCAGGTTGGTCCAAATTGCTTTTTGAATTAATTTTTTCTTTGCCATTGCTATTAGGGGTACAGTGTATTTCTTTGTTCACATCCTTGAATACTTGGTGCAGGAGCACCTTGGCAAATTAATGTTGCCCTAGACAAATCTTTGAGTTTGATTAAATTTGTATGCTTCAACATTGTAATGAGGTTTATCAAGTCATTTTTATGTGTTTAGGAGATTAGGAGTTTCAAATATGCAAAATATTGCAAACCATGTAAAGGTTCAATGTAAAATTGGAAAAAAAAGATGCAAACTTGGAAGATGAAGAGTCATTTGGCTCTTGGTTCGTTCCTAGGAAGTTAGAAACTTAAGAGTCAAGTTAGAATGTGAGGAGTCATGATGTAATGCCTTTAAAAGGCCTTGTATCCATTTGTGAAGGTAGAGGGGAGAAGGTTGGAGAATGTGGGTTGTTACATTTTGATGTGATTTCAATAAAAGATACCCTTGTTTTTGCATTTCTGAATGTTAAATTGTTGTTTCATAGATTGGAACAGATTTGTACAGATTTTATATGACCATAATGTGGTATGGATGTAAACAATATTGAGTCTACTTTCCATTTCTTTTTGTTGCATCAAATTTTATTAAGATTTGAATAAGTTATGACATTTTTATTGAGGGAAGGTCTGCAGAGTTTAATTTTCTGAAAATGCAGTCTGAAAATATGCATGGTATGGCCTAGTACAGCCTCACATTGATGCATATAATAGATGGATGGAAATATATGTGTTTCTAGTTTACAATTATTTTGGTTTGGTATAATTTCATTAAGTTTTGTGAGAGATATTGCAATTTTGGTGAGGGCAGGTCTGAATGCTGCCTAGGGTTTGCAGTTTTGGGAAAAAAATCATAACCTTTTCCCCTACTATTGGATCTTCATGAATATTGGAGGAAAAATATGTATTAATGTTCTCTTCAACCTGACCAAAGCAATTGGATTAGTTCTTTGATTTGTTAATGTTATTGAGGATAGTTTTGGTCCTCCTACCTCTGCATCAATACTTCATTATTTAGGTGTCCTTCAGCCTCTAGAATAGGTGTCAATGTTTCCTTTGCTATGGAGGGTTCATGATCTTGGTTATCTTGATTCAAATTTTGATTATTCTTGATTCCAGTTCTCTCAGCCTCAGAGTCCTATTCAAGAATGGCGCTGTTAATTTGGTTGGTAGGTTCTAAGGGACTGCCTCCTAATGAGGAAGATCCAGGAGCCTCAGGTTTTCTAGACATGTTTCCAACTGGCCTATTGGCCTCATTTAGGGCATCCACTAGAGGATTTTTGGTGGAGCTGTTGTTAAGCAAATGGACATTAGGATATTTTTTCCTGGATATTATACACAAGGCCCTCCAACATGGAGGTGACCTTATCAGTGCCCCCAGCCAAATTGGTAGATCTTCATTCTTTTTACGACTCTAGTTACTCTTTATTAAACTTATCTTGCCAACATCTTTTTTAATTTGGAATTGAGAGATTTCAGGGGTAGAGGATTCATTAGAATAGTTCCTTTTTACAACATTATTTTCTATTCTTTGTCTAATGTTACACAATGTTAATTGCTGAGTATTCATCTTTTGAATTAACACCTTATCCCTGGTAATGGTTGACATGGGGGGAACTAGGAGGCATCAACGGTGCTTTAGAGTCACCAGAGGACACAATAGTGACATCCCCAACACATAACTCATAAATGCCCACATCCTTAGATAAAGCATCAAAAGAGTTCCTGAGTTGGACAAGATTTAGTTTTCCAGAGGGACCTCCACCTTTGAAGCCCTCATTTTAATAACATTTCTAGGTGGCTCGGAGCAATTTTCCTACCAAACATTACCAACTGAATTGTGGACCATATTGTCCCAACTATGCAGGGACTCATGACTCGAAGATGGGTTGGGATCAGAATTAGGGTTTGTGTTAGGGTTACCATCAACAAATTCCACATTACTGTTGGAACTAGGGTATTCAACCGACATCTTTGAATTAGGGTTTGAGTCAGGGTTGGCAATTAGCCTTTCCTTAATAGATTTTCTTTGGATTATAGGGCAGTTCCTTCGAATATGCCCCTCCCTTCGGTAGATATAACAAGCATTTATGCCTCCAAGAATTTCTAGATCATAGACAAAATGGTTTTCATCATCTTCCAATTCTATATTGCTAGGGATTTCTACCCCAGGCTCTAGAGAGACTAGGTCACAGGCATCAAGGTGGGGGAGGGATGCCTTCACCTCATCCATCCTCAAAACATTCCCAATGAGCAATTTTGGAATTAGTTTCCAATATTCAGGTGGGAGATTTTTAATTACAACCCATCTGGGGCAAGACAAGGCGAGAATCTCATCTACAATTATCATGGGAGACCAAGGTAGTGCCCTAAATGCACACCCACCCATATTTCAGTATGACTTAGAAACAACTTTCTCTTGCATAGAATGGTTCTTTAGAAAGATGACAAAATAAACCACATTGTAGCATTCTATAGAAACTAATTTGAATGCCAAATTTATTAGCCCAAACATTAGAGAACCAATTATCAAGAAATTTCCTAGCTGGAATCTTATTCACATCAACAGCCTCCATGAAAATGGTAGTTTCTTTTAATCTCGATCTTTCATTGTTAATTACTTTCTTCATCTCAACATTCAAAGTAAGTTTTAGACTTTTAGGGTTTGCGGAGGTTTGCTTACCTTCTTTTCCACCATTGTTGACACCCACGCTCCCTTCCTGCTCAACCATGATCAGGAACTTAGCACTTTCAAGCACCACAATGCCTTTGTTCACCACCACGTCTTTAAATGACTTTGCAACAATAGAAAGGCTTTTATTATCTACACCACCATTTACATTGGGGATGTCCATAAATGCTTGAAGGGCTAAAATCCTCACCCCAGATAGATCAAAAAATGAACAAAACAAGCATAGAACGGAAGGAACATTAGAGAAAAGTTATAGCCAGAGAAAAACCCCAACCCAACAATGGCACATACAGAGGCAAAGAATGAAAATAAGGCCAAAGTGTGTGGGGCGTAGTTACGCAATAACAAGCCTTGTGGGGGAGGGTTCAAAATCCACTACTTGTCACTTGCAGGCACACCAGGCACGCACTCCTACATGTTTCCTCCTTCCTTGTTGTGATCTCTATCGCATGTCAATGCCTTGATGACATGATCAATTCAATTGGATGGTAGACCTCTTTTTGAGTTAATTTTTTTTTGCAAAGTAAGACTGAATACAAATTCAAACAAATCAAAAGTTTTTCCCTTCAAATTAAATATTTTTAGACAATTACAAATTCTCAATCTAAAATTATACCATGTCTAAATTTAATTTTAATCTATTTGAGCTCCAAATTATTAAATGTGTCAAATTATAAAATCAATGAAGGTCACTAAGTTTGATCAATCTTTCTATCATGTGCCACGCAATGAGAGGATGCATGATGGTAGGCTAGATGACAAATAAACTTGAAGTAGCTACTAATCATGCTTATATATGCAAGAGAATGTCTATTCAATGTAGGTGTCAAGATGTGAAATACGAGGCTTGTGATAAAAAAACATACATGCTTCAAATAATATGCATAGGTTCTGAATAATGGAATGTAGGTGAACCTAGGTGTAGTGCATGAAAAGGAATCTAGAAAGGAGATGCGTGCAAATAGAGACTAGACACCAAACATGGAAGCTCACACATTTGAAGTAGATACTATTGACCTATTTTCCCCTTTCCCAGAAAAATAGCCCAACTTGAAAATATAGAAAATCTTGTTGAAATTGGTTAAGTGCCTAGTATTATTCTATTTTCAATGTGCTTTCCATACAAAAAACCCAAAAAATTCCTAGGGAAAATCCCTTGAAAAAACCCAAAAAAACCCAAAAAAACCCAGAAAATTCAAGACTTTTACCTTAGTTTTTCTACCTTAGTTGGTAAATTGAAAGGTTCGTGAACCTGCTAGTTTCCTGATTGGTAAATTCACTGATAGAAGGAATCATTGACAATTCAAAGGGAAGATTTGCAAATTGACTAAGGTAAAGAAGGAGGACAAAATGGCTTTATCGAGAAGTTGGGGAAAACTCAAACTTATCCATTGGTTTGGTTTTTTCCAGGTTCACTGATAAGGTGAATTGCCGACTAAAGGGCCAGGTGGGAAGGTTTTTTCAAAATGGATAAGGCAAATAAAAGAAGGTAGATAGCTTTGTCAACTAATCGACCAATTTTCAAACTCCCCAAAAGTTCTAAATTTCTGAAAGTCGTCGATAGGGCGATTTGTCAGCAGAGATGAAAGATAAAGGGCCGAGAGCAAAGCCAAAGACAAAGTTAGGAAAAAGTAAACCTTGCCAGCAAAAGAAAGAATGGGAATCAGCTAAGGCAGGGAGGTTCCGCAAAATTAGAAATTACCAACAAGGTCAAAAGAAGAGGCTCTATCAATGAATCGGTAAGAAGTATAACTTACTGAATAGTTTGAAAATTCCTAAAATTGCTGATAAGGTGATCCAACAGAAAAATAAGACAAAGTAAGCTTGGTTCAAAAAGTAAAAGTTTTGCCGATAAGGTGAAACAACTAAGAAAGAGTTAGTTCATAAAAGGTGAATTTTGCCGATAAAGAAGAAAAAGGGAAAAAAGCGGCAAGGTGAACGCAAAGATTGAGATTTGTCGACAAGGCAAAAGAGACATAAAACCCTAAATTAGTGACTAAGGCAAATGAAGGAAAAGGGCCTTATCGGGAAATTGGCAAAAGGCAAAACTCATCCAATAGTTAGAAGTTTCCCAATTTCATCAATAAGGTGATTCTTTAGCAAAAGTCAAGAGGCAAAAAGGCAAAGATTGCAAGGTTCATGAAAAAGTAACTTTGTCAATAAAGAAGGCAAAGAGAGAAAAAGGCAGAGTTTGAGAAATGGTGATTTTACCAATAAGGCAAAAGCAAACTTGGTTAAAAAAGATGAAGTTTTTCTGATAGGGACAAAAAGGGAATAAACAAGGATAGTTCACAAAAGTCAAATTTTGCCGATAGATGAGAAAATGCAAACATAGGTCAAGTTTGTAAAAGTTGTGATTTGTTGACAAGGCAAAAAGAAACATAGAAAGCAAAAATGAAGAAAAAGAGAAGGAGAATGGTTTGTGCAAGATAGATTTTGTCGATAAGGCAAAACACAGGCCAAAATTTGAAACAAAGTGAAAATAATGAAAATAGAGCTTCTAATATATTGTAAGCTTTAAAATATTTGAAATTAAATATTTTAAAGTGTTGTAAAAGCTTTGCATAGGGTTTTGGCGGGAAAATACATTTCAAATATCTCCTTTAGCCATTAATGCAAATCAAATCTGCCTAGCTACTTCATCTTGATATATTTCACATTTATTGTTCCAGATGGATGAATCAGCCGCCTCCATTAAGGTAACAAATATCTCCCAACTACTTCAGATCCAGATATTTTTTTGCACTCATGTTTTGCAAACAAACATTCATTTGGCAAAAATATCTTCTGACAAGCCCATGGGGCGAATTAATTGTAATGAATAACTTAGGTCAAGTGAAATGGTATAAATAGATGAAAAATTGATGTAATGAGGGTTGGATACAGAGACTTATTTTTGTGTTCAAACAAAACCCTCCTCTACTATAACCATGCCTCTTTAATCAATACACACTATGTTTTTTTATCTTTTCATGTTGTTCTTTGGCTCAATGTATATTTAGGACTGGTTATTGCTTGTGAATGTTAATTCCTTGTAATCCATTTCTTACCTTTACCTCTGTTAAGATCTCTATGATTTGTGTGAATTTGTCAGTTGTATTTCATTATTTTGTGAATTTTAGCTTTGTGAGTGTTCTATATTCAAACCTGGTGAACCACCTTTAATTTTCAATTTCTCCTTCTTCCCCTTTACACAGTGCTAGTTAGAATAGGTTTAGTCTTCGCACACTCTAAATTTCACATTCAGAAAAGGAACCAACCTTTCTCTGGAGGTTTGATTTCCTTTGCAAGGTCCCACACCTGGAAATCACTCCAATATTTCACTGGATTGTTGTAGTATAGGCGCTTCAACACGGGGTGCAAATCCAAGTGACAACAGATACTAACCAAAACAAAAGGATCTTGAAATCCATTAAGATTATGAAAATTAATTCATGACACTCGAGAACAAAAAAAAATATATGTGCCATATAGATACAAGACAATCATCATTCACTTAAAGACATAGCAATTGAGCTTCCAAAAGTCTTCAACATACCCATTGCACACTAAGGTGTGATTGCTAGTTATGTAATTATGTTACAACTTCCACTTTTAGACTTTAGCTTTAGGTTTTCTTTCCATTTTTTTGGGCTTTCATTTGCAATCACACACATCCATTGTACATCTATTTACTCAATGGAAATGAAGCTCGTATGACCATTGTATATCTTTTTGCTCCATGCAAATGAAGAGTATAAACATTCAATTTGGGTATTCTCCTTTGCTTTAATTATTGTTCGTGTCTATTCCTTCATAATTTTTGTCACATGTTTTGAAGGGTTATATGAAATAATTAATTTTTTACATGGATCCATCTAATTGAGAATACATTCTAGGGTAAAAGTTTATAGTTGTGTCACACTTCAAGCCAACTTATCAGCATAAATGAATTTAAGTACATTTCTAACTAAAAGTTAATTTTGGTGAAACATATGTTCTATCTAGATTCATTATAGATAAATTAGATCTAGGCCACAACTTTTTCAACTGGAACCATCCACTAAAAGCATATGTAGCTTCACTTTGGGGCCAATTTACCAAAAAAAAAAATTATTTGAAAAACTTGATGTTCAAACAACTCCTACTCGTACAAATCATCATTTTAAAAGAATCTAAAAATACTCTTTTGTAGATCTATAAGTCTACTTTGTAAAAAATATATTTTTTTAAACATTTCAATTAGTGTTTATATTTTATTTTTCATTTTTACTAAAAGTAGTTCATCAGCACCAAAATATGATGTTGATTGTCCTCTCAAGAAAAATAGTAAAGTTTATCAAAAAAATATTAAAAAAATATGATGCACTAGAGGAGAGATTCCATTTCGAGATGATATAATTTGTTTTCCTATTTTGGATAAATAGTTAAGACAAAAGTTGACGTCCCATTGAAACAATTGTGTTTTCATTACACACAATTTCCAAGATTTACTTAAAAATGTATATTTATCAAAACGGGGAAAAATTATTTTATACACTAAAGTTTTTAGTTATGAATACACAAAAAAACATAGAAGGAAAATAAATGAAATTTACTATATAAAGTGCAATGTTCCATTCAACCTTATTTTTTAGCATTTTATCAACAACTAACTTATAGTGTCAATTTTATAAAATACTACATTTAAATAATTTTTTAAATTCTAAAAATAAAAATAAAAACATAAAATACACTAAAATATATATATTTTATTAGTTTACATCATTTTAAAATTTAAAACATATATGCCACTTTGTAGTGATTCAAGTTAAAAAGTTAGATTAGTGATGGTCGTTTCCTTTAAAAAAGTGTGACACTGAACTTTCACTCTCTAGTAGTAGGTTCATATCCAAACACTTATTTCATTGGATGATAAAAATCTAGTGGCTATATGCTTGTCTTTTTTTGGCATAGAATTGAACATGATTGGATACTAGAAATTTACAACATTTTGAACAAGAGAAATACTTCATTCTTAGAGTGTAGATGACATAAATATCACTACCTTTTCATTATCATCAAGTGTACCATCTTGATATCGGGTTTGTGGACTAAAAAGGAAGGGCTACATGCAAGGATTGTGGCAATGGAAAGAGGTTTGCCCTCTTTTCTTTTTTAACCTTGAATTTTAAATAGATATAAGAATCAATCACTTCAAGTTTGGTTTTTCTACCAATAGATAGATTACAAATTTGTAGTTTTACTATGTAATATCAATACATTTGATAATGCTCTATTATATTTGTTATCTCTTATCAAAGACTAAATATTTTTTTTTTAGATATCTCTTATCAAAGGTTAACTATATCTCCTTTAGATAAGGATAAAATCATAAAACATAATTGGCCATTTTTATTTTTAAAAACATTGAATTTTTTAAATAGATATAAGAATCAATCCCTTCAACATTTATTTTTCTACCAAATCCTATTTAATTTTACAAATTTATACTTTTACTACTTAAGTATGTTTGATAATGATCTTTTATAATTGTTAAAATGGGATATTTTATTAGAATAAATATATCTTAGCCTAGGGAGAATTCATGTTTAGATCATTATAAAAAATAAATAGTCATTATACATTTTATGAGAGGGTAAGAATCAACAAAATTTAAACTTCCCTAGCTATATAGAACTATTTAATTATGCATGTTGTAGATGAACAATATTATTTTCTCAACATAAGCTTCTCCACTCATCTTTACTTGGGTATAAGTAAACATTGTTTGTCATATCTGACATGAAATTTTTTTAAACCTTCTATTTTGATCTATTATCTTTGACAAATGAATAAAGGATGCATGATTTATGATCTAGTTAGTTACTTGGATGCATATTGAAATTCATTGTTTACGAAAACTTCATGCATAATCTTTAGTTCAATAGGAATCTTAAATGGAATCTTTAGTTCAATAGTAATCTTAAATGGAGAGACAAGATTATTAAACTAGATAACTAATTTATTGTTTTCATGTATTTTGCAAGTCACTAGAAGCTTGAGAGAACAACTTAGTGAAAACAAAACACATACATTGTGATTTTTGCACACTATCCTTGCAACTCTTCGCAAGGACCGTAGTTGTAAGGCAACTCTTATTATTGATATATAAAATGTAAACTTTATAATTCTTTTATTTCAAGAATTTTTGAAACCAATAAACTGATGCTTTTGGGTATCGCTTTAAATTGTTCTTATAATCCACGTAATGAAGACCAAATCGAACTGTATAGCCATTTGCCCACTCAAAGTTGTCTAACAAAGACCATGCAAAGTAACCTTGTATGTTGGATCCATTATTCAAACATCACAATGTTTTAGTATACAATACTGGAAAAAATAAAAAATAAAACTTTAAATTTATTAAGATTTACCTTATTGCTTGTTGAACAAATGATAAATGCTTTGAGTGATAGTTGATTCGCCAAGTATCATTAAGTGCTTGTGTCAATGGTATTGTATCGTCATTTTTTTCATCAATACCTATAAAATTAAAATATAAGTATCATTATAAACTTGTATCAATGGTAATGTATCATCACTTGTTCATCAATACCAATAAAATTTAAATATAATAAAATTTTATCAATTTAAAAAAGCTAATAACTTATATAGAAAAATGTATACAAATAAAATTTAACTAATAAAATTAAATTTTTATAACAATAAAAATAAATAAATAAAATACTAATAGCACCAATAAATTTTATTGCACTACTGTGTACGGATAGCCAAATTTTAAGGGGACTGTCCAAGGAAAATAGTTAGCATCGTTGAAATTTGCTTTTGTTGATACAAATTAAATCCATAAAATGTTTACCATTCTCTGTGATGAATATCAGAGGATTGTCATATCTCTGTTTTATGTACTTCAACAGCTCTCCTATTCCACGCGGATACACGTAAAGCCAACTCGATCCTGCCTGTTGTCCCCAATTAAAAATTAAACGTTGGCCACAGAACATTTTGGATTTGACTTCGTAATGGAAATAAATATTACTTAGTCAAATCTAGAAACATTCAAAATCCAACATTATAACATTATAAATTGTGGAAATCTAATATCTTTAATTTCATAGTTTTTTATTAAGAGTTCTAAAAGATTTTGTGAGCCTTACCACTGGTCCGATGAGTATACCATTTCTCTGAGCTGAGAACATTTTCACAGCAACCCATGCGAGGAGTTAAGTTCAATTTTTCTAAAACATTGCCAAAACAAATCAGTTCATATGCTTAATAAAATAGAAATCAAAGATGTTTACCTGTTTGATTAGTTCGAGAGTCCAATGAATAGCTTGTGTTATTGGGATTGGGTGGTGTTGAAACATCAGCAGCGTAGAGGCTTGTGTAATAATTTAAGCCTAGAAAATCAAATGAAGATTTCACCATAGCAGATTGATGGGCAGTAAATCTGGGTAAACGCTCGCCAACAAGCTGTCTCATTGTGGAGGGGTATTTGCCTTTTGCAATTGGATCCATAAACCTGTAATTTTGTACGGGCTAGTCAATTTCATATGAATGGACACCTTATAAATCAGGGTCAATTTCATATGAATGGACACCTAAAATGGGCATTAGTAGACTGTTTTCGAAAGATGATTGCTTACCAACCAAACATAAAATCTATGGCCCTTTGGGCGGCTTTCCGGTCAGTGTGTGATTTTGAATAGGGAAGGAACCAGTCGCTCACTAATGTAATTCCGATCAATCCCTTCTGCACTGCCTATACATAAAAATGGTAGATTGGTATGCGAACAGTTTAAAAAGAAGAGTTTTGAATTTAACTGTGTATTTCATACCTACTAATACCAATAGTTGTATGTAGATAAAAAAAAATTAGATTAAAAAGGTGGGTCACCTGATACTTGCTCTTGTATACACGCACAGCAGCTGCATGAGAAAGAAGAAGATTATGCCCCACAATATATGGCTCTGTTGCAGAATTTCCTTTGCTTGAACTTCCATTAGAAGAGGAATGGCGGCCGGGTGCAAGTGTGCCAGTGTCATATCCTCCGGAAGCGTAGGACAAAGGTTCGTTTAAAGTAATCCAATGCTTCACTCGATCGCCAAACTCTTGAAAACACAGTTCGCTGTAAGCTTCAAAATCTTTCCTGCATATATCAGATAACGGGTCTCTTTATGTACAAAATGGATTGATAGGATGATATTTAAGTAGAGTGGAAAATGGGTAATCAATGAAATTAAGGGGTATATTATATAGGTAAAGCTTAAACAACACACAGTTAAAATCTTCTCATTGGTTGATTTGTGTCGACTGTATGAAGAAACAGTATAGTTGAAGAGGTCAACAGAGATACATTTTGCAATTCACAATGGAAGGTCGAAATTTTACAGAGTGAAAAATTTGATAAACAATCGACGACGTGCTGACTGTTTATGGTAGAGCTACTACATGGACATAGATACATAAAAGATTTAATAATTTAGAAGGGTTAGATAATAGATACACAATATTCTCGCTGAGAAAGCCTCCATAGTTATCCTCCAGAGCTTGTGGAAGGTCCCAATGAAACAGTGTCACGAAAGGCTTGATATCTACAAACAAGAGTTGGTTATAGCTTGAAAAGTATCACAGCCATTTCTACATCCATACTAGCAAACAATATACATCTTACCATGTTTTAAGAGTTCATTAATTAGATTGTTGTAGTAGGCCACTCCAACTTTGTTAATTCCACCTTTGACCGTGCCATCTGTGTCCCAAGAAAAATCAATTTAAAAGAGGCACTGCTGAATACTAGCTATTTTTGTTTACGAAAAGGTAAATGTGGCTCACATGGTAATATCCGTGACCAAGAAATAGAGAACCTATATGCATCCATGCCCATATCCTTCATTAGTTTCACATCCTCCTGCAAATTACACAATCCCTCTTTAATGTAGTTCAAGATGCAAACAGTAAATGCATTCAGATGGCAAAAAAAAGGGGGAAAAAAAAGTAGGTTCATGATCTTTCATGGATCAGAAAAATATATGATTTGAATCAAATGTTGTAAGTAGCACACCTTATAGCGATGGTATTCATCCACGGCAACATCCCCATTGCTCCCATCAGCAATTGTCCCTACACACAATTTCATTTACACTGGTAAATAAAATATATTCATTAATTCCAGTCGACAATTAATCTTTATGAACTATATCGTATATGTTAAATTTTTTACTGTCGTTCTAGGATTTGTGTTATTTTGGTATTGAGTTACTAGGAAGAGCATAATCAGTCAGCATGTTGTAAAACAGTTGGCTGGACGAAATCAATGGACATAACAGATTTTCGACAATTTAATCGACGATTGCAGAGATCGAAAATTTTGAAAAACAGTCAGCACACAACGTGCCCGGTGGGTGCTAAAACTAGCCCTCTATATGGTTTCGGATATCATGAGAGCAAATCAATAGATTGAAATGGAAGATGCAGATAAATATGTAGAAAAAATACACAGTGCAGAAATAAAAATAAACACAGTGAAAAGCAATAAATGGCACAAAATAGAACACACAGATCTACGTGGAAACCTGGTTATGTACCATGAAAAACCACGGGCAAAGATCTCACAATAATTTTATTAGCTCATGAACAAATTCGCTGTTACAACAATCACCACTATTCATCATGCTCGACTAACTGAAAACCAAAAAGACCTCTAAATTGACAAATCGACAATATTAGTCAATGCTGGAATAAGAAACTGACTTCACATACTAACAAAATATATGTATAAAAAAGTGAAAGTTAACCTGGCATATGGGAGAAAGTATCCCAGATGCTTGGGCCTCTTCCTCCTTCCCGAGCAGCTCCTTCATACTGATATGAAGCAGAGGCTGTACCGAATATAAAACCAGGGGGAAACCCACTCCTATTCAGTACTTTTATTTCTTCCTGAGCCGCTACAAGAAAAACCCACCACATACAAATCACTGCAGAGGCTTTCCATCCCTTTATGCTATTCATTATAGTAAACTGCTACAGTCTCTGATCCAATACAAAGCAAATGCAGTTATGCCATGAGGATGCATTACATAGGTTCTTTAAATAGTGAAAAAGAGGCCCCTCTGCTAGAATTCAAATTTGACCGTCAAGCGTTTGTTCTATTCATATTAGAAGTGTACTAAAAAACGATGCCCCTTTGCCAGAGTTTAAATTTGACCGTCCAGTGTTTGTTCTACACGTATTAGAAATATGACTAGTCTGTAAGTTCCAAATGGGAACAACAAAGTATATGCATTTTAAATTAAATTTATGGCATTTGAACTGTAATATTATTTTTAAATAGATTTTGTAAACGTCAGACATGTGCCTGTCCCGTAGACTGTGTCAGTCTTAAACTTTGAAAATGCTCACAAACGTGGGATTCAAAGCGATGCATACAAACGTGGATCACGAGAGATACGATCATGACCGTTTGCATTATCAAAAGCTCAAGTCCACCCTTATCGTTTTGCATGGTAAGAGTCTCTAAATTTCTAATCCTAGCAAGATAAGATTTTAGATTTCTGAGTAGGATATGAGTAAGACATAAGACATCATGTTGATTATCTAAACTAGAGTGGAAATCATTACAGTCATCTTCTTCTTACACTGAGAAAATCGCTCCAGACTGTTTACCAAAATTTCGACTCAGTTTTTTTCGACTTTTCATTGCGACTTAAGGGAGTCCTGTCGACCTCTTCAATCATAGTGTTTGTTCATTCAGTCGATTTGTGTCGACTTGTTGAAAAGGTTTCGACCAGCCGGCCGTTTTACAACTACCGACTGGTTAAGCTCTAGAAGAAAATCAATTGTCTTTTTCTTCTGAGTAAAAGTGAAAATAAGGATATGATATTAAGGATTTGAGGAAAAATGTATTTTCTTAAAAAAGTTTGTAAGAAAAAAATTGAAAAAAACAAAAGAAATAATGAGTAAGTTAGTTTAAAATAGTTTTATTATAGGTGAAAAAGAGAATAGTTGGGAATTGGGTCTTAAATTAAGGTGTCATATGTTGAAAATAAAATCACTAACTAATCAAACTAAAGTTAAATTTATGGTATTTCAAAGTAAAAGTGTCAGGGATGTAACACAAACTTTAAATGTCTTCAATTCAAAGATAACTTTCAATATCTTAGAAGCTAGTCTAAATTTGAGGTACAACATATTAAAATGAGTCCTATTATTGAAGAATGGGTTCTACATGAGCTTGTTAGTCCTTTTCATCAATTTCAAAGTAAAAGTGCTAGCAACGTAACACAAACTTTAAATGTCTTCAATTCAAAGATAACTTTCAATATCTTAAAGTTAGTCTTGTAGACACCTAAAATTCACCTTACTTCCCAACTTAATTATTCATTTTCTATACTTTAACATTAATTAAATAATGCCTAATTATTTAATTAATTAAATCATATTCCAACATTAATTAAATAAATCAAATATTTATTTAATTAATAAATCTACATCTTATCTTTTTCTTGATTTCTTTTCATTTTTAACTGATGTGTATCTAATTATTTAAGTTAATTATATAATTTTATCAATTATCTTCTCATATCTCATCTTATCATCTCCTTGATTTCTTTCCATTTCTAACTCGTGTGTATCTAATTAATAAAATTAATTAGATAATCTTATCAATTATCCTATCATATCTCATCTTATCTTTTTCTTGATTTATTTCCTTTTAAATAAAAAATCAAATCCTTCTCTACTTTCAAATCTTATCTTCTTCTTGATTTATTTCCTCTTTTTAACTCACATAATCAAATAAAGAAAAAATCAAATCCTTATCTCTCCATCATCAAAAATCTATAAATAAAGCCTTCTCCAAACCGAATGGAGGACTTTCATTTATGCAAATTTATGTTGTTGAATTGAGCTTCCATCCACACAATTGCAATCAAGGTTATGCTTTAGTCTTTTGAGCAATCCACATATCAATACACCAAGGAATAGACATCGTTATGTGGTAACTTTTATTATTGTTTGCTTTGAATTTGATTATTGTGCACTTTGATTATTTCTTGAGTTATGTAGGAATAGGAATAGGATCACTATGTTTCTTGTTTACATTCCAATTTCTAGCATACACAAGTCTAAATTTGGGGTATGACATACTAAAATGAGTCCTATTATTGAAGAATGAGTTCTACATGAGTTTGTTAGTGTTTTTCACCGATTTCAAAGTAAAAGTGCTCGCAATGTAATACAAAATTTATATGCCTTCAATTCAAAGATAACTTTCAATATCTTAGAAGTTAGTCTAAATTTGAGGTACAACATATTAAAATGAGTGCTATTATTGATGAATGAGTTCTATATGAGTTTGTTAGTCATTTTCACTATCATATCTTACTTCTATTATGTTTTTGAGTTGTTTTGTGATATATGTTGTTATTATGTGTTGAAGCAATCATTCATTGTTGAGTTACCAAGTTCATAATTAAGTTTAGTGCCTAACTTCTCTTTGGTGTTATCTACAATGTCAAGTGATTTATGTTTCAATTCACTTATATCTAAGCTTTGATGTACTCTCAACTTTCTGGCTTCTTTAACTAATTTTTAAAAAAAAAAATCATAACCCAATTTAAAAATTTTAATCACAGGTCAAAAAGAAAGCCAATCTAAAATTAAGCTACCATATGTAAAAAAGATGTGGTGGCAAGTCAATCCAAAATTAAGTCATTGTGTATTAGAAATAAAACTACTCACAAGCCAACTCAAAGTTCAAATCTTACCATTGTGAAAATTAACCTTCTTAAGTCTATGAAGAAATAAACCAAAAATAATCTAGAAAAACATGATTTTCCTTTTAAGGTAGAAATAGAAGTAGAACTATAGATAGTGCGTCTTTGTTATGAGGCCCTTTACCTCAAATGTCTATAGGTGACTCATCAACATCAAGAGTGGAACAGTTTGTAGATATCCCTACTTGTCATTCTATATTTTCTTCTCTTGTGTATCTAGTTGAAAGAGCAAATCACTTAGGCCAAGGTCTCAAAAAAATTATCTTGTCATGGAGAGGGTTTAGGGGATGAGCCCAACCACTTCCAAAGCAATGGGTGAGGTAGAGGAGGAGAACAATATATACACCATACACAGATTCTTGTAGACCATGATATATTATGTGGAACCTTGATTAAAATGATATTTTATTATTTCAATTTTTAATTCATTAGGTTACAAATATGTATTAACTATGTTTTAACTAGAAATTTCTAGTTGAATTGATATGATTGTATTTCATGGTTGATTTATTAGATATATTGATTATTTAATCCCATAAAAGTAATGTAATTTTAATAATTGTTTATAAAACAACTAATCAACTAATGTTCATGATGTGTACTAATAACCTATTTATCAACCATGTGTCTATGAGGTGCATTCCAAAACCAAAGAAAGGCTATCGTGTAAAAGGATAGCATGCTTGCACCAATGTAGCAAAAATGTGGAGATTTATTAGTAGAATTGAGAATACACTATAGAGTAGTGTTGATGATCTATTCATGATAAGTGGTATGATCAGTAATAGTTTATAATTATCCTTGTTCACTATATTCACAATAATCTTTTCTTAGATATCCTCAACTCTTCATATACAAATTTCTTTCTATGAATTGTAAACTAATTAGCTGTCACAATCCTTGAACAAGTTTAAAAAATAATAGATTTAACCTATGTATATGTACTAAGTGTGATATATAGGCTCATTGCATTTGGGTCTAAAGGTGGGGTGTGAGGATTTTAGCATAATAGATCCAAGTTCAATTCCTACCAAGTTGGGGCTCCATTGTAGTTGACATGGCGACACTTAGAGGTAGGGGGTTACATTTATATCAATGCATTGTTTGATACCCAACTCTATGTGTTTCCATGGGTGTACCTTGAGGTAAGGTTGAGTGTAACCATCCCCAGTACCCTCTATGAGATGGCCCCATAGGCTTTGATTGGTGTAAAAATTCTTGAGGTCCCCAACATCTCAAATCTTGATTTATTCATGACACATGGAGTTGGGAATTTGGATGTTGTCCAGGGGTACATCCTTGGTCTAAATTTTTTAAAAGGGAAGATGTCACTCAGGAATACTCTTTGGTCCTTTGAAACCCTAAAAATTTATCAACCAAGACCAATTACCATATGCCTTGGTGATGACCTCCTTAGCATGAGGAATTCAATGGATGGCATGGACTCAAACTTTAATTCTAGGACATCCATTCTTCCTATGAATGGTTACCATAAATCACTCTCTTCCAAACCTCTACCCTCCTATGGTGTGGGTGCTTCATTCCCATCTTGTTCTTCTCTTCCACATTCTTCTATGGTGTAGGAACCTGGGCCCTCTCATGTGGCTCCTTGTTCCTTCAAGGATGCCTAGTAGCAAATTTAGATGCTTAATCAAAGTTAGTTTATGCTATGGAGTAAAATGTGTACCCTTGCTAACTTGGACCTATTTTGGCACCTAGTGGAACAATAAACAATTAATTCTTGATCCTGATGAATAAATTCCAATAAATAAACTTAGGGTTGGTCTAATCTCACCCCATTAAGCACTCCCCAGAGTTTGTGGGGGTTCAAGGACTAGGGCGCCTAGTGCTCTAGGCTCAGATGTTAGCCCCGACCTTAATTTGGTGGTGTCATCTTAGAACACCTCTTTGGTTTACACTTGTTAGCCTCAATTGGTTTTATTCACCGATAGTGAGCGGGAATGCATATAAGAAGGAGTTTTACTATTTGTTTCACACCTAGGAGAGAACAACTAGAGAATATTTGAATGTTAGAATTACTCATCTTATGCTCAAGTATACTTCATGATTGGAATATCTCTTTGTATGTATTATGATGCTTATTTGCAGGTCTTGAAGGAAGTTCAAGTCTTCATTCTCTATTTTCTTGTTGGTGCATGGCCTTAAGTCACCTACTCCAACTAAGGTTTTATATCTTGTTGTAACATTTACCATTTATATTCATTCTTTCATCATTTATTGCAAATCTTGCCTCTACCCTTCTAGGGCATACACTCTTTGATCTCTAATCATTGTTGTAGTAGAGGTGGGAACACCAACATGGGGTTTGACTAAGGCAATCCTCTAAAAATAGAACAACCCTTTCTCTTCTTGTTTGTGTACATGTCACATTCGATAGAATCGGATGATAATAGGTGACAAGAAGTAGGAACGTAAACAGGTGAAGACACCCAGATCATAACATTCTATAGAACCCTACTTTGGGTCTAGAGCACCTAGCACCTAGTTCCTCTCTGCCCTAAAACCTAGGTTCCAGTTCTTCTCTATCTCCTGATCTCTATTGTTGTCTCAGATTCTCTGTAATAGTTTATGTCAGTCATCTATTCACTGATCTTTCTCAATTAGGTTCCCTACTTTGCCCTAGTTTGATTGGTTGGATTTGGTTAACACTCTTTTATACAAAAAAGGGACAAAACCCCTGTAGTTTGGCTCTCCTTCAAAGGTAGAAGCCAAGCTCAATTTGTGTTCCAATGTTGATAGAAGAGGGTTTGACCTAGTTTAGGGTTTTAAGCTAAGTCTCCCTTTTCCATCAAACATTTTGGTGAACCTAACGTGTCTTGCACTCTTGCATCCTTCTTGCTTTAGATCTAAGTTATTTGTTGCCCTATATCTAATTAGGTTGAATTCATGGATCATTTAACATAATTGCATAACTTACTTTTCTATTGTTTCATTATTAGGAATTACAAAAGCCTTGCATTTCTAAGAAAACCTAGCTAGTCTTGAAGCCTAGGGTTTGTGATTGATGTCTTGTTTCAGATTTTTCTGATGTTATTTGCTTATCAAATCTGATTTTACATTGCTTTAGCATATCATAAATATCATCTTGTGTTGAAATTTGAAAGAGAGAGCATTCTTGAGTTGTTATATTTTGGATTAGTGAAGAAGTATTAGATTTAGGGTTTGATTTGAATATAAGCATTGGTTAAATCTAGTTGAGCTTGAGTAGAGGTGAATTTGATCAAAGGTTATTATTGCATTATATTTGTTTACATTTGATCAAAAGTGCAAAACATTGATTCATTTAAACTAAAAATCAACCTCTTCTTCTATCAAATAATTCATTTCTTCCACCTTCTTCCATTTATGCATCTTGTGTGTCACTCAAAACTTGTAAATACTTTATGAGTTTTATGACCCAATGCCCTAACTCTAACATCTTTGTATGAATAAGTCATCAAATTATGGGTTCTAATGATTTGAATAGCACCAATATTGACACGTCAGTGCCCTAATTTATGAATCCAATCACACATGAGGTCCCATCACCTCTTCATGATATTCCTACTTCACATATCCCGGAAGCATCAACTTTTCATGAATCCATTGACATAGAGGACCTCGTGGCTCATGTTCCTGAAGCTCAAATTCAAAAATTAGACACTGAGTTGGCTAATTTTCAGCAATTTGTAAGCTCAGAACATATAGCTGAGGAGGCCATCTCTGTTGTTGAGAGTCTAAGAACTTTATTGATTGAATGATAAGAGGGACTAGAAATATTGCATGGCATAGCTCACATAGTGCACAATAACATTGTGTCAGCAACTAGTTGTGTGGAAATCATTACTAATGTGACTTCTTCAAATCAAATAGGGACTCAAGTGTCAGCACCCATACTGACACTTCCTATTCCTACATACACTTCTTCTATCCTCACCATAACTACACAACCAAGTAATCGTGCTACCACATGTGTTGGGTTATCTACCAGGAATCATGTTCGTCATTATAGTGTCGTTCCCTTTAATTATCCAAGTGCTACACTGCCTACATTTAATCTACCTAAGCCTAATATAAATCTCCAAAAATCCAATCATACAATGTCACAACCAATGGTTAGCCCTATTCATTCTTACCATTCTCAATCTGACCCTATCATTAACCAATTTTTTAAAAATATGACTTCCATCCAACAATAGTTAGCAAACATGAGTCAATATCCCTTGAAACCCACTATTCCATCACATTATACCCATAGCCCATTATCTTATCCAATCCTAAGAGCTCAAATACATAAGAAGTTTGAAACCTCTCGCTTTGAGAAGTATAATGGGAAGGGAGACCCTAACAACCATGTGACAGCCTTTACTGCTATGTGTAGTGATTTCTTCTTTGAAGATGCAATGTTGGCTAAATTCTTTCCTAGATCACTCAAAGACACAGCCTTGGATTGGTTTTGCTCCTTGCCTTCTAATTCAATCAATTCTTTCTCGCAATTAATCAATAAATTTCTTTAACATTTTCAAGAAAACATTGGACCTCAAGTCTCTTTGACTGATTTGGTCAAGGAATAAATGAGAAATTAACTGATTTCATGGGGCATTATCAAGCCCTCTTTTCACAAATTCAATATTCTATTTTAGATGTTGATGTACAAAGAATCTTCATTAGAAACTTACAACCTCACATCCATGACAAAATTTTGTTGATGCATTATGACTCTTTCACTAATCTTTGCATGGCTCTTTGTGATTACCAACTGTCAGTTAGTCGGTATGAGAATAATCACTCATCAGATTTGGTTGTTCAATTTGAAGTTGCTTCCCCACACACTGATTCATTTAAAAAGCACAACAAAAATTTCATCAAATTCAATGCAATATCATCAAATCACATTTGATAACATGTAGCGGTTGCAGCATCTTCTACTCCCACCCCATATAAACTGAAACAAAAACTAGACAATTCACACCATTATCAGAATCTCCTTATTCTATAATTATGAAACTTTTAAACAACAATCTCATTAGCTTCCACCAATTCTACCTCTCTATCCAAGTAAGATGCAAGCATCTTCTTTTGATTTAAAGGCCTTTTGTCAATTTTACCACATTGCCGATCATGACACTGAAAGATGCATGCATCTTAAACATTAAGTTCAAGACCTCATTGATTCCAATGTCATCCAGGTCATTGGCATAACTGACAAAGGAAATAAATTGGTGGCTCCACCTAATCAAAACTTACAAATATTTACTAATTCATTCCCTAATCACCAAGCTAACATTGTGGATCCATCTCAAGAAATGTAATATACTTATAGTCATCAAGAACAAGATCATGATGGAGATATTTGCATGGTGGATGCTTACCCTCATCAAGAGTGAGCACAACCTAAACCAGCTATATCTTTCACTCCTCATGATGCTACCATTGAAGCTTCTGATGGACCTTTATATTTCACCATTCAAATCAATGATAAACCCATAAGAGGTGCTATGATTGATCCTATTTGCATGGTGAATGTAGCAATTGAAGATTTTCTCTACATGCATGGTTTGCACCATGATAACTACAGTGTATCAGAAATCGTGACTAGAGCACATGATGGATCTATTCTTCCAACTCTTGGTGCCTTGACCCTTGCCGTCAAGGTTGGGCCAAGAACATTGGATGTTACTTTTGTTATCATTTTAACATCAGACTTATTTCATGTGAAGTTGGGTCACCGATGGCTCTGCTCCATGAAGGTAGTCCCCTCTATGATTCATAAGTGCTTAAAGTCTCCATTTGAGGGATGTGTGCACACTGTACATCACAGTCGATACCAGCTTGTAGCTCGTCATGGACACTTTACACTTGACTACTTCTGGCCAAAACCAGTTGAATTTGCTTGAACTAGAGAGGATCTATTCTTTTTATCATAGGGTGATCCAACAATACTGTTTCCCACTTTTTGGCCAAAGTAGGACATTGAAATCAACATTTTTAACTAAATTTTCTCTTTCTGACACCTATAGCAACTAAATCGTTAAGAATTTGAAGACGATGTGAACTAGTGATGTATACACCAAAAAAAAGCTTGAGTCAAATTAAATAAATATTTTAATATTTATTTTATTCCTATTCTTCTATCAATAAATAAATATCCTAATTTATTTATCTGATTCACATTCATCTTAATCTTCCAAAAATTAAATAAAAATCAATTTATTTAATTAAATACCCTAATTCCTCTAATGTCTCATCTAATTAAATAATCCTAAATTATTTAATTAATCACAAATTCCTCTATTCCAAAGTCCTAAATTCTATAATTCCACATCATCTCATCCATGTCATTCTTCCACCTCACCTTACACCTCACCATGTTGCACTTAATTAAATATTTTAATATTTAATTAGCTAATTATCCTCACCCACATGTGTCCTATTATTTCTCAATCACCTTTAGGCTCAAAGACACTTGTCTTTCTAATTCTAGTTCATCTCTCACATTCCAACAAATCAAGAGTCCTTCCACAATCTCCTCAAAGTCTTCCACTTTTAATTCATAGGTCATTTGTGAGCACAATGACATGTGGCTCATGGATCCACTTATTCCTCTACCTTGTAAATATAGTAGGAACATTTCCCATGATTATCTCCCTTGATTCCATCTCAACTGTACACATCACAGACATTTCCTCTAGTCATGGATCTATTGACACTTGTACGTGGCCTCTCCTTAGCCTTAAAAAGCAAGGTTCTCATACCCATTTTGCACCACTCAAGCGTTTAGTAATCTTATTCTATAGGAATTCTACCATAGTTCCCAAGCATGCCTTTGGCTCCATTGCATTGCATCCATTAGTATCATTATCTCATCTAGTTCCATATCCATATCAACCATGGCAGCATATCATTATCTCCATCCTTCATCTTAGTTATTGCATGTTAGTCTCATTGCATAATCCTCCACATAGCCATACAATCTTTGTCATCTTAACAGCAAGGAAGTATAACTTTTGAGAGCTCTACAATCGCACAAGATCAAAGAAAGCTAGGCAACAATGGAAGGCATGAGGTAGATCTGTTCAACAAGGTAATATCTTTGTTTTGTTTCATTTGTCTCATTTTAATTGAAGTTATTGAATATTTAGATAGTTTCTACTATGTTTCAGAAATTCAATCACATTTTGGTGCCCACCGTGCGGCCACTGCCCTGTTTTTAACATCCATTTGAGTTTTTGGTGAAGTTGCAGTCGTGACAGGTCATTTCGGTGCATTCAAATTTCCAGTCTTGATTATCCATGATGAAAAGAATAGTCTGGTGCATACAAAACTTATTTTTGCACTTTTAAGACTTCTTTCTACACATTTGCAAGTTCTTCCTGCACATCTATCTTTCAGCTCATTTAAACTGTCTTCCTGTATATTCATTGTCTATTTCAGCGCATCTGATCCCTGCCAGAGATTTGTATCAATTTTTGTAAAAAAATTTATACTAACTTTGTTTGCAAGTACTATCAATCATCAATGGAGGCTATTGATAGAATGTTCTTGCAGGTTTAAGAGCTGGTTTAGGCATTGATAGTTGCATCTTGCATATAATCTTTATTTAACTTTAATTAGGAGTAAATCATTGTTCATGCAACTTTCATACCAATCTTCATCTAGTTTCTAATTACGGGGAGTAAATCGCATCATTGCTCATACAAATTGCATACAAATTTCACATAGTCCCAAACTAGGTGGTTAAAATTAAACAAATCTTTCAAGCAAATCTTGCATCTACAAATCCACATCTAGCATAAGTAGGGAAAAGTAACTTGATCAAATCTTCAACAACAATCTTCACATAGTTTGTTTAGGAGGTTAAAATCAACTATCTTTTCATGTTTATGCTATCATATCAATCATTGTGCTTGGTAGATTAAATCACATTTAGATTAACTCTAGAGGGTTAATGAACTAGTGTCTACTATGCTTGTAAAATGGTGATAGGCCTATGCTCTCCCCATCTTGGGTGACCAAAATGCCAAACCCATCGTTTCATTTTTTTAACCTTTAGAAGAGGCCTATCCTTGGGATTGTGTTTCTTCCAAGTGGGACAACCTCAAGCGGTAATGGGCTAAAGCCAAGCCACTTTTGAGCAACTATAAAATAAATGTGTTTGTGATGAAAGTCATAAACAATAGGTGCTGCTGTGTTATACCGATGAATGTTTCCTAGAGTACCCTTGTGGTGCATTTAAACCTATAGAGGCTAACCTCTATAGATTGGGAAGCCTCCTAAATGGAGAAAATCACTACATGTATAACCACCTGAACGAATGCCTTTATTAAGAATCGCTATTTTTAGAAGCCCAAATCCTTCTATTTATTGATGCAGGAGGTCAAACCTCTGAAGCCACCCAATGCCATACACTAATCATGTGTAGAGATAGAAAGTTCAACTCTTTAGAGGAACTATAACTTGGTATGCCAGAGAAGTGAGTGTCATACAAGGGGGAGCCAGTGCTACCATGTTGCTAACTATCCACCTTGATTCAAGTGGCTGGAGAAATCCAAGTTGGCACTCAATAAATATTGTCCTTGCCAACCATAGGAATTGTACTTGTTTGCAAAAATGTGTATCAAAAATTTGTATAACACTATGGAATCTTCTTGTCTGTTGTGTTTTCTTGCAACAAACTGAAACAAAATCATCAGCAAAACACTTAGATTTCTTAGGAAAACATCCTTGAAAACAAAAAAAATTGATCAAACATTTAAAAAAAAATAGAACGACGCATTTGAGACTTCTTCCTATGCATTTGACAGACTTTTTAGCGTTTCTGCTGTGCATTTAATCATTCTTTCAGTGCATCCATCTAACTACACTTTTAAACAGCAGAAGCTCGCATTCAGAACCTCGCATACATTTCACAGAGCTGCACATTTGACCTCTATTTCTGCACAAATAATCCTGTGCATCTGTGATAGTGGCTTGTTCTTGACATTTTGAGAGAAAAACAAAATCCTTTTCAGGTACCCATTATTGCTTAGATTCAGTTTGTGAACTTAGTTGAACCTTAAAAATCCATTTTGCACTCATTTCCAAAACATTCCACTTACCATAGCATACCTAGTCATCCAAAAATCAAACGAAACCAAGATTTCCACTCAGATATCATTGAGATCCTCTAAATCAAACAAAATCTTGATAAAGGTCTAGTCAACATCAATAGCGGATACCCATTATCCCTATTTGACTTTCTTTATATCAACACTTTGATAGCTAATACCATTATAGCTCAAGACCATTTTGTTTGACCAAGTAGATCAAGAGAAAACCTTAGAAAATATTATCACAAAAATTTCCAAATCCAATCAAACATACCTCAACCACTTCTTACCAAAACATTTTATTTCATCCAACTTCACTCGTATCCAAAAGTCTTATGGTTCAAACTAGATCACAAAGAAACAAAAGCAAAGAAATGGATCCCTCAAACCATAGTGAACACTCTGCTACATCTAGCAATGATGAGGAAGAAATCCCACAGGAAGAAATTGTTAGTGCTATGCAAGATCCCAAATTCTAAAGAATGATGGACAAGGTCATAAACATAGACCACCAAAAGTACTTCCTCAGGCTATTACAACAAGGAACTAAATTACCTCCAGATTTTGATGTCTCAAAATTAAGAGAAGAACCACCATCTAATGACACTGATGCTCCCAAAAATGACAAGAGTAAGGATAGATCAAACCCTTTGGACACATTAACGCAACAAATCCAAGTCTTGCAACAACAACTTATGGACATCCAAACCAGAACTTCAACAAAGCACTACTCACTAGAGGATATCTCACCGTATCCTTTTGACAAAAGTTTGGTCATGATACCTCTTCCCTCAAGATTTGAGGTTCTAAAATTTGATAAATATCGAGGAAAAGGTGACCTGCGTGACCATATAAGAGAATTTAGTGCTGCTTTCTTAGAGGTCGCTCACAATGAAACATACCTTATGCGACTATTTCCATGCAGTTTAGGAGGACAAGTAATGGAATGGTTCTCCTGATTACCTCCCAGCATTCGAACCTTTAATGAACTAGTGGATAAATTTGTGACCCATTTCTCCTACAACATTGAACATGAAATTTCAATGTTGGATCTTTGTAACAATAAACAAAAAGGTGGAGAATCCTTAACCTCTTTCCTACAAAAATGGAGACAACTTGCTAGCAAGTGTCCATACCATATCCCAGAGAAACAAATGATTGAGATGTTTGTCCACAACTTGAACGTTGACTTGAGCTATCAAATATAAATACAATGTCCTACTTCCTTTAGTAAGGTCATTGAAATGGGGTTACTCATTGAGAAAGCCTTGATAGCTAAGGGACAAATCAAACTCTACAAGGACACCCCTAGCTCAAGTAATAACATGGACAAGCCAAGGTTTTGGACCAAAAAAAAACATTGTAAATGATGGTGTTGTTGATGCTAAAAATGTGGTGCCAAAACAACCAATCTTCAATCTTTCAAATCCACAAAACAACACACCATCAAACAAACCTCAAAATAATGAACCATGATCCACAAACTTTCCTCCTCATTGAAAGTTTACACTATTAGGAGAATCAATTGAACCTACCCTATGGAAGCTCATATCAAACAATCTCATAATGCTTCCAACGATGAGAGATTATAAACCAAAATTTAAACCTTCTTTGTGGAAAGACTCAGACTTATGTGATTATAATAGAAGTAAGGGCCATAAAACAAATGATTCCCAAAGACTAAAGAATATCATTCAAGACTTGATTGATGAAAAAGCAATAAAAATTGATGGACACATATCCAATGACGACCATTTGGCATTCAAGAATCTGCTCCCCAAGTATGAGAAGGGAGTTTTTTCAAATCAAAACAATAACGGTGGTAACAATGCCAACTACACAAATGTGTCATATGATTATGTTGTTAACCACATCTCTGAAAGTGACCCACATGTAAATGTGATCCCTATAAATAAAAATCCCAATTGTAATGTGACTACTCGTGGTGGAAAGATTACTTTCCAAGGGGCTCCATCTAAACCATCCTCCACATCTACCCAATACAACGTCCTTGACCAACTTCATAAAACACCTACCCACATATCCATTTTGGAGCTATTGCATCTATCCCCATATCACAAAGCCATCCTCAAGAAAGCTCTCTTAGAAACTACTGTCTCAACCCATCTAGCTGAAGAGCAATTTCAGGCCATGGTAGGTCATCTAACTACACCCCATTTCTTATCCTTCATAGAAAAAGATGATATGTCTATAACCCAACCACACAATGTGTCCCTCCATATTGAAACCTTCATCCATAAACATAAAATAAAACAGGTCCTAATTGATGGAGGGGCAGGTTTAAATATCTGCATGTTAAAACTAATCCTTGCATTGGGGTTTTTAGAGAATGCCATTGATCCTAAGAAGAAAATTACAATCAAAGCATATGATGAAGAAGAAAGGACATCAAAAGGAACCATTGTGTTGCCAATAAGAGTGGGACCGGTAGTGAAAGATGTGGTGTGCCAAGTTTTGGACATGGAACTAGCATACAACATTCTTCTTGGTCGACCTTGGATACACGCGATGAAATCCATGCCATCCACCTACCATCAATGTATCAAGTTTCCTCACAATGGCCAAGAAGTCACTATCTAAGGTGATCCTGATCCGTTCCAATATTGCAATTCCATTCAATCTAAGCCCGAAGTTGTAATCCCCACCAACCAGGGATCTTCCTCCTCTTTATCTTGTTGACCTAGCCTCACTACCATATACATCCAAGGCATCCAAACTCAAACTCAAGCTCAAAGACAAGGGTGTAGGGAAGTATACTATTGTACAAACCTTCTGCCTAGCACAGCTATCCATATCTCCCAAGTCCTATGGAAAACCATCCAGGAACAAACCCAAGTCATTGGAGACTCCTAATGGTCCTTTTGTTAAATGGGGAAGCCTATCAGATGAGAGAGATGAGAAGGATATTCTACAATGGCTATATAAAGACGAAGACAGTGAATCCAAACCACAAGACCCTCAATTCCAATTGCAAACCAAACAATATGGCCAAGGGTTCTTTATCTTACAAGGAATGGGATATGACGGTCATGGTCCCATAGGAATAAGAAAAGAAGGTATCATCAAACCTATCGAACCTCCTTCTTTAACAACTCGAGACACTACACGGCTAGGTTACAAGGGCAAAGAAAAGGTCAAAGGTAAAGACAAGCACAAAGGAAAAGAAAGAGAAACAACTACTACTAACTTAGTAGAGCAGATTCACCGACTACAAGAATGGAGTGAGATAGACTCCAGTGAATATGAATGGGATAGTCTTTCTAAACTATCTTGTGATGGGAAGGATGTTGATGTGGTTCAACAATATAGCTCTACACATACACCTCATGAGGGACGAAGCTCTAGGTTTAGACTTCTAGAGTTCGATCCGCAAATTATAGAAAAATGAGTTTTGTGAAGAAGGAATGATGTCACACTTGGCAGATCAACTTGAGAAGAGTACCATCATAGACTTTGTAAATACTTACACTAATCTAGACAACTCCACTATCTTAACCATCTCTACCCTCGAACTAGACCATCTTGATGACCCATTACCATTAGTGCATCCTGAACTCATAGACTAGAATTTGCAAGATGAACCCCCTGAGCTCGATACTTTCCAAAATGACGATGCTATCATAGATTATCTAGAACTTAGAGACCATCTACCCGCAGGGGATCACAAAACTGGCTATGCTATAGAACTCAATGACAAGGCTTATTTTGGAGAGAGTGTCAAGCCTTTCAGTCATTAAAATGTGAAAATAAAAGATAGATCTAATGGTGAAAACCACTCTACGGTAGTGTTAGATCGTGAAAATAGTAAAAAAATAAAAGATGCATCTGATGGTGAAAACCTCTCTAAGGTGCCGAAGGATGAAAAGCTTGATACTCTCTCCAATCTGACACATTAGGAGAGGTCCTCAATTTTGATAGAACCAGCAGAACCTATTAGCATTGGAACAGAAGACAACCCAAGGATAATCTGTATGGCACAATCTTTATTTGCACAAGAAAAGCCAGCATTCACCGAATTCTTCAAGCAGAAACAAATTACCTTTGCTTGGTCAAATGTTGATATATTAGGAATAGATCCAAACCTTATAATACATCATTTGTCACTAGCTCCAGGAGCTAAGCCAGTCAAACAAAAACTAAGGAAGATGCATCCACATATTACACTCTTAGTGAAGGAAGAATTGAAGCTGCTAGATGTTGGTATCATCAGACCAATTGATTATCTGGAGTGGATTTTGAATATAGTACCTATCTCAAAGCTAGATGGAAGGATGACTTCAGAGATTTGAACAAGGCTTGTCCCAAGGATGACTTTCCTCTGTCCAACATCGATATCATTATAGATCTCACAGCAGGACACACTATGTTGTCACTAATGGATGGATTTTCTGGCTATAATCAAATCAAAATAGCACCAGAAGACCAACACAAGACCGCATTTACATATCCATGGGGTACCTATTGTTGGTGCATCATGCCATTTGGACTGAAAAATGCTGGGGCAACATATCAAAGAGCGATGACTACAATCTTTCATGACATGATGCACACCATCATGGAAGATTATGTAGATGATATTCTAGCCAAGTTAGTTACTAGATAAGGAAACCTGCAGGTTTTAGACAAAATCTTTCAGAGATTAGAGTAGTTCAATGTACACCTAAATCCAAAGAAGTGTGTTTTTGGAGTCACATTCGACAAACTTCTAGGATATATAGTGTCATCTAATGGAATTGAGGTAGACTCGGCCAAAGTAAAAGCAATCATGGACATGCCACCACCCAAGAATCTTAGTCAGCTAAGGTCATTACAAGGTAAGCTACAATCCATCCGGTGGTTCATCTCTCAACTGGCTGACAAATGTCATCCATTCACACATCTCCTGTACAAGAACATTCCTTTCAAATGGGATGACTCGTGTGAACAAGCCTTTCAGCACCTCAAAGAGCATCTAATGAATCCACCAATCTTGATGCCACCGATCCAGGGAAAACCACTTCTACTGTATATTTCAGCTATGCCAACTACTCTAGGGGCTTTACTGGCACAACAGAACCATGAAGGAAAGGAGCAAGCTATTTACTATATCAATCAAACATTAGTTGGTTATGAGTTGCAATACACACCCATAGAAATAGTATGTCTTGTAGTAGTTTTTACATCACAGAAAGTAAGGCACTATATGCTCACTCATTCCATCAAATTGGTAGCCAAGATAGATCCATTAAAGTACTTACTCAGCAAGGCTACTCTAATAGGTAGGTTATCTAAGTGGGTGATGATACTCAGTGAGTTTGACATCGAGTATGTAGATAGACGAGCTACTAAAGGTCAGGTGATTGCAGATCAGTTAGTTGATGCACTATTAACAGATGAGAATCCATTAACCTTTGAGTTTCCAAATGAATCCATCTTTAACATCACAACCCAAGCATGGAAACTATATATTGATGGATCGTATACTCAACATGGGTCCAGAGTAGGTATCTTCTTGGTCACACCTAATGGAGACACAATTCTAAAGTCATACAGACTACTCTTTCCATGTACCAATAATGTAGTAGAATATGAAGCATTAGTCATTGGCATCAAAATGGCAGTAGAATGGAAAGTCAAAGAAATTCAGGTGTATGGAGACTCACAACTCGTCATCAACCAAGTGAATGATGACTATCAAACCAAGGACGAGAAGTTAATACCATACAAGCATATGGTAGATGACTTAAAAGAATTCTTTGTTGTGATTTCTTTTGAGAAAATACCTAGATTGGAGAACAAAGAAGTAGACACCATGGAAACCATTGCATCTCTTCTTGATATACCTAAAACCTAGTCATGTTACGAGTTCTTGGTAGAGCCAGTATCCCATCCTGCATACAACACCCCTGAAACAAAAATCATATGCCATATCATAGGATCTAATTCTCCCTTGTATGGAAAAGTATACACCTATCTGAAAGAGAACACCCTACCTCTTGATCTATCTAATAACCAAAAAATAACCTTCACCCACCAAGCCTCACGATATACCATAATTGCCAACACCCTATATCAATGAGGACTAGATGGTACTCTCCTTAGGAGTCTTGACAATGAGGAATATCAAACCGCCCTAAGAGAAGTTCACAATGGTATATGCAGAACCCACTCTAGTGGTCCTACTTTGGCTAAGAAACTCATATGTATGGGATACTACTGGCTAACTATGGAAAAAGACTCCTATCATTTTGTGAAATGGTGAAAGAAATGCCAAATTCATGGGAACCTAATACATGCATCAGTGTAAGAGCTACAACCTTTAATGACTCCTTGGCCTTTCTATCAATGGGGACTTGACTTAGTGGGCAAGATACACCCTCCACCATCCAACGGCCATAAATTAATCACCACCACCATCAAGTACTTTATGAAGTGGATTGAAGCCATATCCCTAGCCAATGTCACATGAAAACAAATCACCTCACTCATTCTAAATTACATCATTTGCTGCTATGGCATCCCTATATCCATTATCACTGATAATGGAAGACCCTTTAAGAATCAGTATGTAAAAGAGCTATGTGACAAATTCCACATCCAACACCACTTTTCCACTCTGTATTTCCCCCAAGGCAATGGTTAGGCGAAGGCATCCAATAAAACCATCTTGAAAATCCTGAAAAAGACTGTCAATGATGTCGGCCATGATTGGCATATCCAACTGAATCTCGCTCTGTGGACCTACCATACAAGCATCCACACTCCCATAGGTCCCACATCATATTCACTAGTCTATGGCTCTGAAGTCATCTTGCCCATTGAAGTCAAGTTACCATCCTTGCGAATATCGTTAAAAGGCCTAATATCTGATGAAGAATATAGGGTTTCCAGACTTCAAGAGTTAGAGCTACTAGAGGAAAAAAGACAACATGCCTTTAATCATCTAAAATCCTACAAACAAAGGATGTCAAGGAGATATAACCATAGAGTGAAACCCTATGTCTTTCAAGTTGTTGACCTCGCCCTCAAAGAGAATCCCATAAATCAGTAGGATAGGGAAAAGAAAGGCAAATTTGAACCCAACTAGCTTGGTCCCTATGTCATCATTATTGCCTATGGATCAGGAGCTTATCAATTGGCCACATCAAAAGGTGAACTATTTGATGATCCCATCAACATCATGCATCTTTGCAGGTTCTACACCTAAACCCCAATGCAAGGGACTTATAAAGTACAAAAAAAAAAGCAAGTAGTGAAAACCTAGCAAACAGATGCTATTTGCGATCATGCAAATAAAAGCAAGTAGTGAAAACCTGGAAACAGGTGCTATTTGTGATAAACCGCTTCCTCCATCCTTTAAGATTTTAGTCCTCATCCATCTTTTCTTATCACATTGGGATACTTATCATGGCTTGTTACTCGCTTTCTTTTACCACCTTATCAAATAATTTTATCCATCTAGTCCGTCATCCGTCTCGTCATTTCTCACAACTTCATCGTCAGTATCACTGGTCAAACTACATTGCCTTTGAGTTATCATGCAGGCAAGGCCATCATTGATGAGCCCCCGAGGCTTCCCATCCATTTGATCCCTTATCACCCATCCTTTTATCCATCCAATCCTGAACTACATTGCCTCTACGTCATCATGTAGGCAAGGCCATCATCGATGAGCCCTCGAGGCACTAGGTCAATCCCTTAGGGCCCGTTCCATTGAGTCTACTATCCATTTGATCCACATTTTTCATCCATAATAAATCGATCCTTTATTTGACTGGGGGCAAAATCCTCATCCTAGTTGAGAATTGGATTCTTGAATGCCACAAATCTCAGAGGATAACAAACTGGATTGTGATATTATCTCTAGACAACATGCAACAATACAAACAAACCTTTTCAACAAAATACTTGACACAAGAACTTGACCTATATCATACAACAATGAGCCTAAACTATCATGATGATTATATCTGATTTCATTGCAAGAAAACATATCTATGGCAAGAAAATTTGATGCTTGTTATACATTTAAGTCTCAGAGTCTTGATTTTTGTTATCATGTTTCCTATGCTACTCGAGGATGTCTAAAAAGTAGAGAAGCTATGATGGGGGCATGATTATTTTCCTTTGTTTGTTGTTTGTGGATCAATCTTTAGTAATGTGATGACTTTGTTTAATGACAAGAACAACAAAAGATCATCAAGGACGTTATGGGTCTAAACATGAGAAAGTGCAATCATTGTGTGTTGATACACATAAGAAATACTCAAGTCATCTAGGTTCAATTTTGACTAGATGCTTGTATTAACTTGCTAAATCAAAATCCATGTAAGAGATATTCAGGTCATCATGGTTTAATTATACCTAGATGGGTGTATTTTCTTACAACATTTTAAAATCTCAATGATGAAAAAGTACTTCAAATACTTGTATACAAGATGACAAAGCCTCATTTGTGCATTTTAGGTTTGCATTTCATTTCATTTATGAGCATTTCATATGTATCATTTTCCAAGTGGCTTAAGATCCAAGTCATTTCTTTATCTACATCTCTTTATCTACTCACCCTTTTCTTTCTTTTCATTTTGAGAGAACACCAATTGTCCTCTGAAGGGGGCGTCATCATCATCATCCATCTTATTCATTAACTTACCATTATCTTTCCTTGTCACCCTCTCTCTTGCATGACTGGGGCGTCACCAATCATCAATCTTTCAAATCACTTCTTCCATTCATCCTTATCCAATCAATCCAAGCAATGATCCAAATGCAAGTCCATCCTTAATCCATACCAATCGAGTACATCAATCTTGTCAAAATTTTCCAATCGCAATCATTGGTCTTGATCCTAATCTTGTCATAAACTAAATCAATCAATCATCATTATTAGTGGGATATGTCTTTCCCACATCTTTGTGTTGATCTAGGGATATATCGTTCCCCACAATGACAACACAATCTTTATCAATCATTATCGATTAATCATTGGTTTATAGCTTGACAGGGGCAATACCTTGTTTATTCTTGTATCATTTGTGCATACTTGCTTGCTTGTGTGTGTTATCATTTTATCTTGCATAACATATCATTCAACTCTTTCATCTATCCCTTATCTTGCATCCTCCATTTTCATAGCCATCCTTTATCATTCTTGTTCATCGTGAGATCATTCATCATCTTTCTACCGAATTCAACTCGACCAATCTCTCAGGGGGCATCCTATCATCATTAAACCTATACCAGGGGCAAACTGGGGCATATATCATAATCAAAAAAAAATTATTCTTTGAAACAATGTGATAAAACACATTGTCTCAAAGAGGGGCAAAATGTATACACCTAAAAATGGCTTGAGTCGAATTAAATAAATATTTTAATATTTATTTTATTCCTATTCTTCTATCAATAAATAAATATCCTAATTTATTTATCTGATTCACATTCATCTTAATCTTCCAAAAATTAAATAAAAATCAATTTATTTAATTAAATACCCTAATTCCTCTAATGTCTCATCTAATTAAATAATCCTAAATTATTTAAGTAATCACAAATTTCTCTATTCCAAAGTCCTAAATTCTATAATTCCACATCATCTCATCCATGTCATTCTTCCACCTCACCTTACACCTCACCATGTTGCACATAATTAAATATTTTAATATTTAATTAGCTAATTAGCCTCACCCACATGTGTCCTATTATTTCTCAATCACCTTTAGGCTCAAAGACACTTGTCTTTCTAATTCTAGTTCATCTCTCACATTCCAACAAATCGAGAGTCCTTCTTCCACAATCTCCTCAAAATCTTCCACTTTTAACTCACAGGTCATTTGTGAGGACAATGACATGTGGTTCATGGATCCACTTATTCCTCTACCTCATAAACATAGTAGGAACATTTCCCATGATTATTTCCCTCGACTCCATCTCAACTGTACACATCACAGACATTTCTTCCATTCATGGATCTATTAACACCTGGACTTGGCCTCTCCTTAACCTATAAAAGCAAGGTTCTCACACCCATTTTGCACAACTCAAGCTTTTAGTAATCTTATTCTGCAGGAATTCCACCATAGCTCTCAAGCGTGCCATTGGTTCCATTGCATTGCATCCATTAGTATCATTATCTCATCTAGTTGGATATCCATATCAACCATGGCAGCATATCATTAGCTCCATCCTTCATCTTAGTTATTGCATTGTAGTCTCATTGCATAATCCTCCACATAGCCATTCAATCTTTGTCATCTTAACAGCAAGGAAGTACAACTTCTGTGCACAAGATCAAAGAAAGATAGGCAACAATGGAAGGCATGAGGTAGATCTATTCAACAAGGTAATATCTTTGTTTTATTGCATTTGTGTCATTTTCATTGAAGTTATTGGATATTTAGATAGTTTCTACTATGTTTTAGAAATTCAATCACCAGTGATTTTTGTAATTTTGTGTGTAGATTCTAAATATATTTTTTTCAAAATTTTAAAAAAAATTGTGAATTTTTTTACATAACTTTTAATAAGTTGTTTTTTATAGTTAACAATATTTTTAAAAAGTGTTTTTCAAACCATATAGTATAACTTTTTTTTATAGAAAAGATAAAATTGTAAATCTTTAAATATAGATTCATAACACCAATATCTAGTTCTTCTTTACCTCTCTATTCCTATAAGATATTAGGGCCTCCAATGTTGAATTTATCTTTGTTGGTTCTAGATCCTTAATAAAATTAATCCTAAATTTTATAGTGTCTACTGCCTGGGAAAATTTGTGGTACACCACCAGCTTAGACCTTCTGTTCTTCTTGAAGTCTTTGAAAAGAGTCCTCAGATCACTAACTCGGTCCAGGTCTACTATATAAAATGGCAATGAATCACCCTACACTACATTACTGAGTTGCTTCTTACATTCCTCAACATCAATGAGAGCTATATCATCTAAATATAATTTTGTTGAGACTCTAAGGAGATCATTGAAGTTGTAGATAACCTCCATTAGTTGTGCCTGCCTCTGCTCTAGTTGTATCAAAAATCTCTCTTCTAAGCTTCATCATTTCTAACCAATGGTTAGGCATATGCAACTTATCCTTAGTCAAGATTTTCTCTTCTACCGAAACCTCCTCTGATAGCTTGCTCATCATGAGGACTCGGGGATACATATGTGAGTAGTAATCATATCACTTCGATATAACACTTGTGGGAGTTTTGACATTGCTGATCTTTTATTCTTCATCCACTTCTCATTTATGACCCTCCTACAGGCCTCTGTCCCTTGATCATACATGTTTTGATTATCTATTTTTCGTAATATAGTCAGAGTTGGAGCAAGAGGAATGTCAAATGCCTCTGCAAGAGCTACTGAAGTGAAACTAGCTATCACCCTTCCATCTTGGGTAATGACAGACCTTGTCTGAAGATGGTACCTTGCTCTAGAAGCAATAATTAGTTCAAGGCACTACACAAAGGTAGGAGTTGTTGCTTGTGCTATCCCATTGTCCCTGATCTTCTGAGCCCGCTTGGTTCGATTAGGACCAAAGATACGAAGTTTGAAATCATCTAGGTCAATATGGCCTAGATTAGTATCCCCTATGTTGTTCTAGGCTGAAGTAATCTTGGTAACTGGAGTGATTCCCTTGAACTCGTACTTCATGTTCACAGCTCTAGTAGACATCTATCATGTAGGGTAAAAACCCTAATAAATATCTTGCCAAAACACTAGTGCATACAACTAAACCTATGTTTATGATGCTAGACAACATGAAATCTATTGAGAAACCATGTTCCTAACAATTTTCAATCATTAAATTCCATTTTGGCTTTGAACTATAGTGTTTTGACTAAAAGAGGGGTTTTGTCCTATCACAATACATGCCTATATAGTGCCTAAAATACCTAGTGGATCACCAGTTCATTACCTAAACCTAGATCCTATTCACAAAGAGATGCAAGATATCAAGTTATTAACATTCCTTAATCATCAAATTTGTTTAGTTGAACTGAAGGGACTACAACCCAAAAAGTGGGCCTTTTCCCTATCACAAGATATCAACATGCAATGCAAATATTGGCTAATGTTCCAAATTCACACTATACATGATATAAGTACCTAGCATGATGCAATGAATCTAGTGTACGTCAAAATCCTAAGTTAAATCAAAGATTTTGTTTTAGGAGTGGGTCTCTTGACTTAGAAAAAACAAAGCGGGACTTTAGGGGTACACTAGATAAGTAGGCTTTTAGGCACTCATAGGAGTTGTGGAGATATCATGGTTCACAAGATATATCCTGTCATGCAGTGTTTTAGCGCAAGCACCCAGTGTAAAGGGGTACTAAAGATTAGCAGGAAAAACCAAATCCACCAGATATGCGGGGGTCAATGGATATGTCTTGTGTAGAGGGGATTTAGTGCAAAGCAGGCAATCTATGTCACTACGATAGGTAAAAGCTACCTCACTGGTCGGCGGAAGATCTAGGGCTCATTGGACATGTTTGATTAAGGGTTATTTTGGCACCGGGCCATCCTAAACACCACAATTTCCTTACGTGTTAAATCAAAAGCTTCTTTCTTTTGATTGGCAGGGTTTCTAGGGCCTACGAAATCAAAAGCTTCTTTCTTTTGATTGGCAGGGTTTCTAGGGCCTACAAGACATATCTACTAAGGTCGAAAAGTCATGCAACCATGAACTTCCTGCCTAGGGCACACTTCAGAATGAAAATTTGAAAACAGGTAAATCATGCAATGCACTATGCCCTAAATCATAAATGAATCAGTTCAAATTCAATCTATAAAACACGCACTACTAAATTATCATTTTTCATAATAAAATTTCACAGAACCCCCTAAAACCCCCAAACCCTAACCATAGAAATCAAATTCAAATTCAAATGAACTAGGGCTTGCTTACATTTGAACAACGCAAAAAAATAACTAGACTCCCCTCCTTCCTAAGAAAACTTGAAACATGCAAACTCATAATCTTAAATAAAGATTCAACATTATGAAACAGAAGGCAAAGAAAGGGACCGACCTGATATGCAATAAATGGTAGCTACCCTTACAAGATGACACTAAAAATCACCAAAAGCACTGCAACAGAGGTCAGATTCGCACAATGAAATCACTTAGGAGGTCACGTAGGTCATAGAGCTTGAGTTCGCAAAGGATTTTAAATGGAAATGAACAAATAATGATGAAATTCAATGTTTTAAGCCCAATGACACACTATTAATGACATTGTCAGTCAAAATACTATCAAGCACTTCGGAAACAAAAAGTAGGAAAAGCGTTAGGACTAGATATGCAAGGAATCAGGTGATCATAGGACATGTCCTGTGACCACAATGTTTAGCACAATATCTGACATCATAAGAAAGACCCTCTTTCCTCCTAAGACAATTAAGTCTTTACTGAACTTTTAAGGGACACACCTAATAAGTCTAGTGACATACAATTTTAGCGCAGAGTGCAATGAAATGACTTGTTTTAGTGCTTTATCCTGTGAAGTGAACTTTAAGCGCAATATCCGGTGATGTGATGTTTTAATGCTATGTCCAGTGAAGAGCATTTTTAGCGCAAAAGCACATAAGGGGCTTATTCTTGGGTTCAAACACAATCAAGTCATCTTTAATTCAATCATCAAATCCCAAAGGGAAACTCAAGTATGCCAAAATGTCCTAGTGCATAGAAAATTATCAAGGGCAAGTCGTCATTTTCCCACAAGCAAGAAGATCAAAAAATGTTGAGGCCAAGCCAAAATAGCAAAAGAGGGGGTCTCCATTTGGCAAAATGGGGTGTCTATGCCAGACACAACACAATTGTTAAGAAATGATCTTCAGGTTCTCTCTACCTTGTAAGGGGATTGTGTGGCATGTAGGATATCCCATCAACAAGCCATAAGGACAAAGATCTAGATTGATGATGGTGGTTGTGATGTTAAAACATCAAATATGATATCAAACCAGAGATTACATATATATCTAATGGTTGAGCTCATTAGTAGTGAGGCGTGTGATATAGTCACATCATTCATTATTGCACACTCATGGATGGATTTAAGTATTGCAAAGGTGGAAGATATTGTCGTTCTTTTGGAGTTATTTTTTGTATCTTGGCAAATGGCATCAAGATGTAATGGTGGAAATTGTAAGAGAGTGCACATGGATGCAAAGGTGGAAATAGAATCCATTTTGATATGAGGCCCACCCTTATGTGGTGAAATTACTTGCACTATTAGACCTATTATTGTTTTGATACTTTTAGATGTTAGACACCGTGTCTATGGATTTATGATCCTATTGATAGACTATATTATGCATTGATGTCTAGATCAGAGTAGTTGATTTAATGTGCATATGATGATGATCTAACTAGGAGTTAGCTATGTTATATTTTGATGTGTATGTGATGAATGCATGCCTTGATTTGATTATTAATATGGACCATTCAATTATGCTTTAAAATTATTCAATTTACTTAGTGGACTTGAAAAGGAAATTGAGTATCTATGTTTAGTAGATTAGAATAATGGACATGCAATGTTAGTATAAGATTAATGTGTTTTGAATTTGAAATTGGTATGCATTTTGATGAGTATAGTGAAATTGGATTATCGTTTGAATTATGAATTCTTGTATGCTATATGGTTGTGTGTGTGATCACATTTCAAGTTGTTTTGACTATGTATTGAATGTATTAATGGGTCTAATTGAGTGTGCAGGTAATTTCCATGGCTAATAGAAATCTAGAGGTCTTTAGAAAACCCCTATGTGAAATAACTCTGTGAAACTCAATTCCTTAGTCCATAATGGGGACTAAAGTCTTTGTTTATGTTTAAATGTTGTAATGTGGTGTGTCAAATGTTAATTTATCATTTTTTTGTATGTCATAATGTTGTTTGGGTTAGAATGTGAAATGAGTTAGCATCCTAGTTGTCCAAACTCAGATTTGTATTTAAGGGGTATTTTAAATGGTCTAAAAATGTCATTTTCTTAATGTTTTTTGGTGCTTGTAAGGCCCTAGGGAAAGTGCCTATGGATTAGGTACTTGTTGGGCTACATATCTTAGACCTTGGACAAGATATGACCCTTCCCAAGTCCCTTGGGAAGGGTGTGACAAAAATGATGTTTGGGGAAGAGGGATGGTTGACTTGTCACCATCCCATTCTCTTTTCCCAAGATTAATGTATGTTCTTAGGTCAATCTCAAGGCCTCACACATGTGAGGAAGCCTTGGAGTTTTCATGTAAGAGGAGGGTACAATGTACACTCATTTTCCAATATCTCACACATGTGAACAAGTGTAGGGACATGTGTTTTTGGGATGGGTGAGAGGATGTCAAGTGTCACCTCCTCATTGGAAGGGGATAAGTGACTTGGCTACCCTTATTTATAACCCTTTTAAGGGTTAAGAGAGGGCTTTTGTTTTCATTTTTAATTTAGTTTGTATAGAGACAAAATGGGAACCTTTGGGGAAAGCTTGGATTGGGAATGAACTTCTTGAAGTGGATTGCTTGAAGGAAGATCATGAAGAATTCACCCATATCCCTTAGAAGAATTGGAGTTGTAGGCTCTCCATGATTCTTAGTATGTATTCATTATTATTGCTTATTCAGTTGATTGTTAATGGAATTTTGTAGTTGTTAATATTCTTACGCCTTGTTCTTTTGTTTTGTGTGTAGTGTTTGGGAAAGGGATGTGATGGGTTGAGCACTCCTCTTGGGAGGGTAACCCAAGTATTGGGGTAGAGAGAGAGGAGAGATCTTCCTTGGGGAAGAGATACTTCTATGAAGAGGAGTTTTGGGCATTACTGTCTTTGTTCCTAATCTAGTTATGTGAAGATTTTGTTGAGGAAGAACTAATGCTTTATTACTCTCCCTTTGTAGGAGTGATTTCCCTCTTCTCCCCCTTTGTCAATCTTGGTTAAGATTCATGTGTTGTGAATATTATTGGGTGTGGGAGTTGTATGTATGTTTTGTATTGAGTGATTGAGTTATTCCTTATATGTAATTTTTCTTCAATTCCCTAGAAGGCCTCCTAGCTCGGGGGTGGGATTGTGAGAAAGCCCTCCAATTGGGAGGAAAGCACCTCCATTGGCCGGGTTGTGAGACTTTATTTCATATGTTATGTAAATAATCAAGTAGGAATGAAGATTTTCTAATGAAGAGGATTGTATTGTTCACCATGTTTGTCCTTTGTGTTTTAAAACTTCTCTTTTGGGTGAAGGTTGATGTTCAATCTTGTTGTAATAAAAATTATTTGTGTTTCAAAAAAAAAAAAAGATTACTCAACTTATTACATTTCTTTCTAGTTTATTGGTTAGATTGGCGAGGAGATATAGTAAGAGAATAAAGAAAATGTAGTTTATCACCTTGTATTTGCATGCATTGTACTTGGAATAAAATAATTTGTGATCTTGTCCTTTATGATAAGTACAAATACACATTTACTTGTAATATAGTTTTATACTCCTCTATTGCATTGTAAATATCTATGGGGTGTTTTGTTTGCATAGTAGACTTATGAATATGTATATTGATTAATATGTATTTTTGTTGTCTCATGTTAGATGCATACTTGGGAATAAATATGGCCATGTTGTTAAAAATATGCATATACATAGGTAAATATTGTAGTTTATTGATTTTGAAATGCATGCTTTTAAAAATTTTTAAATGTGATTTCCTTATCTATAAACTCTTTTTATGTTTATTGAATCAAATGTATAGACTTCCATATATATATGCATGCATAAAGAAAGGATAATATCTATATGAACATATGTTTTTTTACATTTACTCACTTGCATTGAAATTTTAATTAGACATAGATTATGATATATTCTCATAAACATATTATTATTAAGATTATTTTCTTTCCAAAATACATATGTTTTGTTACAAAGTGTATATACATACCTATCTAATATATATACATACATATATATTAATAGAAAATAGGATTATATATATTTTTATGTTTTATATTCATAACTGTTATAAGTTTCTTTTTACATATATACATGAATAAAAGTGGAGGCCATATTAAATACTGTTTAAATAAAACTAAATAATAAACTAGAAATTGCACCTTAGTGTGCAATGGGTATGCCGAAAATGGATTTGGAAAGGAGTTGTGTGTGGATGAAAGAAAAAATTATTTTGCATATGGGAAACTTAAAGTATACATAGTTTGTAAAATTGGGTTGGCAAGAGCAATAAATAAAGGGGTCATATTTTTTAGAGTAGCAAAGAAGAGTTTTTTATTTGTTTGTAATATTAGTATTCTAAAAAAGAGATTATATAGAATATTTGCATTGTTTTTTTGGGTCTATTTTGATTTGTTGAATCATGGTCATCATTTGAACATTGAAACCATGTAATGATGTGTGTTGTTTTTCTATAGTGGTAAGTAAAGTTTGAGTAGATGATTTGGACCAACACATACCAAGATCCATTTTTTCATTGTAAAAGTACCATAGCTTGATCTTTAATGTAAGGTTTTTCATTAGAATGCTTGACTGTAACCTTAAGTCTATCACACAATAGAACACTTTTTGTCTCTATTCCTCTCTCTATTATATTATCTCTATCTATCTATCTCTAGTTGTTTATTTCTCTCTCTCTCTCTCTCTCTATATATATATATATATATATATATATATATATATATATATATATATATATATATATATATCTTTCTCTTTCTATATCTATGCCCCTCTCTTTCTATCTTTTTGTCCCTCTCCATCTAATTCTCTCTCTATTCAACTCTCTCTATCTTCCTCTAGCTCTTTCTCTCTTCCTCTCTATTTTAAATTAGTCTCTAATTCTCTCTCTATTCACCTCTCTCTCTCTCTCTCTCTCTCTCTCTCTATATATATATATATATATATATATATATATATATATATATATATATATATATATATATATATATATATATATATATATATATATATATATATATATATTTGTCTCTGCCCCCCCTCTTTGTCTCTCTATATATTTAAATGATTTAGAAGATTGGTGAAGCGAATTAATTAATTATGTCATGCACAAGATGCCACTATCTTTTTATGTGGATGCAAAACATCCTTCTAAAATGATTTAGGAAAAATTCCAAACTTTCTTTAAGGAAACTACATTGTCTTAAATGTACAAAGGTTATAAAAGAAGCTCACATTTAAGATATCAATTGGTTCCATTTTTATTAATTAATTGCAATGCCACATAGTCATTATTGAATCATGACATATTTGGACTGCAGAGACCTTATCTCTATAATAGATTTTGTTTCTACCTCTCTCTATATCTCTTTGTCTCCTCTCTCTGTCTCTTTCTGTATCTCTATTTTTCTCTAATTTCCTTTTTCTCTCTTTCTCCTCCTCTCCATCTGAGCTCTTTGTCTCTTTCTCTTCTCGATCTCTCTTCCTCTCTTCCTATCATCCCCTCTCTATATTAATCTCCCTCTCTATTATTCTCTCTTCCTCTATCACTCTATTTCTCTTCTCTAGGTTTTTATTCCTCTCTCTTTGTCCCCCCCTCTCTCTCTCTCACCATCTCTCTCTATCCCTCTCTATCTCTATACCTCTCTTCCCCTCTCTATCCCTATACTCATCTCTCTCTCTCTCTCTCTCTCTCTCTCTCTCTCTCTCTCTCTCTCTCTCTCTCTCTCTCTCTCTCTCTCATGTGTTCCACTGGAATAGTTCCGGCTCTGAAGACCATAAATAATAACATAGTGATGGGGTTAATAGGTACAAAATTTGACAAAAGGGCACTAACTATAAATGACATTGAGGATCTAGCGGTAAGATTTGCATCAATGGTGATAGGATACAAAGTCTACTTCTCAAATAGGGAGAATTCGGTCTCTACAATAGCCATATACACAACATTTGAGATGGTGAAGAAGAAAGCATATTATGACCTGTGTGAGCTGCTTCGACAATAACTATTGGAGAACTTGAAAAGAACAAAGGACACAAAGTACCCCTTCAAATATGGAACTCTAATCATTTGCCTGCTCTTCTATTTTCTAAAGGATTTACCAGGTATGAACAATATTATTTGGCTTCATCATATTCTTGTAGCAATCCAAATTAGAAATCATCTGCAAACTTTAGGAGATGTTGATAAATAAAATGCAGCATTATGGGGCTACTTTAAAAATTTCCAAAAGAAAATGTACACTAGGGCTAGGATTCCTGAAAAGGTTGTGAAGAAATATGAAAAGGATATTGTATTTATGGTAGACAAAGATAAATGCCTCATGGAGGCAGTGGAACCAAGAACAGTATGGGTCCCAGCCATGGGATATGAAGTCATAATGGACATCTTGATTGGATTGGTAGATTTGATGTTGAGAAAACCAAAAGATCCTAAGGAAGAAAGATTTGGGACTTTTGAAGAAAAATCTCTCAAAGTATATATGGAACTAAAACAACCTAAAATCAAAAGAAATGTAAGGAAATGGGTAGTTGATTATGCAATGAGCCAAGGGTTCACAAAGGAAAAAATAAATGAAGCAAGAGCATCAGCAATTGAGACATCAAGTGCTCCAGAAGGACAAACATGAAAAGATTTGGAGAAGAAAGAAAAGAAATCTAAGAAAGAAAAGCCTACCACTAGCTCTAGAAGGAGAACAAGAGCCTCCTCCATAGTAGTAGTTACCTCTAAGAGCTCTAGACCACTCCATACTATAGAGGTTGAGAAAGAAAAGGCAAAGCCTACAGATATTAAAGAGCAAGTGCCAAAGAAGAAGCCGGAAGAGAAGAAGAAAGGAAAGAAAGCAAAGGCGACAAAGAGAGTATATCTAAGCTTTGGAGTTGGATAAGAAGAAGAAGAGGAGGAAACAAAAATAGATGAAGAAGTCAAGGCTAAGAAAGAAAAAATAGATGAAATAATTTCAAGCAAGAAAGAGAAGCACTCTGGAAAGGGTAAAGACAAGAAGAAGAAGAAGAAAGGAGAGAAGACTGAGACTAAAGGAAATGAAGCAACTATATCCTTGGAAGCCACAGTCAATGCAATAGCTCAACATGGGAATTTGAAGCCTATTAATAGTATATATGATGACTATTTAGATGTAGATAAGGTGGTATGTGAAACAACTATTGTAAGATTTTTAGTTATGTTTAGTAAAGCATTGATTGAAGTTATAGATGATTTACCAGACAGTTTAGCTAGCATCATGACTACAAGAAAAGAAGTAGCTATGGAAAAAGATGGAGTTAAAGAAATATGTTTTATTAAACTATGCCCAAATATTACCAACGAAGAAAAGGTCAAAGTCACTACGATACTTAGTGAAAAGTTTAGAACAAAGAGAATGGTCAACATTCTAATGTTTGGTGACCACTAAAAATCTGGTCAAGGAGACTGAGGAGATAACACTAAATGTGTTGCATGAGCTGCAAATCCCAAATATTGTTGACACTAGTAAAGAGGAACAAAATGTTGATGCTGATAAAGCAGTTCCAAAGATAAATATGGAACAAAATACAGTTACTCCTTCGGTGGGCATAGGAAATGAAGAGGAAGTGAATACAGAATAGAATATAGATCAAGGTGGAACACCTCCTCTGGTAAACTTTGAGCAAATTGAAGAGATAAAAGAGACTATAGAAGAAAAGAACTTTGAGGAAGAAAAAGTGACATCTGAAGGAAATATCCCTGAGGACCAAGGTGAACAAAGAGAAGAAGATGATGAACAGATTACTAACAATTATGCTCCAGAAATAGAAGGAAATGAGAAAGAACTTGTTTAGGAAGACCCTCTGGAAAGGTATGATGCTGCTCAGGTGTCTCATTAAGAAGACAAAGGAGACACTGCTGAGAATGAGTCAGTTGACTCCTTAAGAGAGTTTTTGGAGAAGCAAAAGGAAGCTCAAATTTTGATTACATCTGAGCTATTGCAAGGACTAATTAACCTTGCCACAATGACCCCACTATAGAAGCTGAGACTTGGGACACTTTTTCAAACTATTTCACAAGAAGAGATTCTAAAATCTCATATAGAGGACAACGAACTAATAGGATATGCATTGACAATTTTTGAAAAGATAATGCCTAGAATTAAGATAGATATATCTTTGGGACCTACTACTTAATTGAAAAATCTTATGGAGTCAATCAATTCTCATTTTGAGACCCTAGAACAAGCTGCAGAAAAGAAGGTAAGGGCAGAAATTGATGACAAAAGGTTAGTGGAGCTAAATGAAAAATTTGATCAAGATAAAATTTTGTTAGATAAGAGCGTAGAGTATGCACAGATGGCAATTAAAGAAGCTAGTGAATTGTATCAATTATGTCTTACATGGATTGATAAGACTAAGGACATAAAAGAGAAAATAAATGGATGGGAAGCTCAAATAATGAAGATCTCCAAAACTTATGACCTGGTAAAAGATGCTATTGGCAATCAGAGGGCATAATTTGAGACCATTCATTCTAATATACATAAGTTGCAGACCCAGAGGAAGGTTATAAAGCATAGAATGAACCAGCTCCGGGAGATAGCAAGCTTCAAGATTGCATCCCTAACCAAGCTAGTAGCAGCAGCATATAAGACAAGGCAAATCACTGAGGCCCCTGCTACCATGAAGAAAGCAAAAGAGTTAATGTCCCAGGTTAATGGGCATATACTAGTTTTGAGTGATGCTAAGGTCAGTTGGGATGAAGAAGTGGTGCAACTAAAGAAGATCAACAAGGATATTCTCCCTGAAAAATAGTAAGCAATTTGACTTTACTTGTAAATATGCAGACATTATAAACAATTTTGAAGTTTTGGCAATCTATGCATATTTCTATATCATATGCCTTTGCCATTGATGTCAAAGGGGGAGAATGTATGTAATGAAACAACTTGCACAATATCTGAATATAATAGAAAATATGCTGTAAATACTTGATAATAATATGCCACTTCGAGGGGGCAACCTCCTAATCCACTTCGAGGGGGATACCTCCAATAGTCTTCAATAAGAACACAATACTAAATATATGATGATCTAATAAGACTCACTACCCTTATATATTCCTATTTATGCCTAGGATATCACCCAGGCCGACTTAGATAGCCCTATAGAAGCCTTAGGCTGACCTAAACAACTAAATAACAATATAATAATGATAATATGACTTAATTAAGAGTTAAGATAGCTACAAGCCGACTATTCATAACCATATACACTATAGAAGTAAGGGCATAACATGCCCCCCACCTTTACAAAAGCATTGTCCTCAACACTGATCAATTGTGGTAGTTTCTTCATATAATCTTCATCATCCCATGTGGCAACTTCAACTAGAAGATATTTCCTTGATGTCCTCAGCTTATTCAGGTGTGTTTGGAAAATTAACTTCAGCTCCAAGATGTGTCTTCCCTTTGCATCTAGCTCTTGATGGTGATGAATGTGTTCTTCCTTTACTTGAACCTTTTGATGTGCCATAGAGGAAAAGGTGAGGAATAGTACATGGTACCCTTGCATTGGTTGAAGAGCTTGACTAGGAAGTTCTTCTTCTTCTTTCACTTCTTCATCTTCATTGCCTTCTTCTTCTTCTTCTTCATCATCATCTTCTTCTTCTTCTTCTTCTTTTTCTCCTTCCACTTCTTCATCATCATCTTCTTCTTCTTCTTCTTCTTCTTCTTCTTCTTCTTCTTGTTCTTCTTCTTTTTCTTCTTCTTTTGCTTCTATTTCTGGTTCTTCTTTTTCTTCTTCTTCTGGTTCTTCTTCTTCTTTGTCTGCTGCTGCTTCTTCTTCTTCTTCTTCTTCTTCTTCTTCTTCTGGTTCTTCTTCTTTTTCTTCTTCTTCTGCTTCTTCTTCTTTTGGTTCTTCTTCTTCTTTGTCTGCTACTGCTTCTTCTTCTTCTTCTTCTATTTCTTCTTCTTCTTCTTTTGCTTCATCATCATCATCATCATCATCATCATCATCATCTGCTTCTTCTTGTTCTTGTTCTTGTTCTTCTTCTGGTTCTTCTTCTTCTTTGTTTACTGCTTCTTCTTCTTCTTCTTCTTTTTCTAGTTCTTCTTTTTCTTCTTCTTCTAGTTCTTCTTCTTCTTTGTCTACTGCTTCTTCTTCTTCTTCTTCCTCTTCTTCTGGTTCTTCTTCTTTTTCTTCTTGGTTACTTGAGACCTCCTTTCTTGTTTCATTCATTAAGGTGCTTAACATGCTTCGTATGTCTGATATATCTCCTCTTAGGCCACACATCACCAACTTGAACTTACTTATTTCCTCATCCTTATCAGAGGATTTCCCTAGTGTGACAGCATTCTTTTTGCCTCTTGTTGCAGGCCCCGTCATGATGGAAACCAATATTTTTGAAATAAATCCCACAAATGAAATGTAAATTTTCTAAACTTTTTACTGTAACTTACTAAGGCCAAGATACCACTTACCCAGAAACAACTCCAAAAAATAAGTGAATTTGCAACCTTGAGAGTGAATTTGTTGGAAACCCTAATTTTGCAATAACTCACTTATTTTTGCTTCAATTTCTCCAAGATTTGGACTGTAGGTTCTTTAATCTTGTATTAAAAAACCCTTTAAAAATATTTAAAAAATTTGCTAAAATCTGAAAGTTATGCTCTTCCCAAAATCGCCTCCAATGTTGAGAAAAAATTTTGCATCTACGATGCCAAGATCATGCTCTGATACCATGTTGAGACATGGACGAGCTAGGACTCGAACCTACAACCTCCCATTTGCTTCTAGAGTGCTCTACCACTGAGCTACTGGCCCCTCTTGGACCAGTCCATCGTCGGTCCGGGTGTGGCTTACACCAACACCCCCCTTAAGCCACACCTCTTGTGTGCTTGGGGCTCCTAGCCTGGCCTAGCTCTGATACCACTTGTAATGAAACAACTTGCACAATATCTGAATATAATAGAAAATATGCTATAAATACTTGATAATAATATGCCACTTCGAGGGGGCAACCTCCTAATCCACTTCGAGGGGGATACCTCCAATAGTCTTCAATAAGAACACAATACTGAATATATGATGATCTAATAAGACTCACTACCCCTATATATACCTATTTATGCCTAGGATATCACCCAGGCCGACTTAGATAGCCCTATAGAAGCCTTAGGCTGACCTAAACAACTAAATAACAATATAATAATGATAATATAACTTAATTAAGAGTTAAGATAGCCACAAGCCGACTATTCATAACCATATACACTATAGAAGTAAGGGCATAACAATGGAGCATGTGATAAACACAAAAAGAAAGCAACTGAAAAATAAAAAGAAAAGTATGAAGGTAGGGTGATCAGTGTGAAAAGAGTAAAGGGCGAGTAGTATAATAGTTTTTCACATCAAGTGTTGCCATCAATGCCAAAGGGGGAGATTGTTGGTAACTTGGCAAACATCATTAAGAGAGCGACACTGCTGGTATGATGATGAATGATTATGTGTGATGTTTAAAGGTGTTTTCATTGATGACAACAAGAAAAGGAATAAGGTTGGGACAAAGATTTTGGTCCGGTGAAGAAGACTTAGTCATTTTAACTAAGTGTTGACAGTACACAAGAGACAGCGACAGAGAGACAATGTAATGGCTGGCATTGGTCTGTAGTTGAAGATCAGATCATGTGGTTCTAGTATGTTGTTTGTAGTCCTTAGATGATCTTATATCCAAGATTTTATCTCTTGATAAGTAACGAAAGCATATCTTCAAATAGCCTAAGTCTGGCAGAGAAGAATATAGTGCTATTTAGAGTAGAACATGTAGTTGATTTGGTCCGCATTACTCCAGTGTTGTATATATTGTTATGTGGTTTTGAGGTGTTGTAAACACTTGTATGAAGTGTCTAAATCTAGAGTTGCATGTTTTTAGATCCACTGGAAAGAGAGTTGTGAGTGTCTAAGTATCGCTACTTGGTTTGGCAGAATTTGACTGTGATAGGGTCTAAGTTCTGATGGTCCACATTTTTCCGCAAGATGATATCATACCTTGTGGTTATAAAGGTAGGCTTGGGAATGTGTGAAGAGTATTTGATATGATTTTGAAAGTATCTTGTGGTCCACAGTGAAATTTGTAGTCTAATAGATGAACTGAACCAGTGGCAGTATATGTTTGAAGTCGACATGATAAGTTTAACTTGTATGCAGTAATTTCTATTATTTAGAACTTAATACTAAGTGGTGGTATAGTTGTGGCCAACATATGAGAAGGTATTTCAAATTTTGTTTGGGTCCGCTATGCATTTTGGTGACTAGATTTGGACGACAAGTTACAAATTATTTGAATACACGCTTCATCTAATTAGGCTGACCTAATATGAAGATTCTCAATGTTGTGGATATATATATGATATCAAATTTAGTGTTTGAATAAGGAGATGTACGAAGGAGAATAAATGTGTGTGCAACATGCGAAGTAAGGTGATTTTTTGAAGGCGATAAAAGTAGAAGAAGAGAGATCTTATTCCCATGTAAAAGTAGAGCAATCAAAGATGAAGAGTTTTGAGATAGTATTTCTAAACTTCATTGGAATTATAACCATGCACATGTGTAGATGCAATCAGAGCAGTTCAACCTAGCAGTGAGCCATCCTTCTTTCCTTCTTTCTTTCTCTAGGTAATGAGCTTGTTTTGGCAGTGAGCATTTTTTGGGCAGTGAGCCTTCTTGTAATTCAGTATTTCTATTACATAATTAGTGTGAGATTACACTCATCATGGTTTGTCCTTGTTTAGGGTTTTCCACATAAAAATCATGGTGTTTATGTGTGATGCTTTGTGGTTTCTTCTTTTGTACTTAATTTTCTTTGTAGTTATCAAATGTGGCAAATGGATTAATAGTTTAATAAGTAAAAGGTTTAATAGAATACTGATTCACCCCCCCTCCCAGTATTCTGGGTGTTCAACATGTTCACTATCGCTCTCTAACTTTCTCTCTATTCTATGATCTCTCTCTCTCTCTCTACTCATCTCTCTTTGTTTAACGCTATTTGTATCCACTCTTTGTCTATCTTTCTCCTATATATAAAGATATCTCTTTTTCTCCTTCTTTCTATCACAACCCCATCTCTCCCTCTCTATCTTTGTATCACTCTACCTCTCTCTCTATATCTCTTTATCTCATTCTCTCTCTGACTCTTTGTATATCTCTATGTTTCTCTATCTTCCTCTTTCTCTCTTTCTCATTAGCTCCATCTAAGTTCTTTGTCTCTATCTCTATTTCTCTCTTTCACTCCTCCATCTCTTTTCCTCTCTTCCCCTCTCTATATCAATCTCCCTCTCTATTATTCTCTCTTCCTCTATCACACTATCTCTCTTCTCTAGGATTTTTCCCTCCCTCTCTTTGTCCCTCTCTTTCTCTCTCACCATCTCTCTATCCCTCTCTATCTCTATACCTCTCTCTCCCTCTCTCTCCCTCTCTATCTATATACCTCTCTCCCCTCTCTATGCATTTTTTACATTATAAAAGTACTATAGCCCAATCTTTAAGGTAGGGTTTTCCATTAGAATGTTTGACCATAGCCCTAAGTCTATCACCCAATGAAAATCTATCTCTCCCTCTCCCTATCTCTCCTCTCTCTATATCTTTGTATCTCTATTTCTCCATCTTCATCTCTCTCTCTCCCTCTCCCTATCTCTCCTCTCTCTATATATTTGTATCTCTACTTCTCCATCTTCATCTCTCTCTCCCTCTCCTTCTTCCTTCCTCTTCCTTAAGTTAAAATATAAGTCACCTAAATGTGAACCCAAAACCCTAAATATTGATGCTAAGGAATTAAAAACAAATTAGTAAATCTTAAGATTAAATATTACAAATAAAAATAGAAATTGACATGTGGAAGATGGGTAGACAGACCATCAGAAATATTTCTCTTTCTCTATTCCTCTCTATTAATATCCCTCCCTCTCTATATATTTATCCTTCCCTCTCTATCTCCCTCTTCTTCTCTCCATGTGTCTCTCACACACTCTCTCTCTCTTCCTCTATCTCTTTCTCTCTTTCCCTCTATATCTCTTATCTCTCTCTATATATCTTTCTCTCTTCCTCTCTATCAATCTCCCTCTCTATTTCTCTCTCTTGCCCCCCTGTGTCTCACTCTCTCTCTTTATCTATCTATTTCTCTCTTTTATGTATCTATCTTTCCCTATCTCTCTTTGTCATCTCTCTCCCCCTTTCTCTCTCCACTTCTTTGTTCCTCTCTCTAAATCTTTCTCCATCCCTCTCTATCTCTCTTTGTCTATTGGCAACTTGGCAAACATCATTAAGAGAGAGACACTATTGGCATGATGTTTAAAGGTGTTGTCATTGATGGCAACAAGAAAAGGAATAAGATTGGGACAAAGATTTTGGTCTGATGAAGAAGACTTAGTCATTTTAACTAAGTGTTGATAGTACATAAGAGATAGCAACAGAGAGACAGTGTAATGGTTGGCATTGGTCCACAATTGAAGATCAGATCATGCAGTTCTAGTATGTTGTTTGTAGTCCTTAGGTGATCTTATATCCAAGATTTTAGCTCTTGATAAGTACCAGAAGCATATATTCAAACAACCTAAGTCTAGCAGAGCAGAATACAATGCTATTTAGAGCAAAACACTTGGTTGATTTGGTCTGCATTCCTTTGGTGTTGCATATCTTGTTATGCAGTTTTTAGGTGTTGTAAACTCTTGTATGAATTGTCTAAATCTAGAGTTGCAGGTTTTGAGATCCACTGGAAAGATAATTGTGAGTGTCTAAGTATCGCTACTTGGTTTGGCAGAATTTGACTGTGACAGGATCTAAGTTCTGATGGTCCGCATTTTTCTGCAAGATGATATCATGCCTTGTAGTTCTAAAGGTAAGCTTGGGGATGTGTGAAGAGTCTTTGATATGATTTTGAAAGTATCTTGTGGTCCACAATGAAAGTTGTAGTTTGATAGATGAACTAAACTAGTGGCAATCTGTGTTTGAAGCTGCCATGATAAGTTTAACTTGTATGTGGTAAGTTCTATTATTTAGAACTTAATCCTAAGTGGTGGTATACTTGTGGCTAACATATGAGAAGGTATTTCAAATGTTATTTGGGTCCATTATGCATTTTGGTGGTTGGATTTGGCCAACAAGTTACAAATTATTTGAATACATGCTTCATCTAATTAGGCTAACCTAATATGAAGATTCTAAGTGTTGCGGATATATATATATGAGATCAAATTTAGTGTTTGAATGAGAAGATGCATGAAGGTGAATAAATGTGTGTGCGACATGCAAAGTAAGGTGATTTTGTGAAGGTGATAAGAGCAGAAGAAGAGAGATCTTGTTCCTATGTAAAAGAAGAGCATTCAAAGATGAAGAGTTTTGAGACAATATTTTTGAAATTTATTGGAACTATAACCATGCATGTGTAGATGCAATCAAAGCAGTTCAACCTGGTAGTGAGCCATTCTTCTTTCCTTCTTTCTTTCTTTGGGCAGTGATCCCTAGGTAGTGAACCTTCTTGTAATTTGGTATTACTATTACATAATTATTATGAGCTTACACTCACCGTGGTTTTTCCCTGTTTAGGGTTTTCCATGTAAAAAATCATGGTGTTTATGTGTGATGCTTTGTGGTTGATTCTTTTGTACTTAATTTGCTTTGTGGTTATCAAATGTGGAAAATGGACTAAAATAGTTTAATAAGTAAAAGGTTTAATAGAATACTGATTCACCCCCCCTCTCAATATTCTGAGTGTTCAACAATTGGTATCAGAGACTAGTTCCTTGGAAGAAGTCTAACAACTTAAGGAAGATCTTGGAGATTGAACACATGGCAAGCAAAAAGTATTCTAATCCTCCTAAAGAAATTGATTCAACTATAGAATAAGATTGCATGCTTGTTAGTGAAGAACAACTCAAGGTTGCTCTTAAAGATCTTGAAAAGGTTGAACTAGAAAATAGGGATCTGAAAGATAATGTCAAGGAAGTAGATGAGTGCACCAAAAAATTAAGGGAGCAAGTCAAGAAATTTAAAGAAAAATATAAGGAGGTTAGTGAATAATTGATATCTGCAAATGAAACCTCGAATGATCTAAAAGTGGAAGTTGTAAAAAGAGCAAAAGTATAATAAGACCTAAATCAATTGGTGAAAAGCAAATCTGAAGACTGTATAAAGATTGAACAAGAAGTTGTGGATCTGAAAGCTAATTTGAAATAGGCATAGATTTAGGAAGATAAATTCAGAGTGAGTGTTGCCCAACTTGATAGAATACTTGCAAGTCAGAAGAGTCCTGATGAAAAAGAAGGCTTGGGATTTGAGAAAGGTGAAAGTTCTAAAGCCGGTCAAGAAAAGAATGCTGAGATCAAGAAGGACAAAGGCAAATAGATCCAGAATCAAAGAAATAGACCTAGGAGACCACCGGTCAAGAAACCAAATGCTCAAAGGTACCCTTCTTTCAATGATTATTGTAATACATGCAATAAGTTTGGTCATAAGGCTACTCAATGTAGGAGTGGAGTGAATCAAAATGTTCCATCATTCTCTGGTTAGTGTTTCACTTGCAATAAAGTAGGTCACAAAGATAATGAATGAAGAAGTTAGATAAGGAATAGTTACAACAATAGAAGGAATGCTCAAACTTTCAAAGGTAACTAATTTATATGCAAGAGGTTTGGTCATAGATCTAGCAAATGCAGAAGTCAGATAAGGAGCAACTATAATTTTGGAAGGAATGCTCAATCTTTCAATGGGAATTGCTTTGCATGCAATAGATTTAGACACAAGGCTAACCAATGTAGATCAAGGATGAATGAAAGGAACAATGGTCAGAGAAATGTTGTATGCTTCAATTGCAATAGGCCTGGACATATTGCAAGATTCTGCAATAGCAAGAATATGAAGAAGGATAATCAGGCAGAGATGAAGAAACTAGTACAAAAGGCAGATCTGATAGAGATCAAGAAGGAGATGAACAAGATTTGGGTTAAGAAGGAAGCACATGAAGTCAAGGATGAGTCTGCGCCATACTCTGGTGCAGGTACTTCCTCTGGGAAGCAAATTGAGAGCTCTGGCTCAAGGGGAGCTTAAATGAGAAATCCTATTCCCCCAGCCAGAAAATTGGTGCTGACATTCAGCATGAAGGTATAAACTAGAAAACAAGATAACATTGCTTTTGAAGAAGATTCTAGCAGAAAATAATCTAATGTGGTGGATTGTGGAGCAATTTATATCGATTGTACATAGCAGAGTAAGAGTTTAACAACTTTTTGATTTCAACATTTATGACAATTAGGTTTTGATGAAAATGAGTTAAAAGGGGACTCATTTGAAAGGAAATCACATTACATTCAAACCCTCAAGTGTCTAAGGAGATCTGAGAAGTGAACCTAAGGCAAATTCAAGCATTTAACAATTAGTGCAAAGAAATCCTAACCAGAAACAAAAGGTATTTACAACACTCTCTTGAAAAAAATTCTGTGTTGAGTCAGTAAAGATGACTATGCCACAAGTTATTGAGATAATTGAGAGGCCTTACCCTAAGTTCAAGAAGAACCCATTCAAATCAACTGAAACTGATCTGGACAGTGTATTCTCTCAAGTCCCGTTTGGTGTCATGCATATTGAAGATGTTAGGGCATATAGTCATGAAAATTTGGAAGAATATGATCACTTAAAATTAGGACAATTTTACTTGAATGAGTTAACTGGAGATAAATTTGAGTTGAAGAAAGAATTTAGTGCTCTACATGAGAAGAAATTGGATACATGGATTGATTTTCCCGCCTCCTTTGAAGATACTTGGGTCTAGTATGCCTTAAGTAGAATTCATGACAAGTTTATGTGGTTTGACATGACACATATGATCACTAAGGATGCCATTGAGGCAGTGACTGGTATGTGTTCCACTAGAATAGTTTCGGCTTTGAAGACCATAAAGAATAACATAGTGATGAGGTTAACATGTGCCAAATTTGACAAAAGGGCACTAACTATAAATGACATTGAGGATAGAGCGGTAAGATTTGCATCAATGGTGATAGGATACAAAGTCTACTTCTCAAATAGGGAGAATTCAAACTCTACAATAGCCATATACATAGAATTTGAGATGGTGAAGAAGAAAGCAGATTATGACCTATGTGAGCTACTCCAGCAACAACTATTGGAGAACTTGACAACAACAAAGGACACAAAGTACCCCTTCAAATATGGAACACTAATCATTTACCTACTCTTCTATTTTCTAAAGGAGTTACCAGGTATGGACAATATTATCTGGCTTCATCATATTCCTGTAGCAATCCAAATTAGAAATCATTTACAAAGTTTAGGAGATGTTGATAAATAAAATGCAACATTATGGGGCTACTTTAAAAATTTCCAAAAGAAAATGCAAACTAGGGCTAGGATTCCTAAAAAGGTTGTGAAGAAATATGAAAAGGATATTGTATTTATGGTAGACAAAGATAAATGCCTCATGAAGGCAGTGGAACCAAGAACAGTATGGGTCCTAGCCATGGGATATGAAGTCACAAAGGACGTCTTGATTGGATTGGCAGATTTGATGTTGAGAAAACCAAAAGATCCTAAGAAAGATTTGGGCCTTTTGAAGAAAAATCTCTCAAAGTATATATGGAACTAAAACAACCTAAAATCAAAAGAAATTTAAGGAAATGGGTAGCTGATTATGCAATGAGCCAAGGGTTCACAAAGGAACAAATAAATGAAGCAAGAGCATAAGCAACTGAGACATTAAGTGCTCCAAAAGGACAAACATGAAAAGCTCTAGAGAAGAAAGAAGAGAAATCTGAGAAAGAAAAGCCTACCTCTGGCTCTGGAAGGAGAACAAGAGCCTCCTCCATAGCAGTAGTTACCTCTAAGAGCTCCAGACCACTCCATACTACAGAGGTTGAGAAAGAAAAGACAAAGCCTATAGAAATTGAAGAGCAAGTGCCAAAGAAGAAGCCGGAAGAGAAGAAGAAAAGAAAGAAAGCAAAGGCCATAAAGAGAGTATATGTAAGCCTTGGAGTTGGAGAAGAAGAAGAAGAGGAGGAAACAAAAATAGATGAAGAAGTCAAGGCCAAGAAAGAAAAAAAAGATGAAATAATTTCAAGCAAGAAAGAGAAGCCCTCTAGAAAGGGTAAAGACAAGAAGAAGAAGAAAGGAGAGAAGACTGAGACTAAAGGAAATGAAGCAACTATATCCTTGGAAGCCATAGTCAATGCAATAGCTCAACATGGGAATTTGAAGCCCATTAATAGTATATATGATGACTGTTTAGATGTAGATAAGGTGGTACTTGAAACAACTATTGTAAGATTTTTAGTTATGTTTAGTAAAGCATTGATTGAAGTTATAGACGATTTACCAAATAGTTTAGCTAGCATCATGACTACAAGAAAAGAAGTAGCTATGGCAAAAGATGTTGAGTTAAAGGAATATGCTTTATTAAAATATGCCCAAATATTACCAATGAAGAAAAGGTCAAAGTCACTATGATACTTAGTGAAAAGTTTAGAACAAAGAGAATGGTCAACATTCTAATGTCTGGTGACCACTAAAAATCTAGTCAAGGAGACTGAGGAGATAACACTAAATGTGTTACATGAGCTGCAAATCCCAACTATTGTTGACACTAATAAAGAGGAACAGAATGTTGATACTGATAAAGTAGTTCCAAAGATAAATATGGAATAGAATATGGAACAAAATATAGTTACTCCTCCGGTGGGCATAGGAAATGAAGAGGAAGTGAATACAAAATAGAATATAGATCAAGGTGGAACACCTCCTCTAGTAAACTCTAAGCAAATTGAAGAGATAAAAGAGACTATAGAAGAAAAGAACTCTGAGGAAGCAAAAGTGACATCTGAAGGAAATATCCTTGAGGACCAAGGTGAACAAAGAGAAGAAGATGATGAATAGATGACTAACAATCATGCTCTAGAAATAGAAGGAAATGAGAAAGAACTTGTTCAGGAAGACCCTCTGGAAAGGTATGATGCTGCTTAGGTGTCTCATTAAGAAGACCAAAGAGACACTGCTGAGAATGAGTTAGTTGACTCCTTAAGAGAGTTTTTGGAGAAGCAAAAGGAAGCTCAGATTTTGATTGCATCTGAGCTATTGCAAGGACTAATTAACCTTTCCACAATGTCCCCATTATAGAAGATGACACTTGGGACACTTTTTCAAACTATTTCACAAGAAGAGATTCTAAAATCTCATATAGAGGACAGCGAACTAATAGGAGATGCATTGATAATTTTTGAAAAGATAATGCCTAGAATTAAGATAGATATATCTTTGGGACCTGCTGCTCAATTGAAAAATCTTATGGAGTCAATCAATTCTCATTTTGAGACCCTGGAACAAGCTGCAGAAAAGAAGGTAAGGGCAGAAATTGATGACAAAAGGTTAGTGGAGCTAAATGAAAAATTTGATTAAGATAAAATTTTGTTAGATAAGAGCGTAGAGTATGCACAGATGGCAATTAAAGAAGCGAGTGAATTGTATCAATTATGTCTTACATGGATTGATAAGACTAAGGACATAAAAGAGAAAATAAATGGATGGGAAGCTCAAATAATGAAGATCTCTAAAACTTATGACCCAGTAAAAGATGCTATTGGCAATCAGAGGGCACAATTTGAGACCATTCATTCTAATATACATAAGTTGCAGACCCAGAGGAAGGTTATAAAGCATAGAATGAACCAGCTCTGAGAGATAGCAAGCTTTAAGATTGCATCCCTAACCAAGCTAGTAGTAGTAGCATATAAGACAAGGCAAATCACTGAGGCCCCTGCTACCATGAAGAAAGAAAAAGAGTTGGTGTCCCAGGTTCATGGGCATATACTAGTTTTGAGTGATGCTAAGGTCAGTTGGGATGAAGAAGTGGTGCAACTAAAGAAGATCAACAAGGATATTCTCCTTTAAAAATAGTAAGCAATTTGACTTTACTTGTAAATATGCAGACAGTAGAAACAATTTTGAAGTTTTGGCAATCTATACATATTTCTATATCATACACCTTTGCCATTGATGTCAAAGGGGGAGAATGGAGCATGTGAAAAACACAAAAAGAAAGTAACTAAAAAATAAAAAGAAAAGTATGAAGGTAGGGTGAGTAGTGTGAAAAGAGTAAAGGGGGAGTAGTATAATAGTTTTTCACATCAAGTGTTGCCATCAATGCCAAAGGGGGAGATTGTTGGTAACTTGGCAAACATCATTAAGAGAGCGACACTGCTGGTATGATGATGAATGATTGTGTGTGATGTTTAAAGGTGTTTTCATTGATGACAACAAGAAAAGGAATAAGGTTGGGACAAAGATTTTGGTCCGGTGAAGAAGACTTAGTCATTTTAACTAAGTGTTGACAGTACACAAGAGACAGCGACAGAGAGACAATGTAATGGCTGGCATTGGTCTGCAGTTGAAGATCAGATCATGTGGTTCTAGTATGTTGTTTGTAGTCCTTAGATGATCTTATATCCAAGATTTTATCTCTCGATAAGTAACGAAAGCATATCTTCAAATAGCCTAAGTCTGGCAGAGAAGAATATAGTGCTATTTAGAGTAGAACATGTAGTTGATTTGGTCCGCATTGCTCCAGTGTTGTATATATTGTTATGTGGTTTTGAGGTGTTGTAAACACTTGTATGAAGTGTCTAAATCTAGAGTTGCATGTTTTTAGATCCACTGGAAAGAGAGTTGTGAGTGTCTAAGTATCGCTACTTGGTTTGGCAGAATTTGACTGTGATAGGGTCTAAGTTCTGATGGTCCACATTTTTCCGCAAGATGATATCATACCTTGTGGTTATAAAGGTAGGCTTGGGAATGTGTGAAGAGTATTTGATATGATTTTGAAAGTATCTTGTGGTCCACAGTGAAATTTGTAGTCTAATAGATGAACTGAACCAGTGGCAGTATATGTTTGAAGTCGACATGATAAGTTTAACTTGTATGCAGTAATTTCTATTATTTAGAACTTAATACTAAGTGGTGGTATAGTTGTGGCCAACATATGAGAAGGTATTTCAAATTTTGTTTGGGTCCGCTATGCATTTTGGTGACTAGATTTGGACGACAAGTTACAAATTATTTGAATACACGCTTCATCTAATTAGGCTGACCTAATATGAAGATTCTCAATGTTGTGGATATATATATATATGATATCAAATTTAGTGTTTGAATAAGGAGATGTACGAAGGAGAATAAATGTGTGTGCAACATGCGAAGTAAGGTGATTTTTTGAAGGCGATAAAAGTAGAAGAAGAGAGATCTTATTCCCATGTAAAAGTAGAGCAATCAAAGATGAAGAGTTTTGAGATAGTATTTCTAAACTTCATTGGAATTATAACCATGCACATGTGTAGATGCAATCAGAGCAGTTCAACCTAGCAGTGAGCCATCCTTCTTTCCTTCTTTCTTTCTCTAGGTAATGAGCTTGTTTTGGCAGTGTGCATTTATTAGGGAAGTGAGCCCTAAGGAAGTAAGCCTTCTTGTAATTTGGTATTTCTATTACATAATTATTGTGAGATTACACTCACCATGGTTTGTCCTTGTTTAGGGTTTTCCACATAAAAATCATGGTGTTTATGTGTGATGCTTTGTGGTTGCTTCTTTTGTACTTAATTTGCTTTGTTGTTATCAAATATGGCAAATGGATTAATAGTTTAATAAGTAAAAGGTTTAATAGAATACTAATTCACCCTCCCTCCTAGTATTCTGGGTGTTCAACATTGTCACTATCTCTCTCTAACTTTCTCTCTATTCTATGATCTCTCTCTCTCTCTCTCTCTCTCTCTCTCTCTCTCTCTCTCTCTCTCATAAATGCCAAAATTAAATAACTTGGGTTTGCTAATCGAAGTGTTTGTTTAATGTATGGCAACAAATAGAGGGAATTGAATTAATGGGCTCTCTATCTTCCTCTTTCTCTCTTTCTTCCCCCTCTCCCTCCTCTCCATCTCTATGTTTGAAAAAAAAATCAATTTGAAGCTACAAACTATTCATGGATTCATCTCTCTCTATGTAATTACCTCTCCCTCTTTATTTTTCTATGTCTATACATGTATCTCTCTTGCTTTCTCTCTCCACCCCTTTATCTCTCTCTAGATCTCTCTCCCTCTTTATCTCTTCCTCTAGATCTATTTATCTATCCACCTCTTTCTATCTCTTTGTCTCCCTCTCTCTATATATCCCTCTACCTCTTTATTTCTCTATCTCTCTACCCCTCTCTCTCTCACTCTTTCTTTGTTTCTCTCTCTCTATCTCTCTTTCTATCTTCCTCTATCAATCTCCCTCTTTGGGTAAGTGCAAAAAGATGGGGGGCCAAAAAGTGGCCAAATGGTTTTAAAAAAAAAATAATACATAACACGAGCACGTTCTAACGTGCTCGCATTATGGGTTGGTAATGAGGAGCCTAAGGCTCGTCATTACCAAACCATAACGTGCTTGTGTTATAACGTGAGCATGTTATGAACCACTATAAATAAAAAATGGCTGTCATTTCATTTCATTTCTATTTTTCTCCTCTATCCCCGTAGCTTGCAAACCCTATGAAGCATGCTTATGTTTTGGAAAAGCCAATTCAACAACAAAATCTCACTGATTCATCACCAAAATGCTGCCATGACGTCGAGTACGCCAAAGGAGTGAGTTTTATTTGTTTTTTTGTTTGAATTTGCTTCTAAATAGGTAGGTTTGAGTTGTTTTTTGATGTATATTTCGTTAATTGTCAGGAAATGTTAATGCACCTCCTCCTCCTCCTCAAAATCCACAAAATCCTAAGGAGGAAATACCTTCAGAACAACAACCTCCTCCATCCATTCCTCAACATGCCCTTGGAACACAAGAAAATATAATGGGGCAAATTGAAAACAACCAAAAAAAAATTGAAGATATAATTGCAAGGTTGAAAGATCCTTCCACTTCAACCTTGCATAGGTCCACACTTGCTGAATCTCTTGAATCTCTGTTAGCAAATGTAGATTCAATTAGCAAGCAAACAACTAGTTGGACGGATAAGAGGAGAGAGTTTAGAGACTATTATGCAGACAAGCTTTCATACCAAGATGTGAAAAAATTACAAATTACAAAATTAGACTTATGTTTAATTTTCACAAACCCACAAGCAAATCAACCTCCACCCATTACATGCAAGAGATTCCCTATCCATTGGTGCAAAAACCAAGTGATAAGGGACAATTTTGGGTAGAGGTGGTGGATGGTTTTTGACCATCCTCCATGCAATAATAATGAGGTCTCGCAATACTTTTTGAGGAAACTCTACTGCGAGTTTGTCCTCAATAAAGTGCCAAACTATTTTGATATGCAGGACTTCCAGGGTAGAGGTGGGGGGTCAGCACAAGATAGACCAGGGGCACATGTTGACCCACAGTGGGTAGTGAGATGATTAATCAATAGACTAGCCCACAAGCATGTTTCTATCCCTTCCATTATGAAAGAGAGTGTTGAGGTTGATACACTTCAGTCCATTAGTGCCTTGACCCAGAGCATCATAGCGCATGTCAGTCCTGCAGCACAGAGTGGGTAGGGAGATAGTGCAAGGAGTAGGGTCCCACCCCATACTTGTCAGACTTGTGGGTCAGGCTATGGTTATGACCCCATGGATAGTCAGGACATAGGTGCACAGGCTACATCTGCAGTTGAGTAGATGGTGATGACAGATACCCTCCTGAGTGAGACTTTCAGCCTTGATACTTAGGTAAATATTAGCAATTTTCTTAAATTTAATTTATTAAAATTTATTTTTGAAATGCAAGATTAACTAATTTAAATTGATGATTTTAATAAAATTTTAGGGTCATAGTGTCGATGCAGTTTTCAGTGGTTTGTCACCTGCATTTTACACTAGATCATCTACTGGCAGGGTATGTAACTAGTAAACAATTATAAATATTACATGTGAATAGCATCATTATATGAATGGTATTCTAATATCTAATTTTGGATGTTGAATAGGTTAATATTGTAGATTTCACAGCAACACCTACCAGCAGTGGTGGACTTCAAAGTTTTACGGAGGTAATAAAATAAATAGTTTAATGAATGAATTGTACTTACTAGATATTTGTATGTGACATGTGTGCTTTATTGTGTGTACTTCCATATTTAGATGAACGTGTGTGTATGTTAGGAGCCATGATTTGCATCACTATTATAGTTTTCGTAATTGAATAATGTTATTTTATTTGCAGATGACGCAGGCTACGGAGACACCTCCCCATGTTTAGAGGGCAATGGAGCATGGTGTGGCCTTTGCAATTCATAGCTCCATGGCATTGACAGGGGTATGAGGCAGATTAGTAAATTTTAATTTGCATTCATTGTTATAGTTGCCTATTTTTGAAAAATTAAAAGATTATTGATTTGAAGTTTAATTTCTATCTGGATGGTTTCTATAGGACTTGACATCACCAGGGCATATTCCTGCTACTGAGGCAAGCGAGGAGACAGTTCATATGTTAGCGGTAAGTGATTATTTTGTTAAATGTTTCATTTTTTATAACATGTAATTTCTATATATTAATGTCTATACTTTTTATTGTAACAGCTAAAGATGCAGGAAGAACTAAATAGGAGTAGCCCTCAGGTTCGTAGTAGACCACCCACATGCATATCTCCATCCCCTAGAAGATTAAAGGCTACCCATGATTTATTCTCTTCACTAGCCAGAGGGGAATGACTTTTTATTGTGTTCTTTTGTTGTATGCCTATATGGCATTTGCGGACATATACTTTGTATTGTACATAGTTGACATTGTATGCCTATATGGCTATTTTGTATATATGTTATACTTATATCGACAGATATTAATGTATGCCTATATGGATATTTGGTTAATACAAATCTTTTTTATTGATGGCTTCCATACTTGCATTATAAATCCACGTTTGAATGGATATTTGTAGATGGCTACTTCAAATATTTAAAGTCCAATTGTATTACATGGGATGTTTGTTGATCCAATAAGCTAGCTATTGTTATTCAAGTATCACCTAAACCTCATTTTGGAACTAAAAGATAAAAGTTGTATTTAAAAAAAAAATGAATCATCATGTTGAACAGAAAATATTAATATTCTTTATGAGTAGCATAGAATGTCAACTATATGCAATACAAAAAAAAGAGTCATCATGTTATTCTTTATGTTTGAGATCCTGAAAATGACTAAGTTTGGTAGCCTGATATCTTGAAACACTAGGATGAATATCCAAGTCATTAGGAGGATTGCACCTTGAGAAAAAGTCATTAAGATGAGCACCTAAATGAGAGTTTCTTAAACATTCAAACATTGAGAAACAAGAATGAAGGGTTAAGGCTCAATTTGCAACTCATAAAGCCTCAAAAGGGTGCCCAACTTAGAGAGAGCATTCATTTAAGACAAGGCACCCATTGAGACCTATCCCACCATAAAAGTGCACCTAAGGTGGAAGGAGAACAAGCCTCTAGTAAGTGAAGCGCACCTATTGTCTAAACCACTTCATTATGGCACCCTAGCATGAGGAGGAGTATATAAGTCAATAAGAAATGGCGCCTAGAATGCAAATAAAGGACTAAGTGGCATTTTCAATAAGCATCAATTCACCTTGAGCTTTCAATAAATACATCAAATTGAGCCCCATAAGCCTAGGTGCCCTTTGCCTTCAAAAGAACCTTGTATCGACGTCAAGAGTTGGATTGTTGATGACTTCCCAAGCTAGAGATAATAGTGAAAATAATCCTTCCACCATCAGGATATTGAAAAATAATCATAATGTAATGATATATGGGATAACTGACATACCCCTTGTGAAAAGTGATGATCATAACAAGAATGGTCACCTCAACTTAATGCCCAATAATTTTAATACTATCAAGCATCCACATAATAGTAGATAATCTTATCAAAAGTCATAGAGAAATTTCTAAGGACCATAGTGTTATCCCTATGACTTGACACATACTGCTTGTTTCATAAAGAAAAGGGACATGATATAAATATTGTTGTTATATGGAGCCTAATCAGACTCGGAGGTTAAATTTACCCAACTTTTATCAGTGTGGTTTCCCCCCAAATATTTTCCTACTAGTTTTGGCGCCTTGAAGTCTAAGTGCATGAAAATCATGAGGATGAGCGCTTAGGGATGAGATAGTCTTCATAAGAGTTTAAATAAGAACATCATCAAAATGTGCCTTGGTAGAGAGACTTGAGACCATCATCAAATAAGCCAAAATATCTATCTCCAATGACTTGACACAAATCCCAAAACCACCTATTGGACCAATAGGATCCTAGGTGCTCACTTCATGCATTATGATTTCTCGACGCTAGTTTGATGCTCCATCACAAGGAAAGTGCGCCCACACTTGCAAGTGTTTTTCTTCAGGATCTAGGTGCTAATTGAAGGTTGTAGTTACCAAGAAGAGCACCTAGCAAGAGGAAGTCTTTTGGAGTCTCCAAAACACATCAAACACTTGACAACAACAAGATAACTTTTTCACAAGTTAGGTGCTTCAAGAGGGAAGTTAAAACATGAATAAGCGCCAACTTGTCTAGGCACAAACTCAAGCTTGTTAAGGATACACATGGCGCCCAACATTCCTTGGTGATTTCATGAACTTCAAATGCTCAGAATTGTTCAAGGAATGCCCAATGCCCCTTCTTGATGATAGGCCACCAAAGTGAGGGTGGAATTGCACCTTGATGGCATTAGGCACTATCTAGAGTATGCTACTCCATGGAAATGCGCCTCCTTTCTTAGAGTCTTAATGAAAAGTCCCAAAGGTTAAGATGCACCTTGTCTTAATGAGGTGCAACTCTTGGGTAAGCAAGCTTGTAAAGTGCGCCTAACTTAGTGAAGAGGTTGATAACTTCTAAACCCTTCTTGGAACTTAGATTGTTTCAACTGAAGATCATCTTGCACCAATACATCACCAAACTTTCAATCACAAGATCAATTCAAACTTAGGCGCTTATTAAGAGTCTTTCCAATGTTAGCGCATCTGAGAGGTTGAACTGGCAAGAGATGGCACCTAGCTTCCTAGACCTTGTTTCAATATGTTTGAGTTTGAAAGTTGACTCAATGGTATCAAGATGGTGCAATAGAGTCTTTGGACTAGTTCCTTAGAGTTTCAAAAACATTCTGGCTCCTTGAAAATTCCTCCTACATGCTTGGGCACCATTTCAAGGTCCTGGAACCATGATGTAGCACATTATTGCTCTAGGTGCCCATTCATGATTGTGCAACTTGAGATTGACTCCTAGAGTGAATAGGCTTTCATCTTGACTTAATTCACTAAGGTAACCTCATCTTGAAGGCCAAACAACTTTTCCTACCAGAGTGCCTTGATTGAAGACTCCACATCCTTGGGTGCTCATTTGGACAATTTGATGTGAAATTGGCGCCTAAGAAGAAGTTGCAACTTTACACTGCCTCCTTCTGACAATTTTTGGGGTAGCAGAAAACCTTTCACCATGAGCAAATGTCTCAGAGATATAAAAAACTGAGAGAGGTTATTGTAGAGGTACTCTACATGATCGCATTGCCTCAGACAGAATGTTTCTAAGTGACACAATTTTTGAGTAACATCTTGTCAAAGATTGCTACCTTTTTGCACTTTGGACTCTTCAGGGATATCGTCGATACAATGTAGCTCAGACTGTTTCGACATGTTTGGGTGAAAAATAGGACCATACCTAGCGTAAATGTACCCATCTGAACACGTTGGAATAGTCAGTTTGGTCACATCAGGAGCAGGACAAAAGTTACACCCCTTTGCAACTTTACACTGCCTCCTTCTGATGATTTTTAGGGCAGCAAAAAACCTTTCACCACGGGCAAATGCCTCAAAGATATAAAAAACTGAGAGAGGTTATTGTAGAGGCACTCTACATGATCACGTTTCCTTAGACGGAATGTTTCTAAGTGACATGGTTTTTGAGTAACATATCATCAAAGATTGCTGCCTTTTTGCACTTTGGACTATTCAGGGATATCGTCGGTACAATGTAGCTTAGACTGTTTCGACATGTTTGAGTGAAAAATAGGACCATGTCTAGTGTAAATGTACCCATTTGGATGCATTGGAATAGTCAGTTTGGTCACATCAGGAGCAGGACGAAAGTTACACCCCTTTGCAACTTTACACTGCCTCCTTCTGACAATTTTTGGGATAGCAAAAAACCTTTCACCACGGGCAAATGCCTCAGAGATATAAAAAATTGAGAGAGGTTATTGTAGAAGTACTCTACATGATCGCATTGCCTTAGACAGAATGTTTCTAAGTGACATGGTTTTCGAGTAACATCTCGTCAAATATTTCTACCTTTTTACACTTTGGACTCTTCAGGGATATCGTTGGTACAATGTAGCTCGGACTGTTTCGACATGTTTGGGTGAAAAACAAGACCATGCCTAGTGTAAATGTACCCATCCGGATGCCTTGGAATAGTCAGTTTGGTCACATCAGGAGTAGGACGAAAGTTACACCCCTTTGCAACTTTACACTACCTCCTTTTGATGATTTTTGGGGTAGTAGAAAACCTTTCACCATAGGCAAATACCTTAGAGATATAAAAAATTGAGAGAGGTTATTGTAGAAGCACTCTATGTGATCATGTTTCCTTAAAGAGAATGTTTCTAAGTGACATGGTTTTTGAGTAACATCTCGTCAAAGATTTCTACCTTTTTGCATTTTGGACTCTTCAGGGATATCATCGGTACAATGTAGTTCAGACTGTTTCGACATGTTTGGGTGAAAAATAGAACCATGCCTAGCATGAATGTACCCATCTAGATGCATTGGAATATTCAGTTTGGTCACATTAGGAGCAAGATGAAAGTTACACGCCTTTGCAACTTTACACTACCTCCTTCTGACGATTTTTGGGGCAGCAGAAAACCTTTCACCACGAGCAAATGCCACAGAGATATAAAAAACTAAGAGAGGTTATTGTAGAAGCACTCTATGTGATCATGTTGCCTTAGACAAAATGTTTCTAAGTGACACGGTTTTCGAGTAACATCTCGTCAAAGATTGCTGCCTTTTTGCACTTTGGACTCTTCAAGGATATCGTTGGTACAATGTAGCTCGGACTGTTTTGACATGTTTGGGTGAAAAATAGGACCATGCCTATCATAAATGTACCCATCTTGATGCGTTGGAATAGTCAGTTTGGTCACATCAGGAGCAGGACACTAAAAATGCATAACATGATGTAAAAATGTGTATATGTGTAAAAATGTAGGAGGAAATAAAACAAAGACAAACCTTACAAATTAATGTGCATATTTACAACTCAATGTAACATGACTTTACAAAATCAATGTGAATACTTGCAAATTAATCCAATGAACCATCCAGGTCTGCTCTACTCTTTATTGTGTCAAGTATTGCTTCATGGTCAGACTCACGCACCTTCCACAAGATTTTGTTCAAAGGTCTACCCTGATACTTTAGCAAATGAACATTGGATGCCACGACAAGGTTCGAGTAATGAAGAATCTTTCGATGCGTGTCAAAGTCCTAAAATAGCCAAACATTAACACTCTTATGTGGGTACCTTCTAAGCCATGTTCCAGTAATAACCACTGAGCCTGTAGGGTATTCGATGTTTTCTCCATCTGTAACAGGGGCCGCCAATTTCTTTTTGGCCTTAACACAATGACATAAGTAATAATCTATTCCATCTTCATTATATTCATCTGCAATAACTGCATATATCTGCCCTACATTGATATGTGTAGCAAATTAAATGAAATTAGTCAACATTACAAAAACACTACAAAGTAAGATGACATTACCTGGTTGAACTAGATGAAATTAGATGCATATACATGCCCTATATTACCTAGTTGAACTAAATCTGATATTTGGTCAAAGTCAACTAATGATTCCATCTGTGTTAATTCTGGTGCCATCGGGGGTCGATACGTGTCAAGTGGGCTAAGATAACTTAACTGCCATTCGTCAACCCACTCCTTTGACTCGCACTCATCCCAAACTTGAATTGTACAGGAAGAACAAAAGCATGACATCTTTCACGTATGGATACTCCATGAACCTACAATTGAGCTTCTGAAAGAGTGCATCTCATTTGATCCTGCTAGTGTACAACAGTCCTCATATGGTGCAATGTTAGTATCATCTATCAACCAAAAAAATCTACGAACTGAAGACTCACCTTCATTACCTGGACCCATGGAAGCATTACACAACTCGACAATTAATTTTGCATCTGTCAACTTTGCATTGTCATTATACTTTAACTCTTCTCGTGCTATGGCTCTTTTGATACATGCTCCTACACCATCATGCTCCCCATTTCCATGCCCAGCCTCATAAAAGTTCCACATATGCTGAGTACCTGTAAAATTATGCCTCATACTTAGCCAATAGAAATTCTGCGAGTTCTTGAATTGTGATGCACAGTTATCCGACCATATGATATGTTGACTGAACGATATGCCCCTTCTAGCCAAATCATTGTAGAACACCTGAAAGCAACCTTGTATGAAATCCGTAGAATGCGTACGATCATCACTAATATAGAAATTATACTCACTTATGATCTTTCTATCATCCTCTGTACTATCATTTGTATGAATGAATGTGATGTGCACAAATATAGAACCCTGTGTGGAGTTGTAATATTGTGATTGCACCTCATGCTGTGGCTGTAGACTATAGTTCTCTGCAAAGTCGATGACTGAAACAATGCTACCAACTGGAAATGTGTCCTTGCATAACTTGAATTGCAAGTCCAACCATCAAGCTCTACGGGCATGTCTTGCATACTCATACACTATGCTATCATGAAATATAGGCATAAACTGATACACTGGAATCTTTTCAATAACCAATTCACACCTCTTTGCTTCTTTACCATCTTTTGTATTGTATGCCACTGTTTTATACTTGCCAAACTCTACTAGTTTGTTTCTGACTGCATGTGTTCTTTCCATATGTTCACATATTAGCAAATGTTGCAAGCCACTGCAACGATGACATGTGCCATCCAAGCATAATTTTTTGTAGAATATTTGACCTTCCTCTCTTTCATATAAAATTCTTGATATGAACTCTTTTGAAGATGTTGGTGGAGCACATATGGCACAACCCTGCAAAACATTGTTAGTATGCATATGTAAACATATAGACCTATAAGCATCAAAATGGTTAGAAAATTCAATATGTAATCTACAACAAGTAGTGTGTGTGTGATTTATCTTGACATAGAAAGGTTTTAGCATTTCAAAATATCTTTGACAAATTTTAACTTGAGGATACTTCTCTAGAAATTTACCATAAAACTGTGTTTGAGTCTCATCCAAAAAATGCTTTGGATGTGGTTCACAGTTCTGACTACCAATTCTCCTTCTTACCACATCCCTTTGATTTAGAGATACCCTTGTGTAATTCTTCCAAAAGTCTTCAATTAGTGATCTCAATGCTTCAACAATTGGTTTATCTTTTTGTGGTAGTCTCCCCGAGAACACCCATAATTCATTGGCATTAGTGTCCTTGATTCTTTGGCGTCTTCCAACGGTTCTTGATAAAGTTTTCCTATTAATTCTCAATTCTTGACTCGTCTTTCTAATAAGATGAGCTTTCCTCGTTTGACTACTTACTATAGTCGATGTAATCACATGTCGTATTGCATTACTATCTTTTGTATGTGAGGTGTTACCCACTCTCTCATAAGCACTCATTAGATTCTTGACAATAGATTTTTCACTTGAAGCCTCTAATGTTCTCAACCCAAGAATTTTCATGATGGACCTATACTTTATACTTTGCATCATTTCAATGAATAGTTGACATCTTGCAGTCTCATTTAACTTTTCAAAGAACAATCTCCAAATCTTATGAGCATATCTTCTACAAGTGCGTTTTGGAATCTTACCTTCCATTGGCTACAAAATATTCTCATCAATTTCAATCAAATACTTGGGCTTTCTATGCAAAATTCTAGGTGGTGTTAAGTTAGGTAAATTCATCTCAACATTAGGAATTTCATCAATATTTAAATGAGATGCTAGATGGCATACCTTTGATCGAAGATGGAATAGATGACATACCTTGAGATTGAGGTGGGAATGATGGCATACCTCCTTCATCACATGTGAGTGATGATGTACTCTCAACTTGAGATGTGGTAGATGGTGTCCATACATGTTGACTTGCAGTAGAGGACGTGCCTCCAACTATGGTATTCAAATCTCTTGTAGCACAAAGTTTTTGCATTCGTTCTCTTTGTGCCGCCAATACCATATCTCTTTGTGATGGTTGTGGTTCCTCTTCAATTGGTATGTCTTCATTTATTGTGTCCAATTTCCTCTTCTCACGAAGTTCCCTCATAGCCACTACTTTCTTTGCATTCTTAGCTTCTATCTCTTCTTGTGTTGGTTTAATTCTTGATCGTTTCCTCAGCATGATGGAGAATTTGTTTGTAGCATGATAAAGAGACCAATATTACTTCCTAAGAAATGAATACAAGATAATAGTGGGATTATATTTTTATTATGTTGTAAGGATTTATTCTTGTATAGTTTGACATCATGGTATGTTAAGTTCTGTTTATTACACATAATTATTAACGAGCCCAAGTGTAGAAAATATACATGGCATCATGTGAGATTGTAGGCTGATTTCTTGATTGGGAATGTGTCAATTTTAAACATGTATCATAAAGCATGATAAAGTAATTCAATCCGAATTAAGGAAAATGTAAAGAACATGGATGTAAAGACGTGACATACCTAAAAAATTAATATTCGAATGGAGAGAGTAGCCAATTATGTAGTGTTTTTTCTTCTTGCATCAAACTCAACAATTTGAGTTTTTCACCACTTGCTTCCTTTTCAATGTTAAATTGAATAACACTCAAATATAATTACTAACAACAATACTATTAACCAATCTATAATGTTAAATTCCTAAAATTGAATCACAATTAACATTGCAACACTACAAAAATTGAAACTTGAATAGATATATATCAAACTTGGTGTGAAAACTATGTTATTTCCTCCTCAAGTTGGCAATGCAGAAAAGGTGGTGGAAAGATCATGCAAAGGTGATACAATGTGTCAAATGTGCATGTGAACTTCCCAACAACATGAAAGCACTTCTTTTTTGTCAGAGCACGCATAGAATCAGTATGAAAATAGAGCATGTGGGCCTGGATCATGGGGGTCAACACTTTTTTACCGTTTCTATAGCAAGACAAAACATGAGCATGTTATAACGCGCTCATGTTTTGTCCTACTATAGATTGATCACATCTTGTGCATTTCTCTTTCCAAACCTTCCCCTTTAGACTTGAATGACCACAAGGTTTTTGAGGGAGAACTTTTCCCTGTTTCCTGCAAGAGCTTGCCAAATGCTCCACCATATGATAGGCATAACAATGAAGGGGCAAGCCCTCATAATCAAGTTCTTGATAGAAAATTCCCATCGAGGAAGAAAGATAGATCTTCTTTGGAAGTAGAAGTTCTAGTTTGTGACAAATCCTTATCCAAGCATAAATAGCAGGGGTTCTATCAAGCGATTGTCAATCCACTTCCACAAAGTCTTTTGAAGACTTCTTGATTGATTCCAAAACATCCACACCCCAAAACTGGAGAGGCAATCAATATAATCGAACCCATAAATCTACATTTGAGGATAGAAACCCTCAACACTATACCTTAAACCCTAATCCCTCAACCCTCCAACCCTAACCCTAATCCTTATACCCTCCACACTCTACTTTAACCCTAATCCCTCAACCCTCAACCTTATCCCTAAACCCCAACCCTCAACCCTCAATGTCAAATCCTAATCCCTCAACCCTTCACTCTAATCCCTCATCCCTAAACCCTAAATGCTATCCCTATTCCTAAACCCTCAACTGACTTGATACTATACCTTAAACCCTAATCCCTTATTCCTAAACCCTCAACCGACTCGATACTATACCTTAAACCCTAATCCCTTATTCCTAAACCCTCCAACCCTATCCCTAATCCTTATACCCTCCACACTCTACTTTAACCCTAATCCCTCGACCCTCAACCCTAGCCCTAAACCCTTAACCCTCGAACCTCAAACCTCAACCCTCAATGTCAAACCCTAATCCTTCAATGCTTAACTCTGATCCGTCAACCCTCAACCCTATCCCTAAACCCTAAACCCTAAAGCCTCAACCCTCAACCCTCAATGTCAAATCCTAATCCCTCAACCCTTCACTCTAATCCCTTGACCCTAAACCCTATCCCTAAACCCTCAACACTATACCTTAAACCCTCAACCCTCAACCCTCAACCCTAAACCTTATCCCTAAACCCTAATCCCTCAACCCTCAACCCTAATCTGTCATCCCTCAACTCTAATCCCTCATCCCTAAACCCTAAATGCTATCCCTATTCCTAAACCCTCAATCGACATGATATTATACCTTAAACCCTAATCCCTTATCCCTAAACCCTCCAACCCTATCCCTAATCCTTATACCCTCCACACTCTACTTTAACCTTAATCCCTTGAACCTCAACCCTATCCCTAAACCCTTGACCCTCAAACCTCAACCCTCAACCCTCAATGTCAAACCCTAATCCCTCAACCCTTAACTCTAATCCCTTGACCCTCAACCCTATCCCTAAAGCCTCAACCCTAAAGCCTCAACCCTCAACCCTATCCCTAATCCCTAAACCCTCAACAAGTTTTAATGTGGTTCACCCAAACTCGGGCTACATCCACCAAACAGAGAGTCCAATATTATTATCCAATAAATCAAACTGATTACAATCAGCAATCCCTGCAACTCAATACCATTGCAAAATGCTACAATATAATACCAAAACCCTAACCCTTAGCCGCTTTTTATCAATCATTTTATCGGTTACAAAATTAGGGTTTTCTTATGCTACCCCTTGACTCCATCTTGGGGGCGCTGTCCCCAAACCCTCGCAAGGGGTGCTAAGCCTTGACCCCGTAGGAATTTGGGGGGAAACCACGCTGATAAAAGTGGGGAAAATGTAACCTCTAAGTCTGATTAGGCTCCACATAACAACACTAATCCATCAACCCTCAACCCTAAACCTTATCCCTAAACCCTAACCCCTCAACCCTCAACCCCAATCTGTCATCCCTCAACTCTAATCCCTCATCCCTAAACCCTCAATTGACTCGATACTATACCTTAAACCCTAATCCCTTATCCCTAAAACCTCCAACCCTATCCCTAATCCTTATACCCTCCACACTCTACTTTAACCCTAATCCCTCGACCCTCAACCCTATCCCTAAACCCTTGACCCTCGAACCTCAACCCTCAACCCTCAACGTCAAACCCTAATCCCTCAACCCTTAACTCTAATCCTTTGACCCTCAACCCTATCCCTAAAGCATCAACCCTAAAGCCTCAACCCTCAGCCCTATCCCTAAACCCTAAAGCCTCAACCCTCAACCCTCAATGTCAAATCCTAATCACTCAATGCTTCACTCTAATCCCTCAACCCTAAACCATATCCCTAAACCCTCAACACTATACGTTAAACCCTAATCTCTCAACCCTCAACCCTAAACCCTAATCCCTCAACCCCCAACCCTAATCCGTCATCCCTCAACTCTAATCCCTCATCCCTAAACCCTAAATTCTATCGCTATTCTTAAACCCTCAATCGACTCGATACTATACCTTAAACCCTAATCCCTTATCCCTAAACCCTCCAACCCTATCCCTAATCCTTATACCCTCCACACTCTACTTTAACTCTAATCCCTCGACCCTCAACCCTATCCCTAAACCCTTGAACCTCGAACCTCAACCCTCAACCCTCAACGTCAAACCCTAATCCCTCAACCCTTAACTCTGATCCCTCAACCCTCAACCCTATCCCTAAACCCTAAACCCTAAAGCCTCAATCCTCAACCCTCAATTCCAAATCCTAATCCCTCAACCCTTCACTCTAATCCATCAACCCTAAACCCTCAACACTATACCTTAAACCCTAATCCCTCAACCCTCAACCCTAAACCTTATCCCTAAACCCTAATCCCTCAACCCTCAACCCTATCCCTAAACCCTTGACCCTCGAACCTCAACACTCAACCATCAACGTCAAAGCCTAATCCCTCAACCCTTAACTCTGATCCCTTGACCCTCAACCCTATCCCTAAACCCTAAACCCTAAAGCCTCAGCCCTCAACCCTCAACGTCGAATCCTAATCCCTCAAACCTTCACTCTAATCCCTCAACCCTAAACCATATCCCTAAACCCTCAACACTATACCTTAAACCCTAATCCCTCAACCCTCAACCCTAAACCTTATCCGTAAACCCTAATCCCTCAACCCTCAACCCTAATCCGTCATCCCTCAACTCTAATCCCTCATCCCTAAACCCTAAATGCTATCCCTATTCCTAAACCCTCAACCGACTTGATACTATACCTTAAACCCTAATCCCTTATCCCTAAACCCTCCAACCTATCCCTAATCCTTATACCCTCCACACTCTACTTTAACCCTAATCCCTCGACCCTCAACCCTATCCCTAAACCCTTGACCCTCAAACCTCAACCCTCAACCCTCAATGTCAAACCCTAATCCCTCAACCCTTAACTCTGATCCCTCAACCCTCAACCCTATCCCTAAACCCTAAACCCTAAAGCCTCAACCCTCAACCCTCAATGTCAAATCCTAATCCCTCAACCCTTCACTCTAATCCCTCAACCCTAAACCATATCCCTAAACCCTCAACACTATACCTTAAATCCTAATCCCTCAACCCTCAACCCTAAACCTTATCCCTAAACCCTAATCCATCAACCCTACTCAATCATCCCTCAACTCTAATCCCTCATCCCTAAACCCTAAATGCTATCCCTATTCCTAAACCCTCAACTGACTTGATACTATACCTTAAACCCTAATCCCTTATCCTTAAACCCTCCAACCCTATCCCTAATCCTTATACCCTCACACTCTACTTTAACCCTAATCCCTTGACCCTCAACCCTATCCCTAAACCCTTGACCCTCGAACCTCAACCCTCAACCCTCAACATCAAACCCTAATCCCTCAACCCTTAACTCTAATCCCTCAACCCTCAACCCTATCCCTAAACCCTAAACCCTAAAGCCTCAACCCTCAACATCAAATCCTAATCCCTCAACCCTTCACTCTAATCTGTCAACCCTAAACCATATCCCTAAACCCTCAACACTATACCTTAAACACTAATCCCTCAACCCTCAACCCTAAACCTTATCCCTAAACCCTAATCCCTCAACCCTCAACCCTAATCTGTCATCCCTCAACTCTAATCCCTCATCCCTAAACCTTAAATGCTATCCCTATTCCTAAACCCTCAACCAACTCGATACTATACCTTAAACCCTAATCCCTTATCCGTAAACCCTCCAACCCTATCCCTAATCCTTATACCCTCCACACTCTACTTTAACCCTAATAGCTCAACCCTCAACCCTATCCCTAAACCCTTGACCCTCGAACCTCAACCCTCAACATCAAACCCTAATCCCTCAACCCTTAACTCTGATCCCTCGACTCTCAACCCTATCCCTAAACCCTAAAGCCTAAAGCCTCAACCCTCAACCCTCAATGTCAAATCCTAATCTCTCAACCCTTCACTCTAATCCCTCAACCCTAAACCCTATCCCTAAACCCTCAACACTATACCTTAAACCCTAATCCCTCAACCCTCAAGCCTAAACCTTATCCCTAAACCCTAATCTGTCAACCCTCAACCCTAATCCGTCATCCCTCAACTCTAATCCCTCATCCCTAAACCCTCAATTGACTCGATACTATACCTTAAACCCTAATCCATTATCCCTAAACCCTTCAACCCTATCCCTAATCCTTATACCCTCCACACTCTACTTTAACTCTAATCCCTCGACCCTCAACCCTATCCCTAAACCCTTGACCCTCGAACCTCAACCTTGTTGAATTTGATAATTAATTCAAGCCACAAAGATCACCTGCAAAACCTAAGATTTACCTTCCACAAGAGAAAAAAGCAAAGAGGAATAATTTGCACAATAAGGATGAATTAATGAAATGGATTAATGAATTACATGTGAGAACTTGCTTTTATATTTGCAAGTTAGAGAAAAACCCTAATATGACTTAAGAATAACCTAAGACTAAAATTAGCCCTAAGTAAACTTAATAAAGTGTAATTAAATATTTAATTACACCAACACCCCCCTTAAGTGCAACTTAGGGAGAAATGAAAAGCATGCAACTAATGCAAGAATAGGTCCCAGCTACAAGGCCATTTTAGGTACCCATGAACAACAAGAATCTCTCATAAAGTGGAGAGAAAGGAGAAAAACCCAGTGAGAGAAAACTCCTCTCCAAAAGAGAGAAAAATACAAGTACATGAACATGTGATGGAAGAAAGACTAACACTAAGACCCCCCAAGAAGTGAATCTATCACAAAAGTACAATCAAGAATGCCCCCCCATAAGAGAGGAAGAAGAGAGAAGGTCTGATGACCCCCCCAGAAGTGAGAAGGATGAAACCCCATGCGAGCAAATGCTCCCTCCCAAAATAGAGATGAGAAGAGAGACCATGCAGCCGCTTCTCAAGATAACTCCTGCAGTGCTGGAACATGCTCGACACAGAATAAAGATGAAGACCCAGGAATGTCGAACAACATTCCTCCCCTTAGGAAGAAATAGAACTGTAGATGTGAGCATAATGTCTTCCCATTCCGGATAGGAATATACAAGAAGAAGGATAAATGTCTCTGAACTCTGCACATGATCCAAAGACAATAATGATGCTCCTAAAAACTGCTCAAATGTCTCCAATCCACTGCCAAACTGTGACTGAAGAAGAGGAGGATGAAGAACAATCTCTAAAGTAGATGATGGTGATGCAACTCCATCGAAACTGTCATTAATGAGAAGACAAATGTCCTCAATGTGATCCTCCAAATCTATAAGATGGGACTCTACAAACAAAGATGATATGTTTGTAAGATAGGAATCCCAATGAGGTGGATCAGGAAGACTAATATTGACCTACTGCACAGAATCACTAGAAGCCAATGATGATGCAATACTGAACTCTGAAGTAGCAGTAGGTGATGGTGGAACAATGATCTCATTAGGAGGAGAAGCAATTGAAAGAAGCATTTTAAAGAGATGATGTGAGAAATGAGGACACATCTCTTTCTCATGTTGATTACTTCCACAATATCTGTAAGTAGATTTATGCTGATGGTAGAATCCCATCTCCTTAGATGATTATAGATCAAAATATGCAAATAGATTTATGCTAATAAATAGAAGTCTTTCAAAGCAAACAGAACCTTTCCAAGAGGCAGCATGTCCAGGATATCCAACAGAAGCCATAAAATTGACAAACTGATTTAAAATATACCTGGAGCTGAATCTAAAAAAAAAATATAGGTGGCTGGGTAGAGCTCTCTGATACCTTTCCAACACCTATTCGTTTTTGAAAAATGGGGATTCTGGACGCAAGAATAGAGCTCGAAAGCCAAAAACGATGCCTTGACTTCAAACAGAAATAAATTGTACCAATCTGAAAAACCGAGAAAAAATACCTACACCACTGGATTGTGCTCGGAACCAGCTTTCCAACGCCTATTTCTTTTCAAAAATCTGACTCCGTATGCTCAAGATATGATCGATTTACCAAAACTGCTCCTTAAGGGCAAAGAGGCAAAAAAAAAAGCACTATTGAAGCACCTGGGTGCCCATGTCACCGGCGCTGAGTCTTTGGGGGGCTGGCGGCTAGGGCAATGGTCCCTCATATGACCAGGAGCTGAGTCTCTAGGGGCTGCTGCTTGGAAGCTAGGGACTAGTCCCCCATGCGATCAAGGGTTAAACCCAAGGGGCTAGCCCTCCAAAATAAAAAAAAATTCTTATTTTATTAAGAAATTAATAAAAAAACTTAGTTGTACCTATGAACAGAAATCGAGATGGCACAGAAATCGAGGCGGCACAAAAATTGAGATGACACGCAAATCAAGGCAGCTCCAAAATCAAAATCAGCTCAGATGAGAATGGCACAAAAATCAAGGTTGGCACAGAAATCGAGGCACAGTATGGCCATACGGATTCCATACATGGTGTACGGATTTCACATAACCAAATTTTTGAAACCCTAAAAAAACACCCAGAAACTTTTTTTCAGCAAAATATAGAGTGCCTTATATGAAAATAGGGGTTTTTGGGTCTTCTGAGCGCAATGGTGAGGTTTGTTTTGGCCAAAAATGCTCTAAAACTTCTATTTTTCTTCAAATCTAAAAAAAACACTCTTGAAACCTTCACAGATCTAGCTTCCCCATACCAAATTTAGCCAAACAAAAACACACCCAGCAAATAGATCTTACTAAAAAAATTCTCCAAATTTGAGAAGGGGCTTGCAGATCCGCTCTGATACCATATTTTTTTTTTTAATTTAATCAATATGCTTAAATTAATTATGTAATTAACCTATTACTCTAACACCCCCCCTTAAGATGAACTTAGGGAGAAGCTAAAAAACTAAGGACAAAATGCATGAAAGCAAAGATGGGTCCTGGCAACTAGGCCTGATGAGGTACCCAAGTACAATGAAATCTCTATAAAGTGGAGAAAAAGGAGAAAACCCAATGGGAAAAAACTCCTCTCCTAAAAGAGATGCTGAAAGAAAGTACAAATGAAATGTCTCAAGAGACTCTCTCAAGAACATATGCAGATATACAATCAGATAGCCCCCCATGAGAGAGAGTGGAGACTCCAAAGCCCCCCCAGAATGAGAGAACCCCTGTGCCGATGACCAAACCAATGTGACTCCCTTGAGGAAGAAACCAATCCAATGGTTGATGATGAGAAAAGCCCTGGATGTGAGGTGAAAATGGAAGTCCTAGATGATGCTCATTGGAGAACAAAAGTGAAGCATGAGTGTCTAAATGACAGGATGTTGAATCAAATGTAGCAACATTATCTGAATGACATGATGTTGAATCAAATGTATCAACATCAAACAACTCAAGATGATCCTGAAATGGAATCTCCAATGAAGATGGAATAACAAATGTGTTGAATCTGTCATCTGTGAGGAAATGAATATCCTCTGATATGGCCTCAACAACTACACAAGATGGCTCGATGAGTGGAGCTACAATGTCAGTCAAACCTGAAGAGGGATCCTGCTGAACAGATGTGGTCTCAACAAGAGGTGGAGGTGTAGAAGTCTCAACACTGGTCTCATGAATAGATGGAAGAACACATAAGTTCAAGTGACCAAACTTCTCCTCAGATACAACATGCTCTCTTGGAGAAAGAGAGTGATACCCAGACAGTGGAGATGGTGGACCAAAGTGTGTGAATGCATACAATCAGGAATAATGATCAACTGTCCCTATTGCAACAATGTTGCCAGTTTGAATGTCTCTTATGTGCACTAAATCTGGTGTGAACTCAACTGTCTTCCCTATCCCACTGTGAGCAATCTGATAAATGGAGAGAAGGTTGGTGGACAAAGATGGTACACATAGTACATCATTGAATGTACCATCATCAATGTCGATAGAACCTTTCCCACATACACTCATTTAAGTGTTATTACCCATCAATATGTGTGGTGAGGATGAAGCCTCAAAAGATGAGAACATGTCTTGAGAAGATGCCATATGGTGTGAAGCACCTGAATCCAATAGCCATCTAGATGAATGTGAACTGGTGGTTGCACATAATGCATGACCCTTGTGTGGAGTCTGTCCATCTATTTGGAATGATGGTGAAGAAGAAGACCCACCTAAGGTAGATGAAGAAGAGGGATGAATATTGTTCTTCATAAGAAGAGCTGTCAAATCTGAAACCTGTTGTGCATATCCATCTATTTTCTTCTCATAGCATTTAGACTCATCATGTCCTGACTTATTACAATAAGTACACTTAGGTCTTTCTTTCTTCGATGATTCCCCCTTAGGAGAATGAGAATCAGAAGTGTTTTGTGAACTGAAATCCTTCCCATGCTCTATACTCTTTGGTTTCTATTTCTGCTTTTGCTTTTGCTTCCCCTGAGATGACTGAGCTACCAATGCATGGTTCTGTAATCCTAGAAGAGCATCCAACTGTGATAACTTGGACTGCTCACGGGACAATCGATCACAAAATACCTCAAATGTAGACATGGTAAATCGTGGACCCAAAGCATCCATGGTGGAGTAGAATGTAGAAGAGAATATCCAAAATGAACCTCGGAGCTTAGATAGAATCAGGTAAATACTCTCGGTGTCATTTTTGGTCTTGCCACAACCTTGTAACAAAGATCTAAGTGATTTGAATTTCATTAAGAAATCCTCAATAGATGGAAAAGAATCAGGTACCAAGGAAGTCAATTCTGCCTCAATCTGAAGTGCTCTAAACTCATTGATGGTGCCAAATAGATCATTGAATTTTGTCCACATTGCTCAAGGAGTTGTGCAACTCTCAAGGTGAAATAAAAGACTGTCTGAAACATGCAATGATATCAAACCCATGGCCTCATCCATTTAGTTTCTATGCTATAGAATCTCAAACTGATGTTGCAACTGAGGCTGAATCTCATCCAAATAGGACCATAACCCCTTTGACATGAGAAGTCGGGTCATATGTGCCTTCCAGGTGTGATAATTATGTGGGGAAAGACGGTCAATTGATGAGGTGTCCGCCATGATGTTTGAGTTTTTGAAATGTGTTTAATGATAGAGTTTTCTGATTTCTGATGTGTATATACAAAAAGCAAGAAAAAAACACCCCCCACAACACAAAAAACCAAACCCCAGTACAATTTTGAAAGCTGGAAAGCTTGAAAAAGCAAAAATCACTTCAGACTATTCTTTGTGTACCTGGTGAATTTTGTGATGAAATACTTGATAGATCTAGAAATATCACTATAATACCTTTCCAATGCCTATACCACTGGATTGGGCTTGGAACTAGCTTTCCGGTGATATTTCATTTTCAAAAATTCGAGTTCGTATGCAAAAGTTATGGCCAAAATACCAAAACTTCTCCAAAAAGGGCTTTGGGGGAAGCCTGGTAGTTAGCTAGCCGCTAGCATTAATCGCTAGCATTAACCATTAGCGGTTAACCACTAGCAGTTAACTGACTACATCACCTGTGCATACTATTTTTTTTCTTGGATTGCGTGCCGTACTAGGCCGTACGACCCAGAAATTAAAAAAAATTACCTCTCGGAGTCACTGTGACTGATTTTGATGATTTGACAGTTGATTTTGGGGTTTTGGGGCGCTCTAAATGCGATGGTAAGGTCTGTTTGGCCTGAAAATGCTCCAAAAATTGTAGGTACCCTTGAAACCTTCACAGATCTACCTTTTCCAGCTACTCTGAATCCAATGGAATACTCCATTTAACACAAAAACACACCCAACAAATGGATCTTACTAAAAAATTTCTCCAAATTTGAGAAGGGGCTTGCAGATCTACTTTGATACCATGTTGAATTTGATAAGTAATTCAAGCCACAAAGATCCCCTGCAAAACCTAAGATTTACCTTCCACAAGAGAAAAAAGCAAAGAGGAATAATTTGCACAATAAGGATGAATTAATGAAATGGATTAATGAATTACATGTGAGAACTTGCTTTTATATTTGCAAGTTAGAGAAAAACCCTAATATGACTTAAGAATAACCTAAGACTAAAATTAGCCCTAAGTAAACTTAATAAAGTGTAATTAAATATTTAATTACACCAACAAACCCTACACCCTCAATGTCAAACCCTAATCCTTGAACCCTTAACTCTATTCCGTCGACCCTCAACCCTATTCCTAAAGCCTCAACCCTAAAGCCTAAACCCTCAACGTCAAGTCCTAATCCCTCAACCCTTCACTCTAATCCCTCAACCCTAAACCCTATCCCTAAACCCTCAACACTATATCTTAAACCCTAATCCCTCAACCCTCAACCCTAAACCTTATCCCTAAACCCTAATCCCTCAACCCTCAACCCTAATCCGTCATCCCTCAACCCTAAATGCTATCCCTATTCCTAAACCCTAAACACTATCCCTATTCCTAGACCATCAACGAGCTCAATACTATACCTTAAACCCTAATCCCTTATCCCTAAACCCTCCAACCCTATCCCTTAACCCTCAACCCTATCCTAAAACCCTTAACCCTAGAACATTAATGTACTCAACCCTTAACGTCAAACCCTAATCCCTCAACCCTTAACTCTGATCCCTCGACCCTTAACCCTTAAAACTTGAACCCTAAAACCTATCCCTACACGCTCGACACTTGACACTATATCTTAAACCTTAATCCCTAAAGCCTCAACCCTAAATCATTAAACCTTCAACCCTAAACCCTATCCCTAATCCCTCTACCCTCGACACTCTTATTTAACCCTAATCCCTTGACCATTAACCCTATCCCTCAACCTCAACCCTCAACCCTCAACCCTCAACCCTCAACTCTCAACATTAAACCCTAATTCATCAACCCTAAACCTTAATCCCTCAAACCTAAACCCTATCCCTAAACCATCAAACCTCAACACTATACCTTAAACCCTAATCCCTATCCCTCAACCCTTAACCCTTAAAACTTAAACCCTATCCCTACACCCTCAACACTTGACACTATATCTTAAGCCTTAAACCCTCATCCCTAAAGCCTCAACCCTCAATCCTTAAACCTTCAACCCTAAACCCTATACCTAATCCCTCTACCCTCGACACTCTAACCCTAACCTCGACATTAAATGCTAATCCGTTAACCCTAAACCCTAATCCGTCAACACTAAACCCTATCCCTAAACCCTCAACCCTCAACACTATCCCTAAACTCTCAACCCTCAACACTATACCTTAAACCCTAATCCATCAACCCTAAAACCTAATCCCTCAACCCTCAACCCTAAACACTATCAATAAACCCTCAACCCTCGACACTATACCTTAAACCCTATGAGAAAAGCTTTGAGTATGGTACATCCACAGTGAGTAATTAACAGTTGAAATCAGAAGGATGATCATTATGAGAAAAGATTTGCATTGGGGTACATCTATGTTTCTTGTTGTCCACCCCGCACTTAGGGAAGGTATATTGTTATGAAACAGGAAAATAATCTCCCATTGTTTACTGGCTCTATCCACAAGAACTACTAAACTATACCTTAAACCCTAATCCCTCAACCCTAAACTTTCAACCCTAAACCCTATCCCTAATCCCTCTACCCTCAACAATCTACCTTAAACCTAATCCCTCAACCCTTAACCCTAAACGCTATCCCTAAAGGCTCAACCCTAAACCCTAATCCCTCAAGGTCCTAAACTCTAATCACTTATCCCTAAACTCTAAATCCTATCCCTAAACGCTCAACCCTCAACCTTAAACCTTAATTACTCAATCCTTATCCACCCCTCTCCTCCCCTATCTGGCTCACTCCCATCTCTACCCTCCTCTACCCTCAACACTATAGATACATAAATATAGGCATGCATAGATACATACATACATATAGGCATACATAGATAGATAGATACATACATACATATAGGTATACATACATACATACATGATTAATAGACTTGAATAGAAACAAAATTAAGGGGAACATAACACGAGTGCGTTATAACGCGCTCGCGTTATGTCAAACATGAAAAACAACAGACTTGCAGAAAAGGAAAAATGTAAAGCAAAACATAACGTGAGCGCATTATATGTCTTGCTTTGGGAATCCCAAGCCTTGGGCTTGGGATTTGCTTTGGATTTCCAACCCAAAGGCTTGGAGTTTCTTTTGAACAATCACAGATGTGTTTTTCCATATTCTTCAAGATTTCACATAATTTCATTCATGCTAACCCTCAGATTTGCACGTGTTTCAAGGTCAAACAAATCAAACACTTGGGTAATGTTAGGCTTTCTCTTAGCTATTTGACAATGTGATTCTTTTCACATTTTAACAATGTTAAGCCTTTCATCTTTAATTTCTTTTGTTTGTGTGTCTGTTTTTGGGCAAAAACCATTGTTTGGTCTTTTTTTCATTGTAAATTAACTATTCATTGAAATTTCAAAAAAATTACATATTTAGAAACTAGACTCCATTCTACAAATACTAAAAAAAGAAAAAAATGATTTTCAATTAGTTTTCAAAATTTATTGGGGTAGCACGGCCAAAATTCTATTTTTTAGGATGTGTCCACTTTGAAAATTAGTAAAAAATCAAATATTCATCAAAAAATTATTAGAAAAAATTGGGCATAAACTACATTCTATTAGCTAATTTCTCACCAAAGTGATTTTAAAAATACCAAAAAAAAGTTGACCTTTTGGGGGAGCCAAAAAACATGCTATGTTATGTTTTTTTGATAGAAACAACACCAATTTCTATGGCTTCCTCTTTTGAACCCCTTAATCTATGCCATTTTTAAAAAAAATAGTAGTTTAGAAAGTAGACTCGGAGCACTATGAACATTGTTTTGGTTGCATCTCCAAAATTTGAGTGTAACTATGTTCAATTTCTCATCCAAGGCCAGTATTTCCTGATTTCAGAAAAAAAGTGGCCACTTAAGACCCCTTTTTGGTCTCCCATCTTCTTGCACTTACCCCTTTAATCTTCTCCCTCAAAGATTTTGTTTTAGTTTGTATTGCTTACTATGAAATGCACAGTAACCTTGCAACCAATAAATAAATTTGAACTCATGTGCTTTAGGTTCAAACTCATTATTGACTGCTCATCTAAGTGACCATTCCCACAAGTTCAATCACCTAAGTGTTTTGAACATTTATTTTTATACCTTAAGAGTCTTCAAAATCTTCGTTAGGGTAGGAGAGTGACATGGATTTTCTTGAATGGCCAACGACCAAATATACAAATGGAAAAATCCATTAAATGTCTTTTCCAATCCGTTAAATATCACCAAAAGTACAAGTCTCTTGACTTTCAACATCTTCAACTCTCAATAGATATGATAGTCAACAACTCATTTGAAATTGGAATCTACATATGCCATCCAAAGATCTCCCCTTCCAACACTTCACACTACAAACTATTCCATCTCCTTGAATAATACAATATTGGTAGGTAATCTTAACGCATTGAGCTATTGGGAGAACCAACGACAACATGATTTATCTAAAACATGGGGAGTGTAGTATCCAGGTGGAATTTACATATAATTTGTTTGAAATAAGCTAAACAAATAAATTTACGTATAATTTATTTTATTATAATATATTTAAAGTATATAATTGCTTTTGAAGCTTATATATTTAGTAAGTTTAAGATCACCTTAAATTTTTAATATATTGTTTAGTTTCAAAAGACTGTAGGGTGTTTTAATGATTATATTCTAAGTTGGAATATGTGGATGATTGGTTTAAGATTATCATGCATATCTAAGATTGTCCTCAAAACATTTGTAGTGACGTGAAAACTATCTTGGAATCCCAAGTTTTCTTAAGTTATCAAGTTCAAATCTCTAATTTGAAATTGTATTTGTGTAACGTTAGGGTTTCGAATGCCGAAGACTTGGACTGTCAGACTAAAAGAGAAATTTCATTCACATTTCAATCCTTTATGAGATTATAAATCCCAATTTTGGGTAACTCAGAATTATAGAACCCAATCCATAAATGAATGTTGAAATCTGAATTCTTTAGAGTTCAAACTCCAAAACCTAGGAGAACTATGCTCATGATTACCTTGGGGTCTCGAATTTGTAAGACAAACTTTATGCATTATGAGGTCCCAAAAATATGCATTCCAAATTCACATTAAAATAATGTTATTAAACTCCAAAATTAAAAGGTTTTAATTTGTGAGGGTTTAAAATATATTGTTTATATGAATTATAATTTGTTTTAATGAATTGTATACCTTTTAAATTGTGTGTTAAAGTTTAATACATACATTTTTTAATGGATATATATGTATATGTTTTAAAATTGAAAGGCTTAAATCTTATAAGGTTTTAATTAACGACATGAGACTTTTTATAACATGATTTTTTCCTAATGTGAGAACAACCAATGAGTTTCAGCATGAGAAAAATTGATGAGTTTCGGCATGAAAAAAACCAAAAAAAGTCAATTGATCTTAAATCTTCACAATAATAAAATTTCATCTTTACCATTTCATCACATCGACTAAATTATTTTTTAATTATTATTAATAAACTAATAACTATTTTAAAATTCTTTTATATAAAAATAAATTAAAAAATTCCTATCTCTATAAAAGACACCACATGGAAGAATTGACATATCGTTTCATAAAAAACATTTATTTTTATAATATTTATTTAATATAATAAAAAAGTTTGAAATGGTGTTATTATTATTAGGTTTTGTATTAGGAATCCTCAAGGGAAAACACAGCATGTCCAAGACGAATCTTATGCTCTACAAATACTTCATATTTGGCTTCGAAGGCATGTCTCCATTTTTATATGGATTCATCATAAAATGCTCGAAATGAGTTGTTAAGCACATTGCTATATTGGATGTCATGTTTAATAGAGATGAGTTCAAGGCTTTCATAATACTTCTAAATTCTTATTTGTATGTATTTTCTTTCATGAGTATAAATATTTCTAAATTCTTATTTGCACGCATTTTTCTTTCATGAGTATAAATATTTCTAAATTCTTATTTGCACGCATTTTTCTTGCATTTTTCTTTCGTGAGTATAAATATTTCTAAATTCTTATTTGCACGCATTTTTCTTTCATGATTATAAATATTTTTAAATTCTTATGTGCACGTATTTTTCTTTCATGAATATAAATATTTCTAAATTCTTATTTGCACGCATTTTCTTTCATGAGTATAAATATTTCTAAATTCTTATGTGCACGCATTTTTCTTTCGTGAGTATAAATATTTCTAAATTCTTATTTGCACGCATTTTTCTTTCATGAATATAAATATTTCTAAATTCTTATTTGCACGCCAAGAACAAGGAGAATATTATTCTTATCATTAGAGAGTTGCGTTTGGTAATTATCTTTATAGGTAAAAGTTACCAAAAAAAATTGGTGAATCTATCGCAAATTAAACGAATAGACAGGCTTGTACATTTTTCGTGTGAGATTATACTTCCACTTATGCATAAGTCAAATGCTATTATGTAAGCGGATCCATGTAAATCTAATTGGCGATCCACTTCATATTTTGTACGACACCTGAAAGTGTTTACCAACCTATAATATTCATATTATATCATTTTTTTTTGGTGTTTTTCTACTTTCATAAAAGTAGATAAAGTATGAAGATGACATTTTAACATCATTTTAGATGTGAGACGGGTAAATGAACGATCTCCAAGGAAGAGTGGGCGGAAAGAACATGCATTTTCTGTTACAAAGGGGTAGTTGAAACTGAATGGCCTTTCATCATTGAGCGTGTTGCCTGACGAGCTTAAACATCACACTCTAAGCGTTGACCGTTTCCCATCAGCTTCAGCAGTGCTAAAACCACCACGGTAAAAGTGAAGTTAAATTATTTTAAAACTGTTTCTCCGGCGCAGTTAACTATCAACTGCCCAGTTCCCGCTCATAACTCAAACTGATGCTGCGGAACTGTTGTGGATACCTGCAAAGTGCTTGATTGTAGCGTACAGAAGACATGGTTTCCTTACGAGGCAGTCACACTGTTTAACCATATGCAACAAACAGGTCTCCAACCAGTTCAGTTTACATTTGCCAGTGAACTCCAGCCGGTGCCAAAATGGGAACTTTGGAAGAGGGTATGGACATCCATCAAAGCATAAAGGATGGAGGAATTTTGTCAGATGTAGTTGCAAACGCTCTGGTAGACATGTATGCAAAATGTGGAAGCATAGACAAGGCACGCGAACTGTTTGACAAAATGCCTCAAAGAAGTGTGGTCTCATGGAATGCCATGTTTTCAGGATATGAACCGAATGGATTCATTGACAAAGCTTTTGAAAATTTCAAGCAAATGAAATTGGCAGTTGTAAAGACAGCATCCTCCCACCTTTGCCAAAATCCATATATCTATAAGTATATTGTGAATTGTTTTCAAAGTTAGTCATGGGTATTGTTACTTCTGATTGATATAATAGTGATTGATTGCACTGACACCAGCAATGTCGGCATGTTATGGAAACAACCCCAAGCAATTTCCTGCAAAAAATGGGCTATTCTTAAATATCATCCACTTCAACAATCAAAGGTTAATTTTGGCCAATAAAAGTAGGACAAATATTTAGCACTTTTTATTGTGAATGAGGTGTAAAACTGGTATTGATTATTTGACCATTTAAGTTGATGATATTTAAGTAGAGTCCTCAAGAAGATGGTATAGAGCAATAAGTTGGTAGATAGTTTTTTTTTTTTTTTTAATTCTTCCCCTTAATGCATGTTCATTTATTTGTTCCACATTTATTTTACAGAGTCTCAACATGTTGAGAAGTCCTGTTACCTTTGGAGTTGCAATTCCCTTGTATGGAGCGAGCTTAAAATGTCTCTTTTCAATAAGTAGTTAGAATTAGGGTTAACTTTGCGATTATGTAATGGTTACATGGAATATCTTAGGACCTCCATTATTTTTTAGAAATGTGATATGGACTCTTATCTACCTACAACAAAGGTTTGGAGGTGTGACTCATCACGCAACTCGCCACATCAGCACACCTAGTGAGAAGTGTCCTTAAAATGAATTTTTAAAGATTCAACCAAAACTTTATCATGGAATCCCTAGTAGTTGAAGAAAATAATATCATTTGTTGTTAGAACAGGATCATATTATTATTTAAAATATAACTTATATGCAACCTAAATGATCACAATACCTTTGGGTAACCATGAACCTTGTTATCTCTAACCTTTATATCCAACAGAAATGATCCAATAGTTGAACACAAAATACTATTTATTGTTATAAAAACAAAACATTCATATTCAAAATACAACTTATATTCAATTTTAAATGATCATAAAACTTTTTTGACAATCTTTTACATTTCATGAAAAAATACAAGGTATTTATTGTACTCATCGTTTACATTTGTCATGGGACAAACATATAATATAAAGTATTCCAATGCATATAAATTGCCACATAGTAGTTGTACACATAAGGATAGTATTTGTCCACATAACAACAATACTTGTTTTGATGAGTACCTTGTTTTATAAGTGATACACTTATAGTGGATAGTTATGATATTTTATATAAAGCAAAAAGTATTTATTACACTTGTTAATTAATGTATTTATGATTTTTTATATGATATTCATCATTTCTCATGTAATCATGTAAGGGTCAAATATTGATAAATATTTGGTCTTTTTTTTTAATTACATGTGGAATAATTATTGACAATATATGTATAAATATGTTGCAGCACTAAATCCTATACCCATGAGTACCATATCAACAATAGGACCCTACGTGACTACTAGATCCTTTTCCCTATAGTCCATTTCTCATATTAACTGGTTTATTTGTTTTTTATGTTGTCTTTCAAATTGTCTAAATTCTAATCAGTATGTATATTGGTTGGCTCAAATTTTTATCAATTCATAATTTTAATAAATATAAAAATGATGAAATGTCATTCCTTAGAAGACATTTTCAATGCTTAAGTATAATTTTTGGTTAATTTCTCTTTGCAATGTCCTGTCTAATATTATTGAAAACCATTTGGATTCTACATGTCTTATCTTACAAGAGAAAAGAGTCGCATAGGAAGAGCTCTCCTTAAGTGTACTTGATTTGCATATTTTTAAATATTTTAAGTGGTAAAAGTATCAAATTTGAATCAATGATATGTTTTTATTATCAATTGTTTTATTATTTTATAAAAGTAATAAATAATTGTCCTAATCTTAAAATAAATTTATTATTTTAAACTATTATATTGGGTGCATGTTTAAAAAGATTTTGTTTTCAAGATAGATTACATACCAATCCCCTTTTTATTTCATCTATCCATAAAATTGATAAATAATTGTCTTTTAAATACATGATAAGAAAGGCCATATCTTGTACAAAATGAGCCTAAAATGTTCCCTTGCATCATCTTAACTCATTTATTTGTTTTTTATGTTGTTTGTTCAAATTGACTCAATTCTAATCAATGTTTTTTTAGTTGACTCATATTGCAATTAATTCATAATTTAAATAAAGATAAAACTTTAAAAATACAATTCCTTTTAAGACATTTTTGAGTATTTCATTATAAGTTTTTCTTAATTTACCTTTGTAATGATCTAGGACCTAGGTTATAATCCTATTGACAACACTTTAGATGAGAATCCAAATGAGTTATGTTGTATGTAGAAGTTTATGGACAAAATTATGCTAAATAGAAATAGAAAGGTATAGGACTAAGTGCAAAATGAATTTGTATTCATCTAGCTATTCCATACTTGGCATATCCTTGAGAAAGGTGTATAGTTGTTTACCTTTAACCTATCTTGATTGCCTAAATTATATATGTGTGTATGTATGTATGTATGTATGTGTATATATGTATGTATGTATATGTATATGTATATGTATATGTATGTATGTATGTATGTGTGTGTGTGTGTATGTGTGCATGTGTGTATGTATGTCATGGAAATCAAATACTACTAAGAAGTCAAACTATCTTCTTATGAATTGCAACCATTTCCTTGATTAGTTTCTCACTTCCCAATGGTTTTAGAGTACAACCAATTACTGACATGTTCTTGATGACCTAGCATGAGACTCGTGGTTGCCAACTTGGTTGTCGCATTGACTGTTTTGTCTAAAGACTATTAGGATGCCACTCATGATAATGTGAGGAGTAGATTTATGATTTGGACATCATAGTCTTCCTAGAATGTGTACTGGACCACACTAGAACTTTGGTAAAAACCACAAGTTGATTTGTTGAGGCGTGTTTGTCACATAAGTGTTTGTGTGTGTGTATGTCATGGAAATCAAGTACTTATAGGAAGTTGAACTATCTCCTTGTGAAGTGCAACTATTTCCTTGATTGGTTTCTCATTTCCCAATTGTTTTGTAGTGTAACCAATTACTAACATATTCTTGGTGAGATAGCATGTGACCTGGTGTATCATGAGACTTGTGTGTGCCAACTTGGTTGCCACATTAATTATTTTGTCTATAGACTATTGGATGACACTCATGATAATGTGTGTGCCAAATTGGTTTCCACATTGATTGTTTTGTCTATTGACTATTGGATGATATTCATGATAATGTGGTGAGAAAATTTGTGATTTGGACATTATAGTCTTGCCAGAATATGTAATAGACCATGATAGAACTTTGGTAAAAATTGTAGGTTGATTTGTTGAGGCATGCTTGTTGCAAAACTATGTGTGTCATGGAAATCAAATACCAAAACATGTAATGGACCATGCTAGAACTTTGGTAAAAACTACAAGTTGATTTGTTGAGGCATGTTTGCTACAAAAGTGTGAGTGTGTGTGTGTGTGGAGCACCATCATATGATTCTCCCTTTACTTCTAAAGACACTTTGGAAACCATTTATTATGACACTAACTCATTCCCTTGTTTTTCTTCTCATATGACCTCTTCTATTCCTACACCTTCATTTACCTTACCTCTCCCTCTTATTAGAGTTGGCTATGATTGGAGCCACCCATGATCTAGGACTTCATGAAAGCACAAGAGAGATCAAATGAGAGAATAATTCTATTCTATCAATGAATGTGTGATTAGGAAACCCAAACTGAGGTAAAAATACAAACTTAATGCATGCAAAACAAGAAGTTATACCTTGATATGAAGACCCAATCTCATGAGGGTGAAGGAGCTTGCACCCAAATGCTCCAAGATATACCCTAGATACTAAGAAGAGATGTGAAATGCTCTCAAGCTCACAGATGCAACTCAAGAAATTACTTAGCTCAATGGATATTTTGGCATGGTAACATTACTTAGAAATTAGATAATCAAATGGCTTGGAGGATGTTGTATTTATAGGCATTTTGGAGAGATTTTGATCCAATAGTTAAGATTGATTTGGGAGATCAATGGTGGAGGATGAAGATGATGTGGAGGGCCTATATTTCATCTTAGAAAATGGAGGGCTAGGAATAAAGATGAAGTTTATATTCATCTTGGAAAAGCGGTGAATTAAATGAGGTTGGGTGAGATGGATTATTTGTGAATTAAAAATTCACATGGGGAAGAGTAAAATGAATTAAAAATTTATTTGGGGAAGACTGGATATTAATGAGTTATGACATGTGTAAGGGGTGTAAGAAGTATTAAATGAGGGTTATGACACGTGTTTAAAAAATTGATTTATATGAGATATATTTAAATTTTTTATTTGTAGAATGTGGAGAGGAGTGTTAATCAAGGTTTGACCATTTTAATTAGGGTGATTAGCCTAATTAATATGGCTAGAAAAAATTAGGGAATGGGTTAATAGGAGGTTAATATTAATTAAATAAGGTTTTATTTAATTAATCCTAAGGCTAGGATGATATAGGCTAGGGTAGGCAATTAAATAATGACTATTTAATTACCTAGGGTAGAGATAGGTTAACTAGTAGGCTAAATTAATTAGTTAAACTTGATTTAACTAATTAACTGGTTTTAGTGAGAAGGAAAAAATTAACCAAATAAATATTGTATATTTATTTAATTAATTGGCTAAGGTTGAACTATTAAATTAATGTAATTAATCCAATTGTTGGGGATAGAATGATGAAAAATTAGGTGATGAAGGGATAATTAATTAAATAAAAATTTAATGAATTGATTGGAAGGGAAATTGGTATGTTTAGGGATGTCGGGAGTCGGTTTGATGATGGAGACATTTTTAGGTTTCTACATTTGCCCCTCTTTGACGTGGCATTAGGACCTAGTAGGGAAGTGGTGTTAGGTAAAAGAAAAAAATATGCCCCAGCTACCAGGAAGGAATAAAATGAGTGAGGGATGCCCCCTCGAAAGGTCGCTGAAAAAATAAAAAAATTTTGGGCGAGCTCTCGAAAGGACGCGATGGGAGTGAATTTGGATAGAGGATGGAAAAATAAGATGACAGGAAGAAAAATGGAGGAAAAAGGTTGTAATCTACACCCTGGAGGGGAAAAAGAGTGGGTGGAAGGATGACATGGCTTACTATATGTAGACTAGTGGGCCCTAAGGGTGCCACATTGGCACACATTGAAATCTTGAGAAGAAGGAGCAAAGGAGAGATGGCAGACCACAATCCTAGGTTCCCGCGATACACCCACATTTTTGAGCATTTCTGATCATATGGCCGGGCACCGGAGGCTGGACCCTAGGTAGGGCCTAACCCTTGCTTTGTCATTTTTTAATTTTAGTGCATTTTTGGGTTTTGCAAATTTGGGATTAGCATTGTGGCACTATTGCAAGATCACGAGGTGCTAAAAAGAAGAAGATTAGCGCAATCCTCTAGATTGGTGCTATCTGCTAGGGTAGAGTAGCGGTGGATTGGTGCCATATGTTTAACATTTTGGTGCCATCCCCTATATTAGCACAATGTGTGCAAGGTTTAAGATTTTGGTGTTTTAGTGCTAAATAGGGGGCAGGGTAGCACTATCTTTTAGATAAGCGCTATGTTGGATAATGGCGCTATCTTTAAGATTAGTGCTATGTGGAGGAGTAGTGCTATACCTGATATAGGCGCTATTAGGAAGAGTGGCACCATTTGTTAGGTTGGCGCCAAGTGGAAGGGTAGTGCCATTTATGTAAATGCCATTAAAAGGCTGCATAGTGGCGATATATTTTGAATTAGCACCTTGGGGAAATGTGGTAGTGCCATCATTAGAAATGGCGCAAAATGTGGTATGTTGTGGCACCAAATGTTTTTGGCTTTCAACAGTAGAAGAAAGGGTGGATTTTGGAAAAAGATAGGTAGGTTTTTTTACTAAAAAACCGTCGATGCAGGATACGAGGTCATTTATAGTGTCCTCGCGGGAGCGACGCATGTCATTTGTGATGGTGTTATTTGATCAGTTTGATGATGCCACCTGGCCTCGACTAGCGAGGTTAGGGCTTTTGATAGCTGCATTGATGCCAGTGCTGTGAGCTCATAGAGCTCTGATTACGGTTATTGTAGAGCGGTATCGGCCAGAGACTTGTTCATTTTTACTTCCTACTGGCGAGATCACCATCACTCTTGAGGATGTTTATCGCATCCTCAAGCTACTGATTCATGGTCGTCGGGTGACATATGACACATGGAGGGGACAGAGGGCCTTGGTTAGAGTATTTGGCCATGATCACATTGTTTTGTCAGCAGATAGGAGGGAGATGAGCTATGAGGGGACACTGGTAGTGGGTGCAGATCACTTTGCCTTATTCATGTGTGCATTGATTAGTGGCATAGTGATGCCAAATAGGAGAGGCAGGGGATTTCCAGTTGGATGGGGAGAGGTGATTGAGGGGATGGTCTGACATGAGATCGTGTATGCTTGGGGACCAGCGATGTTGGCACAGCTTTATCATGAGATGCATATAGTTGTTTATTATCGTGATTTAGCTTTATCAGCCAAAGTTACTTTGCTTCATGTGTGGATCTAGGAGCATATTCTAATCACTTGGCAAGATGTGGATACTATCGTCGTCAGTTTGAGGCCTTTATTTTCTTGTATCAAGATGCCAAGTATACATACTCCGGGCAGGTTCAGTATTGGAGACAGGTTTAGGATGACGTCATTCAGGTTACCTACCGACCATACATTGGAGTGGAGCCCTGGCCAGATGATGATGTTCACATGCCTTTCACTTTCTAGCGGCACTACCTGATAGGTCGAGGGGATCATATGATTGATATGTATCTACCGTCGTGAGTTATGTGGTAGTTTGGGCTACGACAGGATGTTCCACAGCCGATAACAATTTTTGCATGGACCCGTTGAGATGCCCATTATTGGTCTACAACCATACAGCCCCGAGTTGCCCTAGAGGATTTTGCGGCTTTAGAACCATTGATGTGGGATTGGCAGATTGTGGTTAGGAATGCAGGCACTACTCCTACATATGAGACATGGTGGCAGATGTGGCAATCTACATGGTTCACAGACCTTGCAGAGGAGGTAGTCTCCGCAGAGGAGGTGGTAGCATCAGGGGATGAGGAGTTCGAGGAGGATGGAGATGATGATTCTGATGGAGATGATTTCTTGGAGGAGGGAGAGGAGATTATTGTGGACTATCTTGTCAAGATTAGAAGGGATGGGGAGGAGAGGAAGATTGGGAGAAATGGGGAGTCGATGGATGTGTTGGCAGTAGCAATAGCTGAATAGGTCAGGCTCGGGGGAGAGGGGCAGGCAGGTGGTAGCTTGCAGTTTCTCTAGCAGCAGGTGCGGCAGGAGGTACCAATACAATAGGTACCTGTGGAGCAGGTTCATATCAGAGTGATGTTGAGGCAAGGAGCACCTTGACAGCATGGGGGACAACCTAGGGTAGGTAGAGGTGTTCTACCCCCACCACAGGTATCGCAACAGTAGCAAGCTATTGCAGCAGGACAACAGGCAGAGGCAGACACTTCAATGGCAGGTGGAGAGTCAGGGCTTTGAGGGTCTTCATCTCGTTGGCGGCCTCGGAGTGGAGAGGAGGAGGAGATTGAGACCCTGTGGGGATAGGTGGCTACGCTAGGGGTGCAGTTAGCCTAGGCACAAGGTGAGATAGCCATTTTGATAGGAGAGCAGGATGTTGCACTTGTGAGATCTTGGCAGGTGGAGGCTACAGTGGCTAGTTTACAAGCTTCAGGTGCCAATATGAGCCCAGTTTTGACACTAATATAGACACAGTTGTCTCAAGTATAGGGACAACTATTAGAGGCTAGAGGATGGGTAGATTATTATCGAGGTGCCTATCATGCGGCAATGCTTGCAGAGCAACGTACACCGAGCTATAGTCAGTTCAGTGGGTCCAGGATGTCTAGGTCACACAGATCTAGATCAGTTCAATCTGTTCAGTAGTTGATGGGTCCCCCATCATATGTGCCCCAGCAAGCTACACAGGTATAGGTTCAGCCACAGCCACAAGCAGGACCACAGTCATAGCCACAACCACCACCATGACTAGGATGACCTACTGAGTCAGAGAGAGGGTCCTCTATTTGACAATTGTATCATTTTGGCCCTTGAAGGCATTGTATCATGACATGTTATTATTATTTTTTTGATGTATATACATGAGCGATGTGCATTTTTGCGATGATCATATATGAGCTGATGCTTTTATATGATTATGATGATGCTTATGTTGATGGATGCAATATTCTTTATGGATTATATGCTATGGATGTGTTGTGTTTATGCAATGTATTATGTTGATGTTATGGATGTACCTATTGATGTAATATGATGGATGTTGTTGGTGCCTGTATGAACAGTTAGGTTTCAAGCTTCTAAATCTACAGGCACCCTCCAAAAAATCCAAAATTTCTAAGTCTTTGTGCCCCCTCAGCATGTTTCAGCCTGGCCTAATTTTCTGAAAGAGTAGGGGGTCATCATCATATTTTGAATATTGGGTGATCTTTCGAGGTTCACCTTGATGCTGCTGACGTCATTCTTATGTCAAGGTGATATCTTCTTATTTACCGACTTCATCATATTCTGAAGGAGGGGGTGATATTTCCAAATATCAGTCATATTCAAACATCACCCCGATGTTACAATGAAGCTATAGTGCACCCTAATATTTGTGCGAGGGGTGATATTTTGAATGTCGAGTGATATTCCGCATATCACCCTTGCCGCTGAGGGTCACCCCGACATTGCAATGTGATGTGACATCATCAGGATCGGTGGGGTGCGTCAGATGGTCATGATGATGATATTGGTCATCATGTTGGTGTTCAAGGATCACGTGATATTTTCCTATCGGGGTGATTTCTCGATAGGGGTGATATTTCATATCATGGTGATATGAAATATCAGGGTGATGTTTTGAGGGAGAATTATCATGATGAAGTATGTGCTGGCATCATCAGTGGCAAAACCACCAACATCATGTATGTTCGTGGCCCAATTTATAAAGTATTCAGAAGGTCACCACGAGGTGCATGTGGGATAATTGGTTCCCACATGATTTGAAATATCAGGGTCATATTTCTTGGCAGGAAAGTTGTAAAGCGCACTGTCCACTGCATTTCCAGGAGCCACAGGTTGGTATGCCATTAATGGTGGATGTTACAGGGTATGGACGATGGTGTGGACAGATCAAGTACTTGATTGAAGGTGTGAATCCCTAGGTAACAGCACAAGGCTCGAGTCCAACCACCCTGTCTCCTCCTCTACCTGCTGCATTTATGTTCAAGCGCAATTTTTCCATTATGAACTGTATCTGGCAGACTTTTGATTTGGCCATGTAATTAATGATGAGTATGCTTGCTTGCTGTATTTAGGAGGCCGTGTTACTCATTTGTGGTGGTTGGAAACTAGACATTTTTTTGGTGCAGTGACACAATACAACTTCATTGGTGGCCCTGTTCTGGATGTCTGGTGAGTTTATGAGTCTCATGTTGTATGTTTTTCTACACAAATCTACTAATATCATGCCAATTTAAATGAGTAATGCTATGTTGCATGTGTTCTATTATCTGTCTCCAAACTGAGTATGTTCTTCTTCTGAATCTAAGCATCTAAGGGGTGTCTTTGATTCTAGAATATAGGTTTACTGTGTTGAATGCTTGATTTCTTACTTTTTCTCATGAAGTAGATTAAATGTTTTAGATCAAGGGTTGGGGAGAATGTATTGCAGCGAGGATATTGTAAGTAGAGATAACAGGATGCCCTATTTTGGGAGGTATATGTAAGGCAGATACTAGACCCCCCTTGATATCTAGTCTTTGGTATTTTTTCATGCAGGCCATTCACATGTGTATATCTATTGACTCCGAGCCCAGGATAGGCACCGATCCAGTCTTGCATTGAGGTTGCAACCCAAAGTCTCAGTTTTACATCCATACATAAAATCAAACTTAAACTTCAAATTCAAACCCTTAGGATTTTAGAGGTAGTTTAGGATCCAAATCTTCTGTCTACAGCTGAAAATAGGCCCAAAGCTAGCCCCTTTGCATTTATCTCATAGTTTTGGTCTACATAAAGGAGGATTTATCTGCTTTGTGTCAACATCCCACCAATCCACAGGCATATCTTATGGATGTTGAATAGGGAATACCCCCCTTGGTTCTACAGAGCCTAAAGAAGAAGAGGAGATATTATAGTGTCTATCTCCTACACTGTTGGCCACTGGCCCAGAAATCTTGTTGATCATTGATGGCTACCTTGTAGGGATAACTATGAATAAGCATCCAGTCGGATTGAGAACCAACAGATTTGGCGACTCCGCTGGGGAGGTGAAGTGAAAGAACCCTGATTAAAAAGAAAACAATTTCTAATAATAGGTGGCAACTCTGAACAATCTCTCAACTGGTAAAGTAAAAATTTGCATGCAAGGGAGAAGATCCCTACGTAATCCTCTATTTGAAGAGTTACCCAGAAAAATGATGTATAGAAAGAAGGAACTGTTCAAGCCAGTCATGAGGGTTCTCCTAGAAATAATGATAATATTCAAGATAATCCTAGGTCTTCAGGGCAGCAAGCCTCTTATTTTTCAAATACAGAGGCTGAGATTCAAGAAATGTATGAAAGACAACAAGGTGGTGGTCTGAGAATGAGCTCAAAAGTTTTTCAAGAACGTCCTTTCTTGGACCTCAGTGACAAATTTGAAGAAGTTGAATCTCCAAGAGATGATGATGATGATGACCAGAATGGAATAAAACCATCCTCTTCTATGCCTAGAGAGGAGGAACTAGCCGATGAAATTAAGAGCTTAAGGGTAGAATTAGAATATCTGCAAGCAGTAAAGATCAGGGATGACATGACATAGAAAGTGCAGGCTCTGAGAGTTGCTCAAAATGATTCAGTTCCTACCCTTGGCAATGCAAATATGCAAAGAAATCAACACAGGAATGAAATACAGGATCAGCACAATGATCAATGACATAATGTAAATGATGCTAGAATACCATTAAATAATGTAAGAAATCAGAATGCAAACAGAAATGCCAATGTTAATCAATTTGGTAGACAACCTATGCAGCTAGACAAATTCAGGCAACTAGTTTTTGATGGCATTCCTAATTACCCCAATCCTATTGACAAACATGTGAGGCTGTAAGTGCCTAAATTTTTTAGGAAATAACACTGTGTCAGGGGAAGACCATTTAAAAGTTTTTCAAAATATCATGGATAACTTTGAGGTTGAGCATGAGGATGTTTTCATGAAATTATTTATGCAATCCTTAGTTGATGAGGCTAGAGAATGGTACAAAGGTCTGTCTGACAGAAGTATTTCATCATGGGATGATTTCAGAAGGATATTCAAAGGACAATACGGGGACAAAACTGACCCAAGCTTTTTTGTAAATGAATTTACCAATATCACTAAAGGATCAAATGAGCAGGTTGTTGAGTTCAATGCTAGATTCACTAAGGTGCTGAACAAATTACCACATCATATGAGACGAAATGAGCCAATGTGCATAGTGTTGTACATAAATGCTTTTGATGCCAAAACAACTTATGGATTAAGGGATAAGGGTCCAAATAGCCTCAGGGATGCTTTTAGGATTGCAACAAATATTGAAAATAATAGGAAAGCATCTGGTAAAACAAACAGAAGGGATGATATGAAGATCTTGCAGAATCCAAATAAGCCCTAGAATACTCAAGGTAATGCATCTGCCCCTGAAGACAAGATAGATAAATTGACAAATGTTGTTAAGGACCTAAGTTATAGAATAGCCAAAAATGAAAAAGGAATAGGTCCTGACAGGCAGGTTTACCAAAGACAAGAGAAGAGGCTGTCATTACATGACATGCCATATAACACTAGTTGGCACAATGGTAAGCCTGTGTTTCCCCATAACAACACAGGATAGAGGACTCAAAATATTAGAGAAACATCTGACCCTTTGAAGAAAGCTATAAATATTGTTGATGACACCCCATGGTGCATCATATGTTAGATGCCTCATTCTCAGTCACAATGTGTGATTGTTCAATCTCTATATGATAATGTTGTTGCTTGTAATGAGTGCAACGACCCGTATTATATGCAGGATGATATTGTCAATATGTTGTCTGCAAATAGGGAGTGTTCCTATCATCATATAGTTGAAAGTATAGGTTATGGGACCAAGGTGTGCCAGCAAGTTTCTTGTGATGAAGATGATGAGGATAATTGTGCTTATGCTCAAGACTCACACACCTTCTTGAATAACCTGAGGAGGCCTTCTGATGAAGAAATTAGAGCCCTCACAGCTATAACAGTAGCTCAAGTCAAAAGCAATTATAATCTTAGGGGTAAAGCTTAGGTAAGTAACTCACACCAACCAGAGAGTACTTTTATGAACCAACCTATGCACAGTCATAAGGGGATTGAACCACAAAAGAAATAATGGAGCAATAATATGTAAAGTTTTAAGCAAAAAATAGGTTATGATCTTCAAGGACTAGAAAATACAATTCCCCAGGTTGAGGATCAAAACAAAAATTCTCAGGGCAGGAATGACAGTCAAGTAGCCATAAAAACTAAGGCTGGATCATCCCAAGATAAAGGTAAAATGGTGGAGCAAGTTACAACTGTTATTCAAAATTATGCTCCATTTGACATGACTCAAGTCTTATCGTAGATAAAAGTCTCTATTCCACTGATGGAACTGATGAAAGTTGAAGAATTCAAAAATAAAGCAGTGTCCTTAATTTCAGGAGTACCTTGTCAAGCTAATCAGAATATTGAGACTTAGGGTAGAAAAAAAGCCCTGTACATTGAAGAGGATGAGACTCCTGAGGTATATCTGGGGGTGACCATGACAAAGTGCCCTTCACAGGTTGAGCCATTTTATGTTTCCCTGGTCATAAATGGAAAGGTGATTAAGAATTGTATGCTTGATTCAGGAGCATCTACAAATATCATGCCTTTGGCCATCATGCAACAAGTTGGATTAAAGATAGACAAGGCATGCGGGAAATACTATGCCATGGATGCTAGAGAAGTACCAGTCATTAGAATCATGAAAGATGTGGATTTCAGGCTTGCAGCATATCCTAAAAAAACTTACAAAATGAACGTAACAGTGGTTGATATCAAGACACAATATGGCATGTTATTGTCGAGAAGATGGGCAGCATTGATTGGTGGGAGTATGCAATTAGATCTGTCATATGCCATGATCCCTATGAATGGAAAGGATGTCAAATTGATTAGAGAAGAAAGGTCATAGGAGATAGTTGAAGATCATGATTCAGAGGAGCATGTATGCTTTGTGGACACTGAATGTGATAATTTTAGAGTTGTCTCGGGTGATCAAGAAAATAATAAGGAGGATGCTTGCATTCTAGAGCCTAACCAGCAGGGTCTATGGACCATGTATTTTGATGGAGCTTGTGCAAAAGAAGGCTCTGGTGCTGAAGTTGTATTTTTGTCTCCAGCTAGTAAGCTTCTAAAGTTCTCTTTCTTGCTGAAGTTTGCTTGTACAAACAATATTGCAGAGTATGAAGCTTTGTTACTAGGATTGAATATGGCTCTAAAGCATGGAATTAAGATGTTAAGAGTGTTTGGAGACTCAGAGTTAATTGCTTCCCAAGTTAGAGATAGGTATGCATAAAAAAATAAGAGGTTGAAACAATATAAACATGCTATTTGGGATACAAGTGAATTGTTTGATGCATTTTCAATAAACTGGATAGAGAGGTCAAAAAATGTCATGGCAGATTTTTTAGCTAATGTAGCTATAAGGCCAGATGACATCACTCTGTTAGATGTTACAAATGTTGAGGTCAAACTTAGACCTGCAGTACCAGATAATGTATGCAGTTGGCAAGTGTTTGATAATGATAAGGATTTGTTGAGATTTTTGCATTGCATTGATGAATATGAGAACCAAGAAATGGATTTTCAGAACTTTGTAGAGGTTGTAGATGGAAAAGAAACTCTCTTAGGGAAGGAGGTAATACAACTCAAGACAAACAAAATCCCTAGAGGGCTAGTAGCTTTAGAGAGAGCTTTTGACAATAGGGATCAATTTATTACAAAGGCATCTCTAACAAACAAGAATGATTTAGAGGAGATAAATCTGGGGACATCTCATGCCCGCAAGAAGGTATACATTGGCAAACAACTCAAGCCACATATCAGAAGTATGTTGATTGCACTACTGAAAAGATATAAGCATGTCTTTGCCTAGTCATATGAGGACCTGAAGGCTTATAGAGAAGATCTATTCTAGCATGAGATCCCATTGAAGCCTGGGGCTAAACCATTTAGGCAAAAACAGAGACCTATTAATCCTACCTTAGCTCTAAAAATGTAGCAAGAACTCAAAAAGCTTAGGGAAGCTGGAGTAATTATAGCAATTAGACATTCAACTTAGGTGTCTAACCTTGTCCCAGCCAGAAAAAAGAATGGTGATATAAGGCTTTGTGTTGATTTTAGAAACCTGAATGTATCCTCTTTGAAAGATAATTATCCACTGCCCAACATGGAGGCTATGCTACAGACAGTTACCAGCTGTGAACTTTTATCCATGATGGATGGATTTTCAGGGTACAATCAAGTGAAAGTGAAAGAATTAGAACAATTCAAGACTGCTTTCACCACTCCATGGGGAACCTATGTATATGTGAGAATGCCATTTGGACTAACAAATGTAGGTGCCACATTTAAAAGGGCAATGGATGTTGCTTTTGCAGGATTGATTGACTCAGTCTTGGCTATATATCAGGATGATCTAACTGCCTATTCAAAGAGGGAGGAGCAACATTGCATGCACTTAGAACATATTTTTATTAGAGCACTGAAATATGGCATCTCACTCAACCCAAAGAAATGTGCCTTTGGGGTAGTTGAAGGAAAATTGCTTGGGCACATTGTTTCCAAGGATGGAGTCAAGATTGATCCTGAGAGGGTGGCTACAATTGACAAAATTTAAATCCCTAAAATAGTGAAAGGTGTTCAGTCCTTCTTTGGACAAATTAACTTTGTTAGAAGATTTGTGCCTAACTTTGCAGAGACCACCAAAGATATCACTAAGATGTTGAAGAAAGGTGCAGCTGTCAGGTGGGAAGACGAGGCAACTAAATCATTTCAAAATATCAAAGAGGCTATAAAGTTGGCTCCTATGCTAAAATATCCTAACTTTACTAAGCCATTTCAGTTGTTTTCATTTGCTTCTTACCATACTGTTGCAGCATGCTTACTACAGAAAAATGAGGAGGGTTTTGAACAACCCATTGCCTTCTTCAGTATGTCATTGCAGGCAGCTGAATTAAAGTATGATATCATGAAGAAACAAGCATATGCATTAGTTAGGGTAGTCAAGAGCTTCAGACCTTATTTAGTAGGCTCTCAGATAGTTGCATATGTGCCCCATGCAGCAGTCAAGGATATTTTTACTCAGTAGGAGGTAACTGGAAGAAGATGCAGGTGGATAAATAAACTATAGGAGTTCAACATTGAAATACAAATCACAAAACTGGTAAGGGGACAAGGCTTGGCAAGGATAATGACAGAGTCAAATTTGGAAGCAAACCAAGTGAACATGGTACAAAATGAAAATATTAAAATGTCAGAATCTGAATGGTATAAGGACATTATATATTACTTACAGAATTTGAATTGTCCTTCCTACTTCAATGATAGTCAGAAAAGGACTTTGAAATTACATGCAATCAAATACATAATTCTTCAAGGAGAGTTGTGTTGGAAGAATCCTGATGGGGCCCTGTTGAGATGTGTGGATGAAAATCAGGTTGTTGATATTTTAGATGATCTGCACAAAGGAATGTGTGGTGGACATCACACGGCTAGGACAATAGCCCACAAAATTCTTAGAGCAGGATACTGGTGGCCATCTCTCTTCTCAGATGCGTAAAAGTTGGTGGGAAGATGTGACTCTTGCCAAATGTTCTCAGGAAAGCTGAAATATGACGGTGCATTGCCCCTTAGGACTATAACTGTAGAAGCTCCATTTCAGAAGTGGGGGATTGACTTTATAGGGGAATTCTCAGAAAAATCAAGTGGAGGACACAGTTGGATTTTGGTTGCTACTGATTATTTTACCAAATGGATTGAGGCCATTCCAACTAAAAGAGCTACAAGCAAAGTGGTAATGGATTTTATTCTGGAAAATATTATTATCAAGTTTGGAGTACCATTCAAGGTTATTACAGATAATGCCATGTGCTTCAGGTCTGGTGAATTTGTGGAATTTTGCAACAAGTATGGGATCACTCTATCACATGCATCACCATATCATCCACAGGGAAATGGTTAGGCAGAATCAAGTAACAAGAGCCTCATGAAAATCATCAGGAGGATGGTGGACAAGAATAAAAGGGCATGGGATTCAAAACTGAAGATGGCACTATGGGCTGATCGGATAACAGTGTAGAAATCAACTGGAGGGTCACCTTTTGAGTTAGCATATGGTGCAGTAGCTAGATTGCCTATAAATAACCTCCTACCAGTGTATAAGTTTATATAGGAAAATGATGAGGAAATTGGGAATTCAATGACTCAGAGAATAAATCAGCTGGTTACCCTAGATGAAATCAGAAGAGAGGCACACAAGATGAATATCAACAAACAGAAAAAAGTGAAGTATCTATTTGATAAGAGGGCAGCAGAGAGAAGGTTTTAGATAGGTGACTTGGTCCTTGTATGGAATGCAAGAAATCAGGATAAGGGCAAGCATGGCAAGCTTGAGCCCCTATGGATGGGCCCGTACCTGATTAGAGATATTCATGGGGAGGACTCATATTTTCTCCAGGCTCTGGATGGTGAGAGAATGGAATTGCCTATGCACGGTCAATTCCTTAAGCTTTATATTTCATAAGTGATTATCTTTTGTGCACATTTGTAAATTGTTTGTAAAATTGCTCTGTATAGTCGGTGTTTCACATTTTTTGTGTGTTTTGCTTGGTCTACCCGGAGGTGATCTGGTTCTCGTTGCAGCCTTATGCCTGCACGTCCCCAATCAGAGCCAATGTTGGTGCCTGTATGAACAGTCAGGTTTCAAGCTTCTAAATTTGCAGGCACCCTCCAAAAAATCCAAAATCTCTAAGTCTTTGTGCCCCCTTAGCATGTTTCAGCCTGGCCTGATTTTCAAAAAGAGGAGGGGGTCATCATCATATTTTGAATATCGGGTGATCTTTCAAGGTTCACCCCGATGCTGCTGACGTCATTCTTATGTCCAGGTGATATCTCCTTATTTACCAGCTTCATCATATTCCGAAGGAGGGGTTGATATTTCCAAATATCAGTCATATTCGAACATCACCCTGATGTTACAATGAAGCTACAATACACCCTGATATTTGTGCGAGGGGTGATATTTTGAATGTCGAGTGATATTCCGCATATCACCCTTACCGTCGAGGGTCATCCCGACATTGCAGTGTGATGTGACATCATCAAGATTGGTGGGGTGCGTCAGATGGTCATGATGATGATATTGGTCATTAGGTTGGTGTTCAAGGATTAGGTGATATTTTCCTATCGGGGTGATTTCTCGATAGGGGTGATATTTCATATCATGGTGATATGAAGTATCAGGGTGATGTTTCGAGGGAGAATTATCATGATGAAGTATGTGCTAGCATCATCAAGGGAAAAACCACCAACATCATGTATGTTTGCGGCCCAGTTTATAAAGTATTTAGAAGGTCGTCGCGGGGTGCATGTGGGATAATTGGTTCCCACATGATTTGAAATATCAGGGTCATATTTCTTGGTGGGAAAGTTGTAAAGCACACTGTCCACCGCATTTACAGGTGCCGCGGGTTAGTATGCCATTAATGGCGGATGTTACAGGGTATGGACGATGGTGTGGATGGATCAAGTACTTGATTGAAGGTGTGAATCCCCAGGTGACAGCACAAGGCTCGAGTCCAACCACCCTGTCTCCTCCTCTACCTGCTACATTTATGCTTGAGTGCCATTTTCCATGATGAACTGTATTTGGCAGACTTTTGATTTGGTCATGTAATTAATGTTGAGTACGCCCTCTTGCTGTATTTTGGAGGCCGTGTTGCTCATTTGTGGTGGTTGGAAATTGGACATTTTTTTGGTGTTGTGACACAATACAACTTCATTGGTGGCCCTGTTCTGGATGTCTTGTGAGTTTATGAGTCTCATGTTGTATGTTTTTCTACACAAATCTACTAATATCATGCCGATTTAAATGAGTAATGCTATGTTGCATGTGTTCTGTTATCTATCTCCAAACTGAGTATGTTCTTCTTTTGAATCTAAGCATCTAAGGGGTGTTCATGATTCTAGAATATAGGTTTACTGTGTTGAATGCTTGATTTCTTACTTCTGCTCACGAAGTAGATTAAATGTTTTAGATCAAGGGTTGGGGAGAATGTAATGCAGCGAGGATATTGTAAGTAGAGATAACAGGATACCCTATTTTGGGAGGTATCTATAAGGTAGATACTAGACCCCCCTTGATATCTAGTCTTTGGTATTTTTTCATGCAGGCCATTCACATGTGTATATCTATTGACTCCAAGCCCAGGATAGGCACCGATCCAGTCTTGCATTGAGGTTGCAACCCAAAGTCTCAGTTTTGCATCCATACATAAAATCAAACTTAAACTTCAAATTCAAACCATTAGGATTTTAGAGGTAGTTTAGGATCCAAATCCTCTGTCTACAGCTGAAAATAGGCCCAAAGCTAGACCCTTTGTACTTATCTCACAGTTTTGGTCTACATAAAGGAGGATTTATCTGCTTTGTGTCAACATCCCACCAATCCATAGGCATATCTTATGGATGTTGAATAGGGAATACCCCCCTTGGTTCTGCAGAGCCTAAAGAAGAAGAGGAAATATTATAGAGTCTATCTCCTACATTGTTGGCTGCTGGCCCAGAAATCTTGTTGATCATTGATGGCTACCTTGTAGGGATAACTGGGAATAAGCATCTAGTCGGATTGAGAACCAACAGATTTGGCGACTCCGCTGGGGAGGTGAAGTGAAAGAACCCTGATTAAAAAGAAAACAATTCCTAATAATAGGTGGCAGCTCTGAAAAATCTCTCAACCGGTAAAGTAAAAATTTGCATGCAAGGGAGAAGATCCCTACGTAATCCTCTATTTAAAGAGTTACCCAGAAAAATGATGTATAGAAAGAAGGGAACTATTCAAGCCAGTCATGAGGGTTCTCCCAGAAATAATGATAATATTCAAGATAATCCTAGGTCTTCAGGGCAGCAAGCCTCTTATTTTCCAAATACAGAGGCTGAGATTCAAGAAATGTATGAAAGACAACAAGGTGGTGGTCTGAGAATGAGGTCAGAGGATAAGGGTGGATGGATTGGGTACATATATGATTGGCTGTGGCTAGAATGGGGGGGTGGGGGGGTGAGGTGGGGGATGAGGAAATTGCTAGGTCATAAGACACCATGTCATTGAGGAGGGATTTGCTTAGGATGTGTTGAGTGAGAATAAGTTGGAAGAGTGGGATTAGTAAGGGGTTTTGGGAGAGGGGGTTAGCTAAGTGATTACAAAATCTAGGCCCAAATGGTATAGTGGAATAAATGATTAGCAGGATGATTTGAGCTAGTAACAGTAGTTACATAACATTAATTGAGAGCATTTCTTAGTTTATTATAGCAATGTAGGATGCCTTCCACAAATATATGAGATGACCTAAGTGTTGATGTGTATATCCCACGATTGCATGGACTAGACCCACAAACAATAGGTTGATGTCATGGATTTCCAAGGTAGTATAACCTTGCCTAGCCAAGGAAGGGAACTCATAGTTGTTGATACTCATAGTACATATAAGGTATTTCTTCCTGTATATGTAAATGAGGTACTATATTCTAGAACCTACCCTAGCTTCAAGATATGAATACTATCCCTGGAGTCAATGAAAGCAACCCACAAGCATAGCATACAAAAGCACTGACCATGTCACCTCTAGGTGTTGTCCTCTACTAACCATGATATGATGAGATCAAGGTAGCTTTGGAATTGACCTAGAGTGAGACAAGGAGATAAAAATCAATAATCAAAAAGACCAACAAAAAGATACAAATAGCCATTGTGCACTCTTGCCAAGATTAGTGTTGATAGGATGACAGATTCTTGTCCATTGTAGGAATGATATATCCTAGGATGCGAATTGGTTGGATGTTGTTGAATATTTTTTTGAAAGGTGGGAAAAAGTATAGTCAGGCCATGTGTTGACTTATAGTTGGTATGTTGATGGATGATTTTTGCGTTAGGGACCATGCTTCAAGCGTATACCCAGCGTGTGTATCATTTATTGGGTCCAACAAGATCAGTGACTAGGGGCCATCCAAATGGGTTGGATGGGTACATCTTATGTACCTAAGTATTGGATACTTCCTTCATATTCCATATTGCCTACATACCCTGTGTCCATGGGATCAAGGTACTTTCAAGATGCGGGTGAGATGAATATGTAGTTTTGGAAAGACTTGATGATATGGGAATGGTTTAGGATGGGTGTGATGCTGAGGGTTGATGGATGTTGATGGTCGTAATTTGCAAAAAGTATTATTACGGATTGATGCATGGGGGTGATTTGCAGCGAATTGTTAGAAAGGATTTTTGGATTTTGGTGATTTTTCCATTATTTTTTTTTTGGAATTTTTTGACTTTTAGTTGTACAAAAGGAAGCTTACAAGGATCCTTGTTACATGCATTAGCTTTGGATGGGATGATGCAGGGTGGGCAATAGGATTTGATGTTTCAGAATTCCAAGCCATGGGATGTGTGCAATATGGAGTGTTGTGACAGAAAGAGGACTTATTAGATGGTAGAATTGACCACTACACATGGTGCCTAAGATAGGTTTTCACCATGGTACCAATCCAACGTGTCACCGAAGTGATTTTCACCATTGGAAGTCTTTATTACACTCGGGTTTTTTGATTTTTGATTTTTGATTTTTTGATTTTTTAATTTTTTGATTGGGGTACTCGATGGGTTATGTGTAAAATTTCTTCAGGGGCAGAATGTTCATAGGCTCATCCAGAGGCTGCCCCATAGGTGTTGCAAGTTGGTATGCTCTTGATCCATAGTTGGCTATGATGACATAAGGCCCTAGCCAATTGGGCTCAAATTTTCCTTTCTTAGTGCACTCCTGCAATTTTTTCTAGTTTTCCATAAGAACAAGGTCACCTACTTCAAATTTCCAGTTCTTGATTTTCTTGTGATAGCTCCTTCTGAGGTGATTTTGATAGGCTTGTAGGTGGTTCAATGCATCCAGACATTTGGGTAAGTGCAAGAAGATGGGGGGCCAAAAAGGGGTCTTAAGTGGCCACTTTTTTTTTCTGAAATCAAGAAATACTAGCCTTGGATGAGAAATTGAGCATAGTTACACTCAAAATTTAGAGATGCAACCAAAACAATGTTCGTAGTGCTCCGAGTCTACTTTCTAAACTACCATTTTTTTAAAAAATGGCATAGATTAAGGGGTTCAAGAGAGGAAGCCACAGAAATTGGTGTTGTTTCTGTCAAAAAACATAACATAGCATGTTTTGTGGCTCCCTCAAAAGGTCAACTTTGTTTTGGTATTTTTAAAATTGCTTCAATGAGAAATTAGCTAATAGAATGTAGTTTATGCCCAATTTTTCTGATAATTTTTTGATGAATATTTTATTTTTTACTAATTTTTAAAGTGGACACATCCTTAAAAATAGAATTTTGGTCGTGCTACCCCTATAAATTTTGAAAACTAAATGAAAATCATTTTTTTCTTTTTTTAATATTTTAGAATGCAGTCTAGTTTCTAAATATGTAATTTTTTTGAAATTTCAATGGATAGTTAATTTAAAATGAAAAAAAGACCAAACAGTGATTTTTGCCCAAAAACAGACACAAACAAAAGAAATTAAAGATGAAAGGCTTAACATTGTTAAAATGTGAAAAAAATCACATAGTCAAATAGCTAAGAGAAAGCCTAACATTACCCAGGTGTTTGATTTGTTCGACCTTGAAACATGTGCAAATCTAAGGGTTAGCATGAACGAAATTATGTGAAATCTTGAAGAATATGGAAAAACATGTCTGTGGCTGTTCAAAAGGCACTGCAAGACTTTGGGTTGGAAATCCAAAGCAAATCCCAAGCCCAAGGCTTTGGATTCCCAAAGCAAAACATAACACAAGTGCGTTATAATGCGCTTGTGTTATATTTTGCTTTGCATTTTTCCTTTTCCGCAAAAGTTTGCGTTGTTTGCCATGTTTGAAATAACACACTCGTGTTATGTTCCCCTTACATTTTTTATGTTGAAGGCTATAAATCATGTATGTATGTATGTATGCCTATATGTATGTATGTATCTATGTATGCCTATATGTATGTATGTATAGTGTCGAGGGCAGAGGAGGGTAGAGATGGGAGTGAGCCAGATAGGGGAGGTGGATAAGGATTGAGTGATTAAGGTTTAAGATTGAGGGTTGAGCATTTAGGGATAGGATTTAGAGTTTAGGGATAAGGGATTAGAGTTTAGGACCTTGAGGGATTAGGGTTTAGGGTTGAGGCTTTAGGGATAGAATTTAGGGTTAAGGGTTGAGGGATTAGGGTTAAGGTAGAGTTTTGAGGGTAGAGAGATTAGGGATAGGGTTTAGGGTTGAGGGATTAGGGTTTAAGGTATAGTTTAGTAGTTCTTGTGGATAGAGCTAGTAAACAATGGGAGAATATTTGCCTATTTCATAACAATATACTTCCCCTAAGTGCGGGGTGGACAGCAAGAAACATAGATGTACCCCAATGCAAATCTTTTCTCATAATGATCATCCTTATGATTTCAACTATTAATTACTCACTGTGGATGTACCATACACAAAGCTTTTCTCATAGTGTGTACACCTATTGGCATAATGAACCCCAGATGGGCCAGAAAAACATGCCATATAACATTACTAACATTAAAAAAGCTCATAGCCATTTCTATGACATATTCTTGCAACTCAAATATCTTTAAGAGAAGAGTGTCAAAATGATGGGTTTAACAACCTAACATAAGGAAAAGCATTTTTGTTGGGTTTAGGGATAGGGTTGAGGGTTGAGGGTTAAGGGATTAGGGTTTAGGGTTGAGGGATTATGGTTTAAGGTATAGTGTTGAGGGTTGAGGGTTTAGGGATAGGGTTTAGTGTTGACGGATTAGGGTTTAGGGTTGATGGATTAGGGTTTAATGTTGAGAGTTGAGGGTTGAGGGTTTAGGTATAGGGTTGATGGTCAAGGGATTAGGGTTAAAGTAGAGTGTTGAGGGTAGAGGGATTAGGGATAGGGTTTAGGGTTGAAGGTTTAATGATTGAGGGTTGAGGCTTTAGGGCTAAGGGTTAAGGGATTGGGGTTTAAAATATAGTGTTGAGCATCGAGGGTTTATGGATAGGTTTTAGGGTTTAATTTTTAAGGGTTAAGGGTTGAGGGATAAGGTTTAGGGTTTAGGGATAAGGGATTAGGGTTTAAGGTATAGTGTCGAGGGTTGAGGGTTTAGGAATAGGGATAGCATTTGGGGTTTAGGGATGAGGGATTAGGGTTGAGGGTTGAGGGATTAGGGTTTAAGGTATAGTGTCGAGGGTTGAGGGTTTATTGATAGTGTTTAGGGTTGAGGGTTGAGGGATTAGGTTTTAGGGTTGATGGATTAGGGTTTAAGGTATAGTGTTGAGGGTTGAGGGTTTAGGGTTAATCGATTAGGGTTTAGGGTTGACAGATTAGCATTTAATGTCAAGGTTAGGGTTAGAGTGTCGAGGGTAGAGGTATTAGGGATAGGGTTTAGGGTTGAAGGTTTAAGGATTGAGGGTTGAGGCTTTAGGGATGAGGGTTTAAGGCTTAAGATATAGTGTCAAGTGTTGAGGGTGTAGGGATAGGGTTTAAGTTTTAAGGGTTAAGGGTTGAGGGATAGAGATTAGGGTTTAAGGTATAGTGTTAAGGGTTGATGTTTTAGGGATAGGGTTTAGGTTTGAGGGATTAGGGTTTAGGGTTGATGAATTAGGTTTGAGGTTCGAGGGTCAAGGGTTTAGGGATAGGGTTGAGGGTCGAGGGATTAGGGTTAAAGTAGAGTGTTGAGGGTATAAGGATTAGGGATGGGGTTGGAGGAATAAGGGATAAGGGATTAGGGTTTAAGGTATAGTATTGAGCCTGTTGAGGGTCTAGGAATAGGGATAGCATTTAGGGTTTAGGGATGAGGGATTAGAGTTTAGGGATGACGGATTAGGGTTGAGGGTTGAGGGATTAGGGTTTAGGGATAAGGTTTAGGGTTGAGGGTTGAGGGTTGAGGGATTAGGGTTTAAGGTATAGTGTTGAGGGTTTAGGGATAGGGTTTAAGGTTGAGAGATTAGAGTGAAGGGTTGAGGGATTAGGATTTGACATTGATGGTTGAGGGTTAAGGCTTTAGGGTTTAGGGTTTAGGGATAGGGTTGAGGGTTGAGGGATCAGAGTTAAGGGTTGAGGGATTAGGGTTTGTTGTTGAGGGTTGAGGTTCAAGGGTCAAGGGTTTAGGAATAGGGTTGAGGGTCGACGGATTAGGGTTAAAGTAGAGTGTGGAGGGTATAAGGATTAGGGATTGGGTTGGAGGGTTTAGGGATAAGGGATTAGGGTTTAAGGTATAGTATCGAGTCTGTTGAGGGTTTAGGAATAGGGATAGCATTTAGGGTTTAGGGATGAGGGATTAGAGTTGAGGGATGATGGATTAGGGTTAAGGGTTGAGGGATTAGGGTTTAGGGTTGAGAGTTGAGGGATTAGGGTTTAAGGTATAGTGTTGAGGGTTTAGGGTTTAAGGTATAGTGTTGAGGGCTTAGGGATAGGGTTTAGGGTTAAGGGATTAGAGTGAAGGGTCTGGGGATTAGGATTTGATGTTGAGGGTTGAGGGTTGAGGCTTTAGAGTTTAGGGTTTAGGGATAGGGTTGAGGGTTGAGGTATCAGATTTAAGGGTTGAGGGATTAGGGTTTGACGTTGAGGGTTGAGGGTTGAGGTTCAAGGGTCAAGGGTTTAGGGATAAGTTTGAGGGTCGAGGGATTAGGGTTAAAGTAGAGTGTGGAGGGTATAAGGATTAGGGATAGGGTTGGAGGGTTTAGCGATAAGGGATTAGGGTTTAAGGTATAGTATCAAGTCTGTTGAGGGTTTAGGAATAGGGACAACATTTAGGGTTTAGGGATGAGGGATTAGAGTTGAGGGATGATGGATTAGGGTTGAGGGTTGAGGGATTAGGGTTTAAGGATAAGGTTTAGGGTTCAGGGTAGAGGGATTAGGGTTTAAGGTATAGTGTTGAGGGTTTATAGATAGGGTTTAGGGTTGAGGGATTAAAGTGAAGGGTCGAGGGATTAGGATTTGACATTGAGGGTTGAGGGTTGAGCCTTTAGGGTTTAGGGTTTAGGGATAGGGTTGAGGGTCGATGGATTAGAGTTAAGGGTTGATGGATTAGGGTTTGATGTTGAGGGTTGAGGGTTGAGGTTTTAGGGTCAAGGGTTTAGGGATAGGGTTGAGGGTCGAGGGATTAGGGTTAAAGTAGAGTGTGGAGGGTATAAGGATTAAGGATAGGGTTGGAGGGTTTAGGGATAAGGGATTAGGGTTTAAGGTATAATATCGAGTCTATTGAGGGTTTAGGAATAGGGATAGCATTTAGGGTTTAGGGATGAGGGATTAGAGTTGAGGGATGACGGATTAGGGTTGAGGGTTGAGGGATTAGGGTTTGGGGAAAAGGTTTAGAGTTGAGGGTTGAGGGATTAGGGTTTAAGGTATAGTGTTGAGGGTTTAGGGATAGGGTTTAGGGTTGAGGGATTAGAGTGAAGGGTCGAGGGATTAGGATTTGACATTGAGGGTTAAGGGTTGAGGCTTTAGGGTTTAGGGTTTAGGGATAGGATTGAGGGTTGAGGGATTAGAGTTAAAGGTTAAGGGATTAGGGTTTGACATTGAGGGTTGAGGGTTGAGGTTCGAGGGTCAAGGGTTTAGGGATAGGGTTGAGGGTCAAGGGATTAGGGTTAAAGTAGAGTGTGGAGGGTATAAGGATTAGGGATAGGATTGGAGGGTTTGGGGATAAGGGATTAGGGTTTAAGGTATAGTATCAAGTCTATTGAGGGTTTAGGTATAGGGATAGCATTTAGGGTTTAGGGATGAGGGATTAGAGTTGAGGGATGACATATTAGGGTTGAGGGTTGAGGGATTATGGTATAGGGATAAGGTTTAGGGTTGAGGGTTGAGGGATTAGGGTTTAAGGTATAGTGTTGAGGGTTTAGGGATAGGGTTTAGGGTTGATGGATTAGAGTGAAGGGTCGAGGGATTAGGATTTGACGTTGAGGGTTGAGGGTTGAGGCTTTAGGGTTTAGGGTTTAAGGATAGGGTTGAGGGATTAGGGTTTGATGTTGAGGGTTGAGTTCTAAAGATGGGCAAAGAGAGATTTTGTATTTAGGTTATTTAGATGTTGATGGGTTTAGACTTGAGCTGAAATGTTGGACTCTTAATCTAGCCTGAAGAGAGTTTTTGTCATCAAATGTAGATTTATGGGTTTGATTATATTGATTGTCTCTCCAATTTTGGGGTGTGGATGTTTTGGAATCAATCAAGAAGTCTTCAGGAGACTTTGTGGAAGTGGATTGGCAATCGCTTGATAGAACCCCTACTATTTATGCTTGGATAAGGATTTGTCACAAACTAGAACTTCTGCTTCCAAAGAAGATCTATCTTTCTTTCTCGATAGGCATTTTCTATCAAGAACTTGATTATGAGGGCTTGCCCCTTCATTGTTGTGCCTATCATAAGGTAGAGCATCTGGCAAGCTCTTATAGGAAACAAGAAAAGTTCTCCCTCAAAAACCTTGTGGTCATTCAAGTATGAAGGGGAAGGTTTGGAAAGAGAAATGGATCTCCAAAGAAGATAATGCACAGGATGTGATCAATGTATAGTAGGAAAAAGAGAGAGCGCGTTATAATGCGCTCGTGTTTTGTCTTGCTATAGAAATGGTAAAAAAGTGTTGACACCCATGATCTAGGCCCACATGGTATGTTTTCATACTGATTCTGCATGTGCTCTGACAAAAAAGAAGTGCTTTCATGCTGTTAGGAAGTTCACATGCACATTTGAAACATTGTACCACCTTTGCATGATCTTTCCACCATCTTTTTTGCTTTGCCAACTTGAGAAGGAGGAAATAACATAGTTTCCACACCAAGTTTGATATATATCTATTCAAGTTTAATTTTTTTTAGTGTTGTAATGTTAATTGTGATTCAATTTTAGGAATTTAACATTTATAGATTGGTTAATAGTATTGTTGTTAGTAATTATATTTGAGTGTTATTCAATTTAACATTGAAAAGGAAGCAAGTGGTGAAAAACTCAAATTGTTGAGGAGTTTGATGCAAGAAGAAAAAAACACTACATAATTGGGTACTCTCTCCAGGGTAAGTGCAAGAAGATGGGGGGCCAAAAAGGGGTCTTAAGTGGCCACTTTTTTTTCTGAAATCAGGAAATACTAGCCTTGGATGAGAAATTGAGCATAGTTACACTCAAAATTTGGAGATGCAACCAAAACAATGTTCGTAGTGCTCCGAGTCTACTTTCTAAACTACTATTTTGTTTTGAAAATGGCATAGATTAAAGGGTTCAAAAGAGGGAGCCACAGAAATTGGTGTTGTTTCTGTCAAAAAAACATAACATAGCATGTTTTGTGGCTCCCTCAAAAGGTCAACTTTTTTTTGGTATTTTTAAAATCGCTTTGGTGAGAAATTAGCTAATAGCATGTAGTTTATGCCCGATTTTTCTAATAATTTTTTGATGAATATTTGATTTTTTGCTAATTTTTAAAGTGGACACATCCTAAAAAATAGAATTTTGGCCGTGCTACCCCTATAAATTTTGAAAACTAATTGAAAATCATTTTTTTATTTTTTTAATATTTGTAGAATGGAGTCTAGTTTCTAAATATGTAATTTTTTTGAAATTTGAATGAATAGTTATTTTACAATGAAAAAAAGACCAAACAATGGTTTTTGCCTAAAAACAGACACACAAACAAAAGAAATTAAAGATGAAAGGCTTAACATTGTTAAAATGTGAAAAAAATCACATTGTCAAATAGCTAAGAGAAAGCCTAACATTACCCATGTGTTCAATTTGTTCAACCTTGAAACACGTGCAAATCTGAGGGTTAGCACGAACGAAATTATGTGAAATTTTGAAGAATATAAAAAAACACGTCTGTGACTGTTCATAAGGCACTCCAAGCCTTTGGGTTGGAAATCCAAAGCAAATCCCAAGCCCAAGGCTTGGGATTCCCAAAGCAAGAAATAACGTGAGCGCATTATAATGCGCTCACGTTATGTTTTACCTTGCATTTTTCTTTCCCGCAAGTCTGTCTTTTGTCATGTCTGACATAACGCGAGCGCATTATAACGCACTCGCGTTATGTCCCACTCAAATTTTTTTACATTCAAGGCTATTAATCATGAGGGTTAAGGGATAAGGGATAGAGTTGGAGGGTTTAGGGATAAGGGATTAGCGTTTAAGGTATAGTATCGAGCCCGTTGAGGGTCTAGGAATAGGGATAGCGTTTAAGGTTTAGGGATGAGGGATGACAGATTACGGTTTAGGGTTTAGGGATAGAGTTGAGGGTCGAGGGATCAAAGTTAAGGGTTGAGGGATTAGGGTTTAACATTGAGGGTTGAGGGTTGAGGTTCAAGGGTCAAGGGTTTAGGGATAGGGTTTAGGGTCGAGGGATTAGGGTTAAAGTAGAGTGTGGAGGGTGTAAGGATTAGGGATAGGGTTGGAGGGTTTAGGGATAAGGGATTAGGGTTTAAGGTATAGTATCGAGTCTGTTGAAGGTTTAGGAATAGGGATAGCATTTAGGGATTAGGGATGAGGGATTATAGTTGAGGGATGATGGATTAGGGTTGAGGGTTGAGGGATTAGGGTTTAGGGATAAGGTTTAGGGTTGAGGGTTGAGGGATTAGGGTTTAAGGTATAGTGTTGAGGGTTGAGGGTTTAGGATTAGTGTTTAGGGTTGAGGGATTAGCATTTAATGTCAAGGTTAGGGTTAGAGTGTCGAGGGTAGAGGGATTAGGGATAGGGTTTAGGGTTGAAGGTTTAAGGATTGAGGGTTGAGGCTTTAGGGATGAGGGTTTAAGGCTTAAGATATAGTGTCAAGTGTTGAGGGTGTAGGGATAGGGTTTAAGTTTTAAGGGTTAAGGGTTGAGGGATAGGGATTAGGGTTAAAGGTATAGTGTTGAGGGTCGAGGGATTAGAGTTAAGGGTTGAGGGATTAGGGTTTGACGTTGAGGGTTGAGGGTTGAGGTTCGAGGGTCAAGGGTTTAGGGATAGGGTTGAGGGTCGAGGAATTAGGGTTAAAGTAGAGTGTGGAGGGTATAAGGATTAGGGATAGGGTTTGAGGGTTTAGGGATAAGGGATTAGGGTTTAAGGTATAGTATCGATTCTATTGAGGGTGTAGGAATAGGGATAGCATTTAGGGTTTAGGGATGAGGGATTAGAGTTGAGGGATGACGGATTAGGGTTGAGGGTTGAGGGATTAGGGTTTAGGGATAAGGTTTAGGGTTGAGGGTTGAGGGATTAGGGTTTAAGGTATAGTGTTGAGGGTTTAGGGATAGGGTTTAGGGTTGAGGGATTAGGATTTGACATTGAGGGTTGAGGGTTTAGGGTTTAGGGTTAGGGTTGAGAGATGAGGGATCAGAGTTAAGGGTTGAGGGAATAGGGTTTGACGTCGAGGGTTGAGGGTTGAGGTTCGAGGGTCAAGGGTTTAGGGATAGGGTTGAGGTTGAAGGGATTAGGGTTAAAGTAGAGTGTGGAGGGTGTAAGGATTAGGGATAGGGTTGGAGGGTTTAGGGATAAGGGATTAGAGTTTAAGGTATAGTATCGAGTTTGTTGAGGGTTTATGAATAGGGATAGCATTTAGGGTTTAGGGATGAGGGATTAGAGTTGAGGGATGAGGGGTTAGGGTTGAGGGTTGAGGGATTAGGGTTTAGGGATAAGGTTTAGGGTTGAGGGTTGAGGGATTAGGGTTTAAGGTATAGTGTTGAGGGTTGATGGTTTAGGTTTGAGGGATTAGGGTTTAGGGTTGATGAATTAGGGTTTAATGTTGAGAGTTGAGGGTTGAGGGTTGAGGTTGAGGGATAGGGTTAATGGTCAAGGGATTAGGGTTAAATAAGAGTGTTGAGGGTAGAGGGATTAGGGTTTAAGGTATAGTATCGAGCCTGTTGAGGGTCTAGGAATAGGGATAGCTTTTAGGATTTAGGAATGAGGGATTAGAGTTGAGGGATGACGGATGATAGATTAGGGTTGAGGGTTGAGGCATTAGGGTTTAGGGACAAGGTTTAGGGTTAGGGTTGAGGGATTAGGGTTTAAGGTATAGTGTTGAGGGTTTAGGGATAGGGTTTAGAGTTGAGGGATTAGAATTTGACGTTGAGGGTTTAGGGTTTAGGGTTAGGGTTGAAGGTCAAGGGATCAGAGTTAAGGGTTGAGGGATTAGGGTTTGATGTTGAGGGTTGAGGGTTGAGGTTCAAGGGTTAAGGGTTTAGGGATAGGGTTGAGGGTCGAGGAATTAGGGTTAAAGTTGAGTGTGGAGGGTATAAGGATTAGGGATAGGGTTGGAGGGTTTAGGGATAAGGGATTAGAGTTTAAGGTATAGTATCAAGTCTGTTGAGGGTTTAGGAATAGGGATAGCATTTAGGGTTTAGGGATGAGGGATTAGAGTTGAGGGATGATGGATTAGGGTTGAGGGTTGAGGGATTAGGGTTTAGGGATAAGGTTTAGGGTTGAGGGTTGAGGGATTAGGGTTTAAGGTATAGTGTTGAGGGTTGATGGTTTAGGGATAGGGTTTAGGTTTGAGGGATTAGGGTTTAGGGTTGATGAATTAGGGTTTAATGTTGAGAGTTGAGGGTTGAGAGTTGAGGTTTGATGTTGAGGGATAGGGTTAATGGTCAAGGGATTAGGGTTAAATAAGAGTGTCGAGGGTAGAGGGATTAGGGTTTAAGGTATAGTATCGAGCCTGTTGAGGGTCTAGGAATAGGGATAGTGTTTAGGGTTTAGGAATGAGGGATTAGAGTTGAGGGATGACGGATGACAGATTAGGGTTGAGGGTTGAGGGATTAGGGTTTAAGGACAAGGTTTAGGGTTAGGGTTGAGGGATTAGGGTTTAAGGTATAGTGTTGAGGGTTTAGGGATAGGGTTTAGGGTTGAGGGATTAGAGTGAAGGGTTGAGGGTTTAGGGTTTAGGATTAGGGTTGAAGGTCGAGGGATTAGAGTTAAGGGTTGAGGGATTAGGGTTTGATGTTGAGGGTTGAGGGTTGAGGTTCGAGGGTCAAGGGTTTAGAGATAGGGTTGAGGGTCGAGGAATTAGGGTTAAAGTTGAGAGTGGAGGGTGTAAGGATTAGGGATAGGGTTGGAGGGTTTAGGGATAAGGGATTAGAGTTTAAGGTATAGTATCGAGTTTGTTGAGGGTTTAGGAATAGGGATAGCATTTAGGGTTTAGGGATGAGGGATTAGAGTTGAAGGATGAGGGATTAGGGTTGAGGGTTGAGGGATTAGGGTTTAGGGATAAGGTTTAGGGTTGAGGGTTGAGGGATTAGGGTTTAAGGTATAGTGTTGATGGTTGATGGTTTAGGGATAGGGTTTAGGTTTGAAGGATTAGGGTTTAGGGTTGATGAATTAGGGTTTAATGTTGAGAGTTGAGGGTTGAGGGTTGAGGGTTGAGGTTGAGGGATAGGGTTAATGGTCAAGGGATTAGGGTTAAATAAGAGTGTCGAGGGTAGAGGGATTAGGGTTTAAGGTATAGTATCGAGTCTGTTGAGGGTCTAGGAATAGGGATAGCGTTTAGGGTTTAGGAATGAGGGATTAGAGTTGAGGGATGACAGATGACAGATTAGGGTTGAGGGTTGAGGGATTAGGGTTTAGGGACAAGGTTTAGGGTTAGGGTTGAGGGATTAGGGTTTAAGGTATAGTGTTGAGGGTTTAGGGATAGGGTTTAGGGTTGAGGGATTAGATTGAAGGGTTGAGGGACTAGAATTTGACGTTGAGGGTTTAGGGTTTAGGGTTAGGGTTGAAGGTCGAGGGATTAGAGTTAAGGGTTGAGGGATTAAGATTTAAGGTATAGTATCAATTCTGTTGAGGGTGTAGGAATAGGGATAGCATTAGGGTTTAGGGATGAGGGATTAGAGTTGAGGGATGACGGATTAGGGTTGAGGGTTGAGGGATTAGGGTTTAGGGATAAGGTTTAGGGTTAAGGGCTGAGGGATTAGGGTTTAAGGTATAGTGTTGAGGGTTTAGGGATAGGGTTTAGGGTTGAGGGATTAGAGTGAAGGGTTGAGGGATTAGGATTTGATGTTGAGCATTGAGGGTTTAGGGTTAGGGTTGAGAGATGAGGGATCAGAGTTAAGGGTTGAGGGATTAGGGTTTGACGTTGAGGGTTGAGGGTTGAGGTTCGAGGGTCAAGGGTTTAGGGATAGGGTTGAGGTTGAAGGGATTAGGGTTTAAGGTATAGTGTTGAGGGTTGATGGATCAGAGTTAAGGGTTGAGGGATTAGGGTTGAGGGTTGTAAGGATTAGGGATAGGGTTGGAGGGTTTAGGGATAAGGGATTAGAGTTTAAGGTATAGTATCGATGAGGGTGTAGGATTAGGGATAGCATTTAGGGTTTAGGGATGAGGGATTAGAGTTAAGGGATGATGGATTAGGGTTGAGGGATTAGGATTTGACGTTGAGGGATGACGGATTAGGGTTGAGGGATTAGGATTTGACGTTGAGGGTTTAGGGATAGGGTTGAGGGATTAGGATATGACATTGAGGGTTTAGGGATAGGGTTGAGGGTTGAGGGATTAGGATTTGACGTTGAGGGTTTAGGGATAGGGTTGAGGGTTGAGGGATTAGGATTTGACGTTGAGGGTTTAGGGATAGGGTTGAGGGATTAGGATTTGATGTTGAGGGTTGAGGGTTTAGGGATAGGGTTGAGGGATTAGGATTTGACATTGAGGGTTGAGGGTCGAGGGATCAGAGTTGAGGGTTTAGGGATTAGGGTTTGACATTGAGGGTTGAGGGCATTTTCTATCATGAACTTGATTATGAGGGCTTGCCCCTTCATTGTTATGCCTATCATATGGTGGAGCATCTGGCAAGCCCTTGCAAGAAAAAGATGTGATCAATGCAAAGGATGTGATTAATGTATAGCAGGATAAAACGCGAGCGCATTATAACGCGCTCGCATTTTGTATTTCTATTGAAACAGTAAAAAAGTGGTTACCCCCGTGATCCAGGCCCACATGCTCTGTTTTCTTATTGATTCTGCGCGTGCTCTGACAAAAAAGAAGTGCTTTCATGCTATTGGGAAGTTCACATGCACATTTGACACATTGTACCACCTTTGCATGATCTTTCCACCACCTTTTCTGCTTTGCCAACTTGAGAAGGAGGAAATAACATAGTTTTCACACCAAGTTTGATATATATCTATTCAAGTTTTAATTTTTGTAGTGTTGCAATGTTAATTGTGATTCAATTTTAAGAATTTAACATTGAAAAGGAAGCAAGTGGTGAAAAACTCAAATTGTTGAGGAGTTTGATGCAAGAAGATAAAAACACTACATAATTGGGTACTCTCTCCATTCAAATCTTCATTATTTAGGTATGTCAAGTCTTTACATGCATGTTCTTTACATTTTCCTTATTTCAGATTGAATTACTTTATCATGCTTTATCATACATGTTTAAAATAGACACATTCCCAATCAAGAAAGCAACCTACAATCTCACATGATGCCATGTATATTTTCTACACTTGGGCTCTTTAATAATTATGTGTAATAAACAAACCTTAGTTCATACCATGATGTCAAACTATACAAGAATAAATCCTTACAACATAAAAAAAATACAATCCCACTATTATCATGTATTCATTTCTTAGGAACTAATATTGGTCTCTTTATCATGCTACAGACAAATTCTCCATCATGCTAAGGAAACAATCAAGAATTAAACCAACACAGGAAGAGATAGAAGCTAAGAATGCAAAGAAAGTAATGGCTATGAGGGAACTTCATGAGAAGAGGAAATTGGACACGATAAATGAAGACATACCAATTGAAGAGGAACCACAACCATCACAAAGAGATATGGTATTGGCGGCACAAAGAGAATGAATGCAAAAACTTTGTGGTATGAGAGATTTGAATACCATAGTTGGAGACACGTCCTTTACCGCAAGTCAACATGTAGGGACACCATCTACCAAATCTCAAGTTGAGAGTACATCATCACTCACATGTGATGAAGGAGGTACACCATCATTCCCACCTCAACCTCAAGGTATGTCATCTATTCCATCTTCGATCGAAGGTATGCCATCTAACCCATCTCATTTAAATATTGATGAAATTCCTAATGTTGAGATGAATTTACCTAACTTGACACCACCTAGAATTTTGCATAGAAAGCTAAAGTATTTGATTGATATTGATGAGAATATTTTGTAGCCAATGGAAGGTAAGATTCTAAAAGGCACTTGTAGAAGATATGCTAATAAGATTTGGAGATTGTTCTTTGAAAAGTTAAATGAGACTGCAAGATGTCAACTATTCGTTGAAATGATGCGAAGTATAAAGTATAGGTCTATCATGAAGATTCTTGGGTTGAGAACATCAGAGGCTTCAAGTGAAAAATCTATTGTCAAGAATCTAATGAGTGCATATGAGAGTGTGGGTAACACCTCATGCACAAAAGATAGTAATGCAACACGGTGTGTGATTACATCAACTATAGTAAATAGTCAAACGAGGAAAGCTCGTCTCATTAGAAAGATAAGTCAAGAATTGAGAATTAATAGGAAAACTTTATCAAGAGCCGTTGGAAGATGCCAAAGAATTAAGGACACTAATGCCAATGAATTATGGGCGTTCTTAGGGAGACTACCATGAAAAGATAAACCAATTGTTGAAGCATTGAGATCACTAATTGAAGACTTTGGAAGAATTACACAAGGGTATCTCCAAATCAAAGGGATGTGGTAAGAAGGAGAATCGGTAGTCAGAACCGCGAGCCACATCCAAAGCATTTTTTGGATGAGACTCAAACACAGTTTTATGGTAAATTTCTAGAGAAGTATCCTCAAATTAAAATTTGTCAAAGATATTTTGAAATGCTAAAACCTTTCTATGTTAAGATAAATCACACACGCACTACTTGTTGTTGTAGATTACATATTGAATTTTCTAACCATTTTGATGCTTATAGGTCTATATGTTTAGATATGCATACTAACAATGATTTGCAGGGTTGTGCCATATGTGCCCCACCAACATCTTCAAGAGACTTCATATCAAGAATTTTATGTGAAAGAGAGGAAGGTCAAATATTCTACAAGAAATTATGCTTGGATGGCACATGTCATCGTTGCGGTGGCTTGCAACATTTGACAATATGTGAACATATGGAAATAACACATGCGGTTGGAAACGAACTAGTAGAGTTTGGCAAGTATAAAACAGTGGCATACAATACAAAAGATGGTAAAGAAGCAAAGAGGTGTGAATTAGTTATTGAAAAGATTCCAGTGTATCAGTTTATGCCTATATTTCATGACAACATAGTGTATGAGTATGCAAGACATGCCCATAGAGCTCGATGGTTGGACTTGCAATTCAAGTTATGCAAGGACACATTTCCAGTTGGTAGCATTGTTTCAGTCGTTGACTTTGCAGAGAACTACAGTCTACAGCCACAGCGTGAGGTGCAATCACAATATTACAACTCCACATAGGTTTCTATATTTGTGCACATCGCATTCATTCATGCGAATGATAGTACAGAGGATGACAGAAAGATCATAAGGGAGTATAATTTCTATATTAGTGATGATCGCACGCATTCTATGGAGTTCGTGCAAGGTTGCTTTCAGGTGTTCTACAATGATTTGGCTAGAAGGGGCATATCATTCAGTCAGCATATCATATGGTTGGATAATTGTGCGTCACAATTCAAGAACTCATGGAATTTCTATTGGTTGAGTAGGAGGCATAATTTTATAGGTATTCAACATATGTGGAACTTTTGTGAGGCTGGGCATGGAAAGGGGGAGCATGATGGTGCAGGAGCATGTATCAAAAGAGCCATAGCATGAGAAGAGTTAAAGTATAAAGACAATGCAAAGTTGACAGATGCAAAATTGATTGTCGAGTGGTGTAATGCTTCCATGGGTCTAGGTAATGAAGGTAAGTCTTTAGTTCGTAGATTTTTTTGGTTGATAGATGATACTAACATTGCACCATATGAGGATTGTTGTACACTGACAGGATCAAATGAGATGCACTCTTTCAGAAGCTCAATTGCAAGTTCATGAAGTATCCATACATGAAAGATGTCATGCTTTTGTTCTTCCTGTACAATTCAAGTCTGGGATGAGTGCGAGTCAAAGGAGTGGGTTGACGAATGGCAGTTAAGTTATCTTAGCCCACTTGGCACGTATCAACCCTCGACGGCACTGGATCTAACACAGATGGAATCGTCAGTTGACTTTGACCACATATCAGATTTAGTTCAACCAGGTAATATAGTGCACGTATATGCATCTAATTTCATCTAGTTCAACCAGGTAATGTCATCTTACTTTGTAGTGTTTTTGTAATGTTGACTAATTTCATCTAATTTGCTACACATATCAATGTAGGGCACGTATATGCAGTTATTGCAGATGAAGATAATGAAGAGGGAACAGATTATTACTTATGTCATTGTGTTGAGGCCAAAAAGAAATTGGAGGCCCCTGTTATAGATGGAGAAAACATCAAATACCCTACAGGATCAGTGGTTATTACTGGAACATGGCTTAGAAGGTACCCACATAAGAGTGTTAATATTTGGCTATTTCAGGACTTTGACATGCATCGAAAGATTCTTCATTACTCGAACCTTGTCGTGGCATCCAATGTTCATTTGATAAAGTATCGGGGTAGACCTTTGAACAAAATATTGTGGAAGGTGTGTGAGTCTGACCATGAAGCAATACTTGACACAATAAAGAGTAGAGCAGACCTGGATGGTTCATTGGATTAATTTGTAAGTATTCACATTGATTTTGTAAAGTTATGTTACATTGAGTTGTAAGTATGCACATTAATTTGTAAGGTTTGTCTTTTTTTATTTCCTCCTACATTTTTACACATATGTACACATTTTTACATCATCATGTTATGCATTTTTGGTGTCCTGCTCCTGATGCGACCAAACTCATAACTCACCCTACTAGACACCATTTGATGATCTCTCCAACACTCTGGATCCAGGGCGCCCAATCATGATGATGACCTATATACCATTCTCCCAAGGCGCTCATAATGAATGAAAAGAAGACCAAGGGCGCCCAAGCTTAATAGACTTATTTCTTTCAATTTTGATGATCCAAACTCTTGCAATATGACATCCGCTTTCGTGCCTTTAGATCTTCCTTCACCTATAGGGCACCAAATCAAGTTGAAAAATCTACATAAGGGTGCCAAACTGGATGAAAGGAGACATGAAATACACCTTAGGACTCCATGCTAAGGTTTGAGCCATTAAAGTCTCTTGATATTAGGCGCTCATGATGATGAAACTCAGAGCTTTTTCCTTTCCTATGCACTCATCTAAGATGTTTGAATGATAAGGAGCACCTCGACCTCTATAATGTACATTGGGCACCAAATCAAGGTGATTTTAAGTCACTTTGAGTCATTTGGGGTTAGTTTGAGTCTTTGAGTCATGTTGCAAAAAAGTGTCAATGTTGTCAAGTTGCACAAAGCAACTTTTGCATTTTTGGTGTCCTGCTCGTGATGTGACCAAATTGACTATTCCAACGCATCTGGATGGGTACATTTACGCTAGGCATGGTCCTATTTTTCACCCAAACATGTTGAAACAGTCAGAGCTACATTGTACCGACGATATCCCTGAAGAGTCCAAAGTGCAAAAGGGCAGCAATCTTTGACGAGATGTTACTCAAAAACTGTGTCACTTAGAAACATTCCGTCTGAGGCAACGCTATCATGTAGAGTGCCTCTACAATAACCTCTGTCAGTTTTTTATAGCTCTAAGGCATTTGCCCGTGGTGAAAGGTTTTCTTCTGCCCCAAAAATCGTCAGAAGGAGGCAGTGTAAAGTTGCAAAGGGGTGTAACTTTTGTCTTGCTCCTGATGCGACCAAATTGACTATTCCAACGCGTCTGAATGGGTACATTTACGCTAGGTATGGTCCTATTTTTCACCCAAACATGTCAAAATAGTCGGAGCTACATTATACCGACGATATCCCTGAAGAGTCCAAAGTGCAAAAAGGTAGCAATCTTTGACGAGATGTTACTCGAAAACTGTGTCACTTAGAAACATTCCGTCTAAGGTGACACAATCATGTAGAGTGCCTCTACAATAACCCCTGTCAATTTTTTATAGCTCTGAGGCATTTGCCCGTGGTGAAAGGTTTTCTGCTACCCCAAAAATTGTCAGAAGGAGGCAGTGTAAAGTTAAGGGGTGTAACTTTCGTCTTGCTCCTGATGCGACCAAACTGACTATTCCAACGTGTCCGAATGGGTACATTTACGCTAGGCATGGTCCTATTTTTTACCCAAACATGTCAAAACAATCGGAGCTACATTGTACCGACGATATCCCTGAAGAGTCCAAAGTGCAAAAAGGCAGTAATTTTTGACGAGATGTTACTCGAAAACCATGTCACTTAGAAACATTCTGTCTAAGGCAACGGGATCATGTAGAGTGTCTCTACAATAACCTCTCTTAGTTTTTTATAGCTCTAAGGCATTTGCCCGTGGTGAAAGGTTTTCTACTGCCCCAAAAATCGTCAGAAGGAGGCAGTGTAAAGTTGCAAAGGGGTGTAACTTTCGTCCTGCTCCTGATGCAACCAAACTAACTATTCCAACGCATCTGAATGGGTACATTTACACTAGGTATGGTCCTATTTTTCACCCAAACATGTCAAAATAGTCAGAGCTACATTGTACCGATGATATCCCTGAAGAGTCCAAAGTGCAAAAAGGCAGCAATCTTTGATGAGATGTTACTCAAAAACCATGTCACTTAGAAACATTCTGTCTAAGGCAACACGATCACGTAGAGTGCCTCTACAATAACCTCTCTCAGTTTTTTATAGCTCTGAGGTATTTGCCCGTGGTGGAAGGTTTTCTGCTGCCCCAAAAATTGTCAGAAGGAGGCAGTGTAAAGTTGCAAAGGGGTGTAACTTTCGTCCTGCTCCTGATGCAATCAAATTGACTATTCCAATGCATCCGAATGGGTACATTTACGCTAGGCATGGTCCTATTTTTCACCCAAACATGTCAAAACAGTCGGAGCTACATTGTACCGACGATATCCCTGAAGAGTCCAAAGTGCAAAAAGGTAGCAATCTTTGACGAGATGTTACTCAAAAACTGTCACTTAAAAACATTCCGTCTAAGGAAATGGGATCATGTAGAGTGCCTCTACAATAACCTCTCTTAGTTTTTTATAGCTCTGAGGTATTTGCCCGTGGTGAAAGGTTTTCTGCTACCCCAAAAATCGTCAGAAGGAGGCAGTATAAAGTTGCAAAGGGGTGTAACTTTCGTCCTGCTCCTGATGCGACCAAACTGACTATTCCAATGCGTCTGAATGGGTACATTTACGCTAGGCATGGTCCTATTTTTCACCCAAATATGTCGAAACAGTCGGAGCTACATTGTACCGACGATATCCCTGAAGAGTCCAAAGTGCAAAAAGGCAGCAATCTTTGATGAGATGTTACTCGAAAACCATGTCACTTAGAAACATTCTGTCTAAGGCAACACAATCACGTAGAGTGCCTCTACAATAACCTCTCTCAATTTTTTATAGCTCTGAGGTATTTGCCCGTGGTGAAAGGTTTTCTGCTGCCCCAAAAATTGTCAGAAGGAGGCAATGTATTAAGTCAGGATGAAAGCCTATTCACTCTAGGCACCTGTTTTTGACCAAATCACACATGTGCCTTGAACAAGTGATGCTACAAGTGGTGAACAAAATGGGCACCTTGAAGAATTGAGCCCTCCAAATCACACATCACCCCAAAAGGGTAACTGTTGTGACCAAATCACACATCACCCCATCAGATTGGGGACCCCCTCTTTTCTTGCTCAGGTGCTTTGCACAGGATTTGTTATGTGTCATTTTGGCCAAGGTTTTTTGGAGAAATGAAGACGTTAGGAAGGGGATGATCGTTTGGATAGTTTTGAATGCTTTATTTCTCCTTGTTTAAACTAGGCGCTCACTAAGGATTGGAGTAGCCTTTGCACCCTCACATCACGTTAATCAGCGTTTCAGAGGCAATCATAGTATAGGAAGATTTGCACCTTGAAGAAGAGAGTTATTTGGTGAGTGCTTAGGAGTTCTGGCACCTAGGGGAAAGGTCTAGGTAGAGTGCCTTCAGACTTTGACAGTGAAGTGTCTTAAGGAGTTGGATGATGTTTTTGCCTAGAGTGGAGATGATGTTTTTAGCACCTTAAGGATGATGATGGAGCGCCTTGGAGTCAGGTTAGTCTGGAGCACCTTAAGAAGGTAAAGCACTTCAAATGTAAACACAAGTGTTTTGAGTGCCCTAATGAGAAGTTGTCTTGGCACCATAAGTTGTTTAAACCAAGATATGCGCCTTGGATAGTTGCAAAGACCTAATTTAGCGCCCAAGGTTGGAAGACTCTTTGTGAGCACCCAGTGTTTGAAAGCTCTTTGTGTTTGGTGCATTAAAATGAATTTGGCACCTAAGTAGTATTGAAACACTCAACTGAGCGCCTAAAGCCCATGAGAGAAGTGATATGCGCCTTGATAGGAATATCATGGAAGATGAGTTTACTGAATGGCGCCTTGAATGACTTGGTTGATTAAGTGTTTTAGCGCCTAGATATGGGATGAATCATTGAGCGCCTTTGGTTGAGATGATGTCAACACCTTTGAGATTATAACACCTTGGAGTCAAGTTCGAAGGAGCACCTTGAGAAGGTAAAACACTTCAAATGTTTTCAAGGAATTGGAGAAGTCACTTAGTGCCTAGAAGGAATTCCAGAGCAAGAGGGTTGGAGCGCCTTGAGCTTCAAGTTAGATATGCGCCTAGACCTCTACCCTTTAGCAAGTTGAAGCCCTTTGAGCCTTGACAAAGTGAGAATGCCTTATAGTGAATATGCACCTTGGGCAAGGTTGAATACAAAGTTGAGGAGTTGATCATAATGAGTAAGTGCACTGTAGGGTTAGATGATAAAGACTAGCACCTTGAGTGTCTTGGTCAAAATTTTGATGTGAGAAGTCTTGCAAGATCAAACCCTAGAGTGCACCTTAGAGAGAACCTATTGATCCTTTGCTTTGACAAGATTTGGGTGCCAGAATGATCCTTAATAAATGGAATGTATCTACACCAATTTTGCGCCTTTAGGGAAGTGATGGTGTCCAGATGAGTTTTGAGTCCCTTTGAGTGTTGAGATTGTTAGAGATAGGTGCCTTGATGAATGAAATGCACCTTGAAGACCATGTGCGCCTAGAGAAGATAAGTGCCTAGTTGAGATAAAGAGGTGTTTCTGGCGCCTAGGGAAGAAGAGAGGTAAGTTCACGGAGATAAGTGTGCCTAAGAGTTTTAGCGCCCTTAATCAAATTGCACCTTTTTGCCTTGGAGAATATAAGGTGAGGATTTGAGTTAAAAGTTTGAGAAAGTAGATTGAGCACCCTGTGTTGGAGGAATCAAGTTGGATAAGCACTTGAAGAACTTGCATTAAGTGTTTTAGCACCTTGGTATGGTTTGGAGTGCCTTGTTGAGGAGATACCCTGATTTAATCCAAGATAGAGCGCCCTAGAATTGAATATGCACCTTGTTGGAGGAATATATGCGTCTTGTTGGAGAAAGATATGCACCTTGAATGAGAGTTTGTGTGCCTTAACCAAGAATGATGATTGAAGTCACAATCTCATGTTTGTGCGCCTAAGTCTAGAAGCAAGATTTGAGCGCCTTAGGATAGGGTTTTTTGCACCTTGTCTTGGAGAGTGAATTTGCGCCTTGGATGATGTTGAAGCGCCTTGGGATGAAATGTGCCCAAACTTACAGAGGGCCTTCAGTGAGGGAGTTGAAGAGAGTGCTTAGAGGAAGGATAGCCTTAAGATCAAACTAAGTACTTAGAAACCTAAGATTAGTGCCTTATTTGAAGTTATACACCTATTCTGGTGCCAGAGAGTGAGTTTAAGTGTGAAGAAGTGAATGTCTGCGCCTTGAAGGGGATACAAAGGGAAGATGATGCACCTTGATGGGTTGATGATGGAAATTTGATGATGGGATACAAAGGGAAGATGATGCTCCCTTGTCATATTGTGAGGTGTTGACATTCAGTTGACATCATTGAGTTTGATTGAGTTGATCAAGTGTAGACGCCATTGTAAACATCAAGGCTTCAAGGCCTTTCTTTTGTATCTCCATTAAATAAGTTGTAACTTCATGCTATTGAAAGCATTATCCATGTAATAAGACATTGCAAGTTGATTGAGTCAAATAACTAGACAAGTACCCAACTCTAAGGTTGATTCATTCAAGTAGTTATCTTTGATGTATATCTTTGTGTTGTTGAAGTAGTTGATGAATTGATAGCAAGTAAAATTGTTTAAGTAAGGAAAAATTTTCGTAGAACTAGTTGGGTATCTTACTGTCATGTCCTTGTTTTTGGCTTGATCATCAAATGAAGAATGAGTTGGCCTATTCCTCATTCCCAGAGGCTAATTTGAAATAATGAGGGAATGAATTGGTTTTTGACTAACTTAACTTTTATTTTTTGCAGGAACAAAGTCAGAAACTTGAAATTAGTTAAGTCTGGATGCTAAACTTGACTAAGGCAGGACTCCTAGAGTCAAGGCGCACTTTCTTGCTTGCTCAATGTCAAATGTGCGCCTAACCAAGAATCATGGAGCTTTGAAGCACTTTAATCACATCAACTAGGGCACCTAAGTGCATAGAGGTACATTGAATCTTCCGGAGAACATGGATAGACAACTAAGTCTCCAACTTGAGTCTTCTAAGTGAATTGGATGATGAAGAGAGTCTAGTCATTTTGGGCACTAGTATCAGGATGAATCATCCAAAATGGGTGCCTAGAACTAGAAGGTGCCAATGCATGAGTTCAAGGATCCTCCATTGGAGTGCCTAGCCTAGATGGCTATAGATTGAAAGTTTTAAAGCTAAGTGATGTCTCTTAGGTGAATTCCTAGCCCAGGTGCATGTGTTGGGAAAAACTCTTTGGCTCTGGCGCCTAGAATTGGGAGCTTTGTAAGATGCACCAATTGATGAAACATTTCCATTTTGCGCCTAGAATAGAACTCTCTCACATAGTTGAAATTGACTTGATAGAAGGAGATAAGTCTTAAGGACTAGTTTGGCGCCTCACTTGCCTATCTCACCTTTGAAATGCGCTTTGGTTGATGATCATCATTGATGGCGCCTAGTGAAATGAAAATCTATTTGCATCTCTAGAGGATCAAAATTGGATTAGGAGATCATCCTTGCAGTTGAGATTGACAGAGAAGTGTTAAAGGAATCACTTCAAATGGGCGCCTAAGCTAGTTGAGGCGCATATCAATTCCACTGAAACTCCAGACTGATGCTTAGGATCCAGTCATTTCCTAAGGCATAGTTCCATTCACCCATGACCTCGCTTGGCATCTAAAACTTGGAAACTCCTTTGGAAAGCTCCTGTTGCGCCTAGAAGCATGAGTTTGGGATATCAACTTGCAAAAGGCTTAGAAACTCTTCAAAGATGTTAGGCACAATCCCATGGCACTGGAGCTCAGTTTTGGCACCTTCAAGGAATAGCACATGAAGGAACTTGGGAGGTCAGGTGCTTGTAAAAGGGAACACCTTGGAACATCTTCCAGGGGTTGAAGTAGTAAGAAAACATCAAGTGAGTTTAGGCGCACTCCCTTGTGTGAATAGTTTAGCTCTGGCGCCTAGCCACAGAGTGAGCCAGAAGAAGTAGTTTGGACATTAGAAGATAGGTGCTCATTCTACAATAAAGCATTCCACCTTCCTAATCAACAAAGACTTGAAAGAATTGACAAAGGAAGCCAAGGCACACCTTCTACTTGTTTCCACCTCCAAAATGCGCCTAACCTTGAAAGGGGGTTCAAAGATGTTTGTTAGACCTTTTCACTCAAGGCGCTCACCTTAGGCACACTTTCTAAGTCCTTGTCACCTCAAGGAAACACCTAGTTTGGAAGGTGCTTGCCCTATTCTCCACTCCTTTCAATTGGCGCCTAGAACACAGAATGCATGAAAGGAGCACCTAGACTCTAGAGGGCTCATTTGGGCGCCTAGCATTTAAAACACTTTCTTAATGATGATGTTTTGGCGCCTACTCTTGGAAACAATCCAGAGCATCCATAAACTCTAATTGGTGCCTAATGTTAACAAGGCGCAACTTCAGGAGGAGGTCACCTCAACTTGGTGCCCAAGTCAGAAAAACCTATAAATCCTTCAAATATGCACCTACCTTGTGAGGTGATGAGTTGAACATTCCAAATCTTCAAATGTTGCTCAAGTAAGGAAGACATTGTAACATCAAGGCTTCAAGGCCTGTCCTTGTATTTCCATTGAATGAGTTGTACTTCATGCTATTGAAAGCATTTTCCATGTAATAAGACATTGCAAGTTGATTGAATCAAGTAACAAGACAAGTACCCAACTCTAATGTTGTTTCATTCAAATAGTTATCTTGATGTATATCTTTATGTTATTGAAGTAGTTGATGAATTGTTAGCAAGTAAAAGTGTTTAAGTAAGGAAAATTTTTTGTAGAACTAGTTGGGTATCTTACACTTACACCATGCCTATCCATCAAACATCATAATGCAATCAAAATCCTAACAACATGCCCATGATCCAAGATCAAGTGCAATCATGCAAAGATATTATCAATCACAAGCCTATTAAGAATGAACTAGAGTCTTCTAGTACCATACTTTTCCATCAAACACCATCATGTAATCCATGGCCTATCAAGCCTATCAAAGAAAATGCAAACATCCTATGTAATACAATCGGACTTTAAATATTTGAAGTAGCCATCTACAAATATCCATTCAAAAGTGGATTTATAATGCAAGTATGGACGCCATCAATAAAAAAGATTTGTATTAACCAAATATCCATATACGCATACATCAATATCTGTCGATATAAGTATAACATATATACAAAATAGCCATATAGGCTTACAAGAATGCCATATAGGCATACAATGTCAACTATGTACAATACAAAATATATGTCCACAAATGCCATATAGGCATACAACAGAGGAACAAAATAAAAAGTCATTCCCCTCTAGCTGGTGAAGAGAATAAATCATGAACAGCCTTTGATCTTCTAGGGGATGGAGACATGCATGTGGGTGGTCTACTACGAACCCGAGGGCTACACCTCCTATTTAGTTCTTCCTGCACCTTTACCTGTTACAAAAAAAGTATAGACATTAATATATAGAAATTACATGTTATAAAAAAATGAAACATTAACAAAATAATCACTTACCGCTAACATATAATCTGTCTCCTCACTTGCCTCAGTAGCAGGAATAGGCCCTGGTGATGTCATGTCCTATAGAAACCATCTAGATAGAAATTAAACTTCAAATCAATAATCTTTTGATTTTTTAAAAATAGACAACTATAACAATGAATGTAAATTGAAATTTACTAATTTGCCTCATACCCCTATCAATGCCATAGAGCTATGAATTGCAGAGGCCACACCCTGCTCCATTGCCCTATGAACATGGGGAGGTGTATCCGCAGCCTGCATCATCTGGAAATAAAACAGCATTATTCAATTACAAAAACTATAATAGTGATGCAAATCATGGCTCCTAACATACACACACGTTCATCTAAACATGGAAGTACACACGAATCACATACAAAAATTTAGTAACTACAATTCATTCATTAAACTATTTATTTTATTACCTCCATAAAGCTTTGAAGTCCACCACCACTGGCAGGTGTTGCCATGAAATCTATAGTGTTAACCTATTCAACATCCAAAATCAGAAATTAGAATACCATTCATATAACGATGCTATTCACATGTAATATTTATAATTGTTTACTAGTTACATACCTCGACAGTAGATGATCTAGTGAAAAATGTAGGTGGAGAACCACTGAAAACTGCATCGATGCTATGACCCTGAAATTTCATTAAAATCATCAATTTAAATTAGTTAATCTTGTATTTCAAAAATGAAATTTAATAAATTAAATTCAATAAACTTGCTAATATTTACCTGAGTATCAAGGCCGAAAGTCTCACTCAGGAGGGTATCTATCATCACCATCTGCTCAGCTGCAGATGTAGCCTGTGCACCTGCGTCCTGACTATCCATGGGGTCATAACCATAGGCTGACCTGCAAGCCTGGCAAGTATGAGGTGGGACCCTACTCCTCGCACTATCTCCCAACCCACTCTGTGTTGCAGGATCGGCATGCTCTATGATGCTCTGGGTCAAGGCACTAATTGACCTCAGTGTATTGACCTCAACACTCTCCTTCACAATGGAAGGGATAGAAACATGCTCGTGGGCTGGTTTGCTGATTACTCGTCTCACTACCCGCTGTGGGTCAAGACATGCCCCTGGTCTATCCTGTGCTGAGCCCCCACCTCTACCCTGGAAGTCCTGCATATCAAAATAGTTAGGCACTTTATTGAGGACAAACTCGCAGTAGAGTTTCCTCAAAAAGTATTGCGGGACCTCATTATTATTACATGGAGGATGGTCAAAAACCATCCACCACCTCTGCCTGAAATTGTCCCTTATCGCTTGGTTGTTGCACCAATGGATAGGGAACCTCTTGCATGTAATGGGTGGAGGTTGATTTGTTTGTGGGTTTGTGAAAATTGAACACAAGTCTACTTTTGTAATTTGTAATTTTTTGACATCTTGGTATGCCAATTTATCTGCATAGTAATCTCTAAACTCTCTCTTTTTATTGGTCCAACTAGTTATTTGCTTGCTAATTGAATTTACATTTGATAACATAGACTCAAGAGATTCGGCAAGCGTGGACCTATGCAAGGTTGAAGTGGAAGGATCTTTCAACCTTGCAATTATATCTTCAATTTGTTTTTTGTTGTTTTCAATTTCCCCCATTATATTATCTTGTGTTCCAGGGGCATGTCGAGGAATGAATGGAGGAGGTTGTTGTTCTGCAGGTATTTCCTCAAGATTTTGTGGATTTTGAGGAGGAGGAGGAGGAGGAGGTGCATTAACATTTCCTACAATTAATGAAATATACATCAAAAATGAACAAAAACCTAACTATTTAGGAAGAAATTCAAACAAAAAAACAAAGATAACTCACCCCTTTGGCATGCTCGACATCGCGGTGGCATTTTGGTGATGAATCGACAAGCCTTTTGTGTTGATTGGCATTTTGTAGAACGCGAGCGCGTTTTTGAGGGTTTTGAAGCCGCGGGCGGAGGAGAAATTTAGAATGGAATGAAATGACAATGCTTTTTTTCTTATTTATAAAAGGTTATAACGTGCTCACGTTATGGCTTGGTAATGACGAGCCTAAGGCTTGTCATTACCAAGCCATAACGCGAGCGCGTTATGACTTAAATTTTTTTGAAAAATTTTTGGCCACTTTTTGGCCCCCCATCTTCTTGCACTTACCCTCCATTCGAATCTTCATTTTTTAGGTATGTCAAGTCCTTACATGCATGTTCTTTACATTTTCCTTAATTCAGATTGAATTACTTTATCATGCTTTATCATACATGTTTAAAATAGACACATTCCCAATCAAGAAAGCAACCTACAATCTCACATGATACCGTGTATATTTTCTACACTTGGGCTCTTTAATAATTATGTGTAATAAACAGACCTTAACATACCATGAGTCAAACTATACAAGAATAAATCCTTACAACATAATAAAAATTCAATCCCACTATTATCTTGTATTCATTTCTTAGGAAGTAATATTGGTCTCTTTATCATGCTACAGACAAATTCTTCGTCATGCTGAGGAAACGATCAAGAATTAAACCAACATAGGAAGAGATAGAAGATAAGAATGCAAAGAAAGTAGTGGCTATGAGGGAACTTTGTGAGAAGAGGAAATTGGACACGATAAATGAAGACATACCAATTGAAGAGTATATGAGTATTAGTTTATGCCTATATTTCATGACAGCATAGTGTATGAGTATGCAGGACATGCCCATAGAGCTCGATGGTTGGACTTGCCATTCAAGTTATGCAAGGACACATTTCCAGTTGGTAGCATTGTTTCAGTCATCAACTTTGCAGAGAACTATAGTCTACAGCCACAGCGTGAGGTGCAATCACATTATTACAACTCCACACAGGTTTCTATATTTGTGCACATCACATTCATTCATGTGAATGGTAGTACAGAGGATGACAGAAAGATCATAAGGGACTATAATTTCTATATTAGTGATGATCACACGCATTCTACAGAGTTCATACAAGGTTTCTTTTAGGTGTTCTACAATGATTTGGCTAGAAGGGGCATATCATTCAGTCATCATATCATATGGTCGGATAACTGTGCATCACAATTCAAGAACTCACAGAATTTCTATTGGCTGAGTAGGAGGCATAATTTTACATGTATTCAGCATATGTGGAACTTTTGTGATGTCAGGCATGGAAAGGGGGAGCATGATGGTGCAGAAGCATGTATCAAAAGAGCCATAGCACGAGAAGAGTTAAAGTATAAAGACAATGCAAAGTTGACAGATGCAAAATTGATTGTCAAGTGGTGTAATTCTTCCATGGGTCCAGGTAATGAAGGTAAGTCTTCAATTCGTAGATTTTTTTGGTTGATAGATGATACTAACATTGCACTATATGAGGACTGTTGTATACTGACAGGATCAAATGAGATGCACTCTTTCAGAAGCTCAATTGCAAGTTCATGGAGTATCCATACGTGAAAGATGTCATGCTTTTGTTCTTCCTGTACAATTCAAGTCTAGGATGAGTGCGAGTCAAAGGAGTGGGTTGATAAATGGCAATTAAGTTATCTTAGCCCACTTGACACATATCAACCCCCGACGACACTGGAACTAACACAGATGGAATCATCAGTTGACTTTGACCACATAGCAGATTTAGTTCAACCAAGTAATATAGGGCACATATATGCATCTAATTTCATCTAGTTCAACCAGGTAATGTCATCGTACTTTGTAGTATTTTTGTAATGTTGACTAATTTCATCTAATTTGCTACACATATCAATGTAGGGCACGTGTATGGAGTTATTGCAGATGAAGATAATGAAGAGGGAACAAATTATTACTTATGTCATTGTGTTGAGGCCAAAAAGAAATTGGAGGCCCCTGTTATAGATGGAGAAAACATCGAATACCCTATAGGCTCAGTGGTTATTACTGGAACATGGCTTAGAAGGTACCCACATAAGAGTGTTAATGTTTGGTTGTTTCATGACTTTGACATGCATCATAAGATTCTTCATTACTCGAACCTTGTCGTGGCATTCAATGTTCATTTGATAAAGTATTGGGGTAGACCTTTGAACAAAATCTTGTGGAAGGTGCGTGAGTTTGACCATGAAGCAATACTTGACACAATAAAGAGTAGAGCAGACCTAGATGGTTCATTAGATTAATTTGTAAGTATTCACATTGATTTTGTAAAGTCATGTTACATTGAGTTGTAAGTATGCACATTAATTTGTAAGGTTTGTCTTTTTTTAATTTCCTGCTGCATTTTTACATATATACACATTTTTACATCATCATGTTATGCATTTTTGGTGTCCTGCTCTTGATGTGACCAAATTGATAGTTCCAACACATCTAGATGGGTATGTTTAAGCTAGGCATTGTTCTATTTTTCACCCAAACATGTCGAAATAGTCTGAGCTACATTGTACCAATGATATCCCTGAAGAGTCCAAAGTGCAAAAAGATAGCAATCTTTGACGAGATGTTATTCAAAAACCATGTCACTTAGAAACATTTCATCTAAGGTAACATGATCATGTAGAGTGCCTCTACAATAACCTCTCTCATTTTTTTATATCTCTAATGCATTTGCCTGTGGTGAAAGGTTTTCTGCTGCCCCAAAAATTGTCAAAAGGAGGCAGTGTAAAGTTGCAAAGGGGTGTAACTTTCATCCTGTTCCTGATGTGACCAAACTGACTATTCCAACGCATCCATATGGGTACATTTACGCTAGGCATGGTCCTTTTTTGCACCCAAACATGTCGAAATAGTCCGAGTTGCATTGTACCGACGATATCCCTGAAGAGTTCAAAGTGCAAAAAGGTAGCAATCTTTGATGAGATGTTACTTCAAAACCGTGTCACTTAGAAACATTCTGTCTAAGGCAACATGATCACGTAGAGTGCCTCTACAATAACCTCTCTCAATTTTTTTATATCTTTGAGGCATTTTCCCATGGTGAAAGGTTTTCTGCTGCCCCAAAAATTGTCAGAAGGAGGCAGTGTAAAGTTGCAAAGGGGTGTAACTTTCATCCTTCTCCTGATGCGACCAAACTGACTTTTCCAACACATCTAGATGAGTACATTTACACTAGGCATAGTCCTATTTTTCACCTAAACATGTCGAAATAGTCCGAGCTACATTGTACCGACGATATCCCTTAACAGTCCAAAGTGCAAAAAGGCAGCAATCTTTGACGAGATGTTATTTAAAAACTGTCACTTAGAAACATTATGTCTAAGGCAACACAATCATGTAGAGTGTCTCTACAATAACCTCTCTTGGTTTTCTATATCTCTGATGTATTTGCCCATGATGAAAGGTTTTTTGCTGCCCCAAAAATTGTCAAAAGGAGGTAGTGTAAAGTTGCAAAGGGGTGTAACTTTTGTCCTGCTCCTGATGCGACCAAACTGACTATTCCAACACGTCCGAATGGGTACATTTACACTAGGCATGGTCCTTTTTTTCACCCAAACATGTCAAAATAGTCCGAGCTACATTGTACTGACGATATCCTTGAAGAATCCAAAGTGCAAAAAGACAATAATCTTTGACAACATATTACTTGAAAACTGTGTCACTTAGAAATATTTCATCTAAGGTAACGTGATCACGTAGAGTGCCTCTACAATAACCTCTCTCAGTTTTTTATATCTCTGAGGTGTTTTCCCGTGGTGAAAGGTTTTCTGCTACCCCAAAAATCATCAGAAGGAGGTAGTGTAAAGTTGCAAAGCATTGCTAAGAAATCCTTAATACTCAAACACTCCAATGAACTGAAGCAATTTCTTCTTAGGTGCAAATGTAAGGGTACACAAGGGGAAAATGGCACCTAGATGACTTAGTGCATTTCTATGACTTCATTCACATGTTTAAATGTTTGAGAAACTCTCCTTTACTAAGTGCTTGTCCTCATATCAATGTTAAGCTTTATACCTCCTAGGCGCTCAATTAGGTGATTTCATTAGATACAACTTACCCTTAGGTGCCAATGTAGCTTCTTTAATCCATCACACTTCTAGGTGCTCAAATTTGAGGTCTTGGACTTGTATCTTATTCCTAGGTGCAATTGGATGATCTTCCTAGATCTAGGTGCTCATGATGGTGGAAAATTACATGAAGGGGCACCTAAGTCCAATTTGACTTTGTATTTGATATTTTATGACTCCAATTGACTAGGAATGGCTCAATTTCTAAAGTGTTGACTCAATAATGTAAGTTTAAGGTCTTTTCCTCCTAGGCGCTAATTAATGACTTCACTAGATGTAATTTCTCCTAGACTTGAAGATTGTGAAAGAACTTGAAGCTTGGATGGATGTCTTCGAATGTTTGGTGAAGAAGTGTTCCAACTTGAAAGGTCCTTTGAAGTGTAGATATTGATGATAACACTTTCCCTTATATGTGAAGTAGATGACTTCTCAAGGAGGCTTGAATGTATCAGAGGGACTTGAAATTGAATGAATGTCTTTGGAATGCTTGATGATGATGAGAAGTTCCTTTGGAGCGGCTACATGCTGATCTTGAAGTGATGATTGAAGAAGAATCTAGTTGATACTTGAACATGAATGGAACTTTAAGTGATAGATGGAAGTCTTCGAACATGATGCAACTGGTGATGTCATTGATGAAGAAAACTTGAAATATATCTTGTTGTGACCTCTTGGAGCAGCTACCTCTTGAAGTGGTGTTTCCTTGGCAGTGATTACTTCCATCTTAACTCTCTGGCATTAATGAATGTGAAAGGCTCCTTTGGAGTAGCTACATGATGACTCTAGGCGACTCCATGCTCTTGCTCCTACCTTTTCCTTCAATCTTCCTACAATACAAACCAAGAAACACATCAATCCTCATGATAAACATTTTATAACACAAAGGAATCTTGTTTAAACATGGAATAATCTTACTACAAATCTAGGCGCATATATAGGTAAAAAGAAGAGCAAAGGGCACCTAACACAAATTGGTCCATATTTATCACTTTAAATGATTTCAAACAATTGTAATGGCTTAAAGAGGTCAATCTCCCTTAAGAGATTCATTCAAAAGGTGTCTTTCAATGCAATTTCTCCCTTAGGCGCCAGAATGGGTTTGTACTGATGGAGAGTGCACCTAGATTTAAATGTCTTTATACTTGCAATTTTGAAATTCTAAATGATGAGACATGTCTTACAATGAATTCTATCTTTCAAGCGCTCACTCCAAAAGGTCATTTCATGCAATTTCACCCAAGGTGCTCATTGAGGTGTCCTCAGAGGCTAAAGTGTGCCTAACTCAATTACCTTTATCTTTATCATTTTTGTGCTTTCAACAATTGAAAATGACCTATAGTGATCCTTTGTCTCAAGGCACTCACCTATTGATATGAAATCAAGTTATTTCCCTTAGGCACAATTTTAGGCTTGTATGGGTGAAAAGTGCGCCTTACATCCTTAGGTGGTTCTTTCTAATTCTCAATGATTTCAATCAAATGCCAAGTGTCTAAGGAAGCTTTTGTCTTGAGATGATTAAATTTTGAGGTTCAAGGCACAATCTGAGGGTTGTATAGATGAAAGTTGACTTCAACTTGGGCGCTCATTTGAGTTGGGAGGAGCTAGAATTTGCACCTAGATTGGAGATAGATATTTTGGCTTATTTGATGATGGTCTCAAGTCTCTCTACCAAGGCGCATTTTGATGATGTTCTTATTTAAACTCTTATGAAGACTATCTCATCCCTAAGCGCTCATCCTCATGATTTTCATGCACTTAGACTTCAAGGTGCCAAAACTAGTAGGAAAATTCACAATGAGCGCCTTGGCTTTGGAAGAATTTCTTATTGATCATTAGGCACACTTTGGAGTTGATATGTATTTCCTTTACTTCCATGTACTCAATTCATCATAATTATTGTCAAAGATTTCTCCAAGTTGATTGATAACATGCTTCTTGATATTAAGATTCTTCATTCATTCCTTCTTAGATCTAGGTGCTCATGATGGTGGGAAATTACATGAAGGGCGCCTAAGGTTCAAGATAGGTTCTTTCCACTCATCTTAACTTTCAATCATTATAGTTAATCTCAAAAGACATCATCCAAAATGAGAAACCTCCAAGACTTGTCATTGTAAGTTGATTTCCTCCAAGGTGCCAATACAAGGTTCTTTTGAAGGCAAAGGGCGCCTAGGCTTATGGGGCTCAATTTGATGTATTTATTGAAAGATCAAGGTGAATTGATGCTTATTGAAAATGCCACTTAGTCCTTCATTTGCATTATAGGCACCATTTCCTATTGACTTATATACTCCTCCTCATGCTAGGGCACCATAATGAAGTGGTTTAGAGAATAGGCGCGCTTCACTTACTAGAGGCTTGTTCTCCTTCCACCTTAGGCGCACTTTTATGGTGGAATAGGTGTCAATGGGCGCCTTGTCTTAAATGAATGCTCTCTCCAAGTTGGGTGCCCTTTTGAGGCTTTATGAATTGTAAATTGTGCCTTAACCCTTCCTTGCTTGTTGCTCAATGTTTGAATGTTTAAGAAAGTCTCCTTTAGGTGCTCATTTTAATGACTTTTTCTCAAGGTGCAATCATCCTAATGACTTGGATATTCATCCTAGTGTTTTAGGATATCAAGCTACCAGACTTAGTCATTTTCAGGATCTCAAACATAAAGAATAACATGATGATTCATTTTTTTGTATTGCATATAGTTGACATTGTATGCCACTCATAAAGAATATTAATATTTTGTGTTCAACATGATGATTCATTTTTTTTTTTAAATACAACTTTTATCTTTTAGTTCCAAAATGAGGTTTAGGTGATACTTGAATAACAATAGCTAGCTTATTGGATCAAAAAACATCCTATGTAATACAATTGGACTTTAAATATTTGAAGTAGTCATCTACAAATATCCATTCAAATGTGGATTTATAATGCAAGTATGGACGCCATCAATAAAAAAGATTTGTATTAACAAAATACCCATATAGTCATACATCAATATCTATCGATATAAGTATAACATATATACAAAATAGCCATATAGGCTTACAAGAATGTCATATAGGCATACAATGTCAACTATATACAATACAAAATATATGTCCACAAATGCAATATAGCCATACAACAAAGGAACACAATAAAAAGTCATTCCCCTCTGGCTGGTGAAGAGAATAGATCACAAGCAGCCTTTGATCTTCTAGGGGATGGAGATGCGCATGTGGGTGGTCTACTATGAACCTGAGGGCTACTCCTTCTATTTAGTTCTTCCTGCATCTTTAATTGTTACAATAAAAAGTCTAAACATTAATATATAGAAATTACATGTTATGAAAAATGAAACATTTAACAAAATAATCACTTACTGCTACCATATAATCTGTCTCCTCACTTGCCTCAGTAGTAGGAATAGGCCGTGGTGATGTCATGTCCTATAGAAACCATCCATATAGAAATTAAACTTCAAATCAATAATCTTTTGATTTTTCAAAAATAGACAACTATAACAATGAATGTAAATTGAAATTTACTAATCTGCCTCATACCCCTGTCAATGCCATGGAGCTATGAATTGCAGAGGCCACACCATGCTCCATTGCCCTATGAACATGGGGAGGTGTCTCCGTAGCCTGCATCATCTGGAAATAAAACAACATTATTCAATTACAAAAATTATAATAGTGATGCAAATCATGGCTCCTAACATACACACACATTCATCTAAACATGGAAGTACACACAATAAAGCACACAAGTCACATACAAAAATTAGTAAGTACAATTCATTCATTAAACTATTTATTTTATTACCTCTATAAAGCTTTGAAGTCCACCACTGCTGGCAGGTGTTGCCGTGAAATCTACAATATTAACCTATTCAACATCCAAAATCAGATATTAGAATACCATTAATATAACGATGCTATTCACATGTAATATTTATAATTGTTTACTAGTTACATACCCTGACAGTAGATGATCTAGTGTAAAATGTAGGTGGAGAACCACTGAAAACTGCATCGACGCTATAACCCTGAAATTTCATTAAAATCATCAATTTAAATTAGTTAATCTTGCATTTCAAAAATGAAATTCAATAAATTAAATTAATAAACTTGCTAATATTTACCTGAGTATCAAGGCTGAAAGTCTCACTCAGGAGGGTATCTGTCATCACCATCTGCTCAGCTGCAGATGCAGCCTGTGCACCTGCGTCCTGACTATCCATGGGGTCATAACCACAGGCTGACCCGCAAGCCTAACAAGCACGGGGTGGGACCCTACTCCTTACACTATCCCCCAACCCACTATGTGTTGCAGGACCAGCATGCTCTATGATGGTCTGGGTCAAGGCACTAATGGACTGAAGTGTATCGACCTCAACACTCTCCTTCACAATGGAAGGGATAGAAACATGCTCATGGGCTAGTTTGCTTATTACTCATCTCACTACCTGCTGTGGGTCAAGACATGCCCCTAGTCTATCTTGTGCTGACCCCCCACCTCTACCCTAGAAGTCCCACATATCAAAATAGTTTGGCACTTTATTGAGGACAAACTCGCAATAGAGTTTCCTCAAAAAGTATTGCAGGACCTCATTATTATTGCATGGAGGATGGTCAAAAACCATCCACCACCTCTTTCCCAAATTGTCCCTTATCGCTTGGTTGTTGCACCAATGGATAGGGAACCTCTTGCATGTAATGGGTGGAGGTTGATTTGTTTGTGAGTTTGTGAAAATCGAACACAAGTCTAATTTTGTGATTTGTAATTTTTTCACATCTTGGTATGACAGCTTGTCTGCATAATAATCTCTAAACTCTCTCCTCTTATTCGTCCAACTAGTTATTTGCTTTCTAATTGAATCTACATTTGATAACATAGATTCAAGAGATTTAGCAAGCATGGACCTATGCAAGGTTGAAGTGGAAGGATCTTTCAACCTTGCAATTATATCTTCAATTTCTTTTTTGTTGTTTTTAATTTGCCCTATTATATTTTCTTGTGTTCTAGGGGCATGTTGAGGAATGGATGGAGGAGGTTGTTGTTCTGTAGGATTTTGTGGATTTTGAGGAGGAGGAGGTGCATTAACATTTCCTAACAATTAACAAAATATACATAAAAAAAAAACTCAAACCTACGTATTTAGAAGCAAATTCAAACAAAAAAACAAATAAAACTCACTCCTTTGGCATGCTTGACGTCGTGGCAGCATTTTAACGATGAATCAGCAAGATTTTGGTGTTGAATTGTCTTTTCCAAAACACGAGCGTGCTTCCTAGGGTTTGCAAGTCGCGAGGATAGAGGAGAAAAACAGAAATGAAATGAAATGACAAGACTTTTTTTTTTATTTATAGTAGTTAATAACGCACTCACGTTATAACGTGGTTTTGATGATCCTTAGGCTCGTTATTACCAACCCATAATGCAAGCACATTATAACGCACTCGCGTTATGTATTATTTTTTTTTTAAAACCATTTGGCCACTTTTTGGCCCCCCATCCTTTTGCACTTACCCATTTCTCATCCAATAATTCTAGTTCATGCAACCTTGCAACTCGGTATTCCTCATCATTTATTATATTTTTCAAAGATACTCTTAGGGATGGGAGTTCGACCTCAATAGGTAAAATGGCTTTAGATCCAAATACAAGAGAATATGGAGTGGCTCCTATGGGGGTATGGATGCTTGTGTGATAGGCCCATAGGGCAGGATTGAGATAGAGGTACCAGTCACGGCTAGCTTCATTAACCATTTTCTTTAGAATGAGGAGGATGGTTTTATTTGAAGCTTCTACTTGACCATTTCCTTGAGGGTAATATGGAGTGGAGAAGTGGTGTTGGATTTGGAATTTTTCACACAAAATGTGGACTTCCTGGTTCTTGAATGGCTTTCCATTGTCGGTGATGATGGAATGAGGGATAGCATAATGACATATGATATAATGGAGGATGAACTTGGATATCTATGTTGCAGTGGTGAAGGTGAGTGGTATTGCTTCCACCCACTTAGTGAAGTATTCAGTAGCTGTGATGATGAATTTATGGCCATTGGATGATGGTGGATATATTTTTCCTACAAGGTCAAGCCCCCACTATGAGAAAGGACAGGGCATCATGATTGGTTGTAATTCTTATGCTGGTGCATGAATGAGATCTCCATGCTATTGACATGGCAGGCATTTTTTTACAAACCTGTAGGCGTCTCGTTCCATGGTTGGCCAATAGTATCTGGTCCTCAGGATCTTTTTAGCAAGAGTGGGTCCTCTTGAATGTGCCCCACAAATGCCTTCATGTACCTCTTACAAGGCCACTTCAACTTCCCTAGAGTCTAAACATCGTAAAAGCATTCCATCAAGACTCCTTTTGTATAGGGTATCTCCTACAAGGGTGAAGCGGGAGGCGTGGTGGATGAAAGTTTTTCATTGTGAGGTAGATAGGTTAGGAGGGATGATGTTGTCATGGAGATATAGATAAGTTTCTTGATACCATGGGGATAAGGGACCAATGACTTCGCACACTAGCTCTAATTCAGGAACATCATATGCTGGAATAGGGAGCTCTTCTATCAGGAATTCACACTTCTTGCTATCTTTCTTCATGTCGACCAGGGATCTGATGGTGGACATGGCATCTGCAGCTTTGTTGTTTAGCCTTGGGATTTGTTCAAAGTGGATGTCATCAAAATAGTCTTTAAAGTCATTGACCATCTTTTTATAAGGCAAGAGTTTATCATCCTTAGTCTTATACTCATTGTTTACTTGCCAGATGACTAGTTGGGAGTCTCCAGACACTATCAGCTTCTCAATTCTCTATTTGATTTCCATTTGGAGACCTATGATAAGGACCTCATACTCTGCCATGTTGTTGGTACACGGGAATGTAATTTTGAATGACTTGGGGATGGTGTCACCTTGAGGAGTAACAAACAAGATGCCTGCCCCCGAGCCTTTGTGTGTATATAACCCATTGAAGTACATTTTCCATGTTTTTGTTGCCGGTGCTATTGTCAAGATGGTTTCGTCAGGGAACTCTGCCAGTGTAGGATATTCTACAGGAATGGGTGCTTCATCTAGCTAATTAGTGATAGCCTGTCCTTTGATAGCCTTTCTCTCAATATATTCAATGTCAAATTCACTGAGGATCATGACCCATTTTGCCATTCTTCCCATAAGAGCAGCTCTATTTAGCAGATATTTTAGTGGATCGATCTTGGTGATGAGCTTAGTTTTATGATTGAGCACGTAGTGTCTTAGTTTTTGTGAAGTAAAGACCAGGGCTAGACATGCTCATTCAATTGGTGTATACTTTAGCTCATAGGATATCAAGGTGCGGTTGATGTAATATATGGCTCTTTCCTTCCCTTTCTCATCGTACTATGCTAATAAGGCTCCAATAGTTGTTTCTGTTGCAAAGATGTATAATAGGAGGGGTTGTCCTTGCCTTGGCAAAGTTAGAACAAGGGGATTAGCTAGGTATTATTTTATCTGGTCGAAGGCAGCCTGAAACTGATTGTCCTAGATAAAAGTTGTATCCTTTCTAAGTAGATGTTGGAACGGTTGACATTTATTAGCAAGTTGAGCAATAAACCGACGAATGGACTGGAGTTTCCCTTGCAGACTTCTTAGTTGTTTAGTGTTTTTGGAGGAGGCATTTCAGCGATGGCCTTGACTTTTGTGGGGTCCACCTCAATTCCCCTTTTGGAGACTATGTATCCCAAAAGTTTTTCGGAGGTGACCCCAAAGACACATTTCTTTGAATTCAGGTGAACATTGTATTGCTCCAGTCAGTCAAAGATCTTTGCTAATACATCTAGGTGTTCCTCTCTTGTCTTTGATTTTCCTAGCAAGTCATCCACATAGTCTTCCATGATGTGGTGGAAAAGATCGTGGAAGATGACAGTCATGGCTCATTGATATGTGGCTCCAGTATTCTTTAGGCCAAAAGGCATTACCACCCAACAGTATGTCCCCCATGGACATATAAAGGCTGTCTTATGTTGGTCCTCTTCTGTAATCCTAATTTGATTATACCCTGAAAAATCATCCATTAGGGATAACATTTCGTGTCCTGTCATAAGATCCACTATCATGTCAATGTTTGGTAAAGGGAAGTCATCCTTCGGGCAGGCTTTGTTAAGATCTTGGAAGTCGGTGCAGCAATAGATTTCGCCATCAGATTTGGCTACTGGTACTAGATTGGAAACCCACTCGGGATAATCAATTGGTTGGATGAACTCGACATCCAGTAGTTTCTTCAATTCTTCTTTGACTAGGAGGGCCACCTGAGGGTTCATTTTTCTTAGCTTCTATTTCACTAGTTTTACATCAGGCCATATTGCAAGGTGATGGACGACCAAAGCGGGATCGAGCCCTGGTATGTCCACATAAGTCCACACAAAATTGTGATTTTTTTATTTGAAGAAGGCTAAGAAGTTGTGCTGCTCCATTGCGCTGAGAGATTCTTCCTTGAAGGTGACTTTTGGCTCTTCTTCCATCCCAAGATTCATCTCTTGAGCTGGCTCCACCAGGACGGGTGATCTATCGGGATATACCTTCTCTATCTCGGGAAGGCCCATGCTTCCATCTCCTAGCACCTTGTGAAGGTTTTCACTAGGAGATACGTCCTTTATTTTTACTTTTTTGGGATCTAACACTATCGCGGAGCAGTTTTCACAATCAGATCAATGTTTAATTTTTATATTTTTATGACTGGAAGTAGGGGTTGTCTCCCCAAAATAGGCAGACGTATCAAGTTCCATAATGTATCCTACTTTATGATCTCCCAGGGGGAAGTGTTCTCTAACCCCCATCATTTCAGTGATTGCTTCATCATTTGGTGCTATGTCGAAGATAGGAGGTCCCTGTTGGTCCCAGTCTATGAGGTGCGGGTATACAAGGGGTAAGTCTTTGGATAAAGAGGTTAGGGTGGTGACTGTGTATATGGTACATATGGATGATTCAAAGAATTTGGCGAAGTCACTAAAGGAGTCTTGATGGCCCATTTTGTTGACATTATCGACTTCAAGGGAGACCGTAGCGACCTCGGCTAGGATACATTCACCAGTAGTGAGGATACATTGTCGTTGACCATATCCTAACCCTTGAGTATAATGATTTCTTGTCACGTGGACTGGTTCCATGATCCCTTGTTCATGAAGGCTAATATTGCCTTATCCTTTATAGCAACCCTTTGCCATAGATCTCTATTGGTATTGTGGGAGCTTCTTGCTCTGTTTCTTCATCTTTAATAGCCATGACGATATGTCTTCAAGCACATCTTGATCAAGGAGATGTTTCTTCTCAAAGGTAGGTGATGGTTGACATTTGACGACAACTGTATTGGCTTCTTCTATCTTTGGGAGACCGAACATTTTAGGGTTGGGTAATGTGCCTACACAAAAGGTATCATGTAGGTCGTATTCCCCACATCCCATGTCACTAAGCTTGATGTTGACCTCGGGCGGTGGAGGTGTTTGGGATGAAGTGGTGGCAATGCTAGTGGGGTTGGCTTTTGTGATAGCTTTGTTATACAGACAAAAGGTGTGGTCATGGCCTTCCAAGAAACTACAGTATTGGAAGGGGCGGGGGTCAGCATAGATAGTTACTACTGTGCCATTGTGAGGGAACTTTAGACATTGATGGAATGCAGAGGGGACTGCTTGCATGGCATGGATCCACGGTCGGCCGAGAAGAATGTTGTAAGGGAGATTAAGATCAAGGACCTGACATTTTGTTTCCATTATCTTTTGTCCCACTTGAATAGGGAGCTTGATAGTACCCTCAGATAGTCATTCAGTGTCATCATACCCTTTGATTGTTATGCATTCACTGGTGTCTACAACCATATCTGAGTATCCCAAGTGTTTTAATAATTTAAGAGTGAATAGGTTTAGGTTGGAGCCACCATCTATTAAGACTCTCTTGATGATATGCTTGTGGATGCAGACTTCGATGTGCAAGACATCATTATGTGAGTTCTCGGAAGTGGGAAGATCCTTTTCTAAGAAGGTGAGATGATGAGGCACGACGATATGACCCACCATGGCTAGGAATTGATTCACATTCAGGTTGGCAGGGACTTGGGTTTCCAAGAGTGCTTTATCAAGGACTTCCTTATGGAGAGTTGATGTGCGAAGAAGCTTAAGTATGGAGATTTGCATAGGGGTCTTTCCTAGATGTTCTAGGAGGTTGTATTTATTGGTAAGCGATGTGCGTGTAGCTAGATGATTGGGTAGGGGGTCTGATGTGGAGGAGGGTGTTTGATCAGTGGTAGGGGCTATGTGGATGGATACACAGCCATAACAGGTTGTGACGGCACAATCATGTGCTTGAGCCCGAATGGTGATTGTGTTGACATGGTTGGACAATGGTTCTATCCACCCTACAATAGAGTCATAGGATGCGGGAGGTGGGGTGATGTTGTAGGCTTAATCAGACAATGAAGCCTTGTTATGATTAGGTAGTGGATCCTTGTAAGCTCCTAAATTAACATTAGGCGATGGTTGGGTGCTCTACTCAAGATTGACTTTATTATGATCTATGAGGTCTTGCACACAATGCTTTAATTTCATGCAATCAACCATCTTATGGCCCACAATGTGGTGGTAGTCGCAATAATCATTTTCATTGTACCATGCATCTTTGAGCTCACTCTCCTAGTGGGGTTTAATAGGTGAGAGTTATCAAACCTTTCTTTAGACATCTGTCAAGAATATCCTTGATTGGTTCCCCTAAAGGTGTGAATTGTCTTCGAGGTTTGTTTTATTTAGATTGCCCCTTTGGGATATTTACATTGGCAGAATATGTAATTGAGGGTGTTTGATTTTGTACATGTTGGATGGTCTTTACATCAGTGACTCCGTCGTTTAGGGTATTTTTGTTCTTTCCCCAAAAGCTTGACTTGTCGTTTGATTGTGTGTTGTTATTGTTGTTTGTATTGGGGACATTGATATTGACTTTGTTGTTGTTGTTGTAGGACTTGTTGTCATATAATTTGATTGAGCCTTTGGTGATAAGGGCCCTTTCTATGGTAGTACCTTTGTCAATGACTTCTTCGAAGGTAGATGTACAAAGGATTTGTAGATGGAACCCTATTTCTTGGTTTAGGTTAGTCACAAACATGGTGACTAATTGCTTCTTAGGAATTGGCCAAGGGAGTTTGCTTGGTAAGCCTCTCCATCTCTACAAGAAGGAAGCAAAGGATTCTCCGCTCTTTTGTTTTGTATTGCAAAGGTCCGTCATAGATATTTCATGTTCAAAATTATAGGAGAAATGATTGATAAATTTTTCCGCAAGATCAGGGAAAGACCTAATGCCTGGGGGAAGATGTGTGAACCATTCAGTGGCTTAACCACTGAGGTTTCTTGGAAACAGTCTCATTAGATATGTATCGTTGTTCGAGACTTCTACGTAAGCAATGTAGAACTCCATAAGATGATCCCTAGGGTCTCCCTTTCCCTTGTACTTGTCAAATTTAGGCATTTAAAAATATTTGGGGAAAGGGGGCATGTACAGTGTTCGATCAAATGGATAGGGACAAATATCTTCAAAAGAATAATATTTGCGCTTGCCCCCAGTTTGTATATTGTCTACTTTTTGAATCAAGGCTTGTACAACACTTGTTAGATCCGGGGTTGGCGGAGGTTGTGGTGTGTAGGTTTACTGATTGATGAGATGTTGGAGATTGGGTGGGATTTGATGTTGGAGATTTTGGGAGATCGTGTGTTGGTACTGTGGGTTTGTGTTTTGGTTGATTTGTGTGAGATATTGTTGGTAAGCATGGATTTTTTGGAGAATATGGGGAGGTATTTGAGGATTGGGATTATGTTCTGTTGATGGCGCTACAGGGTTTTGTAGATATGTGAGATTAGATGGGTTGACATTAGATGGGTTGACGTTGGATAGATTGGCATGAGATGCATTGACATTTGATGAGTTGGTCATGTTGTAAGGTGGTTGTGAAAACAATTGTCTGATGTAGGCTATGGTTTGAGGATTGAGTGGAGGCACACTTGTGGAAGCACTTGCATGCATGGGGCTCCCTTGGATGCCCACGGTGATTTGTGAAACAAAAGGGTTTACATTAGTTATGGTAGTGGATGTGATGACAGGTTGGGAGGTGGTAGGATTGGAGACATTTGTGGAAATCGTAGATGTGGTAACATTAGAGCTTGTGGGGGTGGTAGATATGATGGGAGTTGAGGTTTGGGATACAGTAGGTTGGGTGTTTGATGTAGATGGTTGGGAGGATGTGGTAGGATTGTTGTTAGAGGTGGATGATTGGGACGTTGTCGTGTTGTGGGGTGGTTGGGCACCAATTTTGACGAGGTAGTCAAGATATCTATTTGGATCCGACCTTAGGACTTTGTCAAGCATGTCCATGTTGTCGGTGTCTTGTGTAAAGTTCAAGACATCTTTCTCATCTTGGCTAATGGTGGTGACATTTTGGATGGGTGCTGGTGGTGGTGGTTGTAAGAAATGGAAGGGATTTTCATTGGGATTATATGTCGATATTTGAAAGACCGAAGGTAGATTGTATGTTTGGTTGATTGGTAGGTTGTCATTGGTGTTAGGCATCCCTATGCCCATGTGTTGTCCAAAGTTTGCCATTGCTTGATTCTTTTTGTGTTGTGATCTAGTTATGGGCATGCAAGTGTATGGATTTGATTTTGAGGAGAATGAAAGGGAGATGGAGACCTTAAAGAATTCAGATTGATTTGTTGGACCCAAAGATGGATGTGGTAGTGAAATGGAGTAAAGGAAAAGATGAAAGGGTGATTGTAGAGTGATAAAGGATAGATTTTTACTTCTAAGAGATGAGTCTTCAAAAAAGTGTTAATCTAAGGATGAAAAGAGTGGGTGGTATTGATTTTTTACACAAATTTGGACCAAAAAGGTAGATGATAGATGAAGTTTGCTTGAGGATGATTTGATGGAAGGGATTTTTTATGTTGATTTGGAGGGTGAAATTTTTAGATGAACTAGATGTTGGGTATGATGTTTTTGAAAAGAATTTGAAGGTCAATGAATGAGCTTAAGTAAGATCTAGTTTTGTGTTGCACATATGGATGTTTCTCTTTGTTTGGGGTAGACTAATGACCTTACACAAAGAAGGATGATTATTTTACTTGAAAGGTTGACTAATGACTCTCCAAGAAAAATATGATGTAAAAGATGAAATCTAGATCTAGCTTTAGCTCAAAGGGATGATGAGTTTTGGATGTTGGTTGATGGTTCTTTGATGGGTGTTTGGATTTAGAATATTTTGGATATGTTTTTTATGAGAGAAGCAAAAGGATTTTGGAATGATTTCTTGTAACAAGGATGTTTGTTTGATCCAAAAGGTATGCAAAGATTAATGAGGATGAATGGATATGAAATTGAGTGGATAATAGTATAGCAAGGGGTCTGATAATGATAATGATTGATTTTCTAAGGTCAAAATGAAGGTATGATTGGAGTTTTTAGAAGAAAATGGGTGGGGTATTGATAGATTTTTGGGAAGGTGATTATGGATTATGGTCAGGCAGGTGCTAAAGATCACAATGGAATTTTTCTTAGTTTCAGGCATGTCAATCTACAAATAGCATCAATCCACAGGTGAAATGGCACCAAAAATAGACAGAGATGGCACTGAAATAGGTTAGTGTTGGTCGAGGCTCTGAAAAAGATAGATTTTGATGATAAATTTGGATTTGTATTGATATGAAATTTGATCAAATGGTTTTTGTTGTTTCTTGGCAAGTTTCTTGAAAGCACTTTAAGCACAATAACACACAATAACCAAGATTTTGTTTGTGAAAAGACGTGGGATTTTCTTAAACAAGAACTTTGTACAACCTAAGGTGAAGATAGGATAATATTTGTTGAATCCCCTAGCTGCGCTTATTCAAAGTGGGTAGCTCCAGGATCTTGGTAGCACCGGCTCGCCCTTACAGTGCACTCACTTCTCATGCATACCAAGATCCAGGTTTCCATGAAGGCTTGTCCCTCACCAAACCTTAGGATTGTCCCTACTACCTCGACTAAGAACCGCATGAATCAGGGCCGCTTCAAAAGTTACCCTTCTATGTCCACAAATAGAAGGTTTTTGGCTCACTAAAACAAAGGTTTGTAGTAAGTGCATTCGTTCAGGTGGCCATACGTGTGGCAGTGCTACTCTTCATTATGGAGTCTCCTAGCCTCCAAGGGTTACACCTTGGAGGGTTTTGGGGGAGATTGGTTGTCGGTATGACACAACAACACCTGTTGCTTGTGACTTTCGTCACAAACACATTATTTATATAGTAGCTCAAAAGAGCTTGGGTTTAGCTTGTTGTCACTTGGGTTGTTCCCACCTTTCGAAGCGTGGTGGTAGGCCCTCTAAAGGTTTAACAAAAGTAACACAAACACAAAAATACTTTTGATCCCCAAGTTCATACAAGGATGCGAGGGGAGAGCATACATATATTTTGTGCTTGGGTTGCACTAAACAAGGTTTATTTTTTAGTTCTTGGATTATGTTGGGGGTGATTTATGAAAGTGTTGTGAGAAGCTTTTGATTCCCAAGATCACCAATCGTGCGAGGGAGGAGCATACACTTTTCACCACACAAACATTATCATAAAACACTTCATACAATTGATTTGTTTTCTTGTTTAGATGAGTGAAAAATGCAGATTTGTTGTTCTTTTTAATCCAATGAATTATGATGCACTTTGTAGTTCTTTTTAAGCCCAAAATCAAGATGTTTGTAGATTTGTTGGCAAGAACTTGTTAATTTTAGAGCACCAAATTCAAATGTTTTTTCTATGCTAAGGTACACAAAGATTTTGTTTGTTGTTTGTTGTTTGTTTTGATCAATTCTAGTGCACCAAATTGAAATGTTGTTTACACTAACATACAAGGGTTCCTTTTAAGCACCAATTGAAGTGTTTTTTTAACCTAAAGCTAAAAAATCCTATAAAAACTTGTTAGTGGCTCTAGAATAATGATGATGACCTACAAACATCTATCAGTCCCTACACAGAACCCGAGGTTAGCCTATGAAAATAGTGCTAAAACAGACACAAAATGGTGCCACAGTAGACTGCAATGGCGCTATTGACAGAAATTGATAGAGAACCTGACTGCCCTAGAAAGTAGTGCTAAAATACATATAGATAGCGCTGATATACAACATAGCACTAACAAAGACACAAAATACGCTAGAAAAATAAATAGCACTACTATATGTTACAGAATGTGCTAAAATTAAAGATTGTGATAATATGTATGGGACAAAGGGCCACTGTGCATGTGTTTGAACGGTTCGGTTGACTATGGAATATGGCACCGCCCTGGGTACTGATAGCCCTGATATGGGGTTGAAATTGTCAGGCTTGCAAAAACAAAGTTTTCCTAACCAAAACAGTGGGATAGACTACAAAGAGAGGGGTCTTGTTAGTCTTGTTAGCCCAGTGAATGGAAACCAAAACAAGATGAAAGAAAAAAAGTGTGTTTGGTTCTCAAGAAGATTTTGGCATGACCTCCCCCTTGTTTTTGCCTAAACACCTACAAAAATGAGAGCCAATAACCTAGGAAGTCAGTAGGAAGATCAAAAAGAAGAACAAGGCATGAGTAATATCCAACAAAAACTCCTGTGTTAAATAGTGCTGAAACAGTCAGAACATAATGCTAAAATTCACCACAAATGGCACCACTGCGCAGGTAGATAGCGCCACACCTGTAAACACAGCTCAAATCAACAAAACTCACAAGAAAATGATTAGATTGAGACCTTGCGGGTCCCACTAGGCATGCCAATGTGATTAGGAAATCCAAACCGAGGTAAAAATACAAACTTAATGCATGCAAAACAAGAAGTTATACCTTGATATGAAGACCCAATCTCATGAGGGTGAAGGAGCTTGCACCCAAATGCTCCAAGATATACCCTAGATACTAAGAAGAGATGTGAAATGCTCTCAAGCTCACAAATGCAACTCAAGAAATTACTTAGCTCAATGGATATTTTGGCATGGTAACATTACTTAGAAATTAGATGATCAAATGGCTTGGAGGATGTTGTATTTATAGGCATTTTGGAGAGATTTTGATCCAATGGTTGAGATTGATTTGGGAGATCAATGGTGGAGGATGAAGATGATGTGGAGGGCCTAGATTTCATCTTAGAAAATGGAGGGCTAGGAATAAAGATGAATTTTATATTCATCTTGGAAAAGGGGTGAATTAAATGAGGTTGGGTGAGATGGATTATTTGTGAATTAAAAATTCACATGGGGAAGAGTAAAATGAATTAAAAAGGCATTTGAGGAAGAGTGGATATTAATAAGTTATGACATGTGTAAGGGGTGTAAGAGATATTAAATAAGGGTTATGACACATGTGTATAAAAAATTAATTTATATGAGATATATTACAATTTTTTTATTTGTGGGATGTGGGGAGGAGTGTTAATCAAGGTTTGACCATTTTAATTAGGGTGATTAGCCTAATTAATATGGCTGGAAAAAATTAGGGAATGGGTTAATGGGAGGTTAAGATTAATTAAATAAGGTTTTATTTAATTAATCCTAAGGCTAGGATGATATAGGCTAGGGTAGGCAATTAAATAATGACTATTTAATTACTTAGGGTAGAGATAGGTTAATTAGTAGGCTGAATTAATTAGTTAAACTTGATTTAACTAATTATTTGGTTTTAGTGAGAAGGGGGAAATTAACCAAATAAATATTGCATATTTATTTAATTAATTGGCTAAGGTTGAACTATTGAATTAATACAATTAATCCAATTGTTGGGGATAGAATGATGAAAAATTAGGTGATGAAGGGATAAGTAACTAAATAAAAATTTAATTAATTGATTGGAAGGGAAATTGGTATGTTTAGGGATGTCAGGAGTCGATTTGATGATGGAGGCATTTTTAGGTGTCTACAAAATGCAAAAGAGAAACAAATATTGTTATTATATATATGTTATGCCTTGCTTATAAAGACAAGGATGAGATGTAGGATGTTGTAGTCATATGACAAGTGTCTTAATCCTATGACATGTGATGACTATAGGATAAGATGACAACTAGACACAACTAGACACAACTAGAAACATCTAGTAGACTCACTAAGTCAGCTTAACATGTGTGAATTATGTGTAATGTGTGAATATTATTTAACTAATAAATAGTTAAATAATATGAATTGTCCACACAAGGGTAAACCAGTTAGGTAATAACCCTATTCACACCAACACCCCCCTTAAGTGCAACTTAGGGAGTAGCTGACTAAACCAAGATGCAATGATGGATGAAGATGATGGGTCCTGGCTACTAGGCCATGTTAGGTACCCATGTAAAATAAATCTCAAGTGGAGAAAAGGAGAAAACCTCATGGGACAAAACTCCTCTCCAAAAGTTAGAATGAATAAAACAATGAAAGTGAAAGAAGTGATAGTAGGAGGACTCAACATGACCCCCCAAGGACAACTTCTATCACATAAATATAATCAAATACCCCCCATAGGAGAGCAAGTGTGACATTATAGGTCCCCCCATAATGAAGTAGCTCCTATGTTGATGGTGAATGCCTGAAGACGAACGTTGGAAAGTGCCCTGTACATGCAAAGAACATTCCTCCCCTTAAGAAGAAACCAATCCAAAGGTAGGGTATGTGCAGGATCATGATGGACTGAACTCTACCTCTAAGTGGCAATGAAAATACTAAAAATTAGACTTAATCAAGTTCATGTGAAAATTTGAATGGATTATCTACACAATTTGAAAAAGATGTAAGAACAAAATTTGTAGAGAATTGAATCTAGTTTATGGGCTACTATTTTTTTAAAAAAATTAAATTTACTTAATGTTAAATGAATATTTCAATGAACAACTATTAAATTTTATTAGAAAAAAATAAAAAGTGGGTGTCATTCCAGCCAACCTAACTATGAGCAAAAATTTTTTTTTTTTTTAACTTTCAAAATAAGTAGAGGACTCATGCTCAGATGTGACGCATATTTTTTTGAAATTTTTTTTCAAGAAAATAATTAGTTATGATTTTTTTACTATGACTTTTTTTAAAAACTAAAAATTAATTTTCCAGCCAACCTAACTCGATAAAAAAAATTGGAATTCCATTTTTTTTAACCTATAGCCAGAGAAGCATAGAGTGTGACACATCTTTCAGATCTGAAAAGGGTGAAACAGTTTGAAAGTTATGGATGTTTTTCAATCAATGTGTCCATCATGATTTTAGACACACTATATAGAAAATTATTAATAATTATTTAATAAAATGATAATCAAGAAAATCTTATATTTTTAGAAAGCTGACAATTTCTTCAATAAACTCTTTTCATTTTTATCAATTTTACATAAAAAATAGGTCATCAACATGAAGGGTGAAGTTCAAAGAAGAGATTGAAACCAGTAAACACGTTAGAATTCAGGGAAAGTTAACTATGATAGTCCCAAGCCTAAATACAAGGCAAAACTAAAGAAAAGCAGATATCTGTTACTAATGGATATCCATTTTGGGGAGATAGAAATGGATATCCATTTATGGAATTATAGAAATCTCTCTCTCTCTCTAGCTCTCTTTGTCTCTATCCTTCTCCATCTCTCTCTATCTCTATCACTCAATCCTCTATTTTTATCTCTACCCCTCTATATCTATATCTCTCAATCTCTCCATCTCTATATCATATCTCTCTATCTCTACCCCTCTCTATCTCTATCTCTATCTCTACCTCTCTCCCTCTCTTTCTCTCTATTGCTATCTATCTATCTATCTCTCCCTCTCTATCTCCCAATTTCTCTCTATCTCTCTCTATCTCCCAATTTCTCTCTATCTCTCTCTATCTCTCCCTTTCTATCTGTTGTCACATAGATTTGCACCTAGTGTTGAAGGCTTTTAGGGTTCCAACAATCTAGTTAAACATTGAGATGACCTCCAGGTGTGGGACCCTACAAGGAGGCCAAATCTCCAGAGAGAGGTTGGTTCCTTTGTTGAATGAGAGATTCAGTGAGCCTAAGACTAAACCTAATCTATCCACATGTTATGAAAAGAAGAAGAAGAAATAAATCTAATAATAAAGGGGAGGTGATACACCAGGTTTGAATATGAGAAGGCCCTCAACACACTATGTATGCATAGAATAACAATATTCAACAAACCAACATACACAAATCATGAATGACTTGCAGAGGTAAGAGAAACTAAATGAAATCCAAGAGGGAAGATGCATCTATAGATGAAGATCAAATAGAAGATACACAGAGCAAAGGGCAATTCATGAGAAGGTAAAATCTGATGTCTATTATCAAAGATGTAAGATTACAATTGCAAGAGTTATGGTTTTTTAGACCAAAAGCCAACCTAAATACATTACATTTCATGCCTTATATAGCATTACAATGGAGCACCATTACCTACTGTAATGAATGCGCCCATGGGCCTATAAGAGATATTTCTATGCCAGAAGGGACGTCTACTTGCAAGACTTCAATGCAAAAATATCTAGATCCATCGAGTAGTTGGAAGATATTTTGGGTTAATGCGAGAAGCTAAATCACTCACCAGCAACAATTAGTGTGAAATATCTACCTTTGGAAAGCTTTCGTAACACTTCAAGTCAGCTATTGATATGTCTTGTCGGCTGAGTCTGCACATCCTTCCTCAGTCGACAACTATCCTGATATCTGGATGTGCATATTCATATCTGGATCATGATATTTGGATCATAATTTCAAAGTAAGAATATTCCTCAAAAATCCTGCCAAATGAAAGAGGAGAAAATTCTAAGCAATTTTGCCTTTTGGATCATGTAGAAATTCCTCGGGATGAGGGAGATATTCACAGTCAAAGTTATGGTCAACGGGCATATGGATATCCATGAATATCCCCAAGGTCTACACCTTCGTAAGCATTTGGATGATAAATCCAAACCAACACAATAGCCTTCATATCCCAATATGTGGAGGCACCTGTCAAATTTACCTTCGCAGCATGGAGAAGCCATCATCCGCATAGATATCTGATGTCAGGATGTTAACTTTAAATATACCACCCTTGAATATCTTGATGATGTACATGACATAGAGTTTTGTTAGAGAGGGTTTCTAGATGACCTCATCAAGATGATAACTCTATAGGATAATATGTTGGTGGCAGAATGTCTAGATGTTGCCATCGTCATATGCACTTCTTTGGGGAGAGGACCAGAGGACGTCATCGGGACATTCGCAAAGGGCATGGATATTAGGAAAGATCCAGACATGAGGAAATATCTAGATGTTAGGAAAACATATGGGTGTTTCCTAAGGTCAACACATTTGGGAAGTATCTGGATCTTGGTTAAGATCCAGATGTTAAGAAAACATCCAGATATTAACCAAGGTTAGATATCGACCAAGATCCGAATGTTAGTTAAGATCCAGATGTTAGGAAAACATCTGGATATTCACTAAGGTCTAGATACTAAAGAGATATTGGGATTTTAGCTAAGGTCTAGATATTGGGATTTTAGCTAAGGTCTAGATATCTAGATATTAGATATCCATACAAAAGACCAAGTATGAAGATGGAGAAATATCTACGAAGGAAGACATTGAATACTAAAGATTTCTAGGTTTTTTTGGGTTTTTTACAAGGATTCTCTAGATGAGGATTTAGGGATTTTTGCAAGGTAGATCATTGGTATTTGAAATATTTAAGGCTTGGGTGAATGCAAAGAGATGGGGGACCAAAAATTTGCCACCATGGGACTTTTTGGTCTAAAAGTTAAAAAAAACACAAGCGCGTTATAATGCGCTTGCTTTTTGGTTTGCTTAAAAGCAAAAAAAAACACCATTTCTCCTCATACAGCCACAACCATTGAGAGAAACAATAGAAAAAAACTTAGTTCAAAGCATGATCATGTTGAAGGGAAGCCTCTCCAAGAGAGTGTAAGAGAGAGCAACCAATTCACGTTGCCACCTCGCCACCAAAGACAACGTCGAGCAAATTTGGAGGGTCTAACACATGAAGAAGGTAGGGTTTGACTGATTTTTGTTAGTTTGAGAAGAATTTTTGAGTTTTGCAATGTTTGATTTGTTTCTATATTGTATTTACAATTATTGGGGCAAGAGAAAACCCAAATCCAACTAAGGAGGGTGAAAACAACCCCCAAAACCCTCCAAACCCTCAAAACCCACCTTCACTTCCTCACAATGTAAGGGATAGTTAAGAAAACTACCTAGGGATAATAGAAGAAAAAAAAAGCTTATTCAAACTATTATTCAAATGCTAAGCAATCCAAGTGGAACCACTGATTGTATGAGGGCGCTTGCAAAGTCACTAGAGGAGATTGTTTCCCACACCGATTCGGTGACAAAAAAAATCACTGAATTCCAAGACTATAGGGAGAGATGTCAAAAATATTATGCTGACAAGTTGTCATATGGACAAGTCAAGAATGAAAAATTACAAAATATCAATTATGTGCACAATTTATTAATCCCAAAACCAGCCAAATATTAGAAGAAAGTTGCAAATGGTTTCCTATTCATTGGTGTAGGAATGAAGAAATATCCCAAAACTTTTGGGATACATGGTACATGGTCTTAGATGAGCACCCATACAACAATGATGAGGTACCACAATATTTCTTGAGGAAACTCCATTGCAAGTTTGTCCTCAAGAAGATTCCTAATTATTTTGACATTCGTGAGTTCTAGGGTAGAGGTGGTGGCTCTGCTCAAGATAGACCCAAGGATTAGCAAGATGAAACTATGTGCCTATACCCCTATTGAGGCCATAACATAGGTCGCTCCCTTCAACTTTAAAGGAGAGTGTTGAGGTGGAGACATTACATTCATTGACTACTCTCACCCAAACTCTATCATAGCATGTCGATGATCTTACCCAGGTCAATGAGGGTGAGAGAAGTAGGCATCATGTGTCCCCACATTTATGCAGTTCATGTGAGAACCTATGTGATTATGGGATGTAGGATGCAAGGCAGGACTCTCGATAGGATGCTGCGACGTAGGACGCATGATAGGACTCTTGGCAAGATGTTACGATGCAGGGGTAACATCCATTGATGGAGGCATCCATATTCGATGATCTTATTCTCAGTGATGATATGTTACAGCATACATTTGGTATTGACTCTCAGGTAATTTATTACAAGTTTCATCTTGATTTAATATATTGTTAGTTGAAATTTATAATTAATTTTATATGATTATCTATATTATAAGTCAAAAATAATGTATGTAATTGTTTGCGCAATGAAATTCTAGGGTCAGGTTCTTCATTCTGCCTCTGTTAGGCATCCATTGGCTAGTTATGAGAGGAGGTCAAGTCAGTAGGTATGTAATTTATCACATGATCATAATTATTGTAGATATGTCAATGGTAATATTATTTTGTGATAATTTGATGATTTCAACAGTCACCAACACCTCCACGGTTTCCTTGGTCGCCTAGACACAAATCCACCACTTTTACGGAGGTAAATTTAACCATTTCTAATCATTATGCATTTTTAAAAAAATGTTATGTATTTATTTTGGTCGAATAATCTTGAACTTGATTTTTAGATGCTAAATGTGGCTCGACTCCTCCTCATCTTCGTGAGTCAGCGTAGATAGGTATTGCTGCAACCATGATGTCTTCAAATCCTTTGACCGAGGTATGAGACAATAACATGAAAATGTCATAATTTTGTATTTCTTGTTTTATCTCATGTCATTTGCTATACATAAATGATATTTATGTTTAGTCAATTTTACTTCTCGATGCTTCTCACAAGAGGTCACAACTCTAGCTCGTCCAACTATAGACAAAGAAGCTAGAGACAAGATGATGGAGAGTGATCATCATTGATTGCATATGTGATGTTATATATTTCATGTACATTTTCTATAGTAATGTGTATATTGTTTGATAGTATTAATAGGTGGGGTTGCATGAACTTGAACTGTCGAAGAGGTCTACTCGATGGTAGAGAGAGGATGAGTCACGGATTGGCTCTCCATCTTCACAGTAAAGCAAGGGCTGCTGATTATTTCATAAAAGTCCATAGGAAACTAGATTTTGGGACATTTTTTGTATGCCTAGATAGATTTGTATACATACTTTTGTATGTTACCGATGTATGTTTTTTTATATATGCCTGTATGGCTTTGTTTGGACATGTCTATATGGCTTTGTATGTAAACTAGATGTTATGTTCATGACATTATGTATATGATAGTTTATATTAAATATTTAATATGATGATCAATTATTGTTATAGGAATTTAGTTTTACACGTGCCAATTGCATTTGCTTGAAAGTCTATAAATTATTTTCAAATAATGCATTTTGTGCATATCTTGGAATCATTGTATTATGTGGGACTGTGCATTTCTTTGAGGCATCATTTCAAATAGTTTATGCTTCCATACTTTCCATATGTGTCTACAAGGGCAGTTGCAAATACAATACATGTGACAAAATTCCTATATCATTTATGCTTTAATGGTTGTCAACACTATGTTCCCTAGACCCCATTCTGGCATAGGCAAGGAGGAAGTTGGATAAGGTTGTGCAATTTGGTTTTAGACGTGCCAAAATTTGCATTTGGTTGAAATTTACTATTGTGCATTTGCTTGAGAGTTTTTAAAGCCTTATGAAAAACCCATTTCGTACATATCTTGTAATCATTGCATTCCATGAGACAACATTTCTTTGAGGCATCATGTCAAACAGTTTGCATTCATTGTATATGCTTCCACACTTTGCATACATGTCTTGCAAGTTACTTACAACTACAACATTTGACAAAATTCCTCTATTCTTTATGCTTTGATGGATGTCTATATCGTGTTCCAAAGATACCACTTCTAAGGTTTTTGGAATTTGGCTTTACACTCAACAATTGCATTTTCTTGAAACTTTCAAAAGGCTTATCAAAAAATCCATTAAATGTTCATATCTTGCAATCATTGCATTCCATGAGGCGACATTTCTTTGAGGAATCATGCCAAACAATTCACATGCCTTGTCTGTGCTTCCACACTTTGCATACATGTCTCTGAGCGCAGTTGCAACTACAACATCTAACACAATTCCCATATGTTTTATCCTTTGATGGATGTCCATTTTGGCATAGGCAAGGAGGATACTAGATAAGGTTGTGGAATTTTGCTTTACACCTGCCAATCACATTTTCTTGAAAGTTTCTAAATCCTTATCAAAAAATCTATTTTCTTCATATCTTGCAATCATTGCATTCAATGAGGTGACATTTCCTTAGGGCATCATGCCAAATAGTTCACGTGCCTTGTCTATGCTTCCACACTTTACATACATGTCTACAAGGGCAGCTACAAAATTACAGCATGTGACAAATTTCATATATCCTTTATGCTTTGATGGTTGTCCATACGTTGTTCCAAACAATCTATTTTGGTGGATGTCCATACCCTATTCCAAAGATCCCATTTTGGCATTTACACTTGTCAATTGCTTTTTCTTGTATGTTTCTAAAGCCTTATCAAAAAATCCATTTTATGCATATCCTGCAATCATGGCATTCCACGAGACCACATTTATTTGAGGCATCATGTTAGACAATTCACTTGTCTTATCTATGCTTCGACATTTTACATATATGTCTTCGAGGGCAGTTACAACTACAACATCTATCGAAATTCCCATATCCTTTATGCTTTGATGGATGTCCATGTACCATGTTCCAAATATCTCAGTTTGGCATAGGGAAAGAGGATGCAGTCAAAGGTTGTGGAATTTGGATTTACACCTGCCTATTGCTTTTGCTTGAAAGTTTCTAAAGCCATATCAACAAATCCATTTTTTGCATATCCTACAATAATGGCATGTTCCCTGAGACCACATTTATTTGAGTCATCATTCCATGCAAGTACAATATTTGATAAAATTCCCATATGTTTTCATATTTTGCATACATAGTTGTTGTACTAGACTCTTTTTGTATCCTGTCAAATAGTTCACTTGCCTTGTCTGTGCTTCCACATTTTGCATACATCCTGATAGAATAGACCTTGTAGATGTAAGTAGCATCATGATGCATCCTGATGGAGAAGTTGACCTTTTTGATGTGTTGTTTGGTAGCAAACCTTTGTCTTTTGATGATTGTGGACTTGGAGGCACCAACTTTATGATCCTCTTGCAGTGTTAAACTTGCAGGCTTGATAGATTCTCTTGCATGTGTGTTGTTGCAGATTGCAGTGTTGTTGCAGTTATGTGTTGGCATGGTTTCTCACTAAGTTGACTAATTTGGATTAATGGTACATGTTCCATGGAGTGGCTTTGTGCAACTCTTTCTTTTGTATTGCTTGGTCTAGCATATTGAGGTTGTTTATTGCAATAAAAAGTAACATTTGTTCATTCATTTGAAGCAACATTAGAAATTGAATTTAAAGTTAGCCAAGGAGGCATTATCTAGTGATAGTGATCATAGTGTTGTTTGTCAAGTGTGACAACACTCCACACTAAAATGCATAAGATTGAGGAGTAATCATATTTTTTTGTGGTTTGGCATTTTGGAGTGACAGTGGTTTGGTCATCTTTTATGCATCACAAATTGAATCAGTTTATAGTTCTTGTTTTTAAATATATATATATATATAGTTGGAAACAAGGTAGATAACCGAGAGGGGGGGGGGGGGTGAATCAGTTATCTTAAATATCTTAACTTTATTTTCTTCTTTAATAATAGTGCATCATCAAAACATAAGATCATACATAATCATGAGAGAAGAAATAAAATCAACACACATAACATAAGGATTTTTACGTGGAAAACCCTATTAAGGGAAAAACCATAGGGCGACTAACCTAAGATTGTATTCTCTATTAAAAGAATAAGAAGTACAAAATGGTACTATCCAATTAGGGCTCACTCGCTGAGCACACTGCTCACAAGAGACACACTACCTACAAGAGACTCACTTTCTACAAAGTTTATAGAAGGTAACCAGATGTTTGAATTGAAGAGAGGCATCCACATATGCCGAGGTTCAGTTTCGGTTAGGCTCAATATACTGATCTAATGCACTTCATTCTTCCTCTGCTTTAGTGCTGATGTTCTATCACATAACGGACTTGTATTGTTGCTTCCACACTTCTCTCTACCTTTCCTTGCACTCTATATCATCACACACACCTTCATACCAAAATCCATCTGGTATATATATCTACATCAAGGATTTCAACATCTTTCTAGACAGCAACCGAAATACTCAAGATATTTACACAACACTGATCTGTCAGTTGAATCCATGCTTAATATGTGATGCATATCAAAGACATAGACATAGAAGTCATCAATCATGTTGGTCAACCATGTATGATCCCTCAAGTAGCTTGATCACCATCAATTTCTCATTCGGATTAAAGTTTGATGCTCTGCCAGTTAGTTCTTCCTCAGTCTACTCCTGTCAGGAACCCAACACTTAGATGCTCATATCTTTTCAATCATTCATCATCAGAGGCTCAATCTCTAGAATGTAGTAGTCATGATACTCCTCTTGACTTGTCCAAGTCCGTAACTTTCTGAGTTACACCATCTGAGAGATCTGAACCTAATTGTCAAACCTTGCTGCATGCTCTGTTCTTTCTCACCAGACCAAAACACTCTTCATTCTGTCTTCCGGTATAGACATACTATGTGCTGCGGATGTGTGGGATAGACTTTGTTGCCATCAATGATAACACTCATGAATCCACACAGTGTCTCTTGCCAACAATCTCCCCCTTTGGCATTGATGGAAACACTTAGTGAAAAATGACTAAGTGTCATAGCAAACTCCCCTTTGGTTGATGCTCTATCTTATGCACTATTTTACCAGAGCTCCCCCTCAATTAGATTCTGCATTTTTTACTACTCCTCACTCCCCCTTTGACATCAATGGCAAAGGGTGGAATCCACACACCAAAATTTGCAAATATCATCCTATATATAACCGCATAAGTATATATTCATGTTATACTTACACATATTTAAGTATATCCACAAAAGTGGTCTTCAACTATACAAATTTTGTTGCCCAACTCTACTTCATCCTGTCCAAAATTGAGATGTGACCACTCAACAAAAATGCATACGCTTCTACCCTTCTTAAGTCTACTAGATCACTAGTATGGGTTGTGATCTATGCATCAGTTAAGGCCTCATGCATGACCTCTAACTTAGGGATAATTATCCCTCTAAGTTCACTCATCCTGCTTATTATATTCTTCCTCTCCTTTTCAAGCCTCTTTATTTCATTTATAATGGCAATAGCCTGGCATTCTTGATTGATTATGGATGTGGTGAGGGGATCAAAATTCTGAGATAAACTTGACAGTTTACCTTCTTGTTCTTTCACCTTCTTTTCAATATCCTCTGTCAATTTAGACCAGGATAGACAAAATTTATACATTTCTCCACCATCTTTAAGAGCATTTTCTAGGCTCTTTAACCCAATATCTAGGGTCCTCCTATCATTAGCTATGAGTCCCTATACTTCAGTGAATCTCTTTCCCAAAATTTCTTTCCAGACTTTCTCTTTTGTTGATTTCTCCAAAGAATCAAAATGGGTGCTAATAGAGTTAACCAAAGATTTCAAGTTACTGGATGGAGAGGCTAAAGGATCCTTTTGGAAGGATGGCATGATCTTCTCCAGCATCCCAGATGCAATCTCTATCAGCTCACAGCTTCCATGTGAGATTTTAGAAGATTTTATTTTGCTTTAGCTTGGGCAAAAGATGCTATGTTCATTGTCTGGACCAGAGAGAGGGAATCAAAATTTAGTGGTCCTTCAAAAAGTTCTGGTTCATCTATCTCCATCAGCTCTTTGTTCAAGAATTTCTTCACTGCCTCTTTGATGCATGCTCTATTCTTGCTCATCGAACCAAAACACTCTTCAATTTGTCTTCCAGTCTAGACATACTATGTACTACGAATGTGTGGGATAGACTTTGTTGCCATCAATGACAACACTCATGAAGCCACAAAGTGTCTCTTTCTAACACACACACACACACACATATATATAATGTTTCTCTTTTGTACCAGTTTATAGTTGTTGTACATCTATTAGTTACATAGTTTGAACATGTTAAACATATATAATATGTTGCATATCCATTAGTTTCATAGTTTTAGTTTGTTACACAGAGAGGATGTAATCAAAGGTTATGGATTTTAGATTTACACCCACCAATTGGTTTTGCTTGAAAGTTTCTAAAGCCTTATCGACAAATCCATTATTTGCATATCCTACAACCATACCATTCCATGAGACCACATTTCTTTGAGGCATCATGTCAAACAGTTCACTCACCTTCTCTATGCTTCAGTATTTTGCATACATGTCTTCTAGGGCAGTTGCAACTACAACATTTTTCAAATTTCCAATAGACCACACTTTTTTGAGGCCTCATTCAATGCAACTACAACATTTTATAAAATCCCCATATGCATTTTGTAAGAATACATGAGATGCTATATATTTCTATATGATTATCCTAATTAGTAAGAATTAATAAGAAAGCAGCATAATGGAAATAATTAGCATTCAATGATTTCTAATGAAGACCTAGGGTTTGGGTGTCAATGGCAACTCACCAAACCCTCATATCAATCTTTATAAATGAAGAGATTTTATGATTTAGAATAATACAAATGCTTGGGTATCTCATGATCATATTGAGATCTAATAATTGCTTTGTTTCTTGTAGGGTTTGTTTCCATGCTTCTAATTATAATAATCAAGGTTATGGGATAGAAAGGTTATGGAATATCTCTTCTCATGTCATATGAGGAGATCATGGTCACAATACCATCAAGATGTTGTGAATTTCAACAAAAAATTTCCATCTTTCCGAACCCTACCATCGTACATAGTCAAGAAGGCACAAAACAATCAAAAGCATGGATGGTCAAGGGACTATCATGAAATCATAAGGTTGTTATCCATAGGGGGGTTGCCTTGAAAGATGTATGACCATGCTAAATTGCTCCTTATCAAGGCCATGATGTGTCATCATACCATTATTCACATTTTAGCACTGTCAACAAAGTTTCTAAAGTCTTTTCAACAAATCCATTTTTTGCATATCTTGCAATCATTACATCCCATGAGTGGACATCTATTTGTGGTGTTCTATGATCAAACAGTCCACGTGCCTTGTCTATGCTTCCACACTTTGCATACATGTCTACAAGGGAAGCAACAATTACAACATCTGGCAAAATTCCTATATCCTTTATGCTTTGATGGTTGTCTAGACCATATTCCAAAGATCCTAATTTGGAGGATGCTAGCAAAGGTTGTAAAATTTGGCTTTACACATACCAATTGCATTTGCTTGAAAGTTTCTAAAGCCTTTTCAACAAATCCATTTTTTGCATATCTTGCAATCGTTGCATTCCATGCTAGAAGATCTATTTGAGGTGTTAGGTCAAACAATTGACATGCCTTGTCTATGCTTCCACACTTTACATACATGTCTACAAGGGCAACTGCAAATACACTATTTGACAAAATTCTGGTATCTTGTATCCTTTGAGATGTTAGGTCAAACCATCCATGTGCCTTGTCTATGCTTCCACACTTTGCATACATGTCTACAAAGGCAGTAAAAAATACAACAACTAGCAAAATTCCTATATCCTTTATGCTTTGAGGTGTTGTATGATCAAATAGTCCATGTGCCTTGTCTATGCTTCCACACTTTTTATACATGTCTACAAGGGCAACAATAATTACAACATTTGGCAAAATTCCTATATCCTTTATGCTTTGATGGCTGTCCATACCATGTTCCAAAGATCCTAATTTGGAGGATGCTAGCAAAGGTTGTCAAATTTGGCTTTACATATGCCAATTGCATTTGCTCGAAAGTCTCTAAAGTCTTTTCAACAAATCCATTTTTTGCATATCTTGCAATCATTGAATTCCATGACAGAAGGTCTCTTTGAGGTGTTAGGTCAAACAATTGACATGCCTTGGGTGCAAAATAGGACCATGCCTAGCCTAAACATACCCATCTAGATGCATTGGAACTATCAATTTGGTCATATCAAGAGCAGGATGAAAGTTACACCCCTTTGCAACTTTACACTACCTCCATCTGATGATTTTGGGGGTAGTAGAAAACCTTTCACCATGGTCAAACACCTCAGAGATATCAAAAACTAAGAGAGGTTATTGTAGAGGGGTTCTATGTGATTGTGTTTCCTCAGACAAAATGTTTCTAAATGTCACAGTTTCTAAGTAACAGCTCGTCAATGATTGCTGCCTTTTTGTACTTTGGACTCTTCAGGGATATCGCTGGTACAATGTAGCTCGAACTATTTCAGCATGTTTCAGTACAAAACAAGACCATACATAGCCTAAACCTACCCATCTAGATGGATTGGAACTATCATTTTGGTCTCATCAGTAGCAGGATGAAAGTTACACCCCTTTGCAACTTTACACTACCTCCTTCTGATGATTTTGGGGGCAGCAAAAAACCTTTCACCACAGTCAAATGCCTCAGAGATATAAAAAACTAAGAGAGGTTATTGTAAAGGGGTTCTACGTGATCTTGTTGCCTTAGATGTAATGTTTCTAAGTGTCATGGTTTTTGAGTAACAACTCGTCAAAGATTGCTACCTTTTTACATTTTGGACTCTTCAGGGATATTGACAGTACAATGTAGCTCGAACTATTTTGGCATGTTTGGGTACAAAACTAGACCATGCCTAGCCTAAATGTACCCATCCAGATGCATTGGAACTATCAGTTTGGTCGCATTAGGAGCAAGACAAAAGTTACACCCCTTTGCAACTTTACACTACCTCCTTCTGATGATTTTGGGGGCAGCAGAAAACCTTCCACCATGGTCGAACACCTTAGATATATCAAAAACTGAGAGAGGTTATTATAGAGGGGTTCTACATGATCACGTTTCCTTAGGAAGAATATTTCTAGGTGTCACAATTTTTGAGTAACATCTCGTCAAAGATTATTGCCAATTTACACTTGGACTCTTCAAGGATATCGTTGTACAATGTAGCTCAAACTATTTTGGCATGTTTGGATGCAAAACAAGAACATGCCTAGCCTAAACATACCCATCCAGATGCATTGGAAATGTTAGTTTGGTAGCATCAGGAGCAGGATGAAAGTTACACCCCTTTGTAACTTTACACTACCTCCTAACGATTTTGGGGGCAACAGAAAACCTTTCACCATAGGCAAACACCTCAGAGATATAAAAAACTGAGAAAGGTTATTGTAGAGGGGTTCTATGTAATCATGTTGCCTCAGACAGAATGTTTCTAAGTGTCATGGTTTCTAAGTAATAGCTCATCAAAGATTGCTACCTTTTTGCGCTTTGGACTCTTCAGGGACTTTGCCCATAGCCTACTGCTCTGAACGATTGGGGTGCTTGGTACATGAAACAAGACCTCCCCTGGCATTTAATCAGCCACCCCAACTCATTGGCAAAGTCTGTTCAGTCCCACGACCTATGGAATGAAAATGTCACTCCTAGCACCTTTCCACTGCATGAAACTAAAGCATTTTGCAAGAATACATTTAATTTCGGCACAGTCAAATGGATTGGAGTTGACCAAAACCAATAGATATTATTGTGGACAGCCCCACATGCACCTGTAGGTCCAAACGAAACATTCCTAGCTACCATGAATTCTGAGAACTGCTCCGTCAAAGTTTGGCAGTTTTTTCATCTTAGGGATCTTAAGGGACTTTGCCGATAGCCTATTGCCTCGAATGAGTGGGGCACTTGGCACACAAAAATGAGACCTCCCCTGACATTTAACCACCCACCCTGATGCATTAACAAAGTTCGTTCGGCCCCACGAGCTATGGAATGCAAAATGTCACTCCTAGCACCTTTCCATTGCATGAAACTAAAGCATTTTGCAAGAATGTATTTGATTTCATCACGGTCAAATGGATTTGAGTTGACCAAAACTGAGAGAGGTTATTGTGGATAGACCCCACATGCACCTATAGGTCCAAATGAAACATTCCCAGCTGCCACAAATTCTGAGAACTGCTCTGTCAAAGTTTGGTAGTTTTTTTGTCTTAGGGATCTTAAGGGACATTACCAGTAACCTACTTCTCTGAACGACTGGGGAACTTGGCACATGAAATTAGACCTTCCCTAGCATTTAACCACCCACCCCAATGTATTAGTGAAGTCTGTTCGGCCCCACGAGCTATGGAATGCAAAATGTCACTACTAGCACCTTTCCACTGCATGAAACTAAAGCATTTTGCAAAAATGCATTTGATTTCTGCATGGTCAAATGGATTGGAGTTGACCAAAATAAAGAGAGGTTATTGTGGATGGACCCCACATGCACCTATAGGTCTAAATGAAATGTTCCCAGCTTCCACAAATTCTAAGAACTACTCCGTCAAAGTTTAGTAGTTTTGTCATCTTCGGGATCTTAAGGGACTTTGCCGATAACCTGTTGCCCCGAATGACTGGGGTGCTTGGCACATGAAATGAGACCTCCCCTAGCATTTACCTACCAACCTTGATGTCTTGGCAAAGTCCGTTCGGCCCCATGAGCTATGGAATGCAAACAAAGAAGCATGAAGACATGAACAAACTCCTGTCATGAGGAAGAACCATAACCCAATCCAACTCTTGAAAAAATGACATGTTATGATGAAGAACAACAACCAAATCCAATGATCCAATGGCATGAACCAATGACATAAGCAACTATGTCCTGCTATTGTAACATGATAAACATGAATGTTATGAACTAACATCCTAACTTTGTGACATCAATCTTGATATGACATGAGTGAAACATGAGTGAATAGGATTAAGACCAATAAGGATCAACTTCATCCATCACTTAGATCTAACCCCATGAAGCATAACATGATGATGATGCAAACATCAAATATATACCATAGAAAACAAATCAAACCAATCATGAGGCCTTCACTGCTCAAATTCATACCACTACTTGTCAATTTCATACCACTACCTCATGGTCAGACTCATGCACCTTCCACAAGGTCTTGTTCAAAGGTCTACCTCGATATTGTATCAAATAAACATTGGTTTCCATGACAAGGTTTGACTAATGAAGAATCTTCCAATTCATGTCAAAGTCCTGAAATAGCCAAACATTAACACTCTTATGTGGGTACCTTCTAAGCCATGTTATAGTAACAACCACTGAGCCTGTAGGGTATTCAATGTTTTCTCCATCTATAATTGGGGCCTCCAATTTCTTTTTGGCCTCAACACAACAACACAAATAATAATCTATTCCCTCTTCATTATCTTCATCTACAATAACTACATAAACATGCCCTACATTGATATGTGCAGCAAATTAGATGAAATTAGTCAACATTACAAAAATACTACAAAGTAAGATAACATTAGGAATTTCAAAAACTATGCAAGTAGATATATTACCTGGTTGAACTAGATCTAATATGTGGTCAAATTCAACTGATGATTCCATCTCTGTTAGTTGCAGTTTCGTCAAGGGTCGATACGTGTCAAGTGGGCTAAGATAACTTAACCACCATTCGTTAACCCACTCCTTTGACTCGCAGTCATTCCAGGCCTGAATTGTACATGAAGAGTAAAAAGATGCCATCTCCACGTATGGATACTCCATGAACCTACAATTGAACTTCTGAAAGAGTGTAGCTCACTTGATCCTATCAATGTACAACAATCCTCATATGGTGTAATGTTAGTATCATCTATCTGTTGCAAGTATGTTCCTAATTGGTGTTGTCATTGATGTCAACATATCTTTGTTACTTGTTTAGAAGCCTTATGTGTTGAGGATATTGAGAAAATTGGCTTCTCTGGAAGAATCAAGTGAGTTACAGTGGAGTATAGTGTAGACAGTGAGTTGTATGCTAAAGAACAGTCTAATAGATTTCTCAACATTTCCTTCTACTTACAGATCTGGATCTGTAGATTGGAAGTTGTTCAAAAGGATGTCTGAAGATGCTAAATCCTGAGTTTGAGCCTTTGGTGTGAAGTTGTGAGAAAGTTGCATTCACAAGAATAAAGCCTACTCATTTTGATTATTCTCTAGTGACATGGAGAAAGTATTATGCTCCACATTCCTCCACAATAAAGTATTTTTCTCTATAGTTCTATAGGGAAGTTTGGGATGATGATAAGTGGCTACAATTGTAGTAGTTCATGTTTTAGTGGTTCGCAAGCTATCTTTCTTTTATGATAGTTGAAGACAGTGAAGTTCATGTGTTTTGGTGAGAAGATTCCTATGGATAAAGTGCTTAAGGTTCGTACAGTTGCTCTTGATGATTATAATGTGCTTGTGGATGTCTCCTAATCATGTTCCTATCTTGATATTGGTCCACATTAAGGATTTAAGATCATGTTCGAAGATTGTTCCCAGATAGTATAACGTGTAATCAGGTTTGGCCAACCTAGTTAATCCCAGTGATTGTGGAGATCTCTAGAAGATTGTGGAAGCATGTTGTGGCATGGAAGATTGTGTTTGAGTCCCAGGTAAGGTATGGCATGATCCATATTTCATTTACCTTGCATAATGTTGTAATAGGCTAGGACCTATTTTGTAAATGTTTGTAATGCCAACCTTGGAGATTGTTCCAATGGTTGATGATTATGATGCTGACCTTGATGATCATTCCAAGGTTGATGAAGTGTATAAATTCCTTTAGTTGAGTCTTGGAAAAGGTGTCCTTGAGAGAAAATGGAAAGATAATAAGAAAGGTCCAAAAAGGCAGAGTTGAGAAGAGGCAGAGCTAAGAAGAGGCAGAGTTGAGAAGAGGCAAAGCAGAATAGAGGCAAAGTAGAGCAGAGGAATTATTGTACTTCAATCACAAACATAAAAAGGTGTTGATCATGGTAGTGAGTCTAGAAGTGAGCCACCAATAGGGTTTAATAGCCCTCAGGTTTTAACAATCCTTATTGTAATCTTTCTAGGTTTCAGGTTGAGGCAGTGAGTCTACTAGACCTAGTTGTTCTTCATGGTAGTGAGCCAGTATGTTAGACCCGTGGAGTGACCAAGCTTGAACATAATTATTTCAAGATTGCAATATATATTAAGAGCTAATCCTATTCATGTTTTTGTCCCACCTTGGGGATTTCCACATAAAATATGGTGTCTCTTATGTTTGATGTTATATCTATGGTTAAGTTTCTGGTTTCATGCATTCATTATTAAATCATAATAATTGTCGATAAGTAATTGATGTTTAAATTTTAGAAGTGTTTAAGTTTTAGGGACAACTAATTGACCCCCCCTCTCAATTGTTTGGGGCATTTCAATAATTGGTATCAGAGCCAAGTTTCTTGGAAGAAAGTTTAACAGCTTGAGGAAGATCCAAAATGTCTTACAAGAAGGAAGTGAAACATTTTTATGGAATGAATTATGCTCTCTGGAAGGTGCAAATAAAAAGCCATCTTCTTTGTCTTGGCTACAAAGTATGGAGATATGTAGAAACAAAATACACCATGCCTCCAAATGGTCTGATGACTGAAGACGAATTCAAAGATTATGAGAATGATGTCAAGGCAAAAGATGCTCTGCTAAGCTTATTAACCAACTCAATACTGACGAAAGTTGTGGATCTTGAAATTGCAAATGAGGTATGGGAAAAGTTGAAAAATCTATATGAAGGAGATGATTCTATGAAGGAAGCCAAGCTACAAAGTCTGAAAGTGAAATATGAAAGTTTGAAAATGAATTAAGATGAAAATGTGTCAGCCTTTATGGAAAGGGTTGATGAACTTGTCATAGGGATAAAAGTCATGGGGGGAACTCTCAATGATAAGGAAATTGTACTAAAAATTCTCAGATCTCTGTCCAAGTCCTACTATCACAAGGTGGCTACAATTGAAGAATTCATGCAAGTAAAAGAAGTTGATAGGGATCAGTTGCTTGGTGAGCTTACGACCTTTGAAATGAGAGAGTTTGGTGATGCTCTGCCAAAAGTTGAGAAGGCCTTCAAAGCCAGTAGTCCTAGAAGAAACTCTAGATCAGAAAAGTACAAGATAGAATCTGATGATGAGTTTGATGAAATTGAAGCCAACTTTGTGGACAGACTGTAAAGAGGATCCAATAAGTATAAAGGCAAATTACCTTTCAAATTTTTTTCTTGTGGTAAAGTAGGTCATTTTGCCTCCAGATGTCCAGAAAGAATTGAAAGAAATAGAAAAAGATATGAGAACAAGCCTAGGATGCAAAAGAAGTGTTATTATGTTGAAGATTTTGATAATGATGGAGTATCAAATAATGGTGAACTAGACAATGTTAGTACTTCTGGAAATGAATGCTTATTTATTACTGTTAAGGAAGATCTCGTGTCTACTAATTTTACTAGCTATGTGAAAGAAGAAAAACCAGTGGAAAGTGCTTTGGTTGCTCAGGTCATTAATGACAAAGATGAATGGGTTATTGATAGTGGCTACTCTCACCACATGACTAGTGACAAAAGTAAGTTTGTGAGTTTGGAAATATATGATGGTGGACTGGTTAGGTTTGGAGATGATACAACTAGTAAGATTTGTGGAAAAGGATCTATTTCTTTTAATGGCAAGCATAATACTAAAGATGTCTTGTATGTGAAAGGATTAAAGCACAATCTCTTGAGTGTGGGTCAGATGTGTGACAAGGGCTATGATTTAAGCTTCAAGGACAATGGATGCAAGATTAGGGAAAGTTCTAGAACAGACATTGTAACTAGTAAGAAGACTAGAGGTAACAAGTATCACCTAAAAGGAACTGATAACTATTGTTTGTCGGCTCAGACTGATGAGAGTTAGTTATGGCATAGAACCTATTATGTCACATAAATTTTGATAACATTATGAAGATAAGTATTGCACAGGCTATTAGAGATATGCCTAAACTTGTGAATCCTACTAATCCTATTTGCAAGGAGTGTCATTTTGGGAAACAAACAAAAACAAGTTTCAAAAGAAAGGACCAATCAGTTGGAGGACTACTTGAGCTAGTGCATACAAATTTGTGTGGACCTACCAGAGTAAGAAGTTTGCAAGGAGATAGGTATTTCATGTTTCTTATTGATGATTATTCTAGAATGACTTGGGTCACCTTTTTGAAAGAAAAAGATGAAGCTCGTGATAAGTTCAAGGCATTTAAGGCAATGGTTGAAAATGAGATGGATTTGAAAATCAAATGCCTGAGGTTAGATAGAGGAGGAGATTTCACATCAAATGAATTCAATTTCTTTTGTGAAGAATATGGAATAAAGAGACAACTATCTGTACCTAGAACTCCACAACAAAATGGAGTTGTTGAAAGGAGAAATAGAATAGTTCAAGAAGTTTCTAGAACTGTGATGAAAGAAGCTGATCTTCTAGAAGCATATTGGAGAGAGGCAATTCACACTGTTATATATATTCTAAACAGAGTCCAAGTAAAAGGTAACAGATCTAAGACTCCCTATGAATTGTGGCATGGTAAAGTTCCCACTGTGAAATATTTCAAAGTTTTTGGTAGCAAATATTATATCAAAAGAGAAGAAGATTTAGGCAAGTTTGATGCTAGATGTGATGAAGGAATATTCCTTGGCTACTCCACTAAGAGCAAGGCCTACCAGTGCTATAATAAGAGGTTAAATAAGATCATTGAGAGTGAAAATGTTAAAGTTGATGAATGTAAGAAAAGGTCTTCAGAATCAAGCGGATACGAATGAGATTTACTAGATGTTTTAGAAGTGGTACAGCATGAAGACAGTTCAGAAGAACAAGCTCTAGAAAGTGCTACCAAAACTCCAAGGTATGTAAGACTCAGTCATTCTGAAGATCAAATCATAGGAGATAAGAACAAAGGGATCTTAACCAGAAGAAAAGATGCAGAGGAATAGGAAAATTTCTATCTGATTTCTAAGATTGAACCTAAAACTGTGGATGAGGCTTGCAAAGATGAGAATTGGGCAAAGACAATGGAAGAGGAATTGATGCAAATAGAGAACAATTAGACTTGGGATCTTGTTCCCAAACTAGCAGATAAAAATGTTATTGGCACTAAGTGGGTCTTCAGAAACAAAATGAATGAGAATGGTGAAGTGGTAAGAAACAAAGCAAGGTTGGTATGCAAAGGATACGCTCAAGTTGAAGGAATAGATTTTGAAGAAACTTTTGCTCCAGTGGCAAGGATTGAAACAATAAGGATGTTTTTGCCTTTGCAACCTACAAAGATTTCAAGGTTTATCAAATGGATGTGAAGTCTGCCTTCTTAAATGGAGAATTAGAAGAAGTATATATTGAACAACCAAAAGGGCTTCAGTCATCAGATCAGGGTGACATGGTATGTAGATTGAAGAAAGCCTTGTATGGATTAAAACAAGCCCCCAAGGCATGGTATGCACAGTTGGACAAGTATCTAATATAGATAGGGTTCAGTAAAGGTACTATAGATAGTAATCTCTACTTCAAAATCAATGATGAACAAATCCTAATTGTTGCAGTCTTTGTTGATGATATTATTTTTAGAGGCAATGAAGGTATGTGCTCAATTTTTGCTGGAGAAATGTAAAGTGAATTTGAAATGTCCATGTTTGGGGAGATGAAGTTCTTTTTAGGTCTACAAATAAGTCAATCAAATAAAGGTATCTTCATTTCTCAGTCTAAGTATGTGAAAGAGTTGTTAAAGAAATTTGGGATGGAAGACTCTAAACTAGTAGGCACACCTATGATAACTGGTTGTAAGTTAAGAAAAGATGATAACTCACCCATGGCAGACTAGAAAAAGTATAGATCTATGATTGGAGGATTACTTTATCTGACTCAAACCAGACCTGACATAATACATGTAGTATGTCTTGTGGCAAGATTTCAAGAAGAACCCAAGGAATCACATGTGATGGTAGTCAAGAGAATTCTGAGGTATTTAAAAGGTACAATGGATTATGGTTTGTGGTACCCCAAGGATAGTGACTTTACTCTCAGTGCATATACTGATGCAAATTGGGCCAGAGATGTGGATGACAGAAAAAGTACAAGCAGAGGTGCATTTTTCTTGGGAAAAAGGTTAGTATCATGGTTGAGAAAGAAACAAGATTCAATATCCCTATCTACTATAGAAGAAGAATACATTACAGCAGCATGTTGTAGCACTCAAGTGTTATGGATGAAGTAGACTTTGAAGGACATCAGAGTTGTGTATGAGGATCCAATCGCAATCTTTTGTGACAACACAATTGCCCTAAACATATCAAAGAATCTAGTAATGCATTCAAGGACAAAGCACATATCCATTAGGTATCATTTTCTAAGAGAAAAGGTGATATAGAATGAAGTCAAGTTGGAATATGTTTCTACCAAAGATCAGATTGCAAACATTTTCACAAAGCCTCTGCCTAAGGATACTTTTGAGTATCTTAGAGAAAAGTTAGGGGTTATAACCCCTCCTACTCTAAACTAAGATGCATAGTAGTGATCAGTCAGATGGTGCCTCCTCAGATCCGGATTGATGCCTTTTAGGGCTACTTCTTAGGGGGATTAGTCAAAGAGTTCAGAAGAAATATTGAATTAGAGCAGAAAAGTGCAATTATGTGCCCTTTGCCATTGATGTCAAAGGGGGAGAGAAGTCATGTGAAAAACTTAGTTAGACAAGGAGTGCAGATGTGTAAAGAGAAAGGGGGAGAATCTTGTAGAAAGAAAGAGTGCATGTCTATAAAGAGAAAGGGGGAGAATCTTGTCTTGATGGTTGTTGTAATTGTTCACATCATATGTTGCCATCAATGACAAAGGGGGAGATTGTTACAAGTATGTGCCTAATTGGTGTTGTCATTGATGTCAACATATCTTTGTTACTTATTTAGAAGCCTTATGTGTTGAGGATATTGAGAAAATTGGCCTCTCCAGAAGAATCAAGTGAGTTACAGTGGAGTGCAATGTAGACAGTGAGTTGTATGTTGAAGAACAGTCTGGTAGATTGTTCCACATTTCCTTCTTCTTATAGATCTAGATCCACATATTGGAAATTGTTCAAAGGGATGTCTGAAGATGCTAAATCCTGAGTTTGAGGCTCCAGTGTGAAGTTGTGAGAAAGTTACATTCACCAGAATAAAGCCTACTCATTCCGATTATTCTCTGGTGATAGGGAGAAAGTATTATGCTCTGCATTCCTCCACAATAAATTATTTTTCTCTATGGTTCTAGAGGGAAGTCTGGGATGATGATAAGTGCCTACAATTGTAGTGGTTCATGTTTTTGTGGTCTACAAGCTATCTTTCTTTTATGACAATTGAAGACAATGAAGTTCATGTGTTCCGGTGAGAAGATTCCTACGGATAAAGTGGTTAATGTTTGTATGGTTTCTCCTGATTATTATAACATGCTTGTGGATGTCTCCTAATCATGTTCCTATCTTGATATTGGTCCACATTAAGGATTTGAGATCGTGTTCAAAGATTGTTCCCAGATAGTGTAATGTGTAACCAATTTTGGTTGACCTGGTAAATCCTAGTGATTGCGGAGATCTTTGGAAGATTGTGGAAGTGTGTTGTGGCATGGAAGATCATGTTTGAGTCCTACCTAAGGTATGGCATGATCCGCATTCCATTTCCCTTAAATAATGTTGTAATAGGTCAGGACCTATTTTGTAAATGTTTGTAATGCTGACCTTGGAGATTGTGCCAATGGTTGATGATTATGATACTGACCTTGATGATCATTCCAAGGTTGTTGAAATATATAAATACTTGTAGTTGAGTCATGGAAAAGGTGTCCTTGAGTGAAAATGGAAAGATAATAAGAAAGGTCCAAAAAGGCAAAGCGGAGAAGAGGCAGAGCTGAATAGAGGTAGAGCAGAGCAGAGGAATTATTGTACTTCAGTCATAGACATAAAATGGTGTTGATCATGGTAGTGAGCCACCAGTAGGGTTTAATAACCCTTAGGGTTTAACAACCCTTATTGTAATCTTTCTAGGTTTAGGGTTGAGGCAGTGAGTCTACTAGACCTAGTTGTTCTTCATGGTAGTGAGCCAGTATGTTAGGCCCGTGGAGTGACCAAGCCTAAACATCATTATTGTAAGATTGCAATATATATTGAGAGCTAATCCTCTCCATGGTTTTTCCCCACCTTGGAGTTCTCCACGTAAAATCTGGTGTCTCTCATGTTTGATGTTGTATCTATGGTTAAGTTTCTGGTTTCATGCATTCATTGTTAAATCATTATAATTGTGGATAAGCGATTATTGTTTAAATTGTAGAAGTGTTTAAGTTTTAGGGACAACTGATTCACCCCCCCTCTCAGTTGTCTGGGGAATTTCAACACTATCAACCAAAAAAATCTACGAACTGAAGACTTACCTTCATTACCTGGACTCATCAAAGCATTACACCACTCGACGATTGATTTTGCATCTGTCAACTTTGTATTGTCTTTATACTTTAACTCTTATCCTGCTATGGCTCTTTTGATACATGTTCCTGCACCATCATGCTCCCCCTTTCCATGCTCAACCTCACAAAAGTTCCACATATGCTAAACACCTGTAATATTATGCCTCTTGCTCAGCCAATAGAAATTTTGTGAGTTCTTAAATTGTGATGCACAGTGATTTGACCATATGATATGTTGACTGAATGATATGCCCCTTCTAGCCAAATCATTATAGAACACCTTAAAGAAACCATGCACAAACTTCATGGAATGAGTGTGATGATCACTTATATAAAAATGATACTCCCTTATGATCTTTCTGTCATCCTTTGTACTATCATTTGCATGAATGAATGTGATGTGCACAAATATAGAAACCTGTGTTGAGTTGTAATATTGGGATTGTACCTCACACTGTGGTTGTAGATTGTAGTTCTCTGCAAATTTGATGAATGAAACAATGCTACCAAGTAGAAATGTGTCCTTGCATAACTTGAATTGCAAGTCCAACCATCAAGTTCTATGGGTATGCCTTACATACTCATATACTATACCGTCACAAAATGTAGACATAAACTGATACACTGAAATCTTTAGAATAACCAATTCACACATCTTTGCTTCTTTACCATCTTTTGTATTGTAGGCCACTATTTTATACTTTCCAAACTCTACTAGTTCATTTCCAACTGCATGTGTGCTTTCCATATGTTCACATATTGGCATACATTGCAAGCCACTACAATGCTGACATGTGCCATCCAAGCACAATTTTTTGTAGAATATTTGACCTTCCTCATGGTCACATAAAATTATTGATATGAAGTCTCTTGAAGTAGTTAGTGGGGCACATATGCCACAATCCTACAAAACATTGTTAGTATGCAAATCTAAACATATAGACCAATAAACATCAAAATTATTAGAAAATTCAATGTGTAATCTACAACAAGTAGTGCATGTGTGATTTATTTTGACATAGAAAGGTTTTAGTATTTCAAAATATCTTTGAGAAATTTTAATTTGAGGATACATCTCTAGAAATTTACCAAAAAATTGTGTTTGAGTCATATCAAAAAAATGCTTTGGATGTGGCTTATGATTTTGACTACCGATTTGTCTTCTTACCACATCCCTTTGATTTGGAGATACCCTTGTGTAATTCTTCCAAAAGTCTTCAATTAGTGATTTCAAAGCTTCAACAACAACTTTATCTTTCCATGGGAGTCTCCCATAGAATGCTCACAATTCATTAGTGTTTGGGTCCTCAACTCTTTCATGTCTTCCAATGGCTCTCATTAGAGTTTTTCTACTTATTTTCAATGATTGACTTGTCTTTCTAATGAGGCAAGGTTTTTTTGTTTGTTGGCTTACTATTTTTGATGTAATCACATGTCATGTGACATTACTATCCTTGGTGTGTGAGGTGGAACCCACACTCTCATATGCACTCATTAGATTCTTGACAATTGATTTTTCACTTAAGGCATTCCATGTTCTTAGGCCAAGAATCTTCATAGTGGGCCTAAATCTTAGATTTCTCATCAATTCAACAAAGAGTTGACATCTTTCGATTTCATTTAAATTCTCAAAGAATAATTTCCATATCTTATTTTCATATATTTGGCAAGTGCGCATGGGAATCTTATCATGCATGGGCTTCAATACATTCTCATCAATATCGATTAGAAACTTAGGCTTCCTATGCAAAATTCTAGGAGGTGTTTTAATTGGTAAAGTAGACTCAACATTAGGAATTTCTTCAATATTTACTTGATATGGGATAAATGATGTACGTGTAATTGGAGATGAAAAAGATGAAAATGGCGTACCTTTAACTTGACGTGTGAATGATGGCATGCCACCAACTTGAGAAGAAAATGTAGATGTGCCTTCTACTTCACCTGTGAAAGATGAAGTGTCTCCAATTCGAGAAGATAATGATGGTGTTCCTTCAACTTGACCTATGGACGATGGAGTGCCTCCAACTTGGAGATTCACTTTCCTCATTGCACGAAGGTTTTACATTCGTTCCCTTTGTGCCGTCAATTCCATCTCTCTCTTAGCTTCATTAGATGTGTCATGTTCCTTGTTAATTAGCAATGGTGGAATGTCTTCTTGTATGGTTGACAATTTCTTACTTTCCTGAATTCACCTCATTCTTTCTCTTTTCCTCTCATTCTTAGCTTCATGCTCTTCTGGTGTTAGATTCTTTACTCATTTCCTTGACATGATGATGATTTCTACAAGCATGATGAATAAGACAATGATAATTAGAACCTTTATAATGACAATGAATAATGGTCACAATGAAAAAATACAAAATTAATTATCATGTTTGGTGATTTGCATCACTTTAGGAGCTCCAATTTCATGAAATTTATCCATGTTCTTGTTTATTAAGATATGATAGACCATGATCAAAGTTGAATCATAAATAGGACAAAAATCATGACTTGAATTAATCCCTTTGCGAGTAGTTTCAAATGGGGCATGGGTAATTAATTAAACCCTAACTGTGAAGAATATCATTATGAATAAAAGAGGAATGTGGATCTAGGAGGTCATCAAGATGTTGTCTTAGTAAGGATAATCATTATGAGGACTAAATATATTGCATGCTATTAAAGTATTTTTATAAGCTCTAAAATGAGAACAACTATACAAGGCTTGTGGGACTGTCAACAAATTTGCTATGAATTTCATCCTATAAACCTCCAATCCTATTACAAAATGAAGATGGGGATTGTATTAAGTGTTTAATAGACTATTATGATATGATTAAAACTCACACATGCTATCATCAAGATTCTAGTCATAATCATTACACTTGGTAGGTATTTATGTGATCATGTTATCATGTTACAATAAAGAATTACCAATAGCCATATGACAATCCCTAGATGATTGTCATTAACCCTCACGATTGTCATGAGACATTTACCCAAGGTGAGCCTATTTAGCATCAGGGAATTAGCCAACATGATCACAAGATGTTAAACTTTGTAGAAGGATTATCATGAAGGAAACTAGAAGGTAAGGGAAAGGGTTGTCATACCAAAATCACTAAGAATGATGGGACAGTTATGTATATCTCTTCCATAATAGTTGAAAATGGACATATTCATAACCATCCATACTCTAATGGATTGGCAAGGCTACCAATGAGTTGTGAAGAACACAGACAAGTATGAGGACAACATGATAATTATTTAGGAGTAATCATAATAGTTTTTGAACAGAGGGCACTCAATATAGGAAGATCATTAAGGATAAATTCATATGCAATTGGGGCTTTTGTTGAATTACATAGTGGTGAAATACAAAATGTTAAAATACACATTGTGTAATATAGTATTAGGGACAGTCATGCTATAATCATGAATTGTTAATGTTTTTATAGTGGTAATGAGTATGGGTCAATGAGGATATAATAAATCTCTCATTTGATGGTTTATCAAGAGAAGATCACCTATTATTATCCACGAGACTGATGTTGCCCACAATGCACATGATAACTATTCAACAACATTGTCAATCAAAAGACAATCCAATCTACATTTTCTTCTAAACTCAGACCTACCTTAGTGACCTAAGTCATGTATGTGCAAGGATAGTGATAGGAAGGGGATATTTTTATGGGGATGAGAGGATTTTGTGATGGGGTGATGGGAATTTTTAACTAGTCACTGCCAACACCTTGTCTATATGGGATTGCCAAAACAATGGCAACACTGTGTATATTTTGCACCCTAATTTCCATTTCGAGTAAATAAGAAGTTAGTTTTTAATATAGGGGAGGGCTGCATATAGGGTATTTGGAAGAAAACCATAGCCTCAATCTCAAATTTGATTGTGAAAGGAAACCTATCAAAATTCCATGATTTGGACTGTCCTAAGCAACATTTTGAAATTGTTTAGCAAATTGTCAATACCCTATCTATGAATAAATCTCTCCACACCTCAAGATTATTCTAGTGAATTATGGGTCAAGTGACTCATGAGATCCTACAAGATTTTGAAATAAGGAAGAGGACTAACTTAATTAAGAAGAGATGTCATTCAGCTACTCCCTAGTCATGCCTTAATTGTCACAACAATGGCAAAAAGGAAGACAATCTCATGAAATATGTTGTGAATAGTAGTGACAAAAGTATACTTTGGATTAGTGTAGAGGGTGAAGAAGGGATATCAAGAGATAATTATTGAAGCCAAGGATCATTAATATGGTAATGCCAAACTCAAGTAGATAATCATGTGCATAAGCTAAATTGCCATAAAGACCACTATGAAGAAGGAGACAATCTGCTGTCATAACCAACACTTAGGATAATCATGAATAGGTAAAAATGCCTTGCTCAAGAGTGTTGTTGATATTTACAATGAGAATGAAGGTGAGGATGGGTGTTGCAGAAAGATATCCTAGACAAGTTCATCGCATGGAGACATGACTATCATATTCAGATGCAAATAAGACTGTCACAGCTATGAGGGTAGTCATAACAGTCTTAACTATCTAAGACTATCACACCTAGTTCTAGAGACAACAATTAGTGTTGATCACTTCATGCACATGATAAATACTTTATTCATAAGGTCCTAAGAGGATTATTTTAGATATTTTTCAATACAGACAAAAGGTGAAAGTTTGAAGAAGATTGACCAAGTGCTCATAAAGGATTGTCATGTCATAACTTATTTATTCAAAAGGATAGTCATATTCATGAAATTTGGATTGAGTTTGATTTAATTTGAGGTGGTGTGATGGATTTTAATTATGTTCAATAAGTTTCACATACGACAGTCCTAACATTGCAACCTATTGAAACACACATGAAGGAAATCTAAATTGTTGAAATACAGAGTGTGTAATTCACAAAGTAGTCCTAGGGATAGCCATCTAGGGTTATTGTGATTAGATAATTATGGAATGATGAAGCCACTATGATATGATGAATTATATGAATCATGAAGACAATGATGGAGATCCATGGAGAAAACCAAGGAGGACAAGGTAAGACACCAAATTTGTGAAGTTGCCAATGGCAACAAATTTACCACCTAGCTATCCTTAACTAATTCATGATTACAAATGGATGTATTTTGGCTTCTAAAAGTGACTTATTTATGATGAATATAATGCTCAGAATTGTTTCTTATAGGTCTAAGAAGTTGGAAACAAGTGGACATGTGCTAGAGCTATCTTGGAAACATGAATATTTGGAGACATACCTAGAATTGTCATAAAAATCATTAAACTAATCTCTATAATTTAGGGTATTGAAAGGTATATAGTCGATCAAGGTAACAACCATCATGTGCTAACAAAAGACAATTAGGAAATTTTAAAATATTATTGTGTCATGTGCATACAAATCATCATGAATAGGTGCATAAGGAATCTCCTAGCCCAAGACACTAAAGAGGTCTCCACATCCTCCAACCTTCTCCAAGAGAATTCATACTATGAAACATGCATGGAGAAGTTATCAAAAGGACACCTAACAATTATGTGTAAATGATCAATAGAGACAAGTAGGATTATCATAATAGGGGGCATAGGATAGTCTAAGATTCAAGCCATTGCATGGTTCTATCGAATGAATCATTATATATATTAAGGAATAAATCCTTCTATATCATCCTAGGGAAAAAATTAAGAGTCTTCCAGAATCAATTTTGGTTCCATTGATCAAGAATATGAGTATGACAAACAATTGTTCGCTAAAATTATTTTATGAAGTATTTGATATTTTTTTTCTCTTGTATAGCTGAAAATAGGTGAAATGAAGGCATGAAGGGCTGAAACAAGGTGGAAACATGAGGAATATGGAGTCTCTTTGACTGAACTAACTAATATACCTAGACACATATATATCTTAGAACATAAAGAACATAAAGAACATAAAGACATAAAGACATAAAGAACATAAGAACATATATATGTGAACTAAAATGGACATAAGTTGAACATACCTTAGAATTCGATATTGCAGTAATTCTCCAAAATATGGCTTTAAAATCCTCAAATTCTTCTTTTTTGTAAGTTTGATTATGAATTCTATATAACTCTAGAATAGGATTAGTGAAATTTATGGAAAAAACAAACATATACCATCAAATTCAATCTATATATCAATGGTAATTAGCTTTGAAACAATATCACACATGAAACATGTGAAACTTTCAATTTAAATAATCAAATTTTCTCCAAAAACATACAAAACTAGTTCTTCTATGTTGAAAAAACAAAAAAGGTCGTGAATTGATATAAAAAGGATTCTCAATAAGTCAAACAACATGAAAAGCATTTTCTTGTCTAATATATTGCATGAAAAGTGGGAATAACAGTCATGTGGGCTCTGAAACATGGATCCCACATACGTTTTTATAGTTTTTCATGTTTCCTAGAATGCACTCACATTATAATGTGAGCGTATTTTGGGAAGCATGAAAACATAAAGTTTCATGCATGCAAAAATCATAACCTTCTCAATTTTGGTGCCAAAATCATGGTCTAGGATGTCATTCTCTCACATAAAACATATTCTAACTATGCATGTAGTGCATCAAATAGGTAATGAAGTGATGGTCCAAGAGTATTCCTAGACTCAAATATCCATGTGGCTCATGAAATAGAACTTGTCTATACTAGGAGGGACAAATGTAACCTTGTATCTACATGGGAGAATCTCTCTCTCTCTCTCTTTATTTCTCTATCCTATATATAGAGAGGGACCAAGAGACATGGAGAGATAGAGAGGGACATGGACATGGATAGTGAGAGAGCCCGGGGACATCTAGAAAGAGATGGAGAGATAGAGATAGAGTTAGAGAAAGGAAAAAAATTAGAGAGGCAAATAGAGAGATAGAGAGGGATAGGTGGAGATAGAGATGGGGAGAGGGAGAGAGGGGGATTGAGATAGACAAAGGGGTCTATAGAGGGAGAAAGATAGAGATACATATATATAGAGAGAGGGGAGATATAGGGAGATAGATCTAGAAAGGGAGAGATGTTGTCAAGACACACTGTGTGGCTTCATAAGTATTGTCATTGATGGCAACAAAGTCTATCCCACACATCCGCAGTACATGGTATGCCTATACCAGAAGTCAGATTGAAGATTATTTTGGTCCGATGAACAAGAACAGAGTATGTAACAAGGTCTGACAATCGGGTTTGGATCTCTCAAATGGTGTAACTCAGTAAGTTGCAGACTTGGACAAGTCAAGAGGGGTATCATGACTGCTGTATTTCAAAGATTTAGCCTCTGGTGATACAACAAGAAAAAGATATGAGCATCTAAGTGTTGGGTTCCAATCAGGCAGAGCAGATAGAGGAAGAACTGATTAATAGAGTATTAGACTTCAATCTGGATGTGTAAAAGGTCCTAATCAAGCAATCTGTGATATTATACATTGTTAGCTAACATGATTTATGACTTCTATGCCTATGTTTTTTATATGCATCACAAATCAAGCATGGATTCAGCTAACAGATCAATAACTTGTGAATATCTTGAGTGTTCTTGTTATTGACTAGAAATTTGATGAAAATCCTTGATGCAGATATATATACCAGATGGATTCCAACATGTAATTGTGTGTTGAAGATGTGAAGAAATAAGGTGCGAAGAAAAGCAGGGATAAGTGTGAGAAAAATAATTCAAGTCCGTTATGTGACTAAATAACAACATTGAACAGAGGAAGAATGAAGTGTGTCAAATTAGTATATTGTGCCTAATCAGAACTAAACTCTTACATTTGCAGATGCTTCTCATGAGTTCAAACACTTGATTATCTTTTGTAAGTTTTGTAGACGATGAGTCTCTTGTAGGCAGTGTGCCTCTTATGAGCAGTGTGCTCGGGCACTGAGCCCTAATTGGCAAGTGCCATTTTTTATTCCTTTATTCTTTTAATAGAGAATACAATCTAGGGTTAGTCACCTTGTAGTTTTTCCCTTAACAGGGTTTCCATGTAAAAATCCTTGTGTTATGTGTGTTGATTTAATTTATGTTCTTATGATTACATATGCTTTCATGTTTTGATATAAAACTGAATATTGAGATAACACATTAAGGAAATTTTGAGATAATTGATTCACCCCCCCTTCTTAGTTATATGCCTTGTTTTCCACAATTGGTATCTGTTGTTCTCAAAATCAGCTACGCTCGGTTTTGTAGACAACCCCCCACGAAACTTGTCTGTTTCGTGAATCTACACTCTAAGCTCGCAAATCGAGACAAGATTCCCTTGATCTCATGCGAAGTCATTTGACATTCTAAACTGGTCTACGACATTCTCTTGAATTGGTTTCTCGATATTCGCGAAGATCGTTCAAGTCGTAAACTGATTAAAATGTCAATTTTAACCATTTTCAAGAGTTAGTAAATTTTTTAGTTTTAACATGTAATTGCGGCATTTTTTTCTGCTCTTACATGTCTCTTTTGTTTTTGTTTGTTGCATATGTAATGTTAGCCGATTTTGCCGCCCTTACATATGTTTTTCTTTAAACATGTAAAGGTGGCACTTTTTTCCGCCGTTACATATTTCTCTAATGTCTACATGTACTGTCAGTGAATTCTACCGCCTTTGCATGTTTGATGCCACATATGCGGGGTCGGCTGATTTTGCCACTCGAGCAAGATTCTCCGGATCTTGAACACTGAGTGCCATTAATGGCCACTCGTGCCACCCGTTAAAGGCATGTTTTTGAGTTTTAAATACATTTCCTTTTGTTTGTTTCGTCATTTCATTTCTTATCTGCCTAGCCAGTCTTTGGATTCCCCTCGCACTGATTGATCGCGCCAACCCTAGGATTTGATCGAATTCTTCATCATCGAACCTAGGGTTTTCCTCCATTTGAACAGGTTAGTCATTTTTTCCACTTTTTGATTTCTAGGGTTTTATTTATTTATCAGTATTTGCATTTTGTTTATTTCTTAGGTCATTCATAATACTTTTCATTATGTTGTCGCTTGCCTAGTCTGTTGAAGTTAAATCTTTGTTCATGCCCATGGTTTTGTGTCTTGTGTCATTGGTTCCTTTCCATGGATTAAGCTTAATGCGCAGTTCATTGTATTTGCCGTTCAAACCCTTCGGCACTTACCTAAAGGCGAGGTGTATGGGCGGTGATATCTGCCGCTCCTATGCCAAAACCCTTGCGAACCCTACCATGTATAGTCGGCGATATACGTCGTTTATGTATTCCTAAAACTTTCCAATGAAAGTGTATGGGCAGTGAAATCCGCCACCCTTACACAAAACATTGGAAAATTCATGTGCGGTGTCAATAAATTTAACTACCCGAACACCACTTTACACAAAGCAATCTCACATGTAGAGTCGGCATATTTTGCCGCTTGAACATTGAATTTGGTTTTTATCACATGCAATGTTGGCAGAAAATGCTGCTCCAACATCCAAACTCTGAAAATTCTTTCTACCTACAGTAGCGGTAAATTTCACCGCTCTGACACAAATTATTCCTTAACACATGCAACAATGGCGTTTTCACCTGCCTTTACACATGAAAACCCTTCCAACATGCAGGAGCGGTCATTTTGACCGCTCATGCATGTTTTCCTGTACTTTTTCCTAACACTAAAAAAACTTTTTTTAAAGACTTTAAGCCCGCTTTCACCCTCACCTTGATTTACGTGCACTCAAGCCCTTCAAATGCATGCTTTCCTATCCATGATCATCAAATTGCAGTTATCCTAGTTTACCCAATTTTTCCCTTGACTACGAGATCATGGCCTTTTGCAGTTCTCAACCAGTGTTCGTGGTGAAGTTCAAACTCAAAGTTTTCTCTGGAGCTCATGACAGAACCGTCTCCATCAAAGGCCAAAGTCATGAAGTACAAATACCAGGGTGTCTTTCCGGTAATAACAGTGCAATCAAACATTGATGAAATTAGAGACACATAAATTGGACATGTAGACATGGCAGAGTTTGTAGATAGAACAAAACAAACAAATCCTTCTAAGCCCATGCAGAAAATTATTGACAGCAATATTCATTTGGTTGCATCATTTCCAGTCTCTGTACACAATCCTAAATTTGTTCTGCAAGCGGCCAGTCATTACAACAAAGACACCAGAGCTATGACAGACTCTCAGGGAAATGTAATTATGAGATTGGATGCAGAATTTCTCGATAAAGTCTTCATGTGTCCACCCATTGAAAATATTGGACAGATTGACTTTGCCCAGGGTCAACAAGATTATGATAATGATGTGGAATCTGCTAGGAGGTATATAAATAACAAGTGGTTAAAGATTCCTAGAGGTAATTTGACCAGATGGCCAAAGGATCTTCACAGGAGTGATTTTGTAGAGGAAGTGTGCAATCTGATTACTCTTTTGAGTCACATCAAAGGACTCCCTTCTGCCTCCAAATTCCAAGAGTGGATGTACACCTACATCAAGGTGATTCTTCGAGGAACACAAAAGATATTTTGGGGGAACAGATCAGCAATGCATTGCACGAGCAACTGGTAAGAGTCAATACTACCTTCAAATTTTATATGACCTCTTATCTTGTCTATGTTGCTACAAGCATGAGAAACTTTCCAGGTTTAACCCAAGTGGGAGATAGGAGATTGATCCCAGTGTATGAATATTACCCCCAAATCACTCTGAAGGGGTCAATTCATCATTTCTGAAGAGTCAATGATGTGTTCTTTTCAGTTTTCATGTGCTTATGGGATGGTGAACTAGTTTAGAAAAGGGTTTCTAGTGAAGCTTGGCAGGTTGTGAATTCTTTTGGCTGCTTATTCTTGCAATTTCCCACCTTCACATATCTTCGGGTAGGGTATTATCCCGGTTACCCTTATATGCTTCCACAGTATCCCAGTGACCACATTGTTCTTATGGAGCTATGCAGACAGCTAATTGTGGTGCACAACAAACAGATGGAGCTGAAGAAGTTAGGGATAATGTTTCCCATTGAAATTGGGAGGTACTCAGTTCAATCCATCAATAAAGCAAAAATAATTGACTCTGAGTTACAATTGGTCACCATGAAGACCTACAAGAAAAGAGACCACTTTGACTTCAGAAGAGTTCAGGATAAAATCAAGAGGAAGTCAACTTTTCACATACCAATGGTTGAAGACATATGGGCAGATTTCAGAACTCAGAATCAGATTAGAAAGTTGGATTTCTGAAGACTCCACCTGAGTCAAATTGAAGAACTAGGCCTCGCTGATATTCTAGATGGAATGGAGGATGATGGAGATGTCCTAGATCCTAAATATGACACAAAATGTTGAGGCTTCACCTCTTCTAGAGGTGAAATGGTCGGTCAAAGAAGAAACGTCTATCAAGAAAAGATTCCAACCAATACTGGCTAACACCAATATATGGTTAGAAAGAAAAAGAATTAAATTGAAAGAATTCCTCACAGGGTCCAAAACTGAGACACTAGAACAGACAGGTAAGAAGGTTGAGAATAGGACCAAAAATAAGAGTGATGCCCCTTCTTCTTCCAAGATACGTAAACCAAAGATCAAATTTGTATCCAAAGGAGGAAAGAAGAAGGAAGTTGCAGAAACTTCTGAAGTTACTAAGTCAGATGCTGAAGATACTAATGTTGATCAAATGGAAATTGAAGATGTTGAGGCTAAAGAACAAAATGTTCAAAAGTCTAAAACAAAAGTATCTAATGAATCTGATAAGGAAGAGGAGGTTAAGCAAGGTAAAGATGAAGATATAGAGGTAGAACAACTTGATGGTTCTCCTCAAACTCCTGTGAAAGATCTTCCCTCCGAGACACAAGTTCCTAAACCTCCTCCTCATGTTCCGGTTGCTGATAGTTTGCCAGTGGTTTTGAATGTTCCTCTTTCACCAATTTTTATTGTTTCTTCTGACAATACTCCTCCTTCTATGAAAGCTAGTTTTGGAACTATTTTTGATTCTTCTGGTTCCATTCCAAGCTTATCTTCCAGTCCTATTGTGACCATCACAAGTACAAATATGGAGTCGGCCAAACAAGTAGTAGATTCATCTCCAGTTGTTGGCACTTTTGTTCTTCCTCTGTGGTTATCTGTGTATACTCCAAAGAGGAAGAAGCAAGCCATTTCACTTGATGAGATCGACATTGAAAAGCTATTGCCCGTGAAAGCAAAGAACCAGAAGAAAAAGCCTAAGACTATTTCTAGACTGGTCACCGAAAAGGGAATCAGATATGCTGAAATCACCAAACCACCATAAGGTGCCACCACTGATACTTTTGACATGAATGATTATGTCATCTCAAGGGTTGAGTTGGGCAAGTTGACTAATGAGGGTGTAAAGGCAGATTTCCAGACTATTGCCAGTACTTTACTTGAAAAGTATGACAAAGCCAAGAAGGAGAAGGAACAGTATAAAGCAAAAGTAGAACAACTTGCTACTGTCCTTCAAAAAATAGTAAAGTCATCAAAAATAGTAGAACCCATGGCAGTGACAGTGGAAGATCCCTTGATTCAGAAGGTTGAAAAAGTGCAAGCTAGGGGAAGAGTAGTGGGAGATATAGTGGAGCGCCTATTGGCTCAAGGGCGAATCCTGCTTAAAACCACTGTAGAAAGAAAGGAGAAAATGGACAAAGCTAGAGCGGAGCTGGACAAGCTAGTAGATCTACTCTCACAAGAGTTGTAAGATCAAGAAGAGAGCCTAGAAGAGTGGATAGACATGAAGAAGATCAAGATAAAGAATCTGATCACCATTGGGGTCATCACCAATAGGGAATCATATCTCAAGACCAAGGAGACTCTGGCTCATTGTATATACATAATAAAGAGTCTACTTGAAGATCTATGCCAAGCTCAAGAAGCCAGTGAAGATAGTGATGTCACACTTCTACACCAGCTAGAAGAACTTCCTTGCACCTTGACAAGGGGAGATCACAGTTTCCTCCCAACATAGGAAATGGTAAGTTCTTTTGAAGAAATGATCCAAAGGAAATTTGAAGAGGAGGCGCCCTCAGTGCTTTCAATGGATAACCTGTATGACCAACATTCAACTTTAGAGAACCTAAAAGGTAATCTGGACAAGCATGAAAAGGCGATAAAGGTGGTGAAAGATTCAATTCTCTGAGCCCGCACCATCTCAGGGAATACAACAAAACTAGATGCATGCGATATGGCGGCCATTCAAGCTATGTACCAGAACTTCCTGAAGAAAAAAGACGGAGGAAACTAGTGCCTTAGCTTATTTTTCTTATATGATATGTAATTTGAATTTTGTTTTGGACATTTTCACGTGTAATTTTCCAAAATGTAATTACATGTGAGACAAGAGAAGTCCCAAGTCAAATAGGACTCTTTTGTTGAATAAGTCAAAGTAGTTGTAGATTTTCTAAATTCTCTCCAGGCCTCTCCTTATAAATAAAGAGGGCCTCTTTTGTAAATATTACCTTTTGTCTATTGCAAGAATACTCTGGCAAATTGAAAAGCAAATCAAGACTTTGTGCTTCTTTGTGAAAATCAATTATCAAATATTTATCAATACAAGAAAGCAAGTTCAATTCCAATCTTTCTCTAGGGATTATTTGTGTCGTGATAGTATTGTTCTTACATCTTGCTATCATAATTGTCTTTGGTAATAATTGAAGTGTGGAGATTATTTCAAGTGATTGAAGAGCGCTCTTAATTTGATTCTGATAGACTTTGTGTTATCAAATCATTTGTGAGGATTATGTTTATGTTTGTGAGAATACAATAGTTTGGAGACTTTGCACTACAAGTTGTTATATTCAATTTACTTTTATCATATTGAAGAGGAGTGAAGACTTTGGGCTGCATTCAACTTCAAATAGTTCTATTTGCAATTAGTAAGTGAGGTAACAGAAAAATTTGTGTTTCTGTGATTTTGTGATAATTTATAAGTCCTTTATCAATGGTTTGAAGTATAAACATCTATTCTGAAAAAAGAGAATGATATGAAATGGAACCACCACAAATATAGTTTTTCAGTGTACATAAATTTCATAAGTTATTTTGTTTGTAAAAATCAAGCAACCATAGGGAACCTCCCCTTACTGAGAGGAGAGACTTTGTCTCATCATAGCTGTGGCTGATATACCCATTTTTCTGTTAGTGAGTTAACGACAAAATATTCACCCAACAGCAGCAGAGCAAGGTACCTCTGAAGAAAGCCTAACAACTTGAGGAAGATCTGGGAATCTCAATGGATGCATATGGTATGAAGGAACAACTTCAGTCTACCCTAGATGATCTTGAACAATCCCACTCTGAAGTTAATAATTTGAGAGAAAGACTCAAACAAGTTGATGATTTCAGAAAAGAGCTAAAAGAAAAACTTAGTATCTTTGTGAAAAAGAGAAAGGAACTACTTCAAAAATTAGCCAATCAGAGTGAAGTCAATGATACTAATGAAGATCTAAATGAGAAAAATAAGCTATGTGAGAGGCTGTCAAAAGAAGTCATTATGGTAAGGCATGAAATGGAATCAGGGGTTATGAGATTCACCCAAGAAATTGAAGAAAAAAGAAAGATTGAAGATAATCTAAAACAATCCCTCAAGGAGAAAACAAAGGACTGCCACAAAATGGATAGAATAATCAGGCATCTTGAATCTGATCTTGAAGAAGCTAGAGACAATGAAGAACAACTTGAGAATTAGATAGACACTCTTAAACAAGATCTTCAAACTATAAATGAATACAAAGAAAAATTCAAGATAAGCTCAGCCCAACTTGAAGTTCTTCTTGAAAGCCAAAAGAGGGTAGATGATAAGCGTGACTTGGGATATGAGAAAGGTGAAAGCTCTGAATCTGGTCAGAAGAACTTTGGATCAGGAAATCAAAGAAACAGGCCTAGAAGACCTCTAGTAAGGCAACCAAACACTCAAAGATATCCATCCTTCAATGGACACTGCTTCAATTGCAACAGTTTCGATCATAAAGCAACTTAGTCCAGGAGGAGAATGAATCAAAATAATCCATCCTTCTCCAGACAATGTTTCAATTTCAAAAGGTATGGTCACAAATCTCATGAATGCAAAAATATGCGAATAAACAATTCATTCAATGGTAGATGCTTTGCATGCACTAGAATGGGACATATGGCTAATCAATGCAGATCAAGAGGATATCAATCAAATAAGCAAAGAAATGTTGTATGTTACAATTGCAATAGATCCGATCATATTGCAAAATTCTGTAGAAGCATAAATCAAGATAGAAAAGGTCCGGTGGAACATGATCAAAAACAAGATAAGGGCAAAGGTAAAGTGAATGCGAACGAAGTTCAAAAGGAGATGAGCAAGATTTGGGTAAAAATAAGTACAATGAATATTGGGGATGGATCCGTGCCAAAATCCAGTGCTAATATTCCTTTTGAAAACTAAAAAGGTGAGCTCTGGCTTAGGAGGAGTCACAGAGAAAAATAATTTCCCCCAACTAGTCAGCTAGTGCCTAAATTCGACATATTGAGTAAAACTTTGATGCTTTCGATTAAAGGGTTCTCAGAAAAACCTCCAAATAACCTTCAATCAAAATGTGAAAGGTCCGCATGGAGTTTTGTAAGATTTATAACCACTCAAGTTAATCTAGTTCCGACAGCTATCCGGTAAAGTAGAATTTCATAGACAGATCCCATATGATTCAAAATTGAAATGCTTTGATATGTGGACCCATGACATGATTGAAGAAAATAAGATACGTTGCCAATCCTCACAGATAATGATTCTAAGTTCCACACAGTGATTCAAGAAAATCTCTCTCAAAATAGGGCAACTAGATAACTTAAGTTGTGCATAAGGAAATTAGGGTTTGCGCAAGAATAAAAGGGTTCTTTCACTCATTATTTACACACTTGCACTCATGAAGAAGAAAAGAAGAGATCTGCGAAGAAGATTCAACAATTCACTCAAGTTCAACTAAAAATTGAATTCAACCAGCAATTCATTCCGGCTCCTACTTCAAACCCTAAAGCGTGAAAAGGCACTTCCATTTTGAAAATCTCTCTCCAAATCTCATGCAAAATGGCTACTCTAATGGTTGTCAATATTTCTAATAGGCCGAGACCTAAATTCAAGAAACACCCTTACAAATCCCTAGAAGTTGATCCCTTGGGTGCATTTTCTAGCATTCCGCACAGAGTGTTGCATGTAGAAGATGTTAGGGTTTATATCCATGCAAACATTGAAGAATTTGGAGACTCAAAATTGATGGATATTTATCACAAACAACTAATAGATGAGAATTTTGAACTCAAACCTGAATTCAAGGCCATCCGGGACAAACACTTCAGACATTGCATACATTTTTTATGTTTTGCAGAAGATAATTGGGTCTAGTATGTTCTAAGTAGGATGCATGACAATTTTATGTGGCTAATGAGGCCATTCAAGATCACTAAAGATGCCATAAGGGTAGTGACCGGACTACACTCATCTGGTGGGGTACCCACACTTAAATATGTGAAGAATCAAATAGTAACTAAAGCCATCAGATCAAAATTTGACAAAAGAGAAATGACCATAGATTACATCACAGATATGGATGTCAAGTTTGCCTCAATGATAATCAGCCCTACAAAATCTATCATTCGAGTAGGGAAAATTCTATGTCTAGAACATCAATCTATGCTGTATATCAGATGTTAAGGGAAGATGTAGATTATGATCTATGTGAGCTTCTTATAAATCAGCTGTTGGAGAACTTGTAGAAGATTAAAAAGGATAAGAAATATTCCTTTAAATATGGCAGTCCAATACTATGTTTGTTTTTCTATTATATGAATGAGCTTCCTAGATCAAATGGTTAGGTTTGGCAAAATGATAAACCCATTACAATTCAGATCAGAGATTACATGTATGGACTTGGTGATGCTCAAGCCCAAAACACAGCTCTCTAGGGTTACTTTAAGAATTTCCAAAGCATGATGCAAGCCAAAGAAAGAATACCACAATTGATAGTTGACAAATACAAGGATACAGTCTGCTTCATGGCTGACACTGATCAATGCCTAATGGAGGTAGTTGAGCCAAGAACTGTATGGATAATGCCTATGGGATATGAGGTCGATGAAAAAATCTTGGAGCTACATGTTCAACACCTATTGAGCTAGCCTAAGGACACTGAAGCAGAAAGGTTTGACACCTTTGAAGAGCTAAGTATAAAAATACATGTTGAGTTAAGATAGCCGGATATAAAGAGAAATGTAAGAAAGGAAGTTGAAGAATTTGCCAAAAGATTTGGCATATCAAAGGAGGCTCTAGATCCTAATAGAGAGAAAATGGAGAAGACAAAGAAAGAAAGACAAGAAGAAAAGAAAGAAAGTGCCCTTGCATAAACCTCCTCTAGGACTAGATCCTCCAAGAGCTCTGCTCCTATCGCTTCCAAAAGCTCAAAGTCTACCAAACTAGAAGTCAAGACATCTAGAAAAGGAGAAAAGAGGATAAAGACCAAAGCCACAAGGTCATATACAAGCCTTAAAGATGATGAAGAAACAGAATCTGATGAGGAAATCAAGAAAATGAAGAAGAAGAAAACATCTAGGAAGTTCTCTACTAGCAGAAATAGGAAGAGAAGGCAGAGGAATTTGTTGAAAAGCCCACTCTTTCCATTGATGACATCATCAAGGGAGTTACTGTGGATGGGAACCTACAGCCGGTGACTGAGTTCTATGATGCATATAGTGATGCTAACAAGAGAATTCTGGAAGAGGCTACTGTCAGGTACTTGAACATTTACAATAAAGATTTCATTGAAATTATATCATTGATTCCTAAGAGCCTAGAAAAGATGCTTGAGCTGAGAAAAGAGAATGCAAAGGTTAAAGACTTAGAAATCCGAGAGCAAATAATGATACAGCTTTACCCTTCTATCACTCCAAAACAAATGGACATGATTTTCAAGGATTGTAAGGATGAGTTCCAGAGTAAGGCGAGAATGAATAAACTCATGCTTGGAGAAATAGACCAAGTAGCAAGTGAGACAAAAGATATCCTCTGGAATTCCTTGAAGAGATTCAATATTCCTATTGTAGAAGAAATAGATGAAGAACCTTCTACCATGGATGTCGAAGGATTAAACAAAATAAATGAAGAATTCTCTGAGAACTTAGACTCCTTAGTTCCAGAAGAGGAAGTTCATGAAGCAACAAACACATGTGACATCTCTCCTCTGGATCCCACTACAGCTATGACAAACATTTTAGACTCTAAAGCTGAAGGAGAAGGTAGAAGAGAGGAGAAGAAGATTTAAGAATAAGTTAAGGGAAAAGAAGAAGAACAAGCAAAAAAGACTAATGATGACTGTTTTGATATCCCAAAAGAAAAGAAGACTCAATCACCAGCAAGAGACATTGTAGAGATAGTGAAGAACTTCTTAGATAGAGAAATGATGGAGCTGGATGAACTGAGCTATTTCAAGGACCACTAAATTTTGACTCTCTCTCCCTAGTTCAGAAAATGAAAATAGCATCTTTTGCTCAAGCCAAATCAAAAGAGAAACTCTTGAAATATCACATGGAGGATTGTGAACTGTTGGAGATTGCATCTAGGATACTGGAGAAGATCATGCCATCCTATCAAAAGGATCCTTCGGCCTCACCATCTGGTAACTTGAAAAACTTAGTAAATTTTGTTAACACTCATTTTGAATCTCTAGAGAAATCAACAGAAGCAAAGGTCCGGAAGGAGTTTCTAGGAAAAAGATTCACTAAGGTGCAAGGATTTATTGCAAATGATAGGAGGACTCTAGATATTGGAATAAAGAGCCTTGAAAATGCTCTCAAAGACAGTGGGGACCTATTCAAATTTTGTTTGACTTGGCCTAAACTGACCAAAGACATTGAGGAGAAAGTAAAAGAACAAGAAGAAAAACTATCAAGCCTAGTTCAAAATTTTGACCCTCTTTCCTCCTCTTTAATGAATCAAGAATGCCAGGCTATTTTTATAATAAATGAAATAAAGAGACTGGGCAAAGAAAATAAGAACATAATGAACATAATGGGTGAACTCAGAGGGATAATTATACCTAAGTTAGGGGCAATGCATGAGGCCTTAACAGAAGCTCAGACCATGACCCGAACCAGTGATCTAGTAGACTTAAGAAGGGAAGAAGCTTATGCATTTTTGTTGAGTGGTCACATCTCCATTTTGGATAGGATGAAGAGGATTTGGGCCACATAGTTTGTACAACTGAAGACTACTTTTGTAGACATACTCAAGTATATGTAAGTTTATCATATCAATTATATGTACATATGCAGCCTTATGTGGAAACTTTTTATACAATTTTAGTTTGTGGTTTCCTCCCTTTGCCATTGATGTCATAGGGGGAGTGAAGAGTAGTGAAAAATGTGGAATCCAATTAAGGAGGAGCTCCAGTAAAATAGTGCAAAAGACAGAGCATCAGCCAAGGGGGAGTTACTGCGACACTTAGCCATTTTTCACTAAGTGTTGCCATTAATGTCAAAGGGGGAGATTGTTGGCAAGAGACACTATGTGGCTTCATAAGTGTTGTCACTGATGGCAACAAAGTCTATCCCACACATCTGCAGTACATAGTATGCCTATACTGGAAGTCAGATTGAAGATTATTTTGGTCCAGTGAACAAGTACAGAGTATGTAACAAGGTCTGACAATTAGGTCTGGATCTCTCAAATGGTGTAACTCAATAAGTTGTGGACTTGGAAAACTCAAGAGGGGTATCATGACTACTGTATTCCAAAGATTTAGCCCCCGGTGATAAAGAAAGAAAAAGATATGAGCATCTGAGTGTTGGGTTCCAATCATGCAAAGCAAATAGAGGAAGAACTAACCGACAGAGTATCAGACTTCAATCCAGATGTGTAAAAAGTCCTGATCAAGTAATCTATGATATTATACATTGTTATCCGACATGATTTATGACTTCTATGCCTATGCTTTTGGTACACATCACAAATCAAGCATGGATTTAGCAGATAGATCAATAACTTGCAAATATCTTGAGTGTTCTTGTTTCCGACTAGAAAGTTGATGAAAATCCTTGATGTGGATATATATACCAGATGGATTCTAGCATGTAATTGTGTGTGTTGAAGATGTGAAGAAATAAGGTGTGAAGAAAAGTAGGGATAAGTGTGAGAACAACAATTCAAGTCTGGTATGTGACTGAATAACAACATTGAACAAAGGAAGAATGAAGTGTGTCATATCAGTATATTGTGCCTAACCGGAACTGAACTCTTGCATTTGTAGATGCTTCTCATTAGTTCAAACACTTGATTATCTTCTATAAGTTCTGTAGACAGAGAGTCTCTCGTAGGCAGTGTGCCTCTTGTGAGCAGTGTGCTCGGTGAGTGAGCCCTAATTGGCAAGTGCCATTTTGTACTCCTTTATTCTTTTAATAAAGAATACAATCTTCAGTTAGTCACCTTGTGGTTTTTCCCTTAATAGGGTTTCCATGTAAAAATCCTTGTGTTATGTGTGTTGATTTTATTTTTGTTCTTATGATTACATATGCTTTCATGTTTTGATATAACATTGACTATTGAGATAACAAATTAAGGAAATTTTGAGATAACTAATTCACCCCCCCTCTCAATTATCTGCCTTGTTTTCAACAAGAGATAGATAGGGAAATATAGAGAGAGAGGTAGAGAGGGATATATTAAGAGATAGGGTTATGGGGACGGATAGAGATAGGGAAAGAGATGGAAAGATGTCTAGAGACATAGGGAGAGATATTTCAAGAGATAGAGGGATGGGGAGAGAGAGGTAGCGAGGGATAGATTAAGAGATAGGGATCCATATGTCCAGAGAGATAGAGATAGGGAAAGAGATCAAGAGATACAACTTCCAAAGACATAGGGAGATAGATTTGAGGTAGTGGGATTGGGAGAGTGATAGAGAGGGGAAGTGAGATAGTGAGGGAGGGAGAGATAGAAAGGTAGAGTTAGAGAGAGGGCATCGAAAGAGAGAGCATGATAGAGAGAGAGATAGAGAGGTAGGTATAGTTAGAGAGAGGGATAGAGGAGATAGAGATATCTCTCCCAGGCTTGATCTCCTCTATATCTCCCTATTCTCCTCTCTACCTGAACCATAAACCTAAACCTCTAAACCTTAACCCCTAACCCCTAAACCATAAACCCTAGACCCTAAATAATGCCCCTAACCCCTAAAAATGAGCAACCCTAAGCCCCTAAACTTCTAACCCCTAACCCCTAAGCCATAAAACCTGGAAGCAATCCTAAACCTCTATCTCCCTATCTCTCCCAATCTCTACTGGTCCCCTCACTCTATCTTTCTCTAAACCCTAAACCCTAACCATTAAACTCAAGCAACCCAAAACCCCTAACCCCTAAACCCAAAACCCTAAACTCAAGCATCCCTAAACCCCTAAAGCCTAAATAATTCCCCTAAACCCTATTTACTTGAGCAACCCTAAACTCATGTAAACCTCAAATAATGCCCCTGACCCCTAAACCCTACACTTGAGCAACCAGGATAAACACCTAAACATATAGTTTGATAGGGGATGATGGAGGATCAATGGGAAATGGATGTAGAATTCTTGGATCTTGATTAAATCATTATACTCATTGGGATGTCAATTGATAGGATCTAAGTTATTTGTTTGATTGTATATGTTTTCTTGGGGACCAAGTGTCTCATCATGGGATATTGATGGATAATGAATAGGACTAGCATAGGACGATGGATAGGCCTAATGGGATGATGGATAAGAGTGATGTGGGTTACTTTCTCATGGATAAGATCTTGATCATAGGGAGGATAAGCATGGATAGCATGATATTAGATATGGACAGGGTAAGTGGGGATGCATTGATATTCATTGGATTTCAGAGTAAGAGGTGGTGATGGCGGTTCACTAGGAGATGTTGGAGGATCAATGATGGGATCGATGTACATAGGGATTGACCATGAGATGGTAAGGGAACCAAGATGGGATTAGATGGGATGTTTGGATTTTGATTAGGATGGGTGGTTGGTGTTTCTTAATGTATAGTGTTGCAAGTATGAGGTGAGCCAGTGTTGTCATTGATGTCAACATACTCATATTGCATTAACAAGAAGGATTTGATGAGCTGTGTGCTGAGGATATTGAGAAAGTTAGCCTCAGTCAGGAATAGTGAAGAACAGTGATGAGAAGAAGGCAAATGTATTGTATAGGTTGAGAACCAGAGGATGCGGATTAAAGGGTTTGTAGATATGAGTCTTGAGATGCTTCAGTTAAGATTTCAGAGGTCCGCATGAAGATCTAAAGGAGTTGTGCCTGTCGGTGTAGAACCGGTTCCGGCAAGTATCCAGAGGTGACAGAGGATCACAAAAAGGTCCGGTGAGGTCCGGAATTGTATTATCCTAATCTGCGGATTGGAAGGAGTGTTTGGGATGTCCTTGTGATGTGTCATCCTGATTTGTGTATGATTTGGAGGTCTGGAACTACCTCTTGCATTATGACAATGGCGACAGACAGTGTTCTTGAAGTTCTGGATAAGGAAGAGAAGAGATTCCAGTAAGTAAAGAAAGTGCGGATGTACCTGGTCATTCAGGCAGGCTTGTGAAGGTTCTTGGATCATGTTGAGGTTGTGTTGTCGGTCCGCATTGATAGTAGAGCCCAGAATTGAAGTTATTCTTCCGGATGAAGTTCTTGCTCTGTTTAGCCGACCGGATGAGTTGTTCATCCTGCGAATGTTCTTGTGGTGGCCGACCGGATGTGTTATTCATCTTGCCGATACTCTTATGGTTGTTTGCCAACTTAGATGTTTGTTCCTAAGTCGATGTCTTGTATAAATAAAGGTTTGTGAGTTCATTTCGAGTGTGGATTGTGTGGATGAGTGTGGCATAGCGAAGAGAAGTGCGAAAGGCAGAGCAGAGGTTTTTTGGGCTTAAATGGAACTGATCCAGACATGGTAGAGATGTCATTCTCCAGTTCAAGACTGTGATTCTTATCACTTTGTAGACAGTGTGTCTCCTTGTAGGCAGTGGGCCTCTTTGTGAGCAGTGTGCTCGGGCAGTGAGCCCTAATTGGCATGTGCCATTCATTCTTCTTTATTCTTCTAATAGAGAATAATTCTTGGGTTAATCACCCCGTGGTTTTTCCCTTAACCAGGTTTTCCACGTCAAAATCTTGGTGTTCAATGTGTTGATGTTCATCTGCTCTGAGTTTATGCATTATGCTTTCATAGATGGTTAATTGATATGCTGTTAACTAACAAAGAACAATCAAGTGTTTAAAGTAAGAGCAAGTTTTATACAACTAATTCACCCCCCCCTCTCAGTTGTATGCCCTAGATCCAACAATTAGTATCAGAGCCACATTCCTCTGAAAGGAGCTTAACCGCTTGAGGAGATCTAGGATGTCGTCATACAAGAAGGATAGTCCGAAGTTCGATGGAACCAACTTCACTCTCTGGAAAGGTCGCATGAAGTGTCACTTGGAATGTATGGGAAAAGCATACTTGGCTATGGTCTCAAAACCATATGTACCTCCACAAGGTGGTTTGACAACTCTGAATGAGATTACAGATGCTGAAAATAATCTGCGGACCAAGGAAGCCCTACTAAGCGCATTGAATGATTCAGATCTCTCAAATGTTATTGACCTACCAACTGCATATGAGATCCTGACTAAACTGGAACTTCTGTATGAAGGAGATGAGTTTGTCAAAAGTGCAAGGTTACAAAGTCTGAAAGGGAAATTTGAAAGATTGAAGATGAGAGATGATGAAAACATCACTACCTTTATGCCAAGAGTGAATGAGCTGGTATGTGGAATTAGAAATGTTGGTGGAACTCTAGATGAAAATGAGATTGTCTGCAAAATCCTAAGATCCCTTCCTACTGCCTACAAAATCAAGGTTGCTGCCATTGATGAGTTCAGAGCCCACACAACTGTCACAAGAGAACAACTGGCTGGCAAACTAGCTGCATTTGAAATGACCGAGTTTGGAGATGATCCTCCCAAGACTGAATCTGCTTTCAAAGCCAGTGCCTATGTGAAAGGCAAACATAGATTTGATCCGGGAGAAAACTCATCAAGGAAAATGTCATGGTATGATCAAGGAAGAAGAGACATGGAAGAAGAAGAAGCAGAAACAGCTCAACTTGAAGCCCTCATTGCAAAGAGACTGCCAAGAGGATCCGGTAAGTATGAAGGAAAACTACCCTTTAAGTGTTTCAACTGCAATAAGATTGGTCATTTTGCTTCAAGATGTCCGGAAAGATCTGCAAGGTCTAATACTAACAGACAAAGGTTTCAAAAGAATTGCTATTATGTTCATGAAGAAGATGACAATGAGGGAGTAACAGATGATGAATCAGAACTAGGAAGCAAATCCGGAAATGAGTGGGTGTTTATTGCCATCAAGGAAGAAGATTCAATACTCTCTGAATCTGTCAATCACAAAGTTGTTGAAAAAGCTTTGGCTGCTCAAGTGGAAGAAAAGGATGATTGGGTTATTGACAGTGGATGTTCTCACCATATGACTAGTGACAAGAATAAGTTCTTGAATTTGGAAAGGTATGAAGGAGGAATGGTAAAGTTTGGTGACAATTCTGCTGGCAGAATCAGAGGCAGGGGAACTATTTCCTTTGATGGAAAGAGCAAAACAGGTAACGTACTAAATGTTGAAGGATTGAAGCACAATCTTCTCAGTGTTGGTCAGTTAGTGGACAAAGGCTATGATCTCCGGTTCAAGAATGGAAAATGCAGAATCTTTACAAGCTCCGGAACTGAAATTGCATCCGGTACTCAGACAAAAGGTAATATCTTTCATCTGGTTGGTTCAAATAAAAGTTGTTTGTTTGTTCAAATTGATCAGAGTTGGTTATGGCATAGAAGAATGTGTCATGTAAATTTTGATAACATCATCAAGATAAGCAATACTCAGGCTGTAAGAGATCTTCCAAAATTGATGAAACCTACAAATAGTTTGTGCAAAGAATGTCAGCTAGGTAAACAAAGCAGAGTCTCTTTCAAAAGCCAAGATCAGTCTTCTACCGGATTGTTGGAATTAGTACATACTGATCTCTGTGGTCCGACAAGAATCAAGAGTCTGCAAGGTGATAGATATTTCATGTTGTTAATTGATGATCATTCCCGGATGATGTGGGTTACCTTTCTAAAAGAAAAATCAGAAGCATTTGAGAAGTTCAAAATCTTCAAAGCTATGGTAGAGAATCAAACCGGATTGAAACTAAAGTGTCTAAGGTATGATAGAGGTGGTGAATTTACATTTGATGAGTTCATTGACTTTTGTGAGAAGCAGGGTATAAGGAGACAGTTGTCTGCTCCTAGGACTCCACAGCAGAATGGAGTAGTTGAGAGAAAGAACCGGACCATCCAGGAAGCTGCCAGGACAATGATGTTGGAAGCAAATGTTCCTCAAATGTTTTGGAAAGAAGCTATCAGCACTGCAGTCTACACTCTCAATCGAGTTCAAATCAGAAACAACACCGGTAAGACCCCCTATGAACTCTGGTTTGGCATCACTCCTACTGTGAAATATTTCAGAGTATTTGGTAGCAAGTGTTATATTAAAAGAGATGAAGATCTAGGAAAGTTTGATGCTAGAAGTGATGAAGGAATTTTCTTGGGTTACTCCACTCAAAGCAAAGCATACCGATGTTACAATAAGAGATTGAGGAAGATGATAGAAAGCACCAATGTGAAAGTTGATGAAGGAATTGAGAAGCCTTCAAGATTTTATGAGTTTGATGAAGATGACCAAGACAGTGTTCAAGGAACTCAATCCTCTCCGGTGAGACAGAGTCAGCCTGATCCGGTAAATCAGGAAGAAGAGATAGGTTTGAATGAGCCTGATCAAGAAGCAGCAGTGCAGGATACTCCCAAAATTCTAAGGTATGTAAGACTGAACCACTCTGAAGATCAGATCATAGGTGATAGAAGCAAAGGTGTACAAACTAGAAGGAATGTTGCTCAAAATTAGGATGAATGTTGTCTGATTTCAAAGATTGAACCTAAAACAATAAATGAAGCCTACAATGATGAAAACTGGACCAAAGCAATGGAAGATGAATTGATGCAAATTGAGAAAATTCATACTTGGGATCTTGTTCCCAGACCTAGAGACAGGAATGTAATTGGAACCAAGTGGGTCTTTCGGAACAAACTAAATGAAGCTGGTGAAGTAATCAGAAACAAAGCTAGATTGGTCTGCAAAGGGTACTCTCAAATAGAAGGAATTGACTTTGAAGAGACTTTTGCTCCGGTGGCAAGAATTGAAGCAGTCAGATTACTTCTTGCATTTGCTGCCTTCAAAGACTTCAAGGTATATCAGATGGATGTCAAGTCTGCCTTCCTAAATGGTGATTTGGAAGAAGAAGTCTACATTGAACAACCGGATGGATTTCAAGTGTCTGATAATAATGATATGGTCTGCAAGTTGAAGAAAGCTTTGTATGGATTGAAGCAAGCCCCAAGAGCATGGTATGAAAGGTTGGATAAGCATCTTGTGCAAATTGGATTCAACAAAGGTACTACTGACAGTAACTTATATTTCAAAATTGATCATGAAAATATTTTGATTGTTGAAGTGTTTGTGGATGATATCATTTTTGGAGGAAGAGATAGTATGTGCAAAACTTTTGCAAATCATATGAAAAGTGAGTTTGAAATGTCTATGCTTGGTGAAATGAATTTCTTCTTGGGTCTGCAAATTACTCAAACAAAAGAAGGGATCTTCATTTCTCAGACCAAATATGTGAAATAATTGTTAAGGAAATTTGGTATGGAAGACTCAAAGCCAATGAACACTCCTATGGCAACCGGATGTAAGTTAAGCAAAGATGATGATTCTCCAAAGGCAGATCAGACAAAGTGTAGATCAATGATTGGTGGATTGTTGTATCTCACTCAAACTAGACCAGATATAATGCAGGCTGTTGGTCTTGTGGCAAGATTCCAGGCTGATCCTAGAGAATCTCATGTTATGGCAATCAAAAGAATTTTTAGGTACTTGAAAGGAATAGTTGAGTATGGTCTATGGTACCCTAGAGATCCGGATTTCTCTCTTCATGCTTACACAGATGCAGATTGGGCAGGAGATGTGGATGACCGGAAGAGCACTAGTGGTGGAGCATTCTTTTTGGGGAAGAGATTGGTTTCTTGGTTAAGCAAGAAACAAGATGCAATATCTCTGTCTACAACTGAAGCAGAATACATTGCAGCAGTAGGTAGTTGCACTCAAATCTTATGGATGAAGCAGATGCTAAGAGACATTAAAGTTGAATATGAGGAGCCTATCACAATTTTCTATGATAATTCAAGTGCAATTAATATTTCTAAGAATCCGGTATTGCATTCTAAGACTAAGCACATATCTATCAAGTTTCACTTCTTGAGAGAACAAGTGAACAAGGAAGAAGTTAGATTGGAGTATGTTCCCTCCAAGGATCAGATTGCAGATATCTTTACTAAACCTCTTCCCAAAGACTCTTTTGAATATCTCTGGGAGAAGTTAGGGGTCATGGCCCCTCCGGTGATGAACTAGGATGCACTGATGTGCATCAGTCCGGTGGATATCACAGTCATATCTTGTGATCCGGATTGATGATGGGAAGCTGCAACTAAGGGGGAGCAGCTGGTATGATTCTGATGTATGAGAATTGCAAGTATGAGCCCTTTGCCATTGATGTCAAAGGGGGAGAGAAGACATGTGAAAAACAAGTGGTTGATGATCAAAGGGGGAGCAGTAAAGGAAGAGAAGACATGTGAAAAGTTGTTGTTGATAGGGGGAGCTGTGACAGAAAGGAGAAGTTCTTGTCTTGATGGTTTTTCACATCATATGTTGCCATCAATGACAAAGGGGGAGATTGTTGCAAGTATGAGGTGAGCCAGTGTTGTCATTGATGTCAACATACTCATATTGCATTAACAAGAAGGATTTGATGAGCTGTGTGCTGAGGATATTGAGAAAGTTAGCCTCAGTCAGGAACAGTGAAGAACAGTGATGAGAAGAAGGCAAATGTATTGTATAGGTTGAGAACCGGAGGATGCGGATTAAAGGGTTTGTAGATATGAGTCTTGAGATGCTTCAGTTAAGATTTCAGAGGTCTGCATGAAGATCTAAAGGAGTTGTGCCTGTCGGTGTAGAACCGGTTCCGGCAAGTATCCAGAGGTGACAGAGGATCACAAAAAGGTCCGGTGAGGTCCAGAATTGTATTATCCTAATCTGCGGATTGGAAGGAGTGTTTGGGATGTCCTTGTGATGTGTCATCCTGATTTGTGTATGATTTGGAGGTCTGAAAGTACCTCTTGCATTATGACAATGGCGACAGACAGTGTTCTTGAAGTTCTGGATAAGGAAGAGAAGAGATTCCAGTAAGTAAAGAAAGTGCGGATGTACCTGGTCATTCAGGCAGGCTTGTGAAGGTTTTTGGATCATGTTGAGGTTGTGTTGTCAGTCCGCATTGATAGTAGAGCCCAGAATTGAAGTTATTCTTCCAGATGAAGTTCTTGCTCTGTTTAGCCGACCGGATGAGTTGTTCATCCTGCGAATGTTCTTGTGGTGGCTGACCGGATGTGTTATTCATCTTGCCGATACTCTTATGGTTGTTTGCTGACTTAGATGTTTGTTCCTAAGTCGATGTCTTATATAAATAAAGATTTGTGAGTTCATTTTGAGTGTGGATTGTGTGGATGAGTGTGGCATAGCGAAGAGAAGTGCGAAAGGCAGAGCAGAGGTTTTTTGGGCTTAAATGGAACTGATCCGGACATGGTAGAGATGTCATTCTCCAGTTCAAGACTGTGATTCTTATCACTTTGTAGACAGTGTGTCTCCTTGTAGGCAGTGGGCCTCTTTGTGAGCAGTGTGCTCGGGTAGTGAGCCCTAATTGGCATGTGCCATTCATTCTTCTTTATTCTTCTAACAGAGAATAATTCTTGGGTTAATCACCCCGTGGTTTTTCCCTTAACCGGGTTTTCCACGTCAAAATCTTGGTGTTCAATGTGTTGATGTTCATCTTCTCTGAGTTTATGCATTATGCTTTCATAGATGGTTAATTGATATGCTGTTAACTAACAAAGAATAATCAAGTGTTTAAAGTAAGAGCAAGTTTTATACAACTGATTCACCCCCCCCCCTCTCAGTTGTATGCCCTAGATCCAACATATAGCTATTGGGTTTCTTAGATGGATGTGATGGGTTCTTGGATGGGATCAATAATATTTGGATGTTTGACAACATGGCTACATGATGGGGTTTGATTTGGAATTATGGTAGGAGACTCTTCAATGAAATGGATAGACATAAGAGTGGATGATGGTGTTGGAGTTGTAGACATGTTATTATGAGGTTCTTTGTTAGGCTCAAGGCTAGGAATTTGAGTACATGATGTTCTTAGATTCCTTGCTAATAGTCCTTGGGTCACATCCTTCATGGCTTCATGGGTTGATGGATAATGATGGAAGATGTTGTGGGGTTAGGATTAGGATGGAGTGAATGGATATAGGAGGTCTGGATGGATTAGGATTGGGAGTGTTACAAGGGGATGAAATTGGATCAATGGATTTGGATGGCTCCATATCTTTGCATTTATTTTTGGATTTTGTAAAGACTCATTAGAGAAAACTTTTCAAGCATTCATGGGTTGATGGATTAGAGCTTAGAATGTTTGATGGTGGATTAGATAGTGAGTTATATGGTGGATGGCTGATAGGGATTGATGGATTAGGAGATGGGTGGACTAATGTGTTAGGATTAGGAGGATTGGAGGGAAATTATAAAACAATTCCCCTTTAACCCTAACCCCTAAACCCTAAACTTGAGAAACCCTAGAAACTCATAAACCCTAAATAATTTACCCCTAAAGGTCTGAGCAACCCTAAACTCATAAACTCTAAACCTCTCTCTCTCTCTCTCCTAAAACCCCTAAACCCTAAATAATTCCACTAAACCCTAAACTCATAAACCCAACCAACCCTCTCTCTCTCTCTCTCCAAAAAAGAAAACTAGGACTCTCTCTCTCGCTCTCTCCTTATCACCCTATCTCTCCCCTCTCTCTCCCACCCATCTCCATCCTCCCTCCCTCTTCCTCCCTCTCCTCTCCCATGTCGACAAAGAATATGGAAACAAGAAAACTAGGACATGCAAAGAGGGATGAGGATATAAATTGGGATGATGAAATGGAAACAAGATAATTAATTTCATTGGATGGGAAGAATGATGAGGAGAGGTAAAGAGGAGAGGGAAGTAGAGAGTAACAGAGAGGATAGGAGGTAGATATGGGAGGGAAGTAGAGTGGGAGAGGACTGTAGGAGGTAGACAGAGGAAGGAAGAAGAGAGAGAGGGTAGAAGGTAGACATGGGAGGGAAGAAGAGACTGAGAGAGAGGGTAGGAGGTAGATAGGGAAGGGAAGTAGAAAGTGAGAGAGAGGGTAAGAGGTAGAGAGGGGAGGAAGAGAGTGAGAGATAAGGTAGGAGGTAGAGAGGTGAGGGAAGAAAAGACTTAGAAAGAGGGTAGGAGGTAGATAGGGGAGAGAAGTAGAGAGTGAGAGAGAGGGTAGAATATAGAGAGGGGAGGGAAGAAGAGAGTGAGAGAGAAGGTAGGAGGTAGAGAGGGGAGGGAAGAAGAGACTCAAAGAGAGGGAAGGATGTAGAGAGGGGAGGGAAGTAGAGAGTGAAAGAGACGATAGGAAGTGCAACTGCCCTTGTAGACATGTATGTAAAGTGTGGAAGCATAGATAAGGCATGTCAATTGTATGATGTAACACCTCAAAGCGATGTTCTATAATGAAATGCAATGATTGCAAGATATGCAAAAAATGGATTTGTTGAAAAGGCTTTAGAAACTTTCAAGCAAATGCAATTGGCATGTGTATAGCCAGTTATGCTCAGCTTTCTTTGACATGTTTTTATCAGTTTTTAGCAAAATCTGGAGATAATCTAGAGCATGCTCCCCATCAGGATGACACTTTTTTGAATGAAAAATAAAAAAATACCACCATAATCTTAAGCTCTTTGTTAGCTATCTAACCATATTTTTTTTTCACATTTTGAGTACGTTAAGGGTTTCATATTGAATTTCTTTTGTTAGTGTGTCCATTTTTTGTCAAAAACCAGTATCTAGTATTTTTGACTTTTTTTAACTGTTCATCAAAATTTGAAATAAGTTACATTTTTAGAAGCTAGATTTCATTCTACATGTATTAAAAAAAAAGTCAATTTTTGATTAGTTTTCAAACATTTTAGAGGGGAGTACACTCAAATTTCTATTTTTTAAGATGTGTCCATTTTAAAAATTACTAAAAAATCAATTATTCATTAAAAAATTATTAGAAAAATCAAGGATAAACTACATGGTGTTAGCTAATTTCTCACTGGAGTGATTATTGAAATACTAAAAAAAGTTAACATTTTAGGGGGAGCACACCAGACGCTATGTTATGTTTTTTTTGAGAAAAATAGGACCAATTTGTGTGCTCCCCCTTTTTGAACCCCTTAATCTCAACCATTTTTTGAAAACATTAGTAGTTTAGAAACTAGATTAGGAGCACTATGGCTCTTGTTTTTGTTCCATCTTCAAATTTTGAGTGTAGCTATCTTCAATTTCTCATCCAACATCAATGCTTCTTGATTTCAAAAAAAAAGTGGCATCTTAAGACCCCATTTTGTCCCTCATCTTTGTGCACTTACTCACCTATAGGGCTATATTCCAATGGATATCTAGATGTACAGATAGGTGAACCATTTGAGTCCAGATAGAGGAAAATGGGTCAACATTTTGGTGACCTCTCAGAGATGTTTGCCTGCTAAACAATTAGATCAGTGGCCTTAAGAATCCATTGGGCATGGAGTCCAAAGGAGGGGTTTGAAAGGGTCAAGACAATTGAAACCTGCCTCCAAAATGCACAAAAGGAAGAGGCATGTATTCTCCTAATGACAATGTAGCCTGTGCAAAAGCACTTAGGGAAAGGGAAACCTAAAATAGAAATAAAATAAAACAATATGTACAAGATCCCATACCAACCTTAATGGTAAGGTTTGAGATGAATCCCATTAACTAAAATGGACAAAACTTCACCATGCAACCTTGAAAGAATGAAGGCATTTTCCTGCTTGCTGCTGATGATGACATAAGATCCACTCCACAATGCATCAAACTTGGTGTGGCTTCCTAATTTGGATCAGTTTGCATCCAATTTTAGAACAAGGTCACCTTCCTTGAAGGTATGCACCTTGGCCTTTCTATCAAAATATCTTTTGGTCTACATCTGATGTTCTTCTAATGTGATCATGGTTGACTATCTTTGTTCTTGTAATTTAGTTAATTCAACCATCCTAATAGACCTTGCATCCTCTCCTTCCAACTCTAATTGATGAGCCAAATCTAGTGCAGGAAGCTCTAAGGATATAGGCAATCTAGCCTCTCTTCCATACACTAGAACAAAATGAGAGTTCCCAATGGCTCTCTTGTAGGTGATCCTATCAACCCAAAGAGCTAACCTGATCATATTATGCCATTGCCTTTGGTTTGTCTCCATGGTCCTCTTCAAGATCCTGATTAGGTTCTTATTGGTAGATTCAACCAGCCCATTGCCTTGGGGGTAATAGTTGGATGAAGTCTTCAAGAACACATTATACTTAAGAGCCCAATCAGCAATCCTAAAACTAGTGAATGCTTTTGCATTATTAGAAATAATAGTATGAGGAGCTCCAAACCTTTTCATGATTTCTTCCAAGAAATCCATGATAGATGATTCAGTGGCCTCCTTGAGTGGGACTACTTCAAACCACCTAGTGAAGTAATCCATTGTAGTCAAAACCCACCTATGACCAGCACTGGATACATGATTTATCATGCCAATGAAATCTAACCCCCACTATGAAAAAGTTTGATCAGCCTGAATAGGGTCGAGTGGAAGTGCCACCAATCTTTTCTTTCTAGCAAAGAGAGCACACTCTTTGCATTTTCTTACCCACACATGGGCGTCATTGAATAATGTGGGCCAAAAGCAACTTGCCCTCATTATTTTCATTATTGTAGCTCTAGCAGAGAAATGGCCACCAACTGGGCCAGCATGAAACTCACTAAAGAGTCTATCAACCTAATCTTCTTCTATGCATCTCAGTAAAACTCCATCCAGATTTCTCTTGAAGAGAACACCATCTACCAAAGCAAAGGTGATAGACTACAACCTAAAATGTCTTCTTTTGGTTCTGTCCAATCCATAGGGATACTCACCGATGGATAAGAAACTAGCTATATCTATTGTCCAAGAACTCACAATTAATGGTTCAGCTGTAGTTTCCTCCTTATTCAAATGGTAAGATGAATTCACTTCATCTATTGATGTTTGAGCTAGTTGTTCACATAGTCCTCTGCCTCTAATCAACTTAGTGGCCTTGATGATCACATCATACTCCAGGATCCTGGTGACCTAGCTGGCTCTCTTTTCACTAATTTCTTTCCCCATTATATAATCTCTCACACTAGAATGAGAAACCAAAACTTTAATGTGATTATTTGCCAACATATATCTAATTTTTTTTAAAGCTCCTACAATGGAAAATAACTATTTGTCCATGGGGCTATATCTAACCTCATAGTCCTTCAAGGTCTGACTGAAAAAAGCCAAGGGCTGCTCCAGTCCTTATTCATTCTATTGTATCAGGACTGCATCAATGTTGTTCTCTCCTCCATATGCATAAAGGACAAAATCCTTCTCATAATTTGGGTTCATGAGAGTAGGTGCCTGGGTAGTCTCTTCCTTGATCTTCTCAAAACCATCCTTCCCTTCCTTAGTCAGATTGCATCTTTCTTCAGCATAAGGGTTAGAAGTTTCACTAAGCTAGCATAGGCAAGAATGAACTTCCTAACAAAGTTGATCTACCCTAAAAATGATTGTAAATAATTTTTGTGAGTGGACAGGGGAAGAGAAAGTAGGGAAGATGTTCTATCAAGATCTATGGATATCCCATTCTCAGACACTATGTGACCCAAAAGCTTACCTTGGGCAATAATAAAAATACATTTCTTGGGGTTCAGAGACACCCCAAATTCTCTGCATCTCTAGAAATTTTTTTGCAAATGCTCCATGTGGTTTTCTCCCTTCTTGGAGAAGACTATGATGTCATCCAAATAAATCAAGATGAACCTATTTATAAATCCTTTGAAGGCAATATCCATTGCCCTTTGAAATGTTGCACCAGCATTAGAAAGACCAAATGGAATCTATGCATATTCCATGGTTCCCCATTTGGTTGTGAATGTTGTCTTAAATCTATCTTCCTCTCTGACAAAGATTTGATTATAGCCAGAGAAGCCATCTAATAATGAAAACCTCTCTGCCCCTACAATTGTTTGCAAAATCTAATCCATAGAGGGTAAAGGGTAATGATCCTTTAGAGATGCATGGTTCAGGTCCCTGAAGTCTACACAGAGCATAATCTCTCCGTTCTTCTTTCTCATAGGAACTAGATTAGCAACCCAAGTAGAATATTTGGTGGGGAAGATAATCCTTGCTTGTATGAGCTTAGTAAGCTCTTTCCTCATGAGTGGCTCAATTTTTAGATTTCTACGTTGCTGCTTCTGGTGAACTAGCTTGTAATTATGATCCAGATCAATGGCATGCTGAGCCACATGTAGATTAAATCCTTTAAGATCTTCATATGTCCATGCCAGGACATCATTGTACTTCTGGAAAAGTTTTATAAACTCTTGCTCCTCTGGATCATTGCATACCTTTCCTAGCAGTAACTCCTTGTCCTTGGCGACGGTTACCTTCTGGTAATCTCCTTTCTTGAAGGTCATGTTATTTTTCTCACCCCTAAACTCATCATCATGGATAAAGGTGGCCTCCAGGGTGACTAGACCCTTAGGCAACTTATTTGATTTGAGCTAGATGATTTGATCACCGTAGCACTCATGTAATCTAGGTTGCACTACGGAAGAAAACTCTACTTCATTTTGAATGAAGCTCACAATTTTCTCATTGATGTCAAAGACATGCCAATGGATATCATTATCAGGGATAGATGGTCTAACAACAATCTGTTGATAATTGAGAGGGGGGTGAATCAGTTATCTTATATACTTTAACTTTCTATTCTTCTTTAACAACTAGTGCAACATCAAATCATATAAGCATGCATGATCATGAAAGAAAAAATAAAATCAATACACATAACACAATGATTTTGACGTGGAAAATCCTATTAAGAGAAAAACCATAGGGTGACTAACCCAAGATTGTATTCTCTGTTAAAAGAATAGAAGTACAAAATCGTACTTGCCAATTAGGGCTCACTGCCCGAGCACACTGCTCACAAGAGGCTCACTGCCTACAAGAGACTCACTATCTACAAGGTATAAAGAAAGTAACTAGGTGATTGAACTGATGAGAAGCATCCACATATGCTGAGGTTCAATTCCGGTTAGGCTTAATACACTGATCTACTGCACTTCATTCTTTCTCTTCTTTAGTGCTGCTATCCTATCACATACCGGACCTGTATAGCTACTTCCACACTACTCTCTACTTTTCTTCACACAAAACAATACAACACACATGCCTTCACATCTAAATCCATCTGGTATATATATCCACACCAAGGATTTCAACATCTTTCTAGTCAGCATCCAGAATACTCAATATTTTCCCAAACTCTGATCTGTCAGCTGAATCCTTGCATACTAAGTGATGCATATCAAGGAGATACTTATAGAAGTCATCAATCATGTTGGCTAACCATGAATGATCCCCCAAGAAACTTGATCACCATCAATTTCTCATCCGGATTAAGGTCTGATGCTCTGCCGGTCAGTTCTTCCTCAGTCTACTCTACCAAACAGGAACCCAACACTTAGATGCTTGTATCTCTTCACTCTTTCATCACCGGAGGCTCAATCTTTGGAATGTATTAGTCATGGTACTCCTCTTCACTTCCCCAAGTCTGTACTTTACTAAGATACTTCCTCTGAGAGATCCGGACCTGATTGTCAGACCTTGCCACATGCTCTGTACTTGGTCACCGGACCAAAATACTCTTTAATCTGACTTCCGGTATAGACATACCATGTCCTGTGGATGTGTGGGATGGACTTTGTTGCCATCAATGACAACATTAATGAAGCCACATAGTGTCTCTTTCCAACAATCTCCCCCTTTGGCATTGATGGCAACACTTAGTGAAAAATGACTATCACACTACACTCCCCCTTGGTTGATGCTCTGTTCTAAAGTACACTTTTCTAAAGCTCCCCCTTAGCTAGATTCCACATTTTTCACTACTCCTCACTCCCCCTTTGACATCAATGGAAAAGGGTAGAATCCGCACACCAAAATTCCCAAAAAATCCAACTATCCTTAGCCACATAAGTATACATACATGTTATACTTACATATACTAAAGTATATCTCCAAAAGTTGTCTTCAATTGGACAAATTATGTTACCCAACTCTGCTTCATCTTGTCCAAAATTGAGATGTGACCACTCAATAGGAATACAAAAGCTTCTACCCTCTTTAGATCTATTAGATCACTAGTCCATGATGTAGTCTGAGCATCAGTTAGGGCCTCATGCATGGCCTTTAATTTAGGGATAATTATCCCTCTAAGTTCACCCATCCTACTTATTATATTCTTCCTTTCCTTTTCAAGTTTCTTTATTTCATTTAGAATGGCAATAGTCTGACATTCCTGGTTTATTATGGATGTGGTGAGAGGATCAAAATTCTGAGATACACTTAACAGTTTATCCTCTTGCTCTTTCACTTTCTTCTCAATATCCTATGTCACTTTAGACCAGGATAAATAAAATTTATATATTTCTCCGCCATCTTTAAGAGTATTTTCTAAGCTCTGTATCCCAATATCCATAGTTCTCCTATCATTTGTTATTAGCCCTTGTACTTCAAAGAATCTCTTACCCAAAAACTCTTTCCAGACCTTCTCTTCTACTGCTTTCTGTAAAGAGTCAAAATGTGTATTAACAGAATTAACAAGAGATTTCAGATTACCAGATTAGGAGGCTGAAAGATCCTTCTGGAAGGATGGCATGATCTTTTCCAACACACTAGATGCAATCTCTATCAGCTCACAGTCTTCCATGTGAGACTTCAAAAGTTTTTCTTTTGCCTTTGCTTGGGCAAAGGATGCTATCTTCATAGTCTAAACCAGGGAGAGGGAATCAAAATTGAATGGTACTTGAAGTAGCTCCGATTCATCCAATTCCATCATTTCTTTTGTCAGGAAGTCCTTAATAGCTTCTATAGTGTCTCTTGCTGGAGACAGAGTTTCCTTTCCTTCTATGGCCTCAGAGGTGTCAATAGAAACCTTCTCTGTTTGATCTTTTTCTCTTCCCTTTTTTTCCTCTTCTTGACTTGTTGTCTCTTCTTTTCTTAGTTCTTCTTCAGTTCCAGAGTTAGCAAGGGGATTTGGAAGAGATATGTTTACTTCTTCAGGGACTTCCTCTTCTAGAGCAGAGGAATCCAAGTCCTTAATCTTTTCCTTATCCATCTCTTTAGGCTCTTCCACATCTTTCTCAGTACTTAGCCCTTCATCATCCATGGCAGAATGTTCATCACCTAAGTCCTCTATGACAGGAAGATTGAATCTTTTAAATGCATTCTAGAGAATGTCCTCTGTTTCTTTAGCAACTCAATCTATCTCTCCAAGCATAAGCTGGTTCATTCTTGCTCTGCTCTAGAACTCATCCTTACAGTCCTTGAAGATGATGTTCATTTGTTGAGAGGTAATGGAAGGATAGAGTTGGATAGCAATCTATTCTCTAATCTCTAAGTCCTTTGCCTTGGCATTCTCCTTTCTCATTTCAAGTTCCTTCTCTAAACTTTTGGGAATTAGAGAGATGATTTCAATAAATTCCTTATTATATATGTTTAAGTACTTAACTGTGGCTTCTTCCAAGATCCTTTTATTTACGTCATTATACTCATCATAGAATTCTGTCATTGGTTGCAGATTCCCATCCACAGTAACTGCCTTGACTACATCATCAATGGATAGAGTAGGCCTTTCAACAAACTTTTATGCCTTTTCTTCCTTGCTATGACCGGTAGAGGGGGCTTGCACCAAAGCACTTTCTTTTTCTGTTTCTTTCCTTTCTTTCTCTACCCTTTCCATCTTCTCTCTATTGGCATCAACTACCTCCTTTGATATTCCATGCCTCTTGGTGAATTGTTCTACTTCCCTTCATACTTTTCTCTTGATCTCACATTGTCTCAGTTCAACATGAACTTTTACACTCAGCTCTTGGAAGGTTCCAAACCTTTCTGCCTTAGGGTCCTTGGGCTGACTCAGCAGGTGTTGGATGTGTAGCTCTAGGATTTTCTCATCAACCTCATACCCCATTGGCATGATCCACACTATTCTTAGTTCCACTTCCTCCATCAGGCATTGATCAGTGTCTACCATAAAGCACACTGTATCCTTGTACTTCTCAACCAATGATTGGGGGATTCTTTCTCTGGCTTGCATCATACTTTGAAAGTTCTTGAAGTAGCCCCAGAGTGTTGTATTTTGTGCCTTGGCATCACCAAGCCCAAGCATATAATCTTTGATTTGTATGGCTACTAGTCTGTCATTTTTCCATATCCAAGCACTGGATCTAGGTAGCTCATTCATAAAGTAAAAGAACAAACACAATATTAGCCCACCATACTTGAATGCATTCTTCTTTTCCTTCTTGATCTTTTGTAGGTTTTCCAACAGTTGGCTCAGAAGAAGCTCACAAAGATCATAATTTGCATTCTCCCTTAACATCTGATAAGCAACATAGATTGTAGTTCTGGATATGGAATTCTTCTTGCTAGAGTGATATATCTTATATCCAATTATCATAGATGCAATCTGGATCAGTGATATCTTCTATAGGTATTGCTCTCTTGTCAAATGTTGATCTGGTAGCCTCACTCACAGTTTGGTTTTTGACTGATTTGAGAGCAGGAAACCCATCGGATGAGTGTAATCTAGTTACTGCCCTAATTAAATCCTTGGTTATCTTGAATAGCCTCATCAACCACATAAAGTTGTCATGCATTCTACTCAGAACATACTGGACACATTCATCTTCTACAAAATAAGGGAAATGGATGCAATGTCCAAAATGCTTATCCCGGATGGCTTTGTACTGAGGTTTGAGTTTAAATGATTCATCTATTAACTACTTGTGGTAGATATCCATCAACTTGGATTCCCCAAATTCTTCAATTTTTGCATGAATGTATGCCCTAACATCTTCTACATGCAAAACCCCATGCGGAATGCTAGAAAATGTGCCTAGGGGATCAACTTCTAGGGATTTATAGGGATGTTTCTTGAATTTAGGGTGCGGCCTATCATTGATCTTCACAACATTCAAAGTAGCCATCTTTCAAAAGATTCAGAGAGAGATTTTCAAGAGCAGAAAATACCTTTTACGGTTGTAGGGTTCATAATATGAGCTAGATCGGATTGTTGGATGAATCAACTTCTGCGGTTGATCTTTGAGAGGCTTGAGACAATTTTGTTGCAGAGCTCCTTCTCTCTTCTTCTCAAATGCAAATGTACAAATGATGAAAAAAGAACCCTTTTATTTCTGCGCAAACCCTAATTCCATTTTGCAATAAATGCACAACTTAAGTTATTCCAGTTGCCTTGTTTTGTTTGTTCTGAGAGAGATCTTTCTAGATCACTGAGATGCACCTAGAATGATAACTTACAAAGTATCTCCCTTTCTACAATCATTCCATCTAACCAAATCCAAATATTTCAATTTTGAATTATACTGGATCTAACTGTGAAAGTCTTGTTTTTGCCGAATGACGGTCAAACTAGATTAATCTTGGATGATTAACCTTTTCAAACTCCTTGCAGATCTTTCATATCTTTACCAAGGGTTATTTAGATGTTTCTCTGAGAGCCCTTTCAATCCGCAACTTTCCATGTGCCAATTTCAGGCATCAATTGACTGGCTAGGTGAAATTGTTTTCTTTTGTGACTCCCCCTGAGCTAGAGCTCATCTATTTAGTTTTCAGAAGGAATATTAGCACTAGATTCTAGTACGGATCCATCCCCAACATTTTCTATACTTCTCTTTACCCAAATCTTGTTCATCTCCTTTTGAATTTCATCCACATTTACTTTTCCTTTTCCTTTGTCTTGGTTTTGATTATGATGCATCAGACCCTTTTTCTCTTGATTCTTACTTCTACAGAGTTTGGCAATATGACCAAATCTATTGCAATTGTAGCAAATAATACTTCTTTGCATATTTGACTTATAACCTCTAGATCTGCATTGATTAGCCATATGTCCCATTCTATTGCATGCAAAGCATCTACCATTGAATGAATTGTTCATTTGCATATTTCTACACTCATGAGATTTGTGACCATACCTTTTGTAGTTAAAACACCGTCCGGAGAAGGATGAATTAGTCTGATTCATTCTTCTTCTGCACTGATTTGCTTTATGACCAAAGTTATTGCAATTGTGGCAGTATCCATTGAAGGATGGATATCTTTGAGCATTTGGTTGCCTTATCGGAGGTCTTCTAGCCATGTTCTTTGGATTTCTTGATCTAGAGTTCTTCTGACCATATCTGGAGCTTTCACCTTTCTCATACCCCAAGCCTTACTTGTCATCTACCCTCTTTTAGCTTTCAAGAAGAACTTCAAGTTGAGCAGAGCTTATCTTGAATTTCTCTTTGTATTCATTTGTTGTTTGAAGATCCCTTTTAAGAGTGTCAATCTGATTCTCAAGTTGTTCTTCATTATCTCTAGCTTCTTCAAGATTAGATTCTAGATGCTTGATTATTCTATCCATTTTGTGGCAGTCTTCTGACTTCTCCTTGAGAGATTGTCTTAGATCATCTTCAATTTTTCTTTTCTCTTCAATTTCTTGGGTGAATTTCATAACCTCTGATTCCATTTCATGTCTTACCCTAATGACCTCTTATGATAGCTTCTCACATAACTTGTCCTTCTCATTCAGATCTTCATTAGTATTATTGGCTTTACTTTGACTTGCTAATTGTTGAAGTAGTTCCTTTCTCTTTTTCATAGAGATACTTAGTTTCTCTTTTAGTTCATTTTTGAAATCATCAGCTTGTTTGAGTCTTTCCTTTAAGTCATTGACTTCAGAGTGAGACTGCTCAAGATCATCTAAGGCAGACTGAAGTTATTCCCTCATACCATACATATCCATTCAAATTCCCAGATCTTCCTCAAGCTGTTAGGCTCTGTTTGGAGGAACTTATCTCTAATACCAATTGTTGATAACTGAGAGGGGGGTGAATCAGTTATCTTAATTACTTTAACTTTCTGTTCTTCTTTAACAACTAGTGCAACATCAATCATATAAGTATGCATGATCATGAAAGAAAAAATAAAATCAATACACATAACACAATGATTTTGACGTGGAAAACCTTGTTAAGGGAAAAACCACGAGGTGACTAACCCAAGATTGTATTCTCTATTAAAAGAATAGAAGTACAAAATGGCACTTGCCAATTAGGGCTCACTACCCGAGCACACTGCTCACAAGAGGCTCATTGCCTACAAGAGACTCACTGTCTACAAGGTATAAAAAAAGTAATCAGGTGATTGAACTGATGAGAAGCATACACATATGTTGAGGTTCAATTCTGGTTAGGCTTAATACATTGATCTATTGCACTTCATTCTTTCTCTTCTTTGGTGTTGCTATCCTGTCACATACTGGACCTGTATAGCTACTTCCACACTACTCTACTTTTCTTCACACAACACAATACAACACACATGCCTTCACATCTAAATCCATCTGGTATATATATCCATACCAAGGATTTTAACATCTTTCTAGTCAGCATCCAGAATACTTAATATTTTCCCAAACTTTGATCTGTCAGCTGAATCCTTACATACTAAGTGATGTGTATCAAAGAGATACTTATAGAAGTCATCAATCATGTCAGATAACCATGAATGATCCCTTAAGAAACTTAATCACCATCAATTTCTCATCCGGATTAAGGTCTGATGCTCTGTCGATCAGTTCTTCCTTAGTCTACTTTGCCAAATAGGAACCCAACACTTAGGTGCTCATATCTCTTCACTCTTTCATCACCGAAGGCTCAATCTCTAGAATGTTTTAGCCATGGTACTCCTCTTGACTTCCCCAAGTTTGCACTTTGCTAAGATACTTCCTCTGAGAGATCCGGACCTGATTGTCAGACCTTGCTGCATGCTCTATTCTTGGTCACCGGACCAAAATAGTCTTCAATCTGACTTCTAGTATAGACATACCATGTCCTATGGATGTGTGGGATGGACTTTGTTACCATCAATGACAACATTCATGAAGCCACACAGTGTCTCTTGTCAACACAATCCTCACATGCTAATTAGGACCTTGAAACAAGTCTATAGGTGGAGAAAACTGAGCCCCCACCATCGCTAATTGATCAACATCAACATTTAATTTTCTTAAGATTAACTACAAGTTGAGAGCTTCAAAGCTCTCAAACATATCCCAAACTCTATGTTGATAAGCTCTTAAAAGCTAGTTTTTTGTTGCACATCTTTCTCTAACTTGGTTGACCACTAATTTAGTATGACGAAAGATCTCCAGATGCTTGATTTTATTTTTTCTCTGCTATCAATAGGCCATGGACCAATGCCTCGTACTCTGCTACATTATTTGTGCAAGAAAGTGCATCTTATGAGCACAATGCAACTTCTTACCAGTCATTGAGACTATCAAAACACCTGCACCATCCCAACTTCTGCTCCTTGCACCATCAAAGAAACGATGGGTCATTAGAGTCATCACCAGGTTTAAGTATAGATGTGTCTGAAGGATCCCCTTCATGGATCATGTAGTTTCCCAAGTCAGTTGCTTCAATGGTGTCATAAGGATCAAAATTTTCATGATCCCTTGCCCACTCACCAAGAAATAGGTCAAGGATAGGAAGGGGTGAAGGTTCTGCCTCAATAGGCTCTGGATTATATACTTCCTCACCCTGAAACATAACATGCAGATTCACTAGGGTGTGGTCATAGGCTTCCACATGATAATTCAAAATTTGTTCAGCCTTGATGGTGAATCTTTTACCATATCTGGTCCTCAATAACATATGAGATGAGTCAAAAGAAAGGTCACCACCTACCTTGACTGTGAATTCCCTTGACAGATAGGTAGCTAAGAAAGGAGGGAGATCAATGACCAAAATGTCTTGTTTGAAATTTAGGTTTGGACATACATGCAGAGTCATGTCTAGTCCCTTGATCACCCCCACAGTATTCACAGGGGTGCCATCCAATTGCAATACTCCTGATGAAACATGGGTATATTTGATGCCTAATGTATCTGCTATCTTCTTGGGCATGACTGAAACACTAGCCCTAGAGTCTATCATGTAGGTGTGTACTAAAAACTTGCCAATAATCAAAGACAAGTAGAAAGGAGATGACTTCTTAACTGCAGTTACTTGTCCTTCACTTGGTTGTACAAGACTGATAAGAGCCTTCTCTTTCTATTTTGATGATGAGTCTAATGTTACTAATGCACTTGATGGGAAGTGCCTTAAGGCCTCTTGCAACAAATCCCTTTGGGAGGGGATGGACATCACTTCCCACATTGATACACTTATATTTGTTTTCTTCATCTGTTCCATAATATTCAATGGAACAATGGTTGCCTTGTGCATAGAGGGAATCCATGTTCCCTTCTTTAATTATTTGGCAGGTAGATCAGTCACTTTTAAGCCTGATGGAGTTTCTTCTATAACAACGGATCTAATGTTTTGAATCAGAACTATGGTATTGGCCATGTTTGCCTTTGGAACAGGCTCTTTTTGTAACACAACATGCATAGGACTAGCCTCTAATTGCCTCTTGTTTGACCTGATGTTGTCTACAATGGGCATAATAACACTATCCATGGGCTGATTAACAACAAAAAAATCCTCTATAGTCTATGACATCATACTAGTATCATTGGTAACCTCATTCAACATATTCATACTATTATTTGATGCCTCTAATAATGATGGTTGATGTGTATAGAAGTTCTGCACTATTAAAGCTATTTCTTGTGCTCCAAAAGAACAAGTGGACTGATTATGAGGTTGGTTGTAGGGGTAACACCAATCTATCTCTTGGGCTAGATTGTTCTAAGTAGGGACTAAAGCCCTAACTAGATTTACAGTTGGTATCTATTGGATAGGCTAAACTATTTGTAAAGTCTGTGCAGGGTTAGGATTTTGATATCTATTATGTTGGTATCCCTAATTCCAGTTCTAATTCCTATTGGGATTATACCCTTGTTTCCAATTTTGGTTAGATGACTGCCCCAAATTATAACTTTGATAGGGTTTGGGAGTAGTTTGAATAGCTATACTATTCACTTTGTTAGTCAAATTGTACATTAGGGTCTTAAGATCACTCTCTTCCTGAGAAAGAGAGGATGTTGAATCTTTAGACTCTAGAATAGGAGCCATAATGGGCTATTGGGAAGGTGAAGACAACTCTAGAAAAAGGGGAATAGGAGGTCTGGGAGCAATTTTCCCAGCCTGTATTAAACAATTTTCAGCATTCAAAGCAGTCTCGTAACCATCTGGTAGGGTCTCAACACCCATTGATTGCATCATTAATACAATGTTAGAATTCCAAGCTCTTAAATAATATAAGAAAGCACCTTGTGGGGATTGCATTAGGGCAGCTGGGATTCTCTCCCATGTCCTCTAGAATCTAAAGTTGAAATATGTCAGCATCTCACTTGGATCCCTCTTGATTGTTGTCAACTGCCCAAGCAATGAAACATTGTCTGCCCTCTCTCCCAACTATTTATAGAGGGCCTCTCCTAGCTCATCCTAGGTATGTATGGATGTAGGGGTTAAGCTCCTGAACCATTGAAGAGCTCTCCCTTTGAAAGATGAAACCATGAGATGGATTGCAACATCTTCATGTTGTATATGATGGACTGAGCATATGTTAGATATGTCTTTGATGTGCTTAGCAGGGGTTATAGAACCATCAGCTATGAAGGGTGAAACACTTTTCAGGGTTCCAGCTGGTATGTCATTATATGCAGCCAAATCTAATGGGCTCCCTCCATTGAAGGTCACAAAAGGTAAATTCCTTACCATCCTAGAGATATTCAAATTTGGTCTAGGGATATGTAAGCTTCTTCTATTATATTGAAACCTAATAGGAGGGGGTGTAGACTGAGCTCTCAACTGAGGTAAAGTAAGGTTGTTGTTCCTTCTCATAGGAGACCTAGATAACCTAGACCTTCTCCTTGAAGTAGAAATACATAATTCAGTAAACTCGAAGTTACCTCTTGAAGATGCCCTAGTTTGTACAGGCATAAAAGATGGCACTGATAAGAACTAGATGCACGTGGAGTCGCCAGGTGCATGAAATGTCTACCAAGATGTAGAGTATTGAGAAGAACACTAGATTCTTGAATTCATTCTTTTATCACTTATTGTTAAGGTCCCACTGGGCATCCTAGAAACTATTGTCACATAGATTTGAACCTAGTATTGAAAGGTTTCAGGGCTCCAACAATCTGGTGAAACATTGAGATGACCTCTAGGTGTGGGACCCTACAGGTAGGCCAAATCTCCAGAGAGAGGCTGGTTCCTTTGCTGAATGAGAGATTTAGGGAGCCTAAGACTAAATCTAATCTATCCACCTATTATGAAAAGAGGAAGAAGGAATAGAATTGAAAATAAAGGGGAGGTGATACACTAGGTTTGAATATGAGAAGGCCCTCAACACAACCATGTATGCATATAATAACAATATTTAACAGATCAACATACATAAATCATGAATCACTTGCAGAGGTAAGAGAAACTAAATGCAATCCAAGAGGTAAGATGCATCCATAGATGAAGATCAAACAGAAGATACACAGAGTAAAGAACAATTCATGAGAAGGTAAAATCTGATGTCTATTATCAAAGAAGCAAGATTACAATTGCAAGAGTTATAGTTTTATAGACCAAAAGCCAACTTGAATATATTACATTTCATGCCTTATATAGAATTACAATGGAGCGCCATTACCTACTATAATGAATGCGGCCATGGGCCTGTTAGAGATATTTCTATGCCAGAAGGGATGTCTACCTGCAAGACTTCAATGCAGAAAATATCTTGATCCATCGAGCAGCTAGAAGATATTTTGGGTATTTAATGCAAGTAGCTGAATCACTCGCCTACAATAATCAATGTGAAATATCTACCTTTAGAAAACTTTCACAACACTTCAAGTCAACCACTTATATGTCTTGTCGGCCGAGTCTACACATCCTTCCTCAGTCAGCAACTGTCTTGATATCTGGATGTGCATAGTCATATCTGGATCATGATATTTGGATCATAATTTCAATGTGAGATTATTCCTCAAAAATCCCACCAAATGAAAGAGGAGTAAATTCTAAGCAATTTTGCCTTTTGTATCATATTGAAATTCTTCAAGATGAGGGAGATATTCACGGTCAAAGTTGCAGTCAACAGGCATATGGATATCCATGAATATCCCCAAGGTCTGCACATTCAAAAACATCTGGATGATAAATCTAGATTGACACAATAGCCTTCATATCCTGATATCTGTCAAATTTACCTTTGCAGCATGGAGAAGTCATCATCCGCATGGATATTTGATGTCAAGATGTTAACTTTAAATACACCACCCTTGAGTATCCTGATGATGTCACCGGCATAGAGTTTCATTAGAGAGGGGGTTTGGATGATGTCATCAGGATGATAAGTCTGTAGGATAATATGTTGGTGGTAGAATGTCTAGATGACATCATCATCATATGCACTTCTTTGGGGAGAGGATTGGATGACATCATCAGGACATTCACAAAGGGCATGGACATTAGGAAAGATCCAAACATTAGGAAATATTTAGATGTTAGGAAAACATATGGGTATTTCCCAAGGTCTACACATTTGGGAAGTATCCAGATCTTAGTTAAGATCCGAATGTTAAGAAAACATCTGGATATTAACCAAGGTCGGGATATCGACTAAGATCCCGATGTTAGGAAAACATCCAGATATTAACTAAGGTCTGGATATTGAGATATTATCCTGATGTTAACTAAGATCTAGATATCTAGACATTAGATATCCATACAAAAGACTAAGCATGAAGATGGAGAAATCTCTATGAAGTAAGACATTAAAAACTAAAGATTTTTGGGTTTTTGTAGGTTTTTTAGAAGGATTCTCCAGATGAGGCTTTAGGGATTTTTTTAGGGTAGATCACTGGGATTTGAAAGATTTAAGGCCTACAGGGCTATATTCCAATAGATATCCGGATGTGTAGATAGGTGAACCATTTGAGTTTGGATAGAGGAAAATGGGTCAACACTATATATATCTCTCAATATCCCCCCTCTCAATCTCTATCTCTCTTTATATCTCCTCATCTCTCTCTCTCTATATATCTCCATCTCCCCTCTCCCTATCTCTCCCTATATTTGTATATCTCTATCTTCCCTATAAATCTCCATCTCTTTCTATCTCTATCTCTCCCTATATCTTGTTCAAATTAGCATGGACAACTGAGAGGGGGGGTCAATCAGTTGTCCCCAAAATTAATCTTTTCTTCTCTTTTAATCTTCTTTCACAATTGGAAAATTGATTAATGATGCGAACATTAAAGCATATAACATCAACACATAAGAAAAAACATAATCAACACATTTGACACTAAGATTTTTGTTGTGGAAACCCGGTTAAGGGAAAAACCACAGTGGGTGTTAGCCCACAAGATTTGTACCCTATTAAAAGTACTTAAAAGAATGGGAAGGCACTTGCCTTTGGGCTCGCTACCTAGAGCTCACTTCTCAAAAGGGAGGCTTACTTCCTACAATAAATTTGAGTTTAACACAGAAAGAACTAATTGATAATTAACATCTTTTCATGTCAGGTTCAGTTTCATTAATGCTCACAAAAACCTCTGCTTCTGTCTCCAAATTCTTCTTCTCTGATTCTTCACTCTATACTGCTTTCACTCCTCTTCTTCTCTACTCTGCTTCTAATCCTTTCTTTGGATTTAATTCATTTCGCACAAGGATGATTTTCAACAACTCTTCAACAAGTATTTACACACTTCATCAACCTTGGAATGATCAACAAGGTCGGCTAGACTTGACGTGGATCATTACACTGTCGGACAAACACAAATAAGACTTGAATCTTCCTCTATGAACATGCCACTCTTCATAAAATGCTCTTAGATCATCTGCACCATGCTAGGATCATCTGGTCGACCAAGACTGGGAAGAACATTAACAACGAAAAGGAAAATCTTCAAAAATGAGCTTAAACTTCAATGCGGACCTCCAACACAGCAACTACATGATCTAGAGATCTTCACAAGCACATTGAATTGAACAGAAACATCCGCACTCCTCCAACTCATTATAATCACTTGCATCTTTATCTGGAACCTCAAGAACACCATTTGCTATGACTGTCAAACTAGAAAGATTTCTTGCGGACCTCCAAACCATGGGCCACTTGTATTGATGATACACAATGACTTCCCAAACATGCCTCTAGATCCGTAGATCATCATTTTATGTTACTAGAGCAATCCGGACCTCTCTCCTGTTGCTCTGTCTCTCCTAAGTATTGTAGGAACTAGTTCTACTCAGATGGCCATAACTTCCTCAGATCTTAATGCACTCTTCTCAAATCATAACTGGAGCTTCTTTAGGAAAACCTCTACACATCCATATGGTCCGCATATATTGATCATCATTAATTTTCTCAATATCCTCAACAATCTAGTCTTCTATGCAGATAACAAAATAGGATACAGTTGACACCAATGGCAACAAAGATATGTTGACATCAATGACAACACTGCTTAGGCACATATTTGCAATAATCTCCCCCTTTGTCATTAATGGCAACATATGATGTGAAAAATTGAATTCATCCATCAAGACAAGAACTTCTTCCCCTTTCTCTTCTCACTTCTGCAATTACTTTCTTTACTACCCCCCCTTACATTAGCAACTAGTTTTTCACATGACTTCTCTTCCCCTTTGACATCAATGGCAAAGGGCACATATTTGCTATCTTTTCTCCCTTTTTGTTTCAGACCGATCCCAAAATTTACCTATTGACTACTCCCGTTTGAGTAGTAACTCCTTAACATCAATCCAGATCACAAGATATGAATGTGAATTCCATTGGACTAATGCACCTTAGTGCATCTTAGTTCTGATTAGGAGGGGTAATAACCCCTAACTTTTCTCTGAGATACTCAAAAGTATCCTTGGGAAGAGGCTTAGTGAAGATATCCACAATCTAATCTTTGGAAGCCACAAACTCCAACTTGACTTCACTCTCATTTACTTTCTCTCTCAAGAAATGAAACTTGATAGATATATGCTTTGTCTTTGAGTGCAATACCGGATTCTTTGAAATGCTTATAGCACTTGATATATCACAGAAAATTGTGACTAGTTCCTCAAACACAATAATGATGTCCTTCAACATTTTCTTCATCCAAAGAACTTGAGAACAATTATTTTTTGTTGCTATATACTCTGCCTTAGCAGTAGACAGAGATATTGCCTCTTGCTTTTTGTCATCCACATCTCTTGCCCAATCAGCATATGTATATGCATGAAGAGTGAAGTCATTGTCCTTTGGATACCATAGTCCATAATCAATTGTCCCCTTGAGATATCTGAAAATTCTTTTGACTACCACAACATGGGCTTCAATTGGCTCACGATCCTCTTCTTCTTGAGCCAACCCATTGGCAGCCACACCTTGGTCAGCACCTAAAGGAAGCACTGCCACTTTCACCAAAGGATCTAGTTGAGGCTCCACCTCTAACACCACCCCATATGCATTCCTCCCTGGGGAAATACGAGGTGAATACACAATTTTAAGGATGCCTTCTTTGAAGGGGTAGTCTTTAGGGATCCTACCTGAATCCACTTGCACCTCCTTCTGAGGTGGGGGACATTTGGGGGCCCTACATTGGGTGAAGACATGCCCTAGTTTCATACAGTTCTAGTAGAAGACCCTAGAGTTCTCATACAGAATACTCTGGTTCCACTTCCCGTATTTGGATTCCAAAATAATAATGGTGGGAAGGGTCTTAAGGACATCGACATTGACACAGAAATGAGCATAGACCAACCTCACCTTGGCTTTAGTGACTTTGTCAACCATCACGTAGTCTCCAAATGAGTTACCTATCCAAGAAACAATTTCCTTGTCCCAGTATTCTAGGGGAGGCTCGACAGCTGCACCCAAATAGGAGCTGATTGATTGAGGTTTGTCTTTGGGTCAAAACCAGGTTTCCACTTGGATAAGGAGAGTGAGTGCTTATTGTACAGTCATGGGCCTCCTACCATAATTGATAGTAGATCCTCCTGAGAGGTAAAATTGAATAAGAACATTCTACCCACCATAGCACTAGCAGAAATGCTCCCCTTGAGAGACCACTTGACTGCTATCCAATGATGGACCAAGTCAATATTAGGTCTGAAGGAAAAACATTTCCCAACTAGTGTGTTCTCCATAGAATCCACCACTCTCAGAATAGTCTAGTCTGGGAGTTTGAGTGCCTTAGCCCCATCATACTCATAAATAACCGAAATGATGGTCGAACAAGCAGCCTCACCATGAGTTGGACCCACTAGGGCCTCCTTCCATTTCTTGGGACCGTGTATCAAGGATGAATTCATGTGTTCCCCCTAACAACCCATGCTAGCAACAAAGTCCCCTATAGTCTATGGAGGGGACTGGATCAAGGGGACCCCTCCAGACTGTCACCATCCATTCTCGCCCACGACCAAATTCAAACTTCAAAAAGGTAGGATAGTTGCAGAGCCCAAAATAATTTGCAAATTGTTGGTGTGATATATTACTTTTACTAGTTAAGTGTTATTTAGGACAGACAACGAGGGGGGTGAATCAGTTGTCTAAAACTTTCTTCACTTAAATCCTTTTCTTAATTCAACAACACAATAATAAATTAATCATGAAACTTAATGAAACAATTCAAGAGCAGAAACACATTCACATATATGACACCAAGATTTTTGACATGGAAAACCTAGTTAAGGGAAAAACCATGGGGTGATTAACCCAAGATTGTATTCTCTGTTAGAAGAATAGAAAGAACAAAATGGCACATGTCAATTAGGGCTCACTGCCTAAGCACACTGCTCACAAGAGGCCCACTTCCTATAGGAGACACATTGTCTACAAAATAATAAGTATTACATACTTGAACTGAAGAATAGCATCTTCACAATGCTTGAGTCAGTTCCATTTAAGCCCAAAAACTTATGCTATGCCTTTCACTCTCCTCCTCTCTACCACACTCTCATCTCCACAAGATGCATTTGAAATGACTTTACAATTCCTTATTTATATAAGACATCGACTTAGGAATAATCATCTAAGTCAGCCACACAGATCTGTGACTTCAATCTTCTTCTAGGAACATGCCAATCTTCACATAACATCTTCAAGATCATCCACAGGAGGTGTAACTTATCCGATCGGCCAGACTTATAAAGAAGACCATCATCCAGAAGTAATTCTTCAATTGCAAGCTCAAACTTCAATGCGTATCACCAAAATGAACTGGACATGATCCAAAGACTCCCACAAGCTTGCCTGAATCACCAAGAACATCCGCACTACATCTACTTACTAAAATCATTCTCTCCTTCATCCGGAAGCTCAAGAACATAGTTTGTCATCACTGTCATAATGGAATAGATGCTTGTGGATCTCCAGACCATGATCCAATTGAGTTTTCAATTCACATTGACTTCCCACACACTCTACCAAATCTGTAGAACAAGATATTTCATTTCTGGATCTCATCGGACCTTTCTGTATTACTCTCACCTCTGAACTTCTGCCAGAACTAGTTTTACTTAAGTGGTCATAACTTCTTTAGATCTTCATATTCACCTCTAAAATCTTTGCTGGATCATCTTAAGACACATATATACAAACCCTTTGAAGTGCATCCTCTGAACTTCATCTTATCTTGGATCTTTACCTCACTGTCTTCCCTGTTCTTCTTCTATTTCTGATATGACTAATTTTCCCAATATCCTTAGCATGCAACTCATCCAATTCTTATCATTAATGCAACAGGAGTATGTTGACATCAATGACAACACCGGTTAGGCCCATACTTGCAACAATCTCCCCCTTTGTCATTGATGGCAACATATGATGTGAAAAACTATTTTGACCATCAAGACAAGAACTTCTCCTCACTGACACAACTCCCCCTATCAACAACAACCATTCACATGTCTTTTTTTCCTTTAATGCTCCCCCTTTGATCAGCAACTGTTTGTTTTCCACATGTCTTCTCTCCCCCTTTGACATCAATGGCAAATGGCACATACTTGCAACTCCACCACTTCAGAATCATACTGGCTGCTCCCCCTGAGTAGTAGCTCCCCATCATCAATCCAGATCACAAGATATGACTGTGATATCCACCGGACTGATGCACATTAGTGCACCTTAGTTCATCATCGGAGGGGTAATAACTCCTAACTTCCCCCTGAGATACTCAAAAGAGTCCTTAGGTAGAGGTTTAGTAAAGATATCTACAATCTGATCCTTGGAAGGCACAAACTCCAATCTAACTTCATTCTTGTTCACTTGCTCTCTCAAAAAGTGAAACTTGATTGATATATGTTTAGTCTTTGAATGCAACACCAGATTCTTTGATATGTTAATTGCACTTGAATTATCATAGAAGATTGTGATAGGTTCCTCACACTCCACTCTGATGTCTCTTAGCATTTGCTTCATCCACAAAACTTGAGTGCAACTACCTACTACTACAATATATTCTGCTTCAGCAATGGATAGAGATATTGCCTCTTATTTCTTTCTTAGCCAAGAAACCAATCTCTTCCCCAAAAAGAATGCTCCACCACTGGTACTTTTCCGTTCATCCACATATCCTACCCAATCCGCATTTGTATATGCATGAAGAGAGAAATTATGATCTCTAGGATACCACAAACCATACTCAATTGTCCCTTTTAGATATCTAAAAATCCTCTTGATTACCATGACATGAGATTCTCTAGGATCAGCTTGGAATCTAGCAACAAGACCGACAACATGCATAATGTCAGGTCTAGTTTGAGTAAGATACAACAATCCTCCAATCATTGACCTGTACCTTTTTTGATCAGCCTTAGGAGAGTCATCATCTTTGCTCAATTTACATCTGGTTGCCATGGTAGTACTCATTGGTTTTGAGTCTTCCATCCCAAATTTCTTCAATAATTCTTTCACATATTTGGTTTGAGAAATGAAGATTCCTTTCTTTGTTTAAGTGATTTGCAGACCCAAGAAGAAATTCATTTCCCCAAACACGGACATTTCAAATTCACTTTTCATTTGATTTGCAAAGGTTTTGCGCATACTATCTCTTCCTCCAAAAATGATATTATCAACAAACACTTCAACAATTAAAATATTTTCATGATCAATTTTGAAGTACAAATTACTATCAGCAATTCCTTTGTTGAAACCAATCTTCAAAAGATACTTATCCAATCTTTCATACTAGGCTCTTGGGGCTTGCTTGAGTCCATACAGTGCTTTCTTCAACTTGCAGACCATATCACCATGATCAGACAATTGAAATCCATCCAGTTGCTCAATGTATACTTCTTCTTCCAAGTCACCATTTAGGAAGGCATATTTGACATCCATCTGATATACTTTGAAATCCTTGAAGGCAGCAAAAGCAAGAAATAGTCTGACTGCTTCAATTCTTGCCACCAAAGCAAAAGTTTCTTCAAAATCAACTCCTTCTACTTGGGAGTAACCCTTGTAGACCAATCTGGCCTTGTTTCTGACTACTTCACCATCTTCATTCAGTTTGTTCTAGAAGACCCATTTGGTTCCAATCACATTCTTGTTTTTAGGTCTAGGAACAAGATCCCATGTGTGATTCTTCTCAATTTGCATCAGCTCTTCCTCTATTGCTTTAGTCTAGTTTTCATCATTGCAAGCTTCATTCATTGTCTTAGGTTCAATCTTTGAAATCAGACAATACTCTTCTGAGTCTTGAGCAATCCTTCTTCTTGTTTGTACACCTTTGCTTTTATCACCTATGATTTGATCCTTAGAGTGATTTAGTTTCACATACCTGGGAATTTTGTGATTTTCTTGCACTTCTATCTCTTGAACAGGTTCATTCAAATTCATCTCTTCTTCCTGGTTTACTGGATCAATTTGAATCTGAATCTCAGAAGGGGCTTGGACTCCTTGGAGTAAAACATTATTCTGATAATCTTCATCATAGTCATAAAACCTTGAGGGTTTTTCAACACCTTCATCAACATTCACATTTGTACTTTCTATAATCTTTCTCAATCTCTTGTTATAGCACTGGTATGCTTTGCTTTGAGTAGAATAACCCAAGAATATTCCTTCATCACTTCTAGCATCAAATTTCCCTAGATCTTCATCTCTTTTAATGTAACATTTGCTACCAAAGACTCTGAAATACTTCACAGTAGGAGTGATGCCAAACCAGAGTTCATAAGGAGTCTTACCGGTATTGCTTCTAATTTAAACTCGATTAAGAGTGTAGACTACAGTGCTTACAACTTCTCTCCAATAGATCTGAGGAACATTTGCTTCCATCATCATGGTTCTAGATGCTTCTTGGATGGTCTGGTTCTTTCTTTCCACTACTCCATTCTGCTGTGGGGTCCTAGGAGTAGACAATTGTCTTCTTATTCCATGCTTCTAACATAATTCTATGAAATCATCAAATGTGAATTCTCCACCTCTAGCAGACCTCAGACATTTTATGCTCAATCCGGTTTCATTCTCCACCATAGCCTTGAATATCTTGAATTTCTCAAGAGCCTCTAATTTCTCCTTTAGAAAAGTTACCCACATCATCCAGGAGTAGTCATCAATTAATAGCATGAAGTATCTATCGCCTTGCACACTCCTATTTCTTGCCAGACCACATAAATCAGTATGAACTAAGTCTAATAATCTGGTAGAAGATTGTTCCTTACTTCTGAATGTAACTCTACTCTACTTACCCAACTGGCATTCTTTGCACATACTATTAGTAGGTTTCACCAACTTTGGAAGATCTCTCAGAGCCTGGGTGTTGCTTATTTTAATGATATTATCAAAATTCATATGACACATTATTATATGCCACAACCAACTCCGATCAATTTGAACAAATAAATAACTTTTACCAGTACCAACCAAGTGGAAGATGTTACCTTTAGTCTGGGTACTACTTGCGATCTCTGTTCTGGAACTTTCAAAGATCTTGCATTTTCCATTTTTGAATCGAAGATCATAGCCTTTGTCCACCAACTATCCAACATTGAGAAGATTGTGCTTCAATCCTTCAACATACAATACATTATCAGTTTTATTCTTTCCATCAAAAGAAATAGTTCCTCTACCTCTGATTCTACGAGCAGAATTATCACCAAATTTTACCACTCCTCCTTCATACCTTTCCAAATCTATAAACTTGTTTTTGTCACCTATCATATGGTGGGAGCATCCACTGTCAATGACCCAATCATCATTTTCTTCAACTTGGGCAGCCAGAGATTTTTCAACAATTTTATGATTGACAGATTCAGAGGGCATATGATCTTCTTCCTTGATGGCAATAAACATCTAGTCACTTCTAGATTTGTTTCCTATCTCTGATTTATCATCTGTTACTCCTTCATCATCATCATCTTCATGAACATAGTAGCATTTCTTTTGGAATCTTGATCTGTTAGGGTTTGGCCTTGAAAATCTTTCCGGACACCTTGAGGCAAAATGACCAATCTTATTGCAGTTAAAACACTTAAAAGGCAATTTCCCTTCATACTTATTGGATCCTCTTGGCAGCCTTTTTACAATAAGAGCTTCAAGTTGAGTAGTTTTAGCTTCATCTTCTTCTAGGTCTTTTCTTTCTTTTTCATACCATGATAGTTTCCTTAAAGAGTTCTCTCCTAGATCAAACCTTTGTTTGCCTTTTACAGATCGACTAGCTTTGAATGCATATTCAATCATGGGAGGGGCATCTCCAAACTTGGTCAATTCGAATGCAGCCAATTTACCAACCAATTGATCTCTTATGACACCTAAATGGGCTCTGAATTCTTCAATGGTAACAACCTTGTATTTGTAAGAATCAAGAAGGGATCTAAGAACTTTGCCAACAATCTCATCTTCATCCAAGACTCCACTAGCACATCTAATGCCACAAACAAGCTCATTTACTCTGGGTATAAATGTAGTGATATTTTCATCTTCTCTCATCTTCAGGTTTTCAAATTTTCCTTTCAGACTCTGTAGCTTGGCACATTTCATATACTTGTCTCCTTCATGCAAAAGTTCCAATTTTTGCTAAATCTCATGTGCAGTTTTTAGATCAACAACATTTGTTAGTTCCGAATTAGATAAAGCACTTAGAAGAGCTTCTTTAGCCCACAGATTGTTTTCAGCATCTCTCATTTCATCTACGGTGTGCGGACCATTCTGTGGGGGATCATACTTCTTTGAGGCCATAACCCAATACTGCATTCCCATACATTGCAAGTGGCATTCCATGCGACTTTTCCAAAGAGAGTAATTAGTTCCATCAAACCTCAGACTATCCTTCTTGTATGACGACATCCTGGATCTTCTCAAGCGATTAAGCTCTCTGAGAGGAACTTGGCTCTGATACCAATTGTTAGATTTAGGACAAACAACTGAGAGGGCAAGGTGAATTAGTTGTCTAAAACTTTCTTCACTTAAATCCTTTTCTTAATTCAACAGCACAATAATAAATCAATCATGAAACTTAATGCAACAATTCAAGAGTAGAAACACATTCACATATGACACCAAGATTTTTGACATGGAAAACCTGGTCAAGGGAAAAACCATGGGGTGATTAACCCAAGATTGTATTCTCTATTAGAAGAATAGAAAGAACAAAATGGCACATACCAATTAGGGCTCACTGCCCGAGCACACTACTCACAAGAGGCCCATTGCCTACAAGAGACACATTGTCTACAAAATAATAAGTATTACATACTTGAACTAAAGAATAGCATCTTCACCATGCTTGAGTTAGTTCCATTTAAGCCCAACAACTTCTGCTCTGCCTTTTGCTCTCCTCCTTTCTACCACACTCTCATCTTCACAAGATGCATTTGAAATGACTTTACAATTCCTTATTTATACAAGACATCAACTTAGGAATAATCATCTAAGTCAGCCACATAGATCTGTGACTTCAATCTTCTTCTAGGAACATGCCAATCTTCACATAACATCTTCAAGAGCATTCGCAGGAGGTGTAACTTATCCGGTCGGCTAGACTTATGAAGAACACCATCATCCGGAAGTAATTCTTCAATTGCAAGCTCAAACTTCAATGTGGATCACCAAAATGAACTGGACACAATCCAAAGACTCCCACAAGCTTGCCTAAATCACCAAGAACATCCGCACTACATCTACTTATTGAAATCATTCTCTCCATCTAGAACCTCAAGAACATAGTTTGTCATCACTGTCATAATGGAATAGATGCTTAAGGATCTCTAGACCACAATCCAATTGAGTTGTCAATTCACATTGACTTCCCACACACTCTACCAAATCCGCAGAACAAGATATTTCATTTCTGGATCTCACTGGACCTTTCTATATTACTCTATCACCTCTGAACTTTTGCCAGAACTGGTTTTACTTAAGTGGTCATAACTTCTTCAGATCTTCATGCGGACCTCTAAAATCTTTGCTGGATCATCTTAAGACACATATATACAAACCCTTTGAAGCGCATCCTCTGAACTTCATCTTATCTTGGATCTTTACCTCACTGTCTTCACTATTCTTCTTTTGTTACTGATATGACTAATTTTCCCAATATCCTCAGCATACATCTCATACAATCCTTATCATTAATGCAACAAAAGTATGTTGACATCAATGACAACACCGGTTAGGCCCATACTTACAACATTAAGTATATTTGGTAATGCTCTATTATATTTGTTTAGACTACATAATTTGTTGAGATAAATATATCATAGTCTATCTATATAATTTTTTTAACATTATAAGGACCATAGAGTCAATAGACATTATATTTGCAAGACAAATTCATAGGTTTCAAATAAAGATGGTGAGAATCCACAAGCTATATAGAACCATTTAATTACATATGTGTAGGTTAAAGCCCAATTTGGAGATGAACAGTATTGTTTTCTCAACATAAGATTCTTGGCTCATCTTTTCTTGGGTACAAGTAAACATTGTTTGTCATCTTTGACATTAATTTTTTTAAAACCTTTTATTATAATCTATTTTTGACAAATTAATAAAGGATGGATGAATATATTATGATCTACTTAGTTAAAGGTGTATATTATATTCATTGTTTACAAAAACTTCATACGCAATCTTAAGTTCAATAGTAATCTTAAATAAATAGACAAGTTTTTTAATCTAGATCACTAATTTGTTGTTTTCCTATATCTTACAATTCAATGGAGCCTTGACTAAATAATTTAGGGCAAAGAAAACACTACACACAAAACCACATACATTGTGACTTTTTCACATCATCCTTGCAACCCTTAGCAAGGACTATAGCTATAGGGCAACTATTGTTATTGATATACAAAATGTAAACTTTAAAAAAAAATTATTTGAAGAATTTTTAAAACCAATAAATTGATGCTTTTGGATATGGATTTAAATTGTTCTTATAATCTATGTAATGAATATAGAATCTAACTATATATTCATTTATCCAATCAAAGTTGTCTAACCCCATTTGTAGACACCTAAAAAGGCAATTGTCTAGCATTTGCAAGTGGTTCAAGGGCTATGTGCTACATGGTCCTTCAATTGCTACTTGCAATATAAAGAAGAAGCTATAAACAATGCATTTCAATTGCTAAAATTAAAACAATTTCTCTAATGTTATTCCATGTCATCATAAAGGAAACCACGGTAAAATTTCAAAAAATTCTATTTCCAAATGTTTCTAGTCTAGTGAATTATTGGATAAATCACAGTCATGCATCAAAGTCTATTTAGCATGCAACTTGTCTCTCAAAGTGTTTGCATGTTGTCATTCCACTTATATTCCATGATAGTCCCCATCATTCTATAAGGCATCCCCTTGTAGGAGTCAAGGACAACACTGAGAGGGGGGTGAATCAGTGTTGTGTGAGTTTTCAAATCTTTTTACAAACTTTAACTTTCAGAGCACAAGGAGAGAAAGATACCATTGATTTGTCAAATATATATGCACATGAATGTGAATGCAGAAAGAGAATAAAACTTCATAAGTAAATCAAACACACACAAAGAAGATCAATATGAATCATAACACAAGATATGCACGAGTGGAAAACCCATCAAGGGTAGAAAAACCACTCCAAAACTGCCTCACTGGCTTAAATGAAAAACTTCTTACAAATGTCTCACTGACATATACACAGGTCTCACTGAACACAAGCCTCACTGGCATATTGTTGTGCCTCACTAAAATTTTTCAATCGATCAGAAATAAAAATCTCATGTAGAAGAAGTGATTGCTGCTCAATCTTATTTGCACCATTCAAATCAACTCATCTGCAACATATATTTCATCATTCCAATGCTCTGATATTTTTATCCATAAATTATCTAAATCACCTGATCAGGAAAATATATCTCATTTGTAGAATCTTCATAAAATTGTCTTCATTATTGATTTGTAACCTTACACACACTATATGTATTCAATCTCTCATCATCTGTGTGAGGGGGAGAATGAGAGTTAGTTTCAAATGAATAAAAACACAACAAAAACCCAAACATCAATAGAATGTGAAGATAAAGAGGAATCAAACCAAAGAAGTAGAAATACTTACAAAACCCATTTACCTGTCGTTTTCCATTGTTGCCTATCTTGCTTTGATCTTGATTGAAGCCCTCAGAAGCTCTTTTTAGCTTGCTTGCTTGTTTGAAGATGCCAAAGGAAGAATGGCTATTGATACCTTGTGTGATTGAAGATGAGCTTCAATACACAATAATAGAGGATACTTGGAAAGTGGAATGAGAGAATTTTTGAGTATAGATTTGATGCAATAATGAATCCTCCTAATGGCTTAGAAGAGAGTTCTATTTATAGAATTTCTGAAAATAGAATGGAGGGTGAGGATCAACAAATGAGATCAATGGCTAGGAATAAAAGTGAATCTTTAATTCATAATGGGTGAATTAAAAATCTTTTATTTGAAAATAGTGGATTATGACAATTGAATTAAATATTCAATTGTTGGGAAGAGTGGGGAACATTTGAATTAAAAATTCAATTGTTGGGAAGAGTGGAGGATAATGGGGAACATTTGAATTAAAAATTCAATTGTTGGGAAGAGTGGAGAATAATGGGGAACATTGAATTAATTATTCCATTTGTGAAGGAAAATTGATTTAATGATTTATTTTGGCAAATGGAGGAAATTAGCTAATTAAATATTAGGAATATTTAATTATGTGTGCAACATGGTGAGGTGGAAGTGATGAGGTGGATTGATGAGGTGGATTTGATGAAGTAGATTTTTAGGGGATTTTAATTGATGTGAGATATAAGAAGAATTTAGGGAATTTAATTAAATAAACTGACTTTATTTAATTATGGGATAATGAGCCAATTAACTAAATGTATAACATTTATTTAACTGCCAGAAGAAAATAAGAATTAAGATAAATATTAAATATTTACTTAATTCGACCCGAGCCAATTTTAGGTGTATACATTTTGCCCCTCTTTGAAGCAATGTGTTTTATCACGTTGTTTCAAAGAATAAGAATTTTGACAGTGATACATGCCCCAGTTTTTGCCCCTAGTACAAGTTTAACAACAGGATGCCCCCTCAGGAGATTGGGAGCGGAGAAGGCGGCAGGTGTGAGACGGACAATCTCACGATAAGAAGAAGGTGAAGAATTGGAGGATGGAAAAAAATGGGGTATGGTTCAGAGAAACAACCATGGGATGTAGTCATAGAGTCACACAGTCTGATATGGGTCATTTTCTATATATGGGAGTTGGGTCCACTCAAACTATTCATTTGTACACTTGGCCATAGTTGATTTGTCCTTTGGAGAGCTTAGGAGAGCATGGCAGCCAGAGAGATGGATATTCTGTGCGAGCAGCATCGGTTTGAGAGGGTTCGACGGTTCGATCGACCAGCAGACACAGGACCCCCGGTATGTAGTTCTTCAAAACTTGTCGAAAGTTGATTTTTGTGCATATTAATGGCTACGAAAACCAACTAGAATAAATGCGCAAAAACCCTAGTTTTGCGCATATGCGCTCTTGAATTGCGCATATGTTGCGGAATTGCGCATGCATGCTGCGAAATGGCACATTCGTGTATTTTGCACTTTTGTATCCAGAATGTGCACATTTGTATGTTTTGCACATTTGCTCTAATAAGTTGTGCATTCGTTCCGAGGTTGCGCATATGCTCTGTGAGTTTGTGCATATGATTATCATTACGCATTTGAGTTATGACATTGCGCATATGTAGGGAAATTGTGCATTTGCACTAATAGGTTGCGCATGTGCCAGAATGGCGCATACGTGACAGGGAGTTGCGCCTTTATGGTGAAATTGTGCTTTTGTTATGAAATTGCGCATTTACCACCTGTATTTGTACATTTGTACTATTAGGCACATCAGTTTGACTTAACAAAATTAACCCAATTGGCATCCTAAGTGATGCGTCAATTGATTAGCGATCTCCGAGATTGCTGAGAATCTAGTCGAGAGATGATATGCTGTTTTGATTAATTTGATATGTTGAGCCAATGATAGGGAAATGGCGAATGTGCCACTTGTAGGCCAATCAGTTGCCTTAACAAAATTAACCCAATTGGTATCTTGATCGATGCATCAATTGATTAGTGATCTCCGAGATTACTGAGAATCTAGTCGAGAGATGATATGCTGTTTTAATTAATTTGATATGTTGAGCCAATGATAGGGAAATGGCATATGTGCCACTTGTAGGCAAATTAGTTGCCTTAACAAAATTAACCGAATTGGCATCTTGATCGATGCGTCAATTGATTAGCGATCTCCGAGATTACTGAGAATCTAGTCGAGAGATGATATGCTGTTTTGATTAATTTGATATGTCGAGCCAATGATAGGATAGCTTGATTGTTTGGAGTAGGTTGTCGATATGGATTTAGATTGTTGCTGACAGTATGCGTTTCTTGGTTGTAGGAGGATATTCGGGACGTGTTGACATCACGAGAGTTGTTCCCGTTGCCATTGTTGTAGTGGTATATGCTGACCGAGATGAAGCGGGAGGCTCCAGGTGCTATGGGTTTGTATCATGTGCTCTTTATGCCCGAGGTTCACATGAACTGGGCGATGGTGACTGCTACCGTGGAGCGATTCCACAGTGAGGATGGGACCTTCCATTTTCTGATGGGAGAGATGGCCATTACTCTGGAGGATGTGTATCAGATTCTGCACCTCCCAATTCAAGGAGAGTTGGTTGAGTATGAGTCACAGCGTGGTGCTGGGCTAGAGGAGTGCAGACGGGTTTTTGATGATCCTGAGTTGGTAGGGGAGGAGATCTCATGGCAGGACATGCATGACTATTATGGCTACCTCCCAGGCATAGTGGCTGGATTGATCGGTGGCATAGTATGCCCTGATAGGAGAGCGCACGGCTTCCCCATTGGCTGGGGACGAGTGTTGGAGAGTATGATTGTTGATGGGACCCGGTATGCGTGGGGTGTGTGTGTGCTTGCACACCTATATAGAGACATGCATCAGGTAGTGTATCACTGAGGCTCTGGTTTAGCCATAGGCAGGTCGCTCTTACAGTTTTGGTTGTGGGAGCACATTGCGATCACACGGCCGATCTGCGTATTTCATAGGCAGAGGGGTGAGCCCTATTGTTATGGTTATGCAGGTGTGATTTCCCAGCACAGGTTGGGGAGGCTTGAGTACTCGAGGCATGCCTTTGATGGAGTGGATGCAGTTGTCTGGCGGCCATATATTGACTACAAGGTATGGGATGACAAGGCAGATGAGCTCCCCTATTGTTTCCAGATGAGGTGGCTGATTGGCTAGACTCGGTTCATTTTGGAGCGGCAGATTGTCAGCTGAGTTCAGGGCAGACCGCAGGGAGAGGCCCGTTTTGCCAGGACATATGCCGAGCAGTATAGGTGGGGTCCTGTGGCATCCTATGAGGAGGCATTGGCCAATTTTTAGCAAATTCCATATGCAGCTTGGCCGATGCGGAGAGACATAGTGGATGCTGGCATGACGCTAGATTATGAGGAGTGGTTTGTAGCACATCCATTTCCTCGGTACTCAGGTCCTAGAGAGGTAGCGCCTCATATAGATAAGGGTGACTCAGACGGAGGTGGTGGAGGTGGCGGGGGGAGGGGTGGGCGGCAAAGGAGGAGGAGAGATTAGGGAGAGGAGGGGAGGCAGAGGCAGAGGTAGAGAGTCAGAGAGGGGCTCGTGGGGCAGCAGGTAGTTGCAGGGTAGGCACAGGCTCAGGTAGAGGTGTCAGTGGCAGTGTCAGGGCAGATGCCACTGCCTCGATAGGTGGCACAACCAATACATGGATAGGTGCCAGCATAGCAGGTGGCACAGGCTGAGCAGGTTCCATAGCCTGATGCGCAGCAGTAGGTTCTAGTTTCTTTATAGACCCAGATTAGGTAGCTGAGGGCTCATCTGAGAGCGGCAGAGTCATGACGGGATGCAGACGTGACTCGGATATCCGAGTTGAGCAGGGAGAGAGATGCATCCTTAGCTAGTACGCGGGCTACGATAGCAGAGCGAGATGCAGCCGTGATGGCCATGGGTACTGATGGGACCACTAGCTTCTTGATGGCACAGGTACAGCAGGCACAGGCCTAGATAGCGCAATTGCAGAGTGATCTGACAAGAGTTCAGGCACAGACTCAGTATTACTAGGGGTTATATCACGGTGCTATGCCAGCAAGTTAGAGAGTTGCGACCTTCTGGAGTCAGTCAGAGGTAGCGCAGAGAGCAGGTGGGTCTCAGTTTGTGGGCTCAGTGAGGGGTCCACCTCCGTCAAGGGGGGATAGAGGAGCAGCTAGTGCAAGGAGCAGTGTTCCGCGATAGCAAGGTTAGACAGACCCAGATACTTGTACCAATTTTTTGTGTGATCGCATTGTAGTACATTTTTGACAAATGGCTGAGATAGCCAACATATGTACTTATTATTTTCTAAGACATGTATCACCATTTGCTATATGTATACATTTATGGCATGGCTCTGGGTTTGGACAGAGATCTTGAGATTTTGTACATTTGGACATGCATTGGATGTTTATATGATGATTTACCTATTTGATGGTCTATATGTATGTGTTTCTGACATTTTATATGCTATGGATGCACTTGGATGTTATGATCTGTTTGTATATGTTATACAGACTAGATGGATGTTTAGAATGCTTTTGAGTTATGCAAATGCTAATGTGTATGGATATGGTTTTGCAATTCGATATGTGTGTGACCTATGTTTTTGATTTTCTTTTGATATGAGGTATGGATGCATAATGTATATGTATGATCTAAAATGTATGGAAATTTGATCTCATGGATTTATTATGTATGCAAATGATGTAATCATGCGAAATGACTATCTCATGTGATGTGATATGCAACTTATATGCTATGTGTGTGATATGTCCAGATGTCCAGATGTATTCAATCGACACAGAGATGGTATAGACGAATGGAATAGAAGAAGATATGGAGAAATACTGACTTTTGTTTGTGATATACTGCAGGGTTTGCATTATTGTGCGGATGATATGGAGTTGCTAGATAGGAGATGGATGCGGATATGGATTTGTTATCTTCGCATGTCTTTTTGCTTTCATCATCGGGCATTTTTTGGTATTTTTTGATTTTTTGAAATGTTGAAAGAAAATACAAGCATCTTGGTATAATTAGACCAAGATGACCTGAGTATTACTTACATGGATTTTGATTTAGCAAGTTAATACAAGCATCTAGTCAAAGTTGAATCTAGATGACCTGAGTACTTCTTGCATTTCAACAGACAAGGATTGCCCCTTTTCATGTTTAGACCTTGGAGTCCTCGATGATCTTTTGCCGATCACGTCATTAGACATAAGTCGTCAAATTACTAAAGTTTAATCCACAAGCAGAAGACAAAGAAAAATTATGTCCCCATCATAGCATCTCTAGCTGTTGGCATCCTTGAGTAGCATAGGAAGACATAATTGACAAAAATTCAAGACCTTGTAAGTTAACCTGTTGACAAAACATTCTTGCATTAGATGTGTCTTTTTGCCATAATTGAGATAGAATTGTTTTGAGTGTTTCAATATGGTGCTCTGCTTTGTGTTTGTTTTGGATAGGTTGATGTTATGTGTCGAGAACTTTGTCCTAGGTGTCTAGTGAAAGTATTGCAATCCTTTATTGGTATCTCCTTTTCAGAACAATGGCATTCAAGAACCCCAATCCGCAACTAAGTCAAGGAGTTGCCCCCAGTTTAGACCAGGATTGACTTATTATGGGTGAGATGATGACAAATGTGGAGAGACAGACCCTAAGGGACTGACCTAGTGCCTCGAGGGCTCATTGCTAAATGGCCTTGCCTACGTGACAATGCAGAGGCAACATAGTTTGGGGTGAACCCTGATGGACCTAAGACCTAGGTGATGGTGGATCTGTAGAAGTGGTATGGATGTGGATAGAAAGACCAGATATGGGATTGACAGGACAGCAGAGCCTTGGGGGTGCATGGATAATGGCCTTGCCTACGCGATAGCTCAGAGGCGACGTAGTTCAGGAATTGGTTCAAAGGACTGGTTCAAGAGGAGTGATATGAATGACACAAGAGATATGAAGTCAGAATAGATGGAGGAAGTGGTTTGTCACATATAGTGCATGTTTACCAGGTTTTCACCACTTACTTTTTATTTGCATGAGAAGCTAATAAGTACACATGATGCCTGTTTGCCAAGTTTTTACCATGGTACCTATCCTAGGTGCCTATTTGCCAGGTTTTCACCATAGGACGATTTTTTTTTGTTATTTTCACAATTTTTTGATATTTTTGTTCTATTTTTTATCACTTTTTCAAATTTTTTGGATTTTTTCAGGACTCCCTTACATTGGGGTTTTTAGGTAAAGAACTTGCGAAGGTGCATGCTGTTGATAGGATCATCGAACAGTTCACCTTTAGATGTAGCCAATTGATATGCCCCCGATCCATAAGCTGTGATGACTACATAGGGACCCATCCAGTTAGGTTCAAATTTTCCTTTCTTTTCATGATCTTGTTGATTTCTTAGATTTTCTCTTAGGACTAGGTCGCCAACCTGGAAGACCCGGGGCTTTACTTTGTGATTGTAGCTTCTGGCCATGCGTTGCTGGTATTCTTTCAGGTGATTAAAAGCCTGTTGCCTTCATTCTTCGAGTAGCTCTAACTCTTGGAGTCTGGTTACTCTGTACTCTTCATCTGATATGAGGCCTTTTAATGAGACTTGCAATGATGGGATCTCGACTTCAATGGGCAAGATAGCTTCAGATCCATAGACTAGGGAGTATGGGGTTGCACCTGTGGGTGTGCAGATGCTTGTTCGGTAGGCCCACAGTGCGGGATTCAGTTGGACATGCTAGTCACGGCCAGCATCATTGATAGTCTTTTTTAGGATTTTCAGAATGGTTTTATTTGATGCCTCCGCTTGGCCATTACCTTGTGGGTAGTAAGGAGTGGAGAAGTGGTGCTGGATATGGAATTTGTCGCATAGTTCCCTGACATCTTGGTTCTTGAAGGGTCATCCATTATCTGTGATAATTGACGAAGGGACACCATAATGACAAATGATGTAGTTCAGGATGAACGAGGCAATCTGTTTGCCTATGATGTTGGCTAGAGGCACGGCTTCAATCCACTTCATGAAATACTCCGTGGCAGTGATAATGAATTTATGGCCGCTTGAGGAGGGAGGGTGGATCTTGCCCACTAAGTCGAGTCCCCACTGACAGAAAGGCCAAGGAGTCGTCAACGGCTGTAGCTCTTGCGCTGGCGCATGTATCAGGTTCCCATGGATTTGACACTTTGTGCATTTCTTTACAAACTTATGGGAGTCTTGTTCCATTGTTGGCCAATAGTACCCCACGCATATGAGTTTTTTAGTTAAGGTAGGGCCACCAGAGTGAACTTCGCATATTCCATCATGTATTTCACTTAGAGCAATTTGATATTCCTCTCTATCTAGACACCTAAGGAGAGTACCATCGAGACCTCGGCGATACAAGGTGTTATCAATAATGGCGTACCGGGATGCCTGCCGAATGAAGGTTCTTTTCTGGTTATGGGATAGGTCAGGTGGGAGTGTATTCTCTTTTAGATAGGTAAAAATTTTACCATAGAGAGGGGAATCAGTTCCTACAATGTGGCATATGATATGGGCATTTGGAGTGTCATAAGCAGGACAAGAGACTGGCTCTACTAAGAACTCATATCGTGTTTGATTGTTTGGAATGTCGAGAAGAGATGCGATTGTAGCCATGGCATCTGCAACTTTATTCTCGATCCTTGGTATCTGTTCAAATGATATCTGGATGAAATACTCCTTGAAGTAATCTACCATACGTTTATAAGGAATTAGTTTCTTGTCCTTCATTTGGTAGTCATCATTTACTTGGTTGATGACCAGTTGGGAGTCACCATAGACTTGAAGCTCCTTGATGTTCCACTCAACTGCTAGGTTGATACCGATGACTAGAGCCTCGTATTCTACTACATTGTTAGTGCAAGGGAACATTAATCTGTATGACTTTGGAATAGTGTCACCATTAGGCATGATCGACAAGATACCTGCCCCCGATCCATGCTGAGTGTAGGAGCCATCAAAGTACATTTTCTAGTTTGCTGTGCTGACGTGGAAGATAGACTCATCTGGAAATTCAAAGATTAGGGGGTTATCATCGGTTAAAGGCGCCTCTGCAAGTTGATCTGCAAGCACTTGTCCTTTTATTTCTTTTCTATCCACATATTCTATGTCAAACTCACTAAGAAGCATGACCCATTTTGATAATCTACCTGTTAACGCCACCTTATTGAGTAAGTATTTCAGTGGGTCAATTTTTGCCACCAGTTTAACAGAGTGTGACAGCATGTAATGTCTCCATTTTTGCAAGGCAAATACAACAGCTAGACGTACTCTTTCTATTGGAGTGTACTATAACTTGTATCTGACGAGTGTTCGACTAATGTAGTAGATAGCCTGTTCCTTTCCATCATAGTTCTGTTGAGCAAGGAGAGCTCCCAGAGCCATTGGTGTAGCTGAGATATATAGTAACAGAGGCTTGCCTTGAATTGGTGGCATTAATACTGGTGGCTTCATTAGGTATTCCTTTAGCTGTTGAAAAGCCTACTCGCATGACTCGTTCCATTTGAAAGATACATTTTTGTGCAGCAGATGAGAGAATGGGTGGCACTTATCTGCCAGTTGGGAAATGAACCATCTAATAGACTATAGTTTGCCCTGTAGGGATCTCAATTGAGTCAAATTTTTAGGAGGTGGCATCTCCATTATGGCCTTCACCTTAGTGGGGTCAACTTCAATACGATTGGTAGATACTATGTAGCCCAGTAGCTTTCTTGATGTAACCCCGAACACACACTTTTTTGGATTAAGTCGCACATTGAACTTCTCCAATCTGTTAAAGATCTTGTCTAGTACTGCTAGATGTCCTTCTCTTGTGAGAGACTTTGCTAGAATGTCATCAACGTAGTCTTCCATTATAGGATGCATCATATCGTGGAAGATCATTGTCATGGCTCTCTGATATGTTGCCCCAGCATTTTTCAGACCGAATGGCATGACGCACTAGCAGTAGGTACCCCAAGGACATGTAAATGCAGTTTTGTGCTGGTCTTCTGGTGCAATCTTTATCTGGTTATATCCTGAGAAACCGTCCATGAGTGACAGCATGGTATGACCTACCATGAGATCTACAATCATGTCGATGTTGGGCAAGGGGAAGTCATCTTTCAGACAAGCTTTGTTTAGGTCCCTGAAGTCAGTATAGATTCTGACCCTGCCATCTCGTTTGGCTACTGGTACGATATTTGAAATCCATTCAGGATAGTCTATGGGTTTGACAAACCTAACATCTAGCAGTTTCTTCAGTTCTTCTTTCACCATGAGAGCCACCTACGGATGCATTTTTCTGAGCTTCTGTTTAACAGGCTTAGCTCCTAGAGCCAAAGATAAGTGATGCGTGATGAGATTTGGATCAAGCCCTGGCATGTCAGCGTATGTCCATGCAAAGTTGATCTATTTTCTTCTGAAGAACTCTGTAAATGCTGGTTTTTCCTGTTCCGTTAGAGCCTTTGCCATGTGGACCATTCTGGGATTATCACCTGTGTTGACATTGATCACTTCCGCCGGTTCTATCAAGATCGATGATCTTTCCTGATGTGTTAGATTGGGAAGAGGGTCAAGCCTTCCATTCTTTGGCACCTCAGAGAGGTTTTCACTATTGGATGCATCTTTCTTTTTACTATTTTGAGGATCTAACACTGCCATGGAGCAGTTTTCACCGTTAGATCGTTCTTTTATTTTGATGTTTTTGTGACTGAAAGGCTTGGTGCTCTCTCCAAAATAGGACTGCATGTTGAGTTCTATAGCATAGCCAGCTCTGTGGTCGCCTACTGGTATGTGATCTCTAAGCTCAAGGTAATAGATGATCGCATCATCATTTTCGAAGGTGTCTAGTTCAAGGGTGGTGCCTTCGAGGTCCCAGTCTATAAGTTCGGGGTGTACCAGAGGTAAGGGGTCATGCGGTTGGTTGGATTCAACAGAGTTGATGGTAAGGATAGAATTGTTGAGGGAATGAACAAAGTCTGCGATGGTACTCACTAGTAGGGGATCCGTCGAGGGAGGTATCATTCTTTCCTCACGATTGTCACTATTGTCATTATGCGGAACGGACTCTAGCGGTCTAGCTCTTAGACCTTGTCTCTCATTCGCAGGGGTTAGGTCATACTCGTGGACAACGTCAATATCCTTTTCATCACAAGACAGCTCAGAGAGGCTATCCCACTCATACTCATTAGAATCTGTTTCACTCCCTAGTTGCATCCTTTGAATTTGTTCAACCATATTGTTAGTGGCTACTTCTATTTGTTTTTCCTTATTTTTGTTGCTTCTTGGTGCTCCAGTGTAGCCTAGCCCTGTAGTGTCTTGGGTTGTTAAGGTATGAGGTTGGATGGGTTCAGTGATGCCATCCTTTCTTGATCCAAGTGGACCGTGTCCTTCATATCCCATTTTCTGTAGTATTTGGTAACCTTGTCCATACTATTCTGTTGGTATAGTGGGATGATCATGTGGCGTTGAGGAGCTAGCTTCATCTTTGTATAGCCATTGTAGGACATCTTTTTCATCACTTTCATCTTCTAGGCTTCCCCATTTCATAAATGGTCCTTTGATTGGCTTCTTTGCTGTGGGTGTTTTTAAGATAGGTCTCCCATAGGATCGAGGAGATAGGGGCAATTGTGCCAAACAGAGGGACTGAGATACCATGTACTCACCCAAACCTTTATCTTTGAGTTAGAGTTTAGGTGGAGGTACCCCTGAAGAAGAAGCCAGTGTAGCTGGATCAACATGAGATGACAAGGATGCAGAAGCATGGTTGTTAGGGATTACAACGTCTGGTTTGGACTGAATGGAGTTGCACTATTGATAGGGGTTAGGATCGCCTGGGATGGTGATCTCTTGTCCTTCATGTGTGAACTTGATGCATTAATGGTATGTAGAAGGTACTGCTTTCAAAGCGTGTATCCATGGTTGTCCCAGAAGAATGTTGTATGCTAATTCCATGTCAAGGACTTGACAAGCCACATCTTTCACTACGGGGCCCACTCTGATTGGTAGAGTAACAATTCCCTTAGATGTTCTTTCTTCCTCATCATAGGCTTTTATGGTGATTTTTCTTTTCGGATCTATAGCCTTCTCCGAAAACCCCAATGTAAGGACTAGCTTCAACGTGCAGATATTCAAACCAACCCCTCCATCGATTAGGACTCTTTTGATCTTGTGCTTGTGTATGAAAGCTTCAATGTGAAGGGAGGCATTATGGGGTTGAGTGATAGACATATCATCCTTCTCAATGAATGATAGCGAGTGTGGTGAGGTGATGTTACCAACCATGTTTTGGAATTGTTCTTCAGCTAGGTTCGTGGGAACAGAGGCTTCTGCTAAGGCTTTGTTGAGTATGGACCTATGAGAAGGAGACAGACGCAGAAGTTCTAACATGGAGATGTGTGCAGGTGTTTTGTGGAGTTGATACAAGATACTGTATTGACTCGATGGAGAAGTGGAAGCTCCTCTAAGGGTGACTCTGTTACTACGGGTAGTAACATTGCAGTCTGGGTTCTTGTTGATAGTGATCATATTAATGTGTGAGTCACTTTCATAGATATGGTTAACAACGTAGTCGTATCTTATTCGTGTAATTTGCATTGTTAGAGCCACGATTATTTCTGTTGGAAGGACCTCCTTGCTCGTAGTTAGGAAGAGGATCCTTGAATGCCTGATGATCGCTATTTGAGGTATGTCCATTAACAAATATCTTGTTTTGATCTATTAAGTCTTGGACTATGTATTTGAGTGCGATGCAATCATTAGTCTTGTGCCCCCCTATTTCAGTGGTATCCGCAAAAGTCATTGTCATTCCACCAATGGGGTTTGACCTTTGGTTCATACTCTCGTGCAGAGGGAAGTGTTATGAGATTGTCGGTGATTAGCTTCCACAAGACGGTTTCTAATGTATCATCCAAAGGTGTGAACTTTCTTCTAGGACAAAAGTTGCTGACCCTAGATTTGGTATTTCTTGGTTTGTTTTGTGGGGTGCATTTGATAGGTTGAAAATTGGTTGTTTAGTTGCTGCATTTTTGGCATCCACCACCCCGTCATTCACAACGTTCTTGTTTTTTGTCTAGAATCTAGGTTTGGCGTTGTTGATGTTGGTATTGGGAGAGTCTTTGTGGAGTTTGATTTGGCCCTTCATGATGAGAGCTTGCTCTATGATGAGGCCCATTTCAATGACCTTGATAAAAGATGTAGGACATTGGATTTGGATCTAGTAACTTAAGTCTGTTTGCAGATTGTGGACAAACATCTCTAGCATATGTTTCTCTAGTATTTGGTGTGGGCACTTGCTTGCCAATTGTCTCCATCTCTGTAAGAAGGCAGCAAAAGATTCTCCTCCTTTCTATTTGGTATTACAGAGATCCAATATTGAGATGTCTTTCTCAATATTGTATGAGAAGTGGGTGACAAATTGGTTGACAAGTTCATTGAATGTCTTAATACCAGGTGTCAGTCTAGAGAACCAATCCATGGCTTGTCCTCCCAAGCTCCATGGAAATAGTTGCATAAGGTAAGTGTCGTTATGTGTGACCTCTAGACAAGCAGCATTGAACTCTCTGATATGATCTCTTGGATCACCCTTCCCTCGATACTTATCGAATTTAGGCACCTCAAATCTTGAGGGGAAGGGAATCATGATTAAGGACCTATCAAAAGGATACGGTGAAATATCCTCTAGGGTGTAGTTTTTGGTCGATGTTCCTACTTTTATGTCTAAAATTTCTTGTTTGAGAGTTTTGACGTCTTGGTTTACTAGGCTTAGGGCATCTAAGGAGTCAATTGTTGTTTTGCTCTTTTCTGCGGGTATTTCACCTTGTCTACTTCCTTCAGGGATTCTCTCTTTGTCAGCTTCTTTGAGAGCTTCCACGTCGTAATCCTTAGGGAGTTTTGCTCCTATACTTGCTAGATATAAAAAGTATTTTGATGGGTCTTGGGCAAGCACCCCTTCAAGTAGTCGTTGAGATTTTTGGTCATGCTGCATGTGGAGGATCTTGTCCATGGAAGGTTCTTCGTTATTGTCATGACCGTCAAAAATACTTTTCTCTGCCATTTCTAACTGCTTTTGTTTTTGTAATCTTGTCAAGACCATGACAAGTGGGAAAGAGATGGGATGGAGTGAGATTGGAAGATTTTGAGCAAAGTGCTATGATGAAACAAGGTTTTAGCAAGGTTCCTTCTTAGATCTAGATGGTGTCAAACAAGGTGGGTATACAAAAGCAATAGTCTAAGTAGGGATGTTATAAATCCGCCTACTTGATATTGACTAGCCTTTGCACAATCTACTAGTGGAGTTCCGATAGAGAAGGATAAGAAATCCTTGATACTTGGAGGCTCACTAGGTCTTGTTTGAGATTTGATTTTGATCAAGAAAAATTTGACTATAGCCTTGTTGGAAATTTTGAAAAAAGATTTTGATGGGATTTTGGAAAAGAAACAAGCAGCTATGGTGCGGATAAGAGAGAAAAGGTGGATTTTGCAAGGTCTTTGATCAGATTTTGAAAACTAGAACAAGCTTTGAACTGGTTTTTGAAAAGTATTTTGACAAATTCTCTTTGGAAGATACTAGATTTTTGCTCTCAGATTTAAATGCGCAACAACAAGAGGTATATGCACAACAGGTCGACACGTATACGCAATACTGGTCTTTCAAATGCGCAAAGACAAAGTTCAAATGCGTAATTATGACATATGCACAAACAGTCGGTTTAAATGTGCAAAATGTCGGTATGTATGCGCAATTTTGGCTATTTTTTGTGTTTTCTCTTATTTTTTGGAATTTTTGGATCGTTTTCAGGATTTTCAATGTTTTTGGTTTTGGAAAATTTGGTGTTTCTGATGAAGTTGACGTTCAATTATGGAAAAAGCACAGCAAACACATAGAAGTTTTCCATGATTTTTATCTTTTTATATATTTTTTTGTATTTTTGGGACTATTATGACTCAAAACACAATTACAACTTAGGCAAGATGGGACAATACTTGTTGAATCCTCTAGCTGTGCCACTCAAAGCGTGTAGCTTTAGGATCTGGTAGCACCGGCTCCCCTCCACGACACTCACTTCTCACGCATACCAGATCTGGGTTTCCTTAGGCTCGTACCCACACCGAACCTTAGGATTGTCCCTACTACCTCTACTAAGAGTCACTTGAATCGAGGCCGCTTCAAGGGCTCCACCCTTTGTATCAACAAATAGGGGTTTTTGGCTTTCTATACAATTGGTTCTTAGATAGGGCAACCGTTCGAGTGGTTACACATGCAGCGGCACTACTCTCCGTTATGGAGTCTCCCAGCCTCAAAGGGTTGCACCTATGAGGGTTTTGGGGGAGGTTGGCCGTCGGTGTAACACAACAGCACTCGTTGCTTGAGGTTTTCACCCCAAGTACAATTTATTTTAAGTGGCTTGGAAGGGCTTGGCTTTAGCCTGTTACCACTCAGGGTCATTCCCACTTGGACAAGCATGCATCCAAGGGCAAGCCCCCCTAAAGGATTAACAAAAAGAATGACAAGTCTGGCACTTTGATCACCCAGTTAAGGGGAGAGCATAAGCCTATTGTCATTCACAAACACAGAATACAGTTGTTCACCCAACCTAGTTAAAATAGAAAAACTAAATGGGCTAAGCTAATTTGTGCACTCACATGATAGTTAACTTGACAAGTGATTAATCATAGCATTATTCTTTTCCCGTTTGTTAACTTTGAAAGTGATTAATCATAGCATTGTTCTTTTCCCATTTGTTAACTTTGAAAGTGATTAATCATAGCATTGTTCTTTTCCCGTTTGTTAACTTTAAAAGTGATTAATTATAGCATTATTCTTTTCCCATTTGTAGAAGATAGCAGTGATTAAACTAGAAAGCAAATCCACAATGCGAGATAGCAATTTGGTCCAATTACTTCCTTCCTAATTAAGGACTATGTGTAGTTTTGTCATGAAATGCATTTTGATTACTTCACCCCTAGTTAGGCTAGATAAACTAAGCAAAATATCTAGATGACCTAATCTAGCCACTACTCCTGCAAAACCAACGTTAGCTCAACATGCAAAGATAAAAAAACATACAATAGCAAAGCAGGGAACAGATGCGCAACACTGTAGCCTAAATGCATAGAAATAGGGAGTGTATGCGCCTGCTAAATGAATGCGCAAATATAGAGGACGAATGCGCAATCTTGCAGGGTATATGCGCAAAAGTAGTATATGCGCAAAAATAGAGGACAAATGCGCAACACTACAGAGTAAATGTGCAAATCAGATGGATGCGCAACAATACAGAGTATATGCGCAAATTAGGTTTAGTTTCTGCAGTCAGGATTGTATGTGCAACTATGACGTACAAATGTGCAATAATGTTGTATGCGCAACTGCGGAAGATGATTGCGCAACTATGGAGTACAAATGTGCAAAATGGTCATATGCACAGCTGTAGAGGACAAATGCACAACTGTGGAGTGTGAATGCGCAAAACTGTTGTCAGAAACCTGTTTCTTCACCTTTTTTCCTGCACGGACCTACAAAAGAAACATGCACGAACCTGCAACTGAAAACACTCATTTTTTTGATTAGTAAAGGGGCAAGGGCCCCACGGTGGGCACCAAAATGTGAGGGGGAGAATGGGAGTTAGTTTCAAATGAATAAAAACACAACAAAAACCCAAACATCAATAGAATGTGAAGATAAAGAAGAATCAAACCAAAGAAGTAGAAATACTTACAAAACCCATTTACCTATCATTTTCCATTGTTGCCTATCTTGCTTTGATCTTGATTGAAGCCCTCAAAAGCTCTTTTTAGCTTGCTTGCTTGTTTGAAGATGCCAAAGGAAGAATGGCTATTGATACCTTGTGTGATTGAAGATGAGCTTCAATACACAATAATGGAGGATACTTGGAAAGTGGAATGAGAGAATTTTTGAGTATAGAGTTGATGCAATAATGAATCCTCCTAATGGCTTAGAAGAGAGTTCTATTTATAGAATTTCTGAAAATAGAATGGAGGGTGAGGATCAACAGATGAGATCAATGGCTAGGAATAAAAGTGAATCTTTAATTCATAATAGGTGAATTAAAAATCTTTTATTTGAAAATAGTGGATTATGACAATTGAATTAAATATTCAATTGTTGGGAAGAGTGGGAAACATTTGAATTAAAAATTCAATTGTTGGGAAGAGTGGGGAACATTTGAATTAAATATTCCATTTGTGAAGGCTAGTGGGGAACATTGAATTAAATATTCCATTTGTGAAGGAAAATTGATTTAATGATTTATTTTGGAAAATGGAGGAAACTAGCTAATTAAATATTAGGAATATTTAATTATGTGTGCAACATGGTGAGGTGGAAGTGATGAGGTGGATTTGATGAAGTGGATTTTTAGGGGATTTTAATTGATGTGAGATATAAGAAGAATTTAGGGAATTTAATTAAATAAACTGACTTTATTTAATTATGGGATAATGAGCCAATTAACTAAACGTATAACATTTATTTAACTACTAGAAGAAAATAAGAATTAAGATAAATATTAAATATTTACTTAATTTGACCCGAGCCAATTTTAGGTGTATACAATCTGTATTTTTCATCTTTGTCAACCAAGACCAATCATCAATGCACCTGAAAAACAATTTTATACAAATTGAATAACCTTTCACCTGCAAAGAAAAATCTTTTCATTTCCCCTGTGCCCATTCAAATCTCAAAATAAACCCTATTTAAAAACTTTTGATCTTCCATCTTCAAAACTTGATTGCTTTATCATCATCTCTAAATTTCGTCTTCTCTGTATAAGACATTTATTGTGTGAGAAAAAATAAAATCTTTCTCATAATGTTGATCTCCCTCAATTGACTTTTCAATCTGCAAAATATTTTCATCTACAAGAAAACAATTAATATTTGAGAATAAATTAATTTGCTCCTGTCAATAACTTCAATGCTTCATCTTCTACAATTTTCTTCTTTTATAAAAACATCTTCATAATCTTTGCATGATCCTTCAAAACTTCCAAACCTTTCATATTCTACATCTCAAACAAAATCATCAAAAGGAAAAATAAATCTCCTTTTACATACAAAACCATTGAGCTTCTTCTTCTTCTCAATCTGGAAGAGTAAATCAAATCATAAAAAAAATATCTCCAAGAATATTATCATTTTCATATTATGGAAGAAAAGAAAATTTCTAATTTTAAAGCATTCCATTCAATGGATGTTTTTTTTTTTTAGAAGGAAACTTGAAAACCACTAAATTCCTTCTAATGTCGAGCTCCCTTAAAAAGCAATTTAATGCCTTAAATAAAATGGAGATCTTCTTCTTTTTAATTGGGCTTAAAAAAAAACTGATGCAGGGACTTCCGGAGGTCATAACTTTTGACTCGGATGTGGGTTTTCTACGAAATTTTACAGGTAGATGCGTTATGAGGTGGCCAGTGGTTTCCCAACCTGCTCTAGCGGGTTGGACCTTGTCTTGGCACTTTTTCGGGGCTTCAAACTTTCATCTTGGCCCTCAAAATGGCAAATTAGTGTTTTTTTCTAGTTTTTTAAAAGTTGCTTTTTTTAATAACTCGAAACTCATGTTTCGAATTTAGGATGTTAGTTGGTTTTTCATCCTACCTTAACTTTATGAGCTTTTTGGGAAAAAACTGGATTCTCAAGATATGACTATAAAATTACCTAAAATGGCAAAATCTGACAATTGTCGAAATCTGCCAAAAAAGGTAATTTTTTTGTTTTTTTTGTTTTCTTAGATATAAGAGAGTTTTCTCTCATTGTAGTAGCAGAGTTGAGGAATAGAAATTTTGTTATGTTTTAGCTTCCAAATTTTTGTCTCTCATGTTTAATGGCACAATTCTGTTGATTGTATGTTGTGTGCTTCATCATTTGGTATCAGAGCAGGAAGATGGCTGGGAGAGGAAGAGGAAGAGGCGGTCTTGCCCAGATGCATAGAGAAATGCAAAATCTGCAAAGGCAAATAGCAAAACTTACAACACGGATGGAAACCCAAAGACTGGGTAGAGGAGGAGACGAATCTGATGAAGAGATAGGTCAAGGAGGTGCAAATCAAGATACAGAACATGAAGAAGAAGAATTAGAAGGCATGAGTTTTGAAGAGAGGATGCTCAGGGCCTTAGAAGAGAAAAATGAAGGGATCAAGGTAGATGTTTCAGATTATGCAGGTAGTCTTAAACCAGAGGAGTTGATAGACTGGTTGAATGGCATGAGAAATTTTTTTGAATGGAAATCCATGACAGAGGAGAAGAAGGTAAAATTTGCATGCACCAAATTAAAAGGTCATGCAATGATTTGGTGGGATCATCTTCAAAAGGAACAAACAAGGAAAGGTAAGGATAAGATCAGGACATGGAATAAAATGGAGAAGAAGTTGAGAGAAAAATTTTTGCCCATAGATTATGCGCAAACCCTTTTTTGTAGGTTTCAAAATTTAAAGCAGAACCTCTCTTCTGTGCAAGATTATACAAATGAGTTTTATACACTGTCTATACGTATAGAGCATCAAGAAACTGATGCACAAATGGCTGCTAGATATGTGAATGGCCTGAAATTTTCTATTCAAGATGAATTGAGCATGCATCGACTCAACAATATGGAAGAGGCTTACCAATTGGCTCTAAAGGCTGAAGAAAAACAAAACAGACAGTATCATCAGAGGAATAGAGGAGGAAGAAGGGGTACATCAACCCCATTTCAAGGAGGTTCAAGTTATGGCAGGGGAGAGTCATCCCATGGTGTGGAAAAATAAGTAGACACTCGGCAAGATCCTCCGAATCAAGAACAAGGAAGGGGATTTCAAAGAGGTAGAGGTTATGGTAGTGGTAGAGGATGGGAAAACCAGAGAAGGCCTTTCACTTGTTTCAGATGTGGAGAAGAAGGTCATAGGGCATTTGAATGCTCCAATTATAACATGCAAGAAAGAAATCAAGGAGGACAACCTAGGGTGAACATGATTCAAATGCAGCATGAAGTGGAAGGGACAAAACTGGAGGTTCCACCAGATGTGGGAGAAAGTCTCATGATGAGAAGAGCAATGGTGATTCTAGAGAAGGAGAAAACACAAGCCAAAAGCTCTGATGGTTCATGGCTTCGAACCAATATCTTTAGAACCAGATGCACTTCAGGTGGCAAGGTATGTCAAGTCATTGTTGATGGAGGTAGTTGTGAAAATATAGTTTCTAAAGAAATGGTAGACAAATTGAATTTACACTGTGAAAAACATCCTCATCCGTATCGCATTGCATGGTTTAAAAAGGGAAATGAAGTCACTGTTGATAAAAGATGCCTAATTAAGTTTAGCATAGGGAAGATCTATCAGGATGAGATATGGTGTGATGTTGTCCCAATGGATGCCTGTCATGTGTTATTGGGAAGGCCATGGCAGTATGATAGAAAAGTTATGCATGATGGAGAGAAAAACACATACACCTTTTGGAAAGATGGCGCTAAGGTGATTTTATTGCCTCTCAAGGATGAAGGAAAAGGTGAGACCATGTTGTCTGAAAGAGATCTTGTTAAAGAAATGAAGGTGACAGGGTGTTGCTATGCATTAGTAGTGAAAAAAGGTGAAGAGGAAGACATTTCAGTTCCCCCAGAAGTAGCCGAGCTGTTGAAAGAATTTGTTGATGTTTTACCTAATGAATTGCTTGATGGTCTACCGCCAAAGAGAGATATTCAGCATCATATTGATTTGATTCCAGGAGCAACTCTACCCAACCAAGCAGCTTATAGGATGAATCCAACACAACATGCAGAGATGAATAAGCAAGTAACAGAACTCCTAAGTAAAGGTGTGGTGAGAGAGAGCATGAGCCCATGTGCTGTACCTGCATTGTTAACCCCAAAAAAAGATGGAACATGGAGGATGTGCACTGATAGCAGAGCAATTAATAAGATTACCATCAAGTATCAGTTTCCTATACCTCGTATGGAGGACATGATGGATGTCCTTGCAGGGGCTAAATATTTCAGCAAGATCGACCTACGAAGTGGCTACCACCAAATCCGGATTCGAGAAGGGGATGAGTGGAAGACAGCCTTTAAGACTGGAGATGGATTATATGAGTGGATGGTTATGCCATTCGGGTTATCAAATGTACCTAGCACATTTATGAGATTGATGAACACTATACTACGCCCTTACATTGGTAAGTTTGTGGTAGTTTATTTTGATGATATTTTGGTATTTAGTAATAGCAGAGAAGAGCATCTACAACACTTGAGGATCATCTTTGGTGTGTTAAGGAAGGAGAAGCTCTATGCCAATTTGAAAAAGTGTAGGTTCATGCAGGACAGTTTGGTTTTTTTAGGCTTTGTCATTTCTAAAGATGGTGTCAGAATGGATCCAGAAAAGGTTAGGGCAATCCTAGAATGGCCTAGTCCAAGCAGCATCACAGCAGTAAAAAGTTTTCATGGCTTGGCCACTTTCTATCAAAAGTTCATTCGCAATTTCAGTAGTATTGTAGCTCCCATAACAGATTGCACCAAAGGGAGGGAGTTTGTATGGACCAAGGATGCTAAGGAGAGCTTTAAGTACTTGAAGAAAAAGGTAACAAAAGCACCTATACTTGCATTGCCAAATTTTGATAAAGTATTTGAAGTAGAATGTGATGCCTCCCATGTAGGAATAGGTGCTGTACTTAGCCAAGCTAGCAAACCTATAGCTTTCTTTAGTGAAAAGCTGAATGCAGTGAGAAAGAATTATTCTACTTATGATTTGGAATTTTATGCAATTGTCCAAGCATTGAGGCATTGGAGACATTATCTAGTTCCCCAGGAGTTTGTATTGTTTACAGATCATATTCCACTGAGGTACTTGAGCACACAGAAAAAGTTGAATAGTAGGCATGCCAAGTGGGTCTCTTTCTTGCAGGGTTACAACTTTGTGTTGAAGCATAAGTCTGGAAAACAAAATCAGGTTGCAGATGCGTTAAGTAGGCATGTTGCACTTTTGACCACAATGGAAGCTGAGGTGATTGGTTTTGATGCCATCAAAAATTTGTATGAGTCTGATGATGATTTTTGGGAGATTGTGGAACAATTGAAGGCACCAATATCTGGTAACTTGGATCACTTTAGGGGTGAATATTTTATGCAAGATGGGTATCTATTTAAAGGAAAACAACTATGCATACCGGCTGGCTCTATGAGGGACAACATTATCAGAGAATTTCATAGTAGTGGGTTGGCTGGACATTTTGGCAAGGACAAGACAATAGCCTTGATAGAAGATAAATATTACTGGCCAAAGATGAAAAGGGATATAACTAAGTATGTAACAAGGTGTAGAATCTGCCAAGTGGCTAAGGGACATTCACAGAATACAGGATTGTATATGCCCTTACCAGTACCAGCTGCACCATGGACAGATTTGAGCATGGACTTTGTGTTGGGACTTCCACATACTCAACGAGGTAATGATTCCATTTTTGTAGTTGTTGATAGGTTCTCCAAGATGGTTCATTTTATTGCCTGTAAGAAGACTAATGATGCAACGAGGGTAGCAGAGTTATTTTTCTCAGAAATTGTTAGACTACATGGTGTTCCAAAGACTATTACCTCTAACAGGGATACCAAATTCCTCAGTCATTTCTGGAGGACTTTATGGAAGAAGATGGGGACCAAGTTACAGTTTAGTAGTGCCTATCATCCTCAAACAGATGGGCAAATAGAGGTAGTTAATCGGAGTCTGGGAAATTTGCTGCGGTGTATTGTTGGAGAAAAGCCAAAACAATGGGATTTGGCATTACCCTAGGCCGAATTTGCCTATAATAGTTCTGTTAACCGATCAACAGGAAAGTCCCCTTTCCAGATTGTGTATGGTAGGAATCCTCAGGGTGTTCTAGATTTAGTATAGCTACCAATGAAAGATCAGGTCAGTGATGATGGGGAAGCATTTGCAGAACACCTTCAACAGTTGCAGCAAGAAGTGAGACAGAAGTTGCAGGATAGTAATGAGAGGTATAAGAATTCAGTGGATCCTAGTCGGTGACATCAGACATTCAGTGAAGGTGACTTAGTGATGGTATATTTGAGAAAAGAGCGGTTTCCTACTGGAACATATCACAAGTTGCAGTACAAGAAAATTGGTCCTTGCAAAATTACAAAGAAGATCAATGATAATGCATATGAGGTCAGTTTACCAGATGATCTCGCTATTTCTCCCATGTTTAATATTTCTGATTTATATGCATTCCATCGTGAGGATGATGTTGAAGATAGTCAATCAGAGGTGTCATGGCACAACCACATTCCCCATAAGAAGAAGGAAAAGATTGCACAGATTCTTGATAAGAACACTATCTCCACTCGGCACGGGCGTTACAACAAGTATTTAGTACAGTGGGAAGGATTGCCACCAACAGATAGCACATGGATTACAGAGTGGGAAATGCAGAGGTTAGATCCCGTCCAATGGCAGCAGTTTGAAGACACTCACTTGCAAGAGCTGCGTTCTTTTCAACCAGAGGAGAATGATGCAGGGACTTCCAGAGGTCATAACTTTTGACTCGGATGTGGGTTTTCTACGAAATTTTACAGGTAGATGCGTTATGAGGTGACCAGTGGTTTCCCAACCTACGCTAGCAGGTTTGACCTCGTCTTGGCACTTTTTCGGGGCTTCAAACTTTCATCTTGGCCCTCAAAATGGCAAATTAGTGTTTTTTTCTAGTTTTTTAAAAGATGCTTTTTTTAATAACTCAAAACTCATGTTTCGAATTTAGGATGTTAGTTGGTTTTTCGTCCTACCTTAGCTTTATGAGCTTTTTGGGAAAAAATTGGATTCTCAAGATATGATTGTAAAATTACCTAAAATGGCAAAATCTGACAATTGTCGAAATCTGCCAAAAAAGGTAATTTTTTGTTTTTTTTGTTTTCTTAGATATAAGAGAGTTTTCTCTCATTGTAGCAGCAGAGTTGAGGAATAGAAATTTTGTTATGTTTCAGCTTCCAAATTTTTGTCTCTCATGTTTAATGGCACAATTCTGTTGATTGTATGTTGTGTGCTTCATCAAAAACATTCCATAAACTGCCTTTTAAAAAGATGCCATGAATAACCTTGACGTTCGCTGGCCCTTCAAAGTCCATGCTCATGAGAAGAGATCACCTTTTAAACATCGGCCTTTGATTTTCTTTTGGTGCTCAAAATTCTAATTTAAACATGACCGTTGATGCAAAAAACCTGCTCAAACACATTTTTCTAACCTGTGAGCACCGGTTAACCAGGAGGAGGGGACGGTAAGTTTAATGTATAATAAAGCCTTTGGTAAGTCACCTTAAGTGACTTTACCTCCTATTGGAAGTCACCGCCCAATTAAAACAAAAGTGACAAAACATAAATGACGGGTAAGAGCATAACAAATAGATGTTTGATGTTGTTGGTCTTTGATCACAATTGACACATGAACCCCCAGATATATTTGAAAACTAGTTAGACAAGTTTGTGAAGGACATATCACCCTCTGCAATCAAAACTTCTGCAAACCTTAGAAAGAGGGTATACACAAGACAAAGTGCTTAATAAGGATATGATAAAATTTTGTAACTTTAATGTCCTTGTTAGCAATATGATACTTTTTGCATATATCTACCTCATCTCTGCCAAATATTGATCATATATTTTTAACTTGTGAACCTGATCAAAGCTCAACCTATCTTGTTAAGATCAACTATGATATTTGCATTGAACTCGAGTAGACAAACTGTAAACAACATGACACCTCTATTGTTCCACATAATAATGTGTTGATCCACCTTGAGTCAAACTTGAAGCTATCCAGATAGAAGTTTGAACCAAACTCATCAAGTGATTAAACTTATCATAATTTTGATCACCTATGAAGAAATCTTGAATGAAGCTCCTATATTATGAATATTCAACATTTGAAGCACAAGCATCATATATTGTTCAACTGAGATCCTCTCAACCATATAGTGAAGACAGTACTTTAATCTGTCACTGTAACTGGAAAGCACCTTATATGAAGAATTAAGACTTGTTGATAACTCAACACATATCTTGAACATCTTCCCTAAGAATCAACTCCAAGATTGATTATAGGACATCAAAATTAACTCAAGTAAGATATAGCTTCTTAATACATACCTCTGCCATATAACATTCTCTTGATACAAGATACTAATTGCATATATGATCATGAACTTCATACAATGAAACATTTCAACCCCCATGCAACTACACTTGTTTGTATGATGATCAACTCACAAATTGAATACTAAGATCAAATGACCAAGCCATTGAATACTATATGTTATCTGCATCACCCTGAGTAATGAATCTTATCATTATATTCACAACTCCAATTGATATATGCGTCTATAAAGATCATAACAAATTTAACAACACACAAGATGATGTACTCTTGATGATGTACTCCTGCAACAACACATTTGACATCAATGACAACCTGTCACCATCACCCCTCTGTGTAGAAATCCATTATTTTATGTATTCATAACCTGTCTCTTTTTAATAACATGATGCCTAATCTTTATGTTGTCTCTACATCTCTTACCATGTGTTAATCATCTATTGCCACCATGACTAATGATGTTCATAAGATGCAAGCAATGGCCATTATTGCTCAAATAAGTTTCAACCTTATAGTACTAACATTTGCTAAAGATGAAATGGGTCAATATTTTGTTGAAATGATTTCTCTTTCAATCTTGTAAAGTTTTTAGTTTTTGGTGTTAACATGATTTCATAGACTAACTTTATTAACTAATTTGAAGATACATGTGTAGGGTGTATTTTCTTGTCCATCCTACAATAGAGACCCTATCTAGCTATTAATTTGGATGCTCAAAATTTTCTTCCAAATATGGATGTGGATAGGACCCATGTCTAAAAAAGAACTCTTGGAGATGAGGACTATTTGATGCAGGAACTTTCAGAGGTCATAACTTTTGACTTGGAGGTCCGTTGGAACTGAAATTTGGTGGGTAGATGCGTCTTGAAGAGTTTAATAAAAAACCCACCGAATTGGTAAATTTGGTAGGTCGCCATTTTGACACTTTTTCAAGACCTTATTCGAGCATCTAGGGCCTCAAAATGAGGTTTTAATGTTTTTCTTTCGAGATTTTCCTAGTTTTTTCTAAATATTTTCCTAGATTTACTTACAATTAGATTAGAAAGTTGACGATTAGTCATTTTTTAGTAAGTTTCAAATATTTGGAAACTTTCATGGTCATACAGATAAGGATACGAAGTTACCAAAAATGGCAATTTTAGAAAGTTGTGAAAATCTGCCAAAAATGGTAATTTTTTGTTTTTGTATAAATTGGATATTTATCTTTAGGTGTAGTAGGATGGGATGGAATGAGAAGAAATTTGAAAATAGTTCTAAGTTTTATGGGTATTCTTTTGTAATAATAGAGTTGAATTTTATGTTGTGAAGTTCGGTTACATCACTATTTTATTCATTTAAAGAATATGATTGGATTGGTGTTAGCATATGAAATTGAACAACCCAAATTTCCTATAGTATATTCCCAACTTGACAAAATATTCTCTTTGGATGGCTTTATATTTAGGCTTCTATTGTCATCTTTAACTATATACTATATAACCTTTTATAAAATTTAGAATTTCCTTATTGGCTATGTAACATGATTCATATCAATTATTCACTTCCTTATCTTTTGGTTTCTCTATTTGGTAGCATCTTCCACCCCTTTTGAGGTCTTACTCAGTTGAGTTTAGTTTTCACTTCTAGTCATCAAGTTAGTACCCATGTTCCTAGGAATAGTGGTTGATCATTATTTAAAACAATCCTCCTATTGAGAAAGGTTAACCTATATGATTGATAGTGGAAGGAAATTTACTTGGATGATGATGAGATTGAGTTTTGTATATTTATGTAATTATGTTACAACTTTCACTTTTAGACTTTAGCTTTAAGTTTTCTTTCTATTTTTTTGGCTTCATTCGCAATTACACACATCCATTGTAAATCTATTTACTCCATGGAAATGAAGAGTATGACCATTGTATATCTTTTTACTCCAAGAAAACATTCAATTTGGGTATTCTCCTTTGCTTTAATTGTTGTGCATGTCTATACCTTCATAATTTTTGTCACATGTTTTGAAGGGTCATATCAAATAATCGATTTTCTACATGGATCCATCTAATTGAGAATACATTCTAGTAGTAGGTTCATATACAAACACTTATTTGGTTGGATGGTAGAAATCTAGTGGTTATATGATTGTCTTTGTTTGGCATAGAATTGAACATGAGTAGAAACTAGAAATATAATATTTTGAATAGGAGAAATACCTCCTTCTTAGAGTGTAGATAACATAAATATCACTAACTTTTCATGCTCATCAAGTGTACCATCTTGATATAGGGTTTGTGGACTAGAAAGGAAGGGATACATATAAGATTTGTGGTAGTGGAAAGAGGTCTTCCCTCTTTTCTTTTTTAACCTTGAATTTTAAATAGATATAAGAATCAATCACTTCAAGCTTGGTTTTTCTACCAATAGATAGATTACAAATTTCTAGTTTTACTACATAAGATTAGTACATTTGATAATGCTCTTGTTGATAACTGAGAGGGGGGGGGGGTGAATCAGTTATCCTAATTATTTCTTCTTTTGAACATGCTTATTAATCAATGCAGCATTGAATCAAACAAACAAACATTACCATGAAATGAGAAACACATGACACAGTATTTTTGACGTGAAAACCCTGTTAAGGGAGAAAACCATGGGGTGATTAACCCAAAGATTATTCTCTGTTAGAAGAATAAGGAATTACAAAATAGCACTTGCCAATTAGGGCTCACTGCCCGAGCACACTGCTCACAAAGAGGCACACTGCCTACAAGGAGACACACTGTCTACAAAAGAATGTTATACAATACTTGAACTGATTGGAAGCATCCACATATGCTAGAGTTCAGTTCCGGTTAGGCTCAGTACACTGATTTGCTGCACTTCATCTTTCCTCTTCTCTTTATTCTACTTTCCTTTCACATGCCAGATCTTTCCTACTACTTCTACTCTGCTCTTCGCTTATTCACATATATCATCATTGCTACAACAACTCTCACAACTAAATCCATCGTGCATATATATCCGCACAAGTAATTTCATCACCTTTCTAGTCGGCATCCGGAACAGTCTATTTTCTCACAAACTCTATTTTGTCGGCTGAATCCTTGCACATCAAGTAATGCGGATCAAGCATATACTTGTAGATATCATTAATCATGTCGGCCAAACATGATTCATGCCTTCACAACCTTTACCATCAACAGTAACACATCCGGAAAATAGTCTGATGTTCTATCAGTCAGTTCTTCCTCTGTTCTCACTGTCACTTAGGAATCCGGTACTCAACTATTCATATCTTTTTCCTTGTCCATCACTGGAGGCTAAATCCTTGGAATATACGACTCAAGGTAGTCCTCTTGACTTCCTCAAATCCGTACTATACCAAGATACTTCCTCTAAGAGATCCGGACCAATCTGTCGAACCTTGCCACATGCTCTGTTCTTGTTCACCGGACCACAACAATCTTCATTCTGACTTCCGGTAGAGACACACCATGACTTGTGGATATGTGGGATGACCTTTGTTGCCATCAATGACAACAACCATGAATCCATATAGTGTCTCTTGCCAACAATCTCCCCCTTTGGCATTGATGGCAACACTTAGTGAAAAATGACTAAGTGTTTACACTATGCTCCCCCTTGGCTGATGCTCTATTTTTATATACAATTTCTGGAACTCCCCCTTAGTTGGATTCCTCATTTTTCACTGCTCCTCACTCCCCCTTTGACATCAATGGCAAAGGGTAGGGTCCACACACCAAAATTTTCAAAAATTTTACTATACTTGGCTATATATTACATATTCACAAAAACTGAAGAATGTCTGCAAAGGATGTCTTCAATTGGATGAGTTCTGTAGCCCAACTTTGCTTCATTCTATCCAAAATTGAAATCTGACCACTCAACAAAAACGTAAAAGCTTCTGCCCTCTTAAGATCTATCGGATCATTTGTTTGGGCGGTAGTCTTGGCATCATTTATGGCCTCATGCATAGTTTCTAACTTAGGGATTATAATCCTTCTAAGTTCTCCCATCCGGTTAATTATATTCTTCCTTTCCTTTTCAAAATTCTTGATTGCATTTGTGATTACAATAGTTTGACATTCTTGATTTACTATGGAGGAAGAGAGAGGATCAAAACTTTGAGACAAACTCAGTAGTTTGTCCTGTTCCTCTTTTATTTTCTTCTCAACTTCTACTGTTGCTTTTGACCAGGAGATACAAAATCTGTAAATGTCACCACCATCCTTAAGAGCATTTTCTAAACTCTTTATTCCAATACTCATATTTCTCCTATCATTAGAGATTAATCCTAGTACCTCTGAGAATCTCTTATCTAAGAACTCCTTCCGGACCTTTTCTTCAGCTAATTTTTCTAGAGAGTCAAAATGTGTACCAACACTGCTGACTAAGGTTTTGAGATTACCAGAAGAGGAGGCTATCAGATCTTTTTGGACCGATGGCATAATCTTTTCAAGCACTCCGGAAGCAGCCTCTATCAACTCACAGTCTTCCATATGAGACTTTAGGAGTTTTTCATTTGCCTTAGCATTTGCAAATGAAGCTATCTTCATTGTCTGTACCGGAGAGAGGGAATCAAAGTTGAATGGACCTTGTAGAAGCTCTGGTTCATCAATCTTTATTGTTTCTTTGCTCAAAAATTTTTGAACAGTTTGTGCAGTGTCTCTTGCCGGAGATAGATGTTTCTTCTCTTCTACAGTCATGGAACTGTCCTTTGGAATTTTCTCTCCTTCCACATTCTTACCACTATCAGTTGTGGTTTTCTCTGTTGGAGTCTTCTCTTTCTTTGCACCCTTGGTACTGTCAACCTCTGCTGCTTCTTTCTCCTGTAATTTCTCTTCTTCTTTGGATCTGGAGACTGTAGGGGAAACCGAAGGAGAGATGCTAGTCTATTCAAGGGCCACTTCTCCTGGAGTAGAGGATTCCAAGTCCACAGCTATTTCTGCACCCAAGTCCTCTATAATAGGAATGTTGAACCTTTTGAATGTATTCTGGAGGATCTCTTCAGTGTCCTTGGCTACCTTGTCGGTCTCACCAAGCATAAGCTGATTCATCCTTGCTTTGCTTCTAAATTCATCCTTGCAGTCTTTGAATATCATGTTCATTGTTTTGTGATCAATTGAAGGATATAGCTGAATAGCTATCTGTTCCCTGATCTCAAGGTCTTTTGCCATGGCATTTGCCTTTCTCATTTCCAATTCCTTCTCTAGACTCTTAGGAATAAGGGAGATAATTTCAATGAAGGCTTTGTTGTAGATGTTCAGATACCTGATTGTAGCTTCCTGTAGGATCTTTTGATCAGCCTCATTATAGTCATCATAGAATTCGACCATTGGTTGAAGGTTTCCATCCACAGGGACTGATTTGATTACACTGTTTAGAGACAGGGTGGGCTTTTCAACAAATTTCTCTGCCATTTCTTCCTTGTCTTGACCTGTGGAGGGTTTACCAGATCCTTTCTTCTTCTGCTTCTTTATTTCTTTTACCCCCTCATCTGATTCCATTTCCTCTTCATCTTTCTGACTTGTATAAGCCCTTGTGGCTTTTATTTTAAACCTTTTCTCTCCTTTACCAGATGTCTGACCTTCTGGTTTTGACATTTTTGAGCCTTTGGTTGTGACCGGTGTAGATCCCTTTGATGATCTGGTCTGGGTTGGGGTTTCCACCATAGTACTTTTCTTGCTTTTCTTTTCTGCCTCTTTCTTCTCTTCCTCAGCCTTTCACCTCTTTTCCCGGTTGACATCAAGTGCCTCCTTTGGGATTCCTAGGCCTTAAGCAATATGCTCTACTTCTTTTCTCACCTTCCTCTTTATCTCAGGTTCTCTGAGTTCCACATGGATCTTCACACTCAGTTCCTCAAAGGTTCCAAACCTTTCTGCCTTTGGATCTTTGGGCTGACTAAGCATGTGTTGAACATGCAGTTCCACAATCTGTTCATCAACCTCATACCCCATGGGCATGATCCAGACTATCCTTGGCTCCACTGCCTCCATTAGGCACTGATCAGTATCCACCATAAAGCAGACTGAGTCTTTGTATTTTTCAACAATGGACTGGGGAATTCTTTCTCTTGCTTGCATCATGCTCTGGAAGTTTTTGAAGTATCCCCACAGGGATGTATTTCTTTCTTTGGCATCCCCAAGCCCATGTAAATAATCTCTGATCTGGACTGCAACAGGTTTGTCATTCTGCCATACCCATCCACTTAATCTAGGCAGCTCATTCATGAAGTAGAAAAATAGACATAATATAAGAGTACCATACTTAAAAGAATTCTTTTTGTACTTTTTGATCTTCTGTATTTTCCATTAATTGGCTTAAGAGAAATTCACAGAGATCATAATCTGCATTCTTCCTCAGCATCTCATAGGCAGTATATACTGCAGTTCCGGATATAGAATTCTCCCTACTGGAGTTATAAATCTTGTATCCTATTATCATAGATGCATACTTGATATCCGGATCAGAAATATCTTCAATGGTCATTGCCCTCTTATCAAATTTTGATCCAGTGGCCTCAGTTACAATGTTATTTTTGACAAATTTCAGGATAGGTATCCCTCCAGAAGAGTATAGACCAGTTACTACCCTAATTGCTTCTTTTGTGATCTTGCAGGGTCTATTCAGCCATAGGAAGTTGTCATGTATTCTACTTAATACATACCGGACCCATTCATTTTCTTTAAAGCAGGGGAAATGAATGAATTGATCAAAATGTTTCTTCTAGATACCCTTATACTCTGGTTTAAGCTCAAAAGCATTGTCTATTAGTTGTTTGTGATAGAAATCTCTCAATTTGAATTCCCCAAATACCTCAATACTTGCATGTATGTAAACCCTAATGTCTTCCATGTGTAAAACGCCATGAGGAACACTAGAGAATGCTCCTAATGGATCTACCTCCAATGACTTGTATGGGTGTTTTTTGAATTCAAGTCGGGGCCTATCTGAGATCTTTACTATATTCGGAGTAGCCATTTTTCAAAAGATTTGTAGTGAGATATCAAAAATGGAAAATACCTTATGTGCCTTCAGTTACACAGAGTGGTTGGATTGATTTCTATATGTAATGATTTCTACAAGAGATCTTCAGTGAACTTGATGAATCTTGTTGCAGAGCTCCACTTTTCGCTTCTCCTTGAGTGCAGAATGAGCAAGTGATTTATGAGAAATCCCTTATATTGCTCCGCAAATCCTAATATCTGATGGCAATAAATGCTTGACCTACATTATTCCAGTTTGCCTTATTCAGATAACCAGATCAGTCCTAATTTATGAACATCATGCGGATCTTCCAAACATGAACAAATCAAAATGACACATCACAAGGTCATCCCAAACACTCTGTCCAATCCGCAGAATAAGACAATGCACTTCCGGATCTCTCCGTACCCTTTTGTAATCCTCTGTCATTCTGGAGCATCTCCTGAAATAGGTCTTACTTGATCGATCACAACTTCTTCACATCTTCATGCGGACCTCTGAAATCTTATCTGGATCATCTCAAGACTTATATCTACAAACCCTTTACTCCGCATCTTGTGCCACATCCGGCACCACTTGATTGGCTGGGGGAATAGGATTTTCTTTGAGTCTCCCCCTGAGCCAGAGCTCACTTTTTAATTTCTGGAAGGAATATCAGCACCAGAGTCTGGTGCGGATCCAACCTCTACATTCTCTGAACTTTTCTTCACCCAAATCTTGTTCATCTAATTCCTAACTTCATCTGCATTCATCTTTTGTTTACCCTTGTCTTGATTCTGATTATACACCGGACCTCTTTTGTCCTGATTCTTGCTTCTGCAGACTTTTGCATTATGACCGGACCTATTACAGCAAATAACATTTCCTTGCATATTTGACTGATAACCTCTTGATCTGCATTGATTAGCCATATGACCTACTCTATTGCATGCAAAGCATCTACCTTTGAATGATTTGTTTATTTGCATATTTCTGCATTCATGAGACTTGTGTCCATACCTTTTGCAGTTAAAGCACTGTCTGGAGAAGGATGAATTAGTCTGATTCATTCTCTTTCTGCACTAATTAGCTGTGTGACCAAAATGATTGCAGCTGTGGCAGTATCTATTGAAGGATGGATATCTTTGAGCATTGGGCTGTCTTACCGGAGGTCTTCTAGGCATATTCCTTGGATTTTCTGATCCAAAATTCTTTTGACCGGATCTGGAGCTTTCTCCTTTCTCATATCCCAAACCATACTTGTCATCTGCCCTCTTTTGACTTCCAAGAAGAACTTCAAGTTGAGTAGAACTTATCTTGAATTTCTCTTTATATTCATTTGTTGTTTGAAGATCTCTTTTGAGAGAGACAATTTGATCCTCAAGTTTTTCTTCATTATCTTTGGCATCTTCAAGATCAGATTCAAGATGTCTGATAATCTTGTCCATCCGGTGGCAATCTTCTGATTTCTCTTTAAGAGATTGTCTTAGATTGTCTTCAGCTTTTCTTTTCTCTTCAATCTCTTGAGTAAACTTTATAACTCCTGATTCCATTTCATGTCTTACCATAATGACGTCTTTTGATAACTTTTCACATAACTTGGTTTTCTCAGTCAATTCTCCATTTGTATTACTTTCTTCACTTTGTCTTGCCAATTGTTGGAGCAACTCCTTTCTCTTTTTCATAGAGAGACTTAATTTGTCCTTTAGTTCTCTCATGAATTCATCAGCCTGTTTGAGTCTTTCCTTTAATTCATTGACTTCAGAGTTTGATTGTTCAAGATCCTCAAGGGCAGTCTTGAGTTGCTCCCTTAAACCATATGCATCCATTTGAACTCCCAGATCTTCCTCAAGCTGTTAGGCTCTATTAGGAGGAACTTAGCTCTGATACCAATTGTTGATAACTAAGAGGGGGGGGTGAATCAGTTATCCTAATTATTTCTTCTTTTGAACTTTCTTATTAATCAATGCAGCATTGAATCAAACAAACAAACATTACCATGAAATGAGAAACACATGACACAATATTTTTGACATGGAAACCCTGTTAAGGGAGAAAACCACGGGGTGATTAACCCAAAGATTATTCTCTGTTAGAAGAATAAGGAATTACAAAATGGCACTTGCCAATTAGGGCTCACTGCCCGAGCACACTGCTCACAAAGAGGCACACTGCCTACAAGGAGACACACTATCTACAAAAGAATGTTATACAATACTTGAACTGATTGGAAGCATCCACATATGCTGGAGTTCAGTTCCGGTTAGGCTCAGTACACTGATCTGTTGCACCTCATCTTTCCTCTTCTCTTTATTCTGCTTTCCTTTCACATGCCGGATCTTTCCTACTACTTCTGCTCTACTCTTCACTTATTCACATATATCATCATTGCTACAACAACTCTCACAACTAAATCCATCGTGCATATATATCTGCACAAGTAATTTCATCACCTTTCTAGTCGGCACCCGGAACAGTCTATTTTCTCACAAACTCTATTTTGTCGGCTGAATCCTTGCACATCAAGTAATGCGGATCAAGCATATACTTGTAGATATCATTAATCATGTCAGCCAAACATGATTCATGCCTTCATAACCTTTACCATCAACAGTAACACATCCGGAAAACAGTCTGATGTTCTGTCAGTCAGTTCTTCCTCTGTTCTCACTGTCACTCAGGAATCCGGTACTCAACTATTCATATCTTTTTCCTTGTCCATCACCGGAGGCTAAATCCTTGGAATATACCACTCAAGGTAGTCCTCTTGACTTCCTCAAATCCGCACTGCACCAAGATACTTCCTCTGAGAGATTCGGACCAATTTGTCGGACCTTGCCACATGCTTTGTTCTTGTTCACCGGACCACAACAATCTTCATTCTGACTTCCGGTAGAGACACACAATGACTTGCGGATATGTAGGATGACCTTTGTTGCCATCAATGACAACAACCATGAATCCATATAGTGTCTCTTGCCAACAGCTCTATTATATTTTTTATCTCAAGTATCAAAGACTAAATATTTCTTTGTAGATATCTCTTATCAAAGACTAACTATATCTCCTTTAGATAGGGATAAAATCATAACACATAATTGTCCATTTTTTCTTGTTAAAAGCCTTAAATTTTTAAATATATATAAGAATGGATCATTCAACATTAGTTTTCTACCAAATCCTATTATTTTTTTGCAAATAGATAAATTACAAATTTATACTCTTACTACTTAAGTATATTTGATAATAATTTTTTATCATTGTTAAAATCCCATATTATATTAGAATAAATATATCTTAGTCTAACCAAAATTTATGCTTTGATCATTATCAAGAATAAATAGTCAATATGCTTTATATTTATGAGAGGGTGAGAATCAACAAAATTAAAATTGTCCTAGCCATATAGAACTATTTAATTATGCATGTTGTAGATGAACAATATTATTTTCTCAACCTAAGCTTTTGGGATCATCTTTACTTTGGGTATAAGTAAACATTATTTGTCATCTCTAACATGGAATTTTTTTAACCTTCTATTATGATCTATTATCTTTGACAAATGAATAAAGGATGCATGACTAGATTATGATCTAGTTAGTTACTTGGATGCAAAAGAAATTCATTGTTTACAAAAACTTCATGCACAATAATTAGTTCAATAGTAATCTTAAATGGAGAGACAAGATTATTAAACTAGATAATTAATTTATTGTTTTCATGTATTTTGCAAATCACTCAAAGCTCGAGAGAACAACTTAGTGAAAATAAAACACATACATTGTGAGTTTTGCACACTATCCTTGCAACTCTTGGCAAGGACCATAGTTCTAGGGCAACTCTTGCTATTGATATAAAAAATGTAAACATTATAATGCTTTTATTTCAAGAATTTCTGAAACCAATAAATTGATGCTTTTGGATATCGCTTTAAATTGTTCTTATAATCTACATAACGAAGACCAAATCAAACTATATAGCCAATTATCCACTCAAAGTTGTCTAACAAAGACCATGCAAAGTAACCTTGTATGTTGGATCTAGCGCTGTTATCCAACCATCACAATGTTTTAGTATATAGTACTAAAAAACATAAAAAAATAAAAACTTTAAATTTATTAAGATTACCTTATTGCTTGTTGAACAAATGATAAATGCTTTGAGTGGTAGTCGATTCACCAAGTATCATTAATAGCTTGTGTCAATGGAATTGTATCATCATTTTTTTCATCAATACCTATAAAATTAAAATATAAGTATCATTAAAAACTTGTATCGATGATAATGTATCATCACTTTTTCATTAATACCTATAAAATTTAAATATATTAAAATTTTGCTAATTTAAAAAGCTAATAACCTATACAGAAAAATGTATATAAATAAAATTTAACTTGTGTATGAGGAAAAATCGATTATATTTAAATGATAAACACAAACAAATCAAAAGCCCATAACATAAATAGATCTAATCTAAATAAAAAGCCATGATCTATAAATAAAATAAAATAAGAAAGCTTTTAACCAGATTGTTTTGTTCTCTTTGTTGATATGTGGATTGCTCAATAATGCTGCGAAACCATGTTTGCAACAAGCAAGTAAAGTGATCAAAGTGCTCAAAGATCAATGTTAAAAGATCGTAAAGTTGCTCAATTGATGCGATGTATGCTCAAAGCACTGTAAAGGATGCCTGAGAATAAGTGATCGAAGAGGACTTGTGAAGGAGATGAGGGGGGTTTATATAGGTTCCAACAGAGATCAATCAATGGTCCAGATAATTCAGAAGAATCAACGGAGGAGATAAAACAAATAACCATGATGAATGTGCACACGACATGTGTCCATCCATAAGGATATTTTTATTAAGATATGATGAAAACAAGATTGATTGAATAGATAACTAAACTTGTAATTTTGTCTTTTTTAGAGTTCTAAAAATAAGATCGATTGCGCACATGAGTTAACAAGATATTTTAAGAGGAATTGGAAGATAATTGAAATTAAATAAATAAATTTATTTAATTGATTGTGCACGATAGAGGAACAAAGGATTATAAATAAAATATTTCATTTTATTTATTTTTAGAGGATTGAGACAATATAAATAAATTTGCATGATTTATTTAAATTTAGAAGAACAAGGGATTTAATTAAATAATGTAGAATTATTTAATTAAAGATAAGATAGAATTGGATGAGTTAATTAAATAATTGGATTTATTTAATTAATAGAGACTTGAAATTTGAAAGAGGATAATGATTTAATTAAATAATTAAAATTATTTAATCGTGGAAGAATAAGGAGGAATTTAATGAAATTAATTAAATAGATAAGATTTGTTTAATTAATGTTGAAAGTATGTGATTCGACAGATTTGATGATTTTGGTGAAATTAATTAAATAATTAGATTATTTATTTAACATTTGAAATGTAGGTGATTAGACAGTTTCGATGAAATGCAAGTGATGTGACAACATGGTCATTTTAGGGTGTCTACATTTTGCCCCTCTTTGATGCAATGTAGTTTATAGCGTTGCATCAAAGAAAATGATTGTTGAAGACATGATACAATTTATGATGCCCTAGTGTAGGTAGTTGCCCCAGCATATGCTCTCTCGAGCAGAAAGACAGGGAAGTGACAGAAGAACTGGGTTGACGCTCGACTAGATGATTATGTTGGAGATAGGCTAGGCCAGGTAGAAGAAAGTGGAGATAGACTGGAACATGAGAGAAAAACTATTAATTGATCTTTGCTTGAAAACTATATAAGGCCATGGAAAAATGGATGGTTAAATGGATGAGCTTGTTGCAATGGTTTCACAAATATTTATAAAGAGCAATCCTTATTTTTGATATAGCACATGGATATTTTGCCACCAAGGTATAAATGACCAAGGTGTTGTGATATTCGAGTACATGGACATTGACTCTGCAAGCAAGTGGTTTGAACTTAGATCCCTTAGACATAATATAACCTTGTTGAACATGTGAATGAGCCATATTCTTGAACATAAAACAAACTTCAATACATAAATGCAAGAAGAATATTAATATGTAAGATGCTAGGTCGTAATACACACAAGATAAATATGCTGCCAAGAAAGACGCTAAAGATCATTCCTCAAACATGGCACACAAAAGCAATGACTATGCCCCCAATCCGTACTGTATTGCAACATACCAAGATTATAGATAAATCAAGGTAGCCTTGAATAGGTAATGGACAAAAGAACAAAAGATAAAACATAAAGCAAATTGACTGACTTACAAAGTAAACATACAACCAACATATTCTCTTGCCAAAGAGGTTGCTCAGGATAGATTGGATAGGAAAGATAACATCCTTATCATAGGAGCGATGTGTCCATTAAAGGGTGCTATCTACCTACAAAGACAATGTCTTGTTGCAAGAAATGCCACATGTCGCATGAGACAGGTGTGTTGGTCTCAACAATGGAACACTCAGCAGAAGACAAGCTTTGTGATCTGGTGCTTTGGTTAAGATGGACTTAGCTGATATTGGTAAATGATACGTAGGATAGCAAATGACTCTAGAAGTAAGCCGCTTTGCTTCAGGTTTGATAAGAACTTTTTCTTTGAAAGTATGTGCTTGTTTTGCTGCTTGAGTTAGTCAAGTCGAGGTGAATGGATTTTAATAAATAGAAGACTAGAAAGGTGACATGTTAATGGATTGAGATGGCTGAAGAAGGATGAATCGTATGTGCCTGAGTACTGGATACATTCTTCGTATTCTAGACTGCCTACATACCCTATATCCATGGGATCAACGCACACTACGAGGAAAAGATGAAAGATGATAATATGTAGTTTTGGATAGAGTGATTAGATGGGTCAAGGTGTTTGAGCTTGGGTTGGGGAAATGATGAGATCTTATGTACCTGAGTACTGGATACTTCCTTCATATTTTAGACTACCTACATACGCATATCCATGGGATCAAGGTACCTTAAGATTTGAGAAGATGATAATATGTAGTTCTGGTTGGTGTGATGATGTAGAAAAAGTACTTGGACAGATAACAGCCTTATCATAGGAGCGATGTGTCTGTTAAAGGGGTGTTATCTGTGTAAAGGAGAAAGATTGAAGTGCTTACAAACCACGAACAAGGACCCATTCCTAGACCTAGGTTAAAGGAAGAGTTGCCCTCATTCCGGTAGAGGAATTTGCATGGGTGACTAACGAAGAAGACATAGAAAGTTTGACCTAGGACAAGACAGTGTTAACTGTTGACAAAAATCAATACATGGGATGACGACGATGGACATTGACAAATTTCCAAGCTATACTAGATAGGGAGATGGAAATGTAAATGAGGTCAATGGTTTTATTACGGATGGATGGATGAAGTGTGTTGTGAAATGGAAATGGAATGAACAGGACTCGATAGATGAAGGATGCTGACTCTACACATAGTGCCTGTTTGCTAGGTTTTCACTATGATACTTATCCAAGGCACCTGTTTACTAGGTTTTCACCATAGGATAGTTTATTTGTTATTTTTTGCTTTTTTTTTTCTTTTTTTTTGGAATACTCTAAGGATCAGGCATAGAACTTCTTGAGATGAACATTGTTAAGTGGCTCATCCAAAGGAGTGCTGTCAGGTGTAGCTAAAGTATAAGCTCCTGATCCATATGCTGTTGTCACAATAAAGAGACCTAACCAGTTAGGCTCAAACTTACCCTTTTGTTCTCGGTCTGCTTGATTTCTCTGATTCTCTTTGAGTACAAGATCACCAACTTGAAACCATCTTTCTTTGATCTTTTTGTTGTAATTATGCCAGAGGCAGTTTTAATAGACATGGAGATAATTAAGTGCGGCAAGGCACCTTTCATCTAGTAGTTCTAGCTCAGCTAATCTGGAAGTGTGATACTCCTCTCCATTAATCAGGTTCTACATGGATACTCTCAGGGATGGGATCTTGACCTCTATAAGTAGGATGGCTTCAGAGCCATAGACCAAGGCATATGGTGTGGCACCAGTTGGTGTTCTAATACTAGTGCGGTATACCCATAGGGTGGGATTGAGTTGCAAGTACCAATCACGACCAGCTTCATTGACCGTTTTCTTGAGGATTTTGAGAATGGTTTTATTAGAAGCCTCAGCTTGGCCATTACTCTGCAAATAGTAGGGAGTTGAAAAGTGATGTTGGATATTGTATTGTGTGCACAAGGCACGAACATCTTGGTTCCTAAATGGTCTCCCATTATTAGTGACAATGGCTTGGGGAATACCATACCAGCATATGAGGTAGTTAAGGATAAACTTGGCTGTTTGCTTCCCAGTGATATAGGTCATGGGAATGGCTTCCACCCACTTTGTGAAATACTTAGTGGCAGTAATGATGAACTTATGGCCATTGGATGAGGATGGGTGGATTTGTCCTACGAGGTCAAGACCCCATTGAGAAAAAGGCCATGGAGTCATCACAGGTTGTAGTTCATGAGCTGGTGTGTGAATTAAATCTCCATGTTGCTGGCATTGTAGACACTTCTTAGCAAACTATGCAACATCTTATTCTATTGTAGGCTAGTAATACCCTATTTTGAGTATCTTCTTAGCGAGATTAGGACCGGTAGAATGCTATCCACAGACACCTTCGTGTATGTCTCGTAAGGTAGCTTCGGCTTCTTTCACGTTAAGACATCGTAAGAGGATACCATCGAGACTTTGGCAATATAGTGTATCACCCAGAATGGTGTAATGGGAGGATCGACAGATAAAGGTTTTGTGTTGGGTGGATGATAGTTTAGAGGGAAAGGTACTATTTTAAGGTATTCATAGATATCGTCGTACCATGGGGAATTAGGACCAACAAGTTTACAGATGATTTCAGTAACTAGAACATCGATGGCTAGTATCAACAATTGCTCGATCAAGAACTCACATTTATGTGTATTAGCAGGCATGTCTATAAGTGACCCTACAGAAGCCATAGAATTTACAGACTTGTTATGCTCTCATGCAATTTACTCAAATGTGATGCTAGATAAGTGTGGTTTGTAGGCATCCACTAGTTGCTTGTAGGGGACCAACTTTTCATCTTTTGTTTGGTACCCATCTGTGACTTGTCGAATGACTAGTTGTGAGTCTCCATATACCTATAGTTCTATGATGTCCCATTGAACTACTATATTGAGACCTATGAGGAGTGCTTCATACTCAGCAATATTGTTGGTGCAAGGGAATGCAAGCCGATATGACTTTGGAATATAGTCATTTTGAGGTGTGACAAATAAGATACCGGCCCCTGATCCATGTTGTGTAGGAACCATCAAAGTATAACTTCCACATTATTGAGTTGGCAAGAGTGAAGAGATTCTCATCTGGAAAGTCTGCTACCATAGGATGTGTATCCGTCATGGGTGCTTCTGCTAGTTGATCTTCTAGGGCTTGCCCCTTGATTGCTTTACGATACATATACTCAATGTCAAATTCACTAAGTATCATGACCCATTTAGCTAGTCTGCCTGTGAGAGCTACCTTCACTAGTAGATACTTTAATGGATCAATTTTTGCTATAAGATTTGTGTCTTAGTTGAGCATGTAATGCCACAACTTTGGGAAGCAAACACTACTGCTAAATAAGCTCTTTCCATAGGTGAATAATTGAGTTCATATCCCACCAAGGTTTGACTGATATAATAGATTGCATGCTCTTTTCTTGACTCATCATGTTGTGCTAGCAGGGCCCCTAGGGCTGAAGTTGTAGTTGAGATGTATAATATCAAAGGTTTATCAGCAACTAGTGGAACCAATACAAGAGGTGTAGCTAGATACTCTTTGAGCTGATCAAATGCTACTTGACACTTATCGTCCCATCGAAATGAGACATCCTTTCAGAGCAAGGGTTAAAATGGTTGGCATTTATCTGCTAGCTGTGAGATGAAACACCTGATGGATTGCAACCTTCCTTGAAGGCTCCTTAATGCTTCAAGGTTCTTTGGTGGAGGCATATCCACTATAGCCTTGACTTTTATGGGGTCTACTTTGATACCTCTGCGAGATACAATGTATCCCAACAGCTTCCTTGATGTTACACCAAAGACACATTTTTTTGGATTGAGGCGCACTTGATATTTCTCAAGCTTGTCAAAGATCTGTCCTAGAACCTATATGTGATCTACCCTAGAAGATTTAGCTAGTATGTCATCCACATAGTCCTCCATGATATGATCAAAGAGATCATAGAATATCACTATCATTGCTCTTTGATAAGTTGCCCCTACATTCTTTAGACCAAACGGCATGACACACCAACAATAATTACCCCACAGACAAGTAAAAGTTGTTTTATGTTGATCTTCCTCTGCTATCCTTATCTGATTGTAGCTGGAGAATCCATCCATGAGAGAAAGTATTTCATGACCTACAGTCAAGTCTACTATGAGGTCAATGTTCGGTAATTGAAAGTCATCTTTGGGACATGCTTTGTTAAGATATCTAAAATCATTACACATGTGAATGCGCCCATTCAGTTTAGACACAGGTACAATGTTTGATACCCAGTCTGAATAATCAATTGGTCAGATGAACTTTGCATCTAACAACTTCTATATTTCCACTTTCACCAAAAGAGCTATCTATGGGTGCATCTTTCTCATCTTTTGCTTGACTGGTTTAACTTTTGGATCAAGTGTGAGATAGTGAACTACTAGCTTAGGGTCTAACCCTAGCATATCAGCATAGGTCCACGCAAAGTTGATGGTTCTCTGTAAGAAGAATTTGTTAAGATTCTTGTGCTATGTTTCTGATAGTGATGCTGCCAGGAATGTAGTTTTTGGATTTTGCTCTGTGCCAAGGTTTATCTCTGTAGAATCTTCCACTAGGAGACTTGATTTCTCTTGATACTTAGATGGTAGGGGAAGGTCAAATCCTCCATCCTTAGGTGCCACAATTGGGTTTTCACCTTTGGATACATCCTTTGTTTTTACTATTTTATAATCAGGAGGTGCCACAGTGTGGTTCTCACCTAGAGATCTTTCTTTATTTTTTCTTTTGCGACTCGAGGATTTGGCATTCTCACCAAAATAAGCTATTGGCTCTAGTTCCATTACAAAACTTGCTTTATGATCACCAGAGGGATACCATCCATGAGTCCCATGAACTCAGCTAAAGCTTCGTCATTCTGAAATAAATCTATAACGGGGGACCCTTGTTGGTCCCAATCGATAAGTTCAAGGTAGACAAGTGTTACTTTCTGGGTTTTTGTGGTGGAAGTTAAGGATATGGATGATAGCATGAAAATGGAGGATTCTACAAATAGGTTAGTCATATGGAGGGAAGATTCATCGATGATATCCTCATTAGATGTCGAATCAGTGGGAAAATTTTCAGCCACCTTGTCGAGAATACCCTCGATGTCCAAGGCGTGCGGTACCTTTCTACCAAATCCTAACCCCTTCTTGTCTAGCTTCTTTGTCACAATAATGGGTTCCATTGTTCCTTGATTCTATTTCCCAAGGCTACCTTTGCCTTTATAGCCCATGTTTTTGACTATCCTTAAGCCATTGCCATATTGCTTGACTGGTATTTTGACCGGTTCTTTCTCCTTGTAGAGCCAAGAAGAAATGTCTTCAATAGTTTCATCTTCCAATAATTTTCCCTATTGGAATTGGGTTAAGGATGCTGGGGGAGGAATAGCTACTTTTTTAGTTACTTTGGCAATGGGCGGTTAGCCGTAAGATTTAGGGGATAGAGGCATCCGCCCTACATAACAAGATTTTGAGATATCATACATTCCAAAGCCTATATCACAGATATGAGCTTTGATTTCAGGAAGAGGATTAGGTGTACTTGCAAAGGCTTGTGTCAGATTTTTAGGATCGACATATAGTGGGGATTCAAGGGATTTGTCATTATTGGGTACTTGGTTGCAATTCTTATAACTGCCTTGCAAGATGTGACATATTTCAAAAGGATTGGGGTCTCCTGGGATAGTGATCTCCATACCATTGATTGGGAACTTGAGAGACTGATGGTACATTGAGGGAACAGCTTTCATTGCATGGATCCATGGGCGGCCTAGGATAATGTTGTAAGGCAGGTCAATGTCAAGGACTTGGCACCAAGTTTCAAGCATGACAAGGCCTACTTGTATAGGCAAATGGATAACACCTTCTAAGCGACGTTCAGCATCATCATACCCCTTGATTGTAATACTTTGATCAATGTTGATCCTCAAAGTATCCCAATTGCTTAAGTAACTTAAGAGAATAGATGTTGAGACTAGCACCACCCTCTATGAGTATGTGTTTGATTTTGTGTTTATGGATGAGAACCTCAATATGAAGGGCATCACTGTGACACGGATCATGCGATGGGAGGTCTCTTTTAGAGAAGACCACATTGTAGGGTGAAGCAATGTTACCTACTATAGCTCAGAAGACTCTTGGAGGGTTTTTTCGAGCACAACTTTATGTGCGGATGAGGACTGTAGAAGGTCTAAGATAGAGATCTATGCTGGTGTTTTTCCTAGATGCTTGGCAATATTATAATCATATTGAGTTGGGAGACTGGGTGTAGGACCACGAATGGTAACACGACCATGACGAGTTGTAACAGCGCAATCCGTAGATTTGCCTTTGATTGTGAGGGTAGACACATTACTTTCTTCAAAACGACCCACAATGGAGTCAAAGGAAGTGGAAGCATTATTGACACCTTTACCTTTATCCTGAGGAGGAGGCAGACCATGGTGAGGGAATGGTTCCTTGTACATGTTGAGGTCTTTGTTTGTGTGTTGAGTTGGTGGTTCATCTTCAAAAGAGATTTGGTTGCCCTTGATGAGATTTTGGATTAGGTGCTTGAGTTTCATGAATGATGCAGTTTTGTGCCCTTTGCTCCTATGGAATTCACAATATTCATTTTCTCTGTATCATGCAGTTTTGTAAACAATTCTCCATATGGGGGAGCGTCTGGTAAGGCGATGAGCCATTTGTGTAAAAGCTTTTGTAAGACAGACTCTATGGGTTCTCCCAAGGGAGTTAATTGATGCCGCAATTGTCTTTGTTGTTGCTGTTGTTGAGGTGGAGTTTTACTTGGTTTGAAAAGTTGAAGTAGTGTTTGCAATGTTTGGACATGTTTAGAATCGACCACCCCATCATTGACCACATTTTTATTTTTGTTCCAAAAATTTGGTTTATCGTTTGTTTGTTGTTGAGGAGCATTGTCTTTAGTTTCTTTGAATATTTTGACAACACCCTTAGTAATGAGGGCCTTTTCAATGTTGATTCAATTGTATGTTATTTCATCGAAGGTTGTAGCACTAAGAATTTGCAAATGAAAACCTAATTCTTGGTTGAGGTTCTGCATGAATATGCTAACAAGCTATTTTTCAAGTATCATGAATGGGAATTTGCTAGCCATTGGTCTCCATCGTTGAAGGAAAGCAATGAAAGTTTCACCATTTTTCTGTTTGTTGTTGCATAGATCAGTCATGGAGATCTCATGTTCTACGTTGTAGGAAAAATGGGTGGCAAATTTCTCCCCAAGTTCATTAAAAGATTTAATACCCGTGGGGAGGTGTGAGAACCATTCTATAGCTTGACCTCCAAGACTGCGAGGAAAGAGATGCATAAGATATGTGTCGTTATGTGATACCTCGAAGCAAGCAAGATAGAATTCCTTGAGATGGTCTTTTGGGTCCCCTTTTCCTTTGTATTTATCAAACTTGGGAATAGTGAAATTGTGAGAAAAAGGGATCAAGGGTAATGACCGATCAAAAGGATAAGGACACACTTCTTCTAAAGAGAAGGTCTTCTTGGTGTGGCCAAACGTAAGATCTGATAGTTGATGTTGAACCTCCGCAAGTTTTAGCTCCATAGTCGTGGGAGGGGTTGGAAATGTCTCTTGTTGTCCTAGAAGTGGTTGTTGATGCTCATACGGAAGATTGTAATGTAAGCCATGGGCATTGGTGTTATAAGGGTCGTATGATTGGTTGGAGTCATATGCGTTTTATGTTGGATTGAGATTGGGTTGGAATTGGGCGTTTTGATTTGGAGGAGGCGGGGGCGGCGCTAGATAAGAATGTAGGCTTTGTGATGGTTGAAGAAAAGAGTTCGGTGGTGAAAAGTTAAAGTTTGTTGGGTTAGGTTGCAGTTGCGGAACATAGCTTTGAGAAGTTTGGTTTTGGGAAGGTTGAGGGTGATTAGGAAAGGTGTTGAAAAAGTTTAGCGCTGATGATCATTGTGGGGGGGGACATAGGTAGATGTGTTTTGTGATGGTTGAGGTTGATTGAGGATGAGCATAGAAGAATATTGTGGTTGGGGTTACATGACCCTAGTTGGTTGAAGGATATGAAGGGTTGATGATGTTGGGGGTGGCGCTTGTTGAGACCCTTGTTGCATGGCTATAAAAGTGTTTCCCAGATTATAATTTGGTGGGAAACCTTCTTGCGATGGGGTAACCAAGTTTCCACTTCTGATTGGTGTGGGCATTCTAGGAGTTTGTTGGATGTTTGATCGAGCTATGGCGGCTTGTTTGGATAACCCTGCCTGATGTTGTAGAGTCTCCTGTTGGTGTTTGTAGATCTCCATAGGAGTCAAAAGTGGTGATATGGGTCTCTCTCTTGTTGGGTTTTGATAAAGGGGATTCCCATATTGTGTAATCGATCTCCCTTGTGTGCTTTGTTTGTGTAAGGGCATGGTCACTATTGACATGGTTTGGACCGCTGTTATAGCATCATTGTTAGGTTCGCTGAGATTTGATAGATCAAAACCTTTGGGTAATTTGGCTCCTTGCTCTGCTAGCAAGCAAAATAAATGATCTTGGTTCTCACTAAGGATTTTATCAAAGGTGGCTATGGCTCTAGGATCTTGTATGAATTCATCAAGATCTTGTCCATCTTCTTCAGAGGATTGACCTATTTCAAAGTGTCGCTCTTCTTGAGATGGGACTTGATCTGTGGTATAACTGACAAGATCTAGAGGCATGCCAGTGGTATAGTGAGGTGTACTTAACAAAGGGACCCTACCTTCCTGAGATGGGGCTTGATCCACCGTATTACCTTGTGGAACAAAATTTGGAGGCATGTCGATGGTATAGTGAGGTGTACTTACCAAAGGGACCCTACCTTCTTGAGGATTGTTTGGTTGGTCAAGCTGTGGCATGTTTGGAGAGTTGGTCGATCTTTCCACTGGTCCCTTGGGAGTAACTTTGGGAGTGATGTTGGATCGGCCGAATTGAGGTGTGTGAGGAGGCAATTTGTGCTTCCTAGGGACAACTTGCTTGGTCTTCATAGTTTGCTGGAGTCTAGTGGTTACCATGGAATACACTAGGACAAAATGCTGGGTTTCTACTTGTGCTTTGAAAAAGACAAACTTTGATGCACAGTTTACTGGACAAAAGGTACTATACTATTTGACCAAAAGCGCAGGACTATGCCACCAAAAGCGTGCTACTGTAATACCAAAGGTGATGGACTGAGCTAACAAAGGTGAGGTACTACTATACCAAAGGTGAGCTACTGTTATACCAAGGGTACTAAAGTAGTTTATCTAGAGATGAGATACTGCTATACCACAGGCGAGCTACTGTAATACCAAAGGCGAGCTGATGTTTTACCAGAGGCACTGAAGTAGTGTCAGAGATGTTTATAAGGCAAATTTTGAAAGACTTGGATTTATTTTTGAATGGATTTGCTTTGGCAAGAGAAAACACAGCAAATAGAGTGGCAAAAAGGACTGACACAACAAATAGTGTATGTTCGAGGCTCACAAAAAGTCCAATGTTTCCACAAGTATAAAATAGTTGCAAACAATATCAAGCACTTTTTATCCCTAGAGACAAGGTTTCATTGCAGTAGATCAGCTCACATCTTAATACTCTGTCAACTAAATGTCATTCCATAAAGGTGTCAGACATTTGCATCTTTACAAGAGATGATAGGTAGGGATATCTCACCCTCCCCTTAGAAATCTCAAGTAGGTCACAAGAGCTTTATGGCCAAGGGAATACTATCTCTTCTCAAGGAAGCCAATGGTGAGTATCTTGAGGGCTTAAATCCATTCCCCTTGCACTGATGATTACCGCAACGTTCGGAGGTGGATTAGGTAGTCACTATCTAGATTGGTTCTTAGTAACTTTGAGGGACCAATGCCTTATGAGCAATGTGACAAGCTACTAAAAGCTTTAAGCAATCCTACTAAGAGTATCAAACACTTTGCTCGATGTGAAAATTATTTCCACAAAGAGCTAGTACACCTCTTTTCAGTTTGGCACCACAAGGTAAGGCTGACATCGGTTAGGACTTGGCTTTCACCATATCCCTCTTATATATAGCAGTTCAAAGAAAAAATCTGCTTAGGGTCATCCCTTTTGGATTAAGCGTAATCCAAAAATAGGCCCTTCTAAAGGAATAACTGAAATGTAAGAGCAAGCATGTCAAACAAAGGTTCAATTGTCTCGTTATAACAAAAATAAGGTGCAACTAGATTAGGCACTCACACGATTGTAGTTGTCAATTGTCGCTTATGAAATTGAAGTGTTTGGCATTCATGTCCATTGTCCCTTAAGAAAAATAATATGTTCCTAAGGCTTAGATTACCAAAGTGATTTATTCAATTGTCCCTTAAGAATGGCAATATGTTTCTAAGACTTAGTGTGATAGATCAAGATTTCTTCAATGCTCATCCTACATGAACATGTTAAGAAAACCTATTTGCTCTGTTTGAGTGATAAGAAGTTGCAACAAATCGATTAGTTCCACAAAAACTCACAAGTTACCAAAAATAAATCAATTTGACCAAAAGCGTTGTATTGTGTTACCAAAGGTGACCTATTGTGATTCCAAAAGCGTTGAATTGTGTTACCAGAGGTGAGCTGCCATAGAACCAGAAGTGATGCACTGTGCTACCAGAAGTGTGGTATAGTGCTACCAAAAGCAAGCTACTTTTCTACCAAAAGCGAGCTACTGTACTACCAAACGTGTGGTACTATACTACCAAACACGCGGTGTAATAATAGGCCTGTAAAAAATAATATTTCATCAAGAAAGCTAGATCAAAGGATGATTGAATGATTGAGTGATGACCTAGGATGTTGATAAGTGATAAGACGCTACAACAGGTAATATTAGTTCCAAAGAAAACAACAAGATGTCAGAAATCAATTCAAAACCCTAACAATAAGTGAGAAACCCTAGAAAACCAAAGTGAAATCTAGAAAATTGGTATCAAATGTGATGAGATACAAGAGATTAAATATCACCAATGGATTCCTTATGATTTTCTATGCAATTTTTTAAAAAAGCATCGAATTTCGTTAAGTTTTGAGAAAGTTATGGGGTTTTGAAGTTTGCAAGCTTGTTATCCCAACCAAAAGCACTTTACTATTATGCCAATAGCGCTTTACTGTTATACCAAGTGTGCTTTACTGTTATACCAAAAGCGCGTTGCTATTTTCTCAAGAGTGCTTTACTGTATCACCAAAAGCATGGTTCTGTGCTACCAAAGGCGCTGCAGGATGGTCTGAAAGCATTGTACTGCTCTACCAAAGGTGCTTTTTTATGTTGAGATGCGTTGTTCTATACTGTACTTCAAAAAAATCAATTTCTCAAAGAAAAAGAGCGATTAGTGGGTCCCACCGGGCATTCCAAAATGTGTATGAGGAAAAATTGATTATATTTAAATGATAAACACAAACAAATCAAAAGTCCATAACATTAAGAGATCTAATCTAAATAAAAAGCCATGATCTATAAATCAAATAAAATAAGAAATCTTTTACCCAGATTGTTTTGTTCTCTTTGTCGATATGTGGATTTCTCAATAATGTTGCGAAACCATGTTTGCAACAAGCAACTAAAGTGCTCAAAGTGCTCAAAGATCAATGTCAAAAGATCGTAAAGTTGCTCAATCGGTGCGATGTATGCTCAAAGCACTGTAAAGGATGCCTGAGAATAAGTGATCGAAGAGGATTTGTAAAAGAGATGAGGGGCGTTTATATAGGTTCCAACAGAGATCAATCAATGGTCTAGATAATTTAGAAGAATCAACGGAGGAGATAAAACAAATGACCATGATGAACGTGCACACGACATGTGTCCATCCATAAGGATATTTTTATTAAGATATGATGAAAACAAGATTGATTGAATAGATAGCTCAACTTGTAATTTTGTCTTTTTTAGAGTTCTAAAAATAAGACCGATTGTGCACGAGTTAACAAAATATTTTAAGAGGAATTGGAAGATAACTGAAATTAAATAAATAAATTTATTTAATTGATTGTGCATGATAGAGGAACAGAGGATTATAAATAAAATATTTGATTTTATTTATTTTTAGAGGATTGAGACAATTTAAATAAATACGCATGATTTATTTAAATTTAGAAGAACAAGCGATTTAATTAAATAATGTAGAATTATTTAATTAAAGATAAGATAGAATTGGATGAGTTAATTAAATAATTGGATTTATTTAATTAATAGAGACTTGAAATTTGAAAGAGGATAATGATTTAATTAAATAATTAAAATTATTTAATCGTGGACGAATAAGGAGGAATTTAATGAAATTAATCAAATAAATAAGATTTGTTTAATTAATGTTGAAAGTATGTGATTCGACAGATTTGATGATTTTGGTGAAATTAATTAAATAATTAGATTATTTAATTAACGTTTGAAATGCAGGTGATTAGACTGTTTCGATGAAATGCAAGTGATTCGACAACATGGTCATTTTAGGATGTCTACATAACTAATAAAATTAAATTTGTATAACAATAAAATTAAATAAATAAAAATACTAATAGCACCAATATATTTTATTGCACTACTGCATAGGGATAGCCAAATTTTAAGGGAACTGTCCAAGGAAAATAGTTAGCATCGTTAAAATTTGCTTTTGTTAATACAAATTCACTATATTCAATCCATAAAATGTTTACCATTCTCTATGATGAAAATCAGAGGATTGTCATATCTCTATTTTATGTACTTCAACAGCTCTCCTATTCCACATGGATACATGTAAAGCCAACTCGATCCTACCTGTTGTCTCCAATATGAATGTTTTTGAATTTGATTGTGTAATGAAAATAAACATTAGATAGTCAAATTCAAAAACATTCAAATCCAACATTATAGATTGTGGAAATTTAATATCTTTAACTTTATAAGAGTTCTTAAAAATTTTGTAAGCCTTACCACTGGTCCGATGAGCATACCATTTCTCATAGCTGATAACATTTTCACAGCAACCCATGTGAGAGGTTAAGTTGAATTTTTCTAAAAACATTGCCAGAACAAATCAGTTCATATGCTTAAGAAAAATAAATAAAAAATGTTTACATGTTAGATTATCTTGAGAGTCTAATGAATAGCTTGTGTTCATGGGATTAGGTGGTGTTGAAACATCAGCAGCATAGAGGCTTGTGTAATAATTTAAGCCCAGAAAATTGAATGAACCTTTCACCATAGCAGATTGATGGGCAGTAAATTTGGGTAAATGCTCTCCAACAAGCTGTCTCATTGTGGAGGGGTATTTTCCTTTTGCAATTGGATCCATAAACTTGTAATTTTGTATGGGCTAGTCAATTTCATATGAATGGACAACTAAAATGGGCATTCGTAGACTATTTTTGAAATATGTTTGCTTACCAACCAAACATAAAATCTATGGCCCTTTGGGCAGCTTTCCTATTAGAGTGTGATTTTGAATAGGGAAGGAACCAGGAACTTATTAATGTAATTCCAATTAATCCCTTCTGCACTTCCTACACATAAAATTGGCAAATTGGCATGGGAATAGTTCAAAAAGAAGTACTTTTGGATTTAACTATATATATTTTTATAGACTGTGAAAAGCTCAGGCCTACTAATACTAATACTAACAGTTGTATGTAAAATAGGAAAAATATGGAAAAGAAAGGTAGGTCGCCTTATAGTTGCTCTTATATACATGCACAATAGTTGCATGAGAAAGAAGAAGATTATGCCCCACAATATATGGCTCTATTGCAGAATTTCCTTTGCTTAAACTTCCATTAGAAGAAGAATGGTAGCCGGGTGCAAATGTCCCACTGTCATATCCTCTGAAAGCGTAAGATAAAGGTTCATTTAAAGTAATCCAATGCTTCACTTGATCGCCAAACTCTTGAAAGTACACTTCACTGTAAGCTTCAATATCTCTCATGCATATATCAGATAACAAGTCTCCTTATGCATAGAAAATAGGATGATAGGATGATATTTAAGTAGAGTGGAAAATGGGTAATCAATGAAATTAATGTTGGAGTACGCAAGACACTGAGAGGGGGGGTGAATCAGTGTCTTATAAAACAAACTTTTTTTTTGCAACACCTAATCAACTTTGACCAACTGTGAACCTCAACCTTGAATGGTAAAGCAAGACATTCATTTAAGAATCAAGATGAATGATCAAACCAACTTGTGAGCATGAAAAGACAAAACCACTATTTGTGAACTATGAGGAATCTCTTGAACAACTCATCAAAACAAACAACAGAGGCAGATTGTACATTGGACTTAGATAAGCATCAATGTATTATGCATTTGTATTGATTTACTATGATCATCATATAACTGTTAAATTATGAAATAATAAACAAAAACTCATGAGCAGAACAAGTAACCATAACACAGAGATTGTCCTAAGTGGAAAACCCTCCGGGGCATAAAAACCACTCAAAAAAGTGCCTCACTGGCTTAATAAAAGAATATCACTGATTACAGGCCTCACTAGCTATTAATTTAAGCCTCACTGGTATATAGTTGCCTCACTGGCTACAATTGCCTTACTGGCTACAATTACCTCACTGGCTACAATTTTTAACAAAACTGTCATATAAAAAGTTTACATATAGAGGGATACTCTGTTTCACTTCACTCCATACTTATATAATATCAATAATGCATGAACAACCTTTTTGTACTCACTGCATTATTCACACTATATAAGTAACACACACACACACACACACACACACACACACACACACACACACACACACACATACACACACACACACATATATATAAATATATATCATGTACAAAAATACAGCCACATTTTATTTCTCTATTTTTTAGGTAAAACTATTTATTAGAGGTTCCATAACTATTATACAGTTTGTCTAATCGAATACCCAAAACTTTTCAATTATAAACCAAAAACTGGGTAAGATATGTGATAAACCTTAACCAGAGTCGCAAAGTCTTAATGAATCATACTCAATGCTCAACAGGTACAGAACAACATATTCATGATATATTTGCCAAAACCCTAACTAGGGTTGTAACCTTGATTCTCATCAAAGATTTTCTGACAGTGGAAAAACTATATGTATTCTTTTTTTTATTTTTAAAAAATATCTCAAAAGATACATTTCCCCTAAATCATTCACGACAGCTTATAACTGTCAAAATAAAAACTTTATGCAAGAGTAATCATAACTACCACAGTCAAAAATTGATGAAATAAGAGAAGGGAAATTATGACAATATCACCTGCTACTAGAAGTCAAACTGATTGCCATGAAATCCAAAACTTCTATCCTCATCATTTCTGTGTAGGGTATGAAACCCTAAGAATGGAGCGTATAACCAAAGCTCAAACATTATCATATGAAGAAAGAGAAACAAAGAATGCCTTTTTCCCACTAGTCACCATGTAACCGGAGTTGCAGGTAACCCTAAAAAGACCGGTGATTTTCAACATAGAAAAACTTACATTTTACCATATGGAAAACTTCATAAACCTGTTCGGGAGGTCAACACTTAAGAACTTCCCGATGAAGAATATGTGTAACATGTGGTGCTCACTAGGAGAATGATACAAGTTACACCCGACCATGCTGAATCACTTAAACAACATTGCAAACCATAGACCATAGCTCATAAGGAGTAATAAAACTATTGCCATGTGTGTCAAAATCACTACATTAGTGCATCATAATGGGGATAATATAATATGTGAATGTGATTAAAGAAGCCAACCCATGTTGAACTAATCAAGACATCAATGTACATAAAGATGCCTTATAAAGAATGCCTACCCAAGCAATATTGAACATGAACCCAAAATCAATGATTGTTGACATAATAGTGCAATGTCCACTAAAACATAGTGCAAACCAATCTGATCATCAATACCTGTTATTGTAGAACAAAATATCGTAGAGGCCACATACGCAAACCCTAAAGCATTATCCGAGAAAAAGAAATGTTATGCAAAGGCCACATAGGCAAACCCTGAAGCATTATCTGAGCAAAAGAAATGTTATGCAAACTGTAACAAACCAACAATATCATAAGGATGCCAAGCTGTCCACCATCAATATCCTGAAGATGCTTTTGTGAGCTTTTGTGACCAATAAAGAAACCAAGTTGTCAAACCAAGTTGATGAACTAATATCATGTATTAAGTGCAAGGTGCAAGAGTATGAAACCCAACATCATAATACCAACAAAACCATGTGTTTGAACATCAAGGACAACAACTAAGAAGAAGAAGTAAGCCAACAATTAATGGGTATATTATATGGGTAAAGCTTAAACAGCAGGTAGTCAAAATCTTTTTGACTCATCAATTGGTGTGGACTGTATGAAGAAACAATATAGTTGAAAAGGTCGACAGAGATACATAGAAATTTTACAAAGTGAAAATTTTGGAAACAGATGCACTATATGAGCATAGATTCTTAAAGAATTTAATAATTTAGAAGGGTTAGATAATAGATACACAATATTCTCACTAAAAAAGCCTCCATAGTTATCCTCCAGAGCTTGCAAAAGGTCCCAATGAAACAGTGTCACGAAAGGCTTGATATCTACAGACAAGAGTTGGTTATAGCTTGAAAAGTATCACAGCCATTTCTACATCCATACTAGCAAACAATATACATCTTACCATGTTTTAAGAGTTCATTAATAAGGTTGTCGTAGTAGGCCACTCCAACTTTGTTAATTCCACCTTTGACCGTTCCATCTGTCTCCCAAGAAAAATCAATTTAAAAGAGGCACTGCTGAATACTAGCTATTTTTGTTTACGAAAAAACAAATGTTGCTCACATGGTAATATTCATGACCAACAAATAGAAAACCTATATGCATCCATGCCCATATCCTTCATCAGTTTCACATCCTCCTGTAAATTACACAATCCCTCTTTAATGTTTTTCAAGATGCAAACAGTAAATGCACTCAGATGCCAAAAAGTGGAAAAAATTAGGTTCATGATCTTTCATGGATCAGAGAAATATATTAGTTGAATTAAATCTTGTAAATAGCACACCTTATAGCAATGATATTCATCCACAACAACATCCCCATTGCTCCCATCAACGATTGTCCCTACACATAATTTCATTTACACTGATAAATAAAATATATACATCAATTCCAGTCGACAATTAATCTTTATGAACTATATGGTATGCGTTAAATTTTTTATGGTCATTCTAGGATTTGTGTTTTTTTATTGAGCTACTAAATACTGGAAGAGCATAATTGTTGGAATTTAATCCTCGTCAGTGTGCACTTATTTGCCTCTGCCCCCGCGTCAGACTCCAGCACCGTTGGCCTGCCAGAAGTTAATGAGGTAGGTGAATTTGAAAATCAAACGGTTGAGCGCCCATTTTGCTGGGCATGTTACAAGAGACAAAGGAGAGGGAAAAGTAAGTGGTTGTAGAGAAAAAAAGAATGTGCAACCTACAGTAGAAGAAGAATGAAAGCAAAGGAATGTGAAGGTGTATCACAGCAAAGAGAAGACAGTAGAAAGGAATGTTGCAGTAGCAACAGTAAGGCAGCTATGGAGTTCCAGGTAGCTCTTGTCAGTTAATGTGCAGCTCCAGAGATTGGGGCAGAGTAGGAAAATAGAGCAGCAGCTCTGCACTGTAAATTGTAAGAAGTTTTGTATGTAACCTCAAAGGAATATATATAAAGATATATTGTTGTCATCAGTGTCTTTTGTGTTTTGTCTCCTTTGTGTTTTGTTTTATGCTATCCATCACACATTGCTATAGCATTTGTATTTTTTGGTAGTTGTGGTCTGCCTCCCCTGCTCTCCCCCTGTTTGTTTTTCTGCCAACAAGTGGTATCAGAGCCCTATTTTTCTCAGCAGTCAAGTTTGTGTGGGTGTTCTGTAAGCCCTAGCTTGTCTAGGCATTCTGAGCCTTCTCAGTTTTGAGAAGCATGGCAGGTGGGGATAGCAAAGGATGGCAGCAGCCACTGAGTTTTGATGGGTAGAACTATGATATTTGGTCTAAGAAGATGAAGACCATTCTGGTTGTGAATGACCAATGGGATTTGGTCACTAATGGGTTCACAGACACCACAAATCTAGCAGCCTATGCAGCCCTAACGAATGCTCAAAGAAACCAGTTGAAGGAAACTAGGATGAAAGATGCAAAAGCCCTCAGTCTAGTTGAGGTAACCTTGACAGAGGCTATTTTCCCTCGCATTGCAGTAGCAAACTACTCTAAACAGGCTTGGGAAATATTGCAGAACAGCTACAAGGGAACTGACAAAGTGAGGTCAGTCAAGCTCCAGTTGTTTAGAAGAGATTTTGAGACCCTTCAGATGAAGGAGAGTGAGTCTATTTCAGACTTTCACACCAGGGTTTCTACCATGCTAAATTAGCTGAGGATAAATGGAGAAACCATGGATGAACAAAGGATTGTTGAGAAAATCCTAAGGAGCCTACCTTCTAGATTTGACCCTATTGTCATAACCATTGAAGAGATAAAGGATCTGTCCAAGATGACAGTGGATGAGTTGATGGGCTCTCTACAAAGCCATGAGCAGCGGTTGAGTAGATCCACTCCTTCCTTTGAGCAAGCCTTCAAGGCTCAGACCAATGCAAGAGGTCGGGGAAGAGGAAGAAATAGCAGAGGTAAAGGTCAAAGAGGTAGAGGAAGAAGCAACTCCGGAAGAGGAGTTTCCAACAGCCAAGAAGAGGCAAGCACCTCCCACCCAAGCTATCAAGGAATGAAGAAGAACAGCAGTTCGAATCAGAGGTATGACAAAAGTAATATTCAATGCTATTACTGTCATAGGTTTGGCCATTATGCTACTGAGTGTAGAAAGAAACAGCAAGACCATGGAGGCCAAAATGCTAATGTAGCAAATGAGTACAAGGCTGAAAATGAGAAACAGTCTAAGGTATTTATAGTGTGCAACCTTGCTGAGAAGAGCAGCCCTGAAGTCTGGTATTTGGACAGTGGGTGTAGCAACCACATGAGTGGTAATGAAAACTTGTTTGCTTCCATTGACAGAAATGTCAAGTCTAAGATCATGATGGGGAACAGCCAAAAGGTTCCTATCATAGGAAGAGGCATCATCATAGTCCTTAGCAAGCAAGGTGAGAAAATGCAGATCCATGATGTCTATTATGCCCCAGGCATAAAACATAACCTCTTAAGCATTGGACAGATGGTCCAAAACAGTTATAGAATCCTGATGGAAAACGGAGGGTGCACTATATTTGATAGAGGAGGCAGCAAGAAGGTCATTGCAGCAGTGCAGATGACAAGAAATAGGATGTTTTCTCTATCACTGACTCTGACGCTATGTCCGGCGTTAACTCCAGTGCTATCTCTAGCATAATTTCCTGCACTATCTCCAGTGCTTACAATAGCAGGACAGCATACAGCCTTCAGGACAGTCATCAAAGACCCATCCAAACTCTGGCATTTAAGGTATGGGCACTTAAGTTTTTCTGGTTTGAGTTTACTGTCTAGGAAAGGCATGGTTAGAGGGCTACCGAATATTGTAGAGCCCGATGGAAAATGTGAAGCCTACATTTTAGGAAAGCAGCATAGACAACCTTTTCAATCAAGGTATTCTAGAAGGGCAAGAGCACCATTGGAGTTGGTGCATTCAGATTTATGTGGCCCTATGAAGACCCCCACATTAGGTGGGAATGTATATTTCATGACCTTCATTGATGATTACAGCAAAAAAATCTAGATTTATTTCTTGAAAAACAAATCAGAGGCCTTTGAGAAGTTCAAGGAGTTTAAGGCATTAGCTAAAAAGTAGAGTGGCCGCTATATCAAGGCCCTAAGAATAGATAGAGGGGGAGAGTATATCTCCAAATAATTTTTGAATTTCTGCAAGTATGAAGGCATTCATAAACAGTTCACAACAAGGTATACTTCACAACAAAATGGAGTTGCTGAAAGGAAAAACAAAACCATCACAGAGATGGTAGCAAGCATGTTGAAGGAAAAGGGACTGTCAAATGATTATTGGGGTGAAGCTGTAGCAATAGCGGTCTACCTATTGAATAGGTGTCCTATAAAGGTTGTACGTGATCAGATTCCACAAGAGGCGTGGAAGTAAATGGATTGTTGACCACCTAATAATTTTTAGGTGTGTGGCATATGCATTCATGCCTAAAGAGAAGAGGCAAAAATTTGGTGATAAAGGTGAGAAATGTATCTTCCTAGGCTATAGTGAAGAATCACAAGCCTATAGACTGTATAATCCCATCACCAAAAAACTTGTGATCAGTAGAGACGTTGAATTCATTGAGAATGAAGCATGGGATGGAACGGTGGATAGCACCATGGGTATTTCAGTCACAATACCCCTTGAAGATGAAGAAGCTCAGGAGGGCAACAACTTCAGAGGAGCTACGGAGAGCAGTAGCTCAGGGAGAAACTACCGTAGAGCACTAGAAAATAGTAGCTCTGGAGATGCTCAGCAAAGCAGCTCCGGAGGTAAATAGCAGCATTGTAGCTCTGGAGATCAGCAGCTCCAGAGATCTGTAACTCTGGAGAACAGTAGCTTCGGAGGACGTTATAACAACAGCTATGGAGGTCATCAGCACAGTAGCTCCGGAAGTCATCTCAACTATAGCTCTGGAGGTGAGAACAGTAGCAGCTCCGGAGGCAATTCAGACCCCACACTCGCATCATTGATGCCACGGAGGACAAAGAGTGTGAAGGAGATTTATCACAGCACAAGGTATGTTGATGATGATGAGGATTTGAATTTTGCATTGTTTTCTTCTAGTGATCCAATCCACTTTGAAGACGCTGTGAAAGAAGAAAAATGGTGTAAGGCCATGGATGAAGAATTAGATGCCATAAAGAGGAATGACACATGGCAGCTAACTGATTTACCCAAGGGTAAACAGGTGATTGGAGTTAAGTGGGTCTACAAGACCAAGTCTACTGCTGAAGGAAAGATTGAAAGACATAAGGCAAGACTGGTTGTCAAAGCGTACAAACAACAGCCTGGGAGAGATTATGATGAGACCTATGCACTAGTTGCAAGGCTAGAAATAGTTCAGGTAGTCATTGCAATAGCAGCCCAACACAAATGGAAGGTGTTTTAGATGGATGTAAAGTCAGCCTTCTTGAATGGAGTGCTGAAAGAGGAAGTGTATGTGGAGCAGCCACCTAGCTATGAAGTCCCAAGGCAAGAGGATAAAGTATACAGGCTCCAGAAAGCCCTTTATGGACTGAAACAAGCACCTAGGGCATGGCATAGCAGGATTGACTCATATTTGTTAAGCAATGGCTTTAGCAAAAGCAGCAGTGAGCCCACTCTCTACATCAAAGCAGCTGAAGGTAAAATTTTGATTACTATTTTGTATGTAGATGATCTAATTTTTACTAGAAATAGTGATTTTTTCATTGCTAATTTCAAAGAGGCAATGAAAAATGAGTTTGAGATGATAGACTTAGGTCTGCTGAAGTATTTCCTTGGCATTGAGGTCAAGCAAATAGAGCATGGCATATTTATTTCGCAAACTAACTATGCCAAACAGTAAACCTGCCCCTACACCCATAGCCACAGGTTTGAAGTTGAGTAAAGAGGACAGCAGCAAGGAAGTAAACCCAACCCTCTACAAGAGCATGGTTGGAAGCCTCATGTACTTGATAGCAACTAGGCCTGATTTGATGTATGTTGTAAGCCTGATTTCTAGGTTCATGGAGAAGCCTAAGGACACACATTGGCAAGCAAGAAAGAGGATCCTGAGGTATGTGAATGGCACAACAGGTTATGGCATCTTGTATGATGTATCTAAGGAGTTTATGTTGGCTGGTTTCATGGATAGTGATTGGGTAGGAAATGTAGATGACCGGAAGAGCACATCTGGCTATTATTTCACATGGGTTCAGGCGTGATATCATGGGCATCCAAGAAGCAACCCATTGTTTCTCTCTCTACAACAAAAGTTGAGTATATTGCAGCAAATGCAGCAGCTTGTCAGGCTATTTGGTTGAGAAGGATCCTTGCAGACTTGTATGAGCAGCAAGAAGATGGTACAACCATTCATTGTGACAATGTTTCATCAATAGCCCTGACAAAGAATCTAGTCTTCCACGGACGAAGCAAGTACATTGAAATCTGTTATCACTTCATAAGGGAGTTGGTAGAACGAGGAGAGATTGAGTTGCAATATTGTAGATCTGAGTAGCAGCTCGCTGACATTTTCACAAAAGCATTGCCGAAAGATACTTTTGAACACCTAAGAGATAGGCTAGGCATTGTGGACAGCTCTGGAGGTGTGCAGCCCTGGAAAGAGGATAGCTACGGAGGCGTGTAGTCCTACAATGAGGACAACTCCGGAGGTTCGGATCCGAAAAGACAGCAGGAGAACTCCAGAGATTCAACTCTGGAATGTATGTGCAGCTCCGGAGATGCTCTGGAGATGCAGAAAAGGGACTCTGGAGTTGCAGAGAGTTAGCTCCTGAGATGTAGACAGGGAGCTCTAGAGATGCAGAGGGCAGCTTTGGAGATGATGCAAAGTGGTAGAAAGAGCTCCGGAGATCTGCTCCGAAAAGGCAAAGGCAAATGTATATCTCCGGAGATCAGTTCCGGAATGAAAATTACTGAATAACGTCTGACTTCAGATTAAGGGGGAGTGTTGGAATTTAATCCTCGTCAGTGTGCATTTATTTGCCTCTGCCCCCACGTCAGACTCTAGCACCGTTGGCCTGTCAAAAGTTAATGAGGTAGGTGAATTTGAAAATCAAACGGTTGAGGGCCCATTTTGCTAGGCATGTTGCAAGAGACAAAGGAGAGGGAAAAGTAAGTGGTTGTAGAGCAAAAAAGAATGTACAACCTGTAGTAGCAGAAGAATGAAAGCAGAGGAATGTGAAGGTGTATCATAGTAGAGAGAAGATAGTAGAAAGGAATGTTGTAGCAGCAACAGTAAGGCAGCTACGGAGTTCCAGGCAGCTCTTGTCAGTTAGTGTACAGCTCCAGAGATTGGGGCAAAGTAGGAAAACAGAGCAGCAGCTCTGCACTGTAAATTGTAAGAAGTTTTGTATGTAACCTCAAAGGAATATATATAAAGATATATTGTTGTCATCTATCTCTTCTGTGTTTTGTCTCCTTTGTGTTTTGTTTTATGATGTCCATCACACATTACTGTAGCATTTGTATTTTCTGGTAGTTGTGGTCTGCCTCCCCTGCTCTCCCCCTATTTGTTTTTCTTCCAACAATAATCAATCTCCACGTTATAAAATAGTTAGCTGGTCGAAATCAATGGACATAACAGGTTTTTGACAAATCAATAGACAATTGCAGAGATCAAAAATTTTGAAAACAGTCAGCACACAACGTGCCAGGTGGGTGCTAAAGCTAGCCCTCTATATGATTTCCAATATCATGAGAGCAAATTAATAGATAGAAATGGAAGATGCAGATAAATATGTAGAAAAAATATGCAGTGCAGAAATAAAAATAAACATAGTGAATAGCAATAAATCGTACAAAATAGAGTAACACACAGATCTATATGGAAACCTGGTTATCTACCAGGAAAAATCATAGGCAAAGATCTCACAATAATTTTATTATTTCAGGAACAAATTCCCTATTACAACAATCTGCAATATTCATCAAGCTTGACTAACTGAAAACCAAAAAGACCTCTAAATTGAACAAATCCATTTGGAAGAAGGATTTCCAAAAATACAATCCCTAATATTAGTCAATGCTGAAATAAGAAATTGACCTCACGTACTAACAAAATATATGTATAGAAAAGTGAAAGTTAACCTGGGATATGGGAGAAAGTATAGAAATTGACCTCACATACTAACCAAATATAAAACCAGAGGGAAACCCATTCCTATTCAGTACTTTTATTTCTTCCTGAGCTGCTACAAGAAAGACCCACCACATACAAACCACTGCACAGGCTTTCCACCCCTTTATGTTATTCATTATAGTAAACTGCTACAGTTTCTGATCCAATACAAAGTAATGCATTTATGCCATGAGGATGCATACATAGGTTCTTTTTAAATACTAAAAAGGAGGCCCCTCTGCTAGAATTCAAATTTGACCGTCAACCGTTTGCTCTATTTGTATTAGAAGTATACTCAAAAATGACCTGTGCCAGAATTTAAATTTGACCGTCAAGCGTTTGTTCTACACGTATTAGAAATATGATTTAGTCTGTAAGTTCCAAATGGAAACAATGAAGTACATGTATTTTAAATTAAATTTAAGCCATTTCAAAAGTAATATTGATTATAAATAGATTTTTTAAGCGTCAAGCAAGTAACAGGTGCCTGTCTCGTAGACTGTGTTAGTCTTAAACTTTAAAAATGCTCACAAACGCTCAAAGCTCAAGTCCAACCTTATCGATGCATACAAACGTGGATTACGAGAGATACGATTATGACTGTTTGCATTATAAAAAGCTCAAGTCCAACCTTATCGTTTTGCATGGTAAGAGTCTCTAAATTTCTAATCCTAGCAAGATAAGATTTTATATTTCTGAGTAAGACATAGGACATCATGTTGATTATCTAAACTAGAGTGTGGAAATCATTACAGTGATCTTCTTAGATTAAGAAAATCAATTGTCTTTATCTTTTGAGTAAAAGTGAAAATAACGATATGTGAAGTCGAAAGGGTTTGAATGAGTCCACCAGGGATCAAGTCTTACTCAATACAAGGCCCCCAACATCATAACGGATGAAGCTGGGATTGTTCCTATACCTCTCGATCCTTGGTTCTTAGCCAAAGAGGTTCAGCCTAAAACTCGTGCTTAAAAACGAATTTGAAGGAAAATGTATTTTTTTAAGTTTGTAAGAAAAAAATTGAAAAAAAATGAAATAATCAGTAAGTTAGTTTTAAAATAGTTTTATTATAGGTGAAAAATAGAATAGTGGGGAAATTTAAAATAGTTTCAATATAGGTGAAAAATAGAACAATGGGGAATTGGGTCTTAAATTAAGGTGTCACATGTTGAAAATAAAATCACTAACTAATCAAACTAAAGTTAAATTTATCGCATTTTAAAGTAAAAATGCTAACAACGTAACACAAATTTTAAATGTTTTCAATTCAAAGATAAGATTCAATGTTTTAGAAGTTAGTCTAAATTTGAGGTACAACATATTAAAATGAGTATATTATTGAAGAATGACTTCTACATGAGCTTGTTAGTCTTTTTCACCGCTTTCAAAGTAAAAGTGCTAGCAACGTAACACAAACTTTAAAATGTCTTCAATTCAAAGATGACTTTCAATATCTTACAAGTTAGTCTAAATTTGAGGACACCATATTAAAATGAGTCATATTATTGAAGAATGACTTCTACATGAGTTTGTTAGTCTTTTTCACCGATTTCAAAGTGAAAGTGCTAGCAACGTAACACAAACTTTAAATGTCTTCAATTCAAAGATAACTTTCAATATCTTAGAAGTTTGTCTAAATTTGAGGTACAACATATTAAAATGAGTCATATTATTGAAAAATGGGTTCTACATGAGTTTGTTAGTCTTTTTCACCAATTTCAAAGTAAAAATGCTAGCAATGTAACACAAACTTTAAATGTCTTCAATTCAAAGAGAACTTTCAATATCTTAGAAGTTAGTCTAAATTTGAGGGAACCATATCAAAATGAGTCCTATTATTGAAGAATGAATTCTACATGAGCTTGTTGGTCTTTTTCACTGATATCAAAGTAAAGGTGCTAGCAACGTAACACAAACTTTAAATGTCTTCAATTCAAAGATAACTTTCAATATCTTAGAATTTAGTCTAAATTTGAGGACACCATTATAAAATGAGTCCTATTATTGAAGAATGGCTTCTACATGAGCTTGTTAGTCTTTTTCATTGATTTCCAAGTAAAAATGCTAGTAACATAACACAAACTTTAAATGTCTTCAATTCAAAGATAACTTTAAATATCTTAGAAGTTTGTCTAAATTTGAGGTACAACATATTAAAATGAGTCCTATTATTGAATAATGAGTTCTACATGAGCTTGTTAGTCTTTTTCACTGATTTCTTGAAGTAAAAGTGCTAGCAATGTAACACAAACTTTAAATGTCTTCAATTCAAAGATAAATTTGAATATCATAGAAGTTAGTCTAAATTTGAGGTACAACATATTAAAATGAGTCCTATTATTGATGAATGAGTTCTATATGAGTTTGTTAGTCATTTTCACTATCGTATCTTTCTTCTATTATGTTTTTGAGTTGTTTTGTGATATATGTTGTTATTATGTGTTGAAGTAATCATTCATTGTTGAGTTGTTCATAATTAAGTTTAGTGCCTAACTTCTCTTTGGTGTTATCTACCATGTCAAGTGATTTATGTCTAAGTTCACTTATGTCTAAGCTTCGATGCACTCTCAACTTTCTAGCTTCTTCAACTAATTTTTAAAAAAAAAAAAAAATTGTATCCCAATTTAAAAATTTTAATCACATGTAAAAAAGCAAGCCAATCTAAAATTAAGATACCATATGTAAAAAGGATGTGATGGCAAGTCAATCCAAAATTAAGTCATTGTTTATTAGAAATAAAACTACTCACAAGCCAACTCAACGTTCAAATGTTACCACTGTGAAAATTAACCTTCTTAAGTCTATGAAGAAGTGAACCAAAAATAATCTAAGAAAACATGATATTCCTTTTAAGGTAGAAATAGAAGTAGAAGTGTAGCTAGTGTGTCTTTGTTATGAGGCACTTTACCTCAAATGTCTATAGGTGACTCATCAACATCGAGAGTGGAACAATTTGTAGCTATCCCCACTTGTCATTCTATATTTTCTTCTCTTGTGTATCTAGTTGAAAGAGAATATCACATAGGCCAAGGTCTCAAAAAATATTTATCTTGTCATGGAGAGGGTTTAGGGGATGAGCCCAACCACTTCCAAAGAAATGGGTGAGGTAGAGGAGGAGAACAATATATAGACCATACATGGATTCTTGTAGACAATGATATATTATGTCAAACCTTGATTAAAATGATATTTTATTATTTCAATTTTTAATTAATTAGGTTACAACTATGTATTAACTATGTTTTAACTATCAATTTCTAGTTGAATTGATATGATTGTATTTCATGGTTGATTTATTAGATATATTGATTATTTAGTCCCATTAAAGTAATGTAATTTTAATAATTGTTTATAAAACAACTAGTCAACTAATGTTCATGATGTGTACTAATAACCTATTTTCTTAACCATGTGTCTATGAGGTACATTCCAAAACCAAAGAAAGGGTATCATGCAAGAGGATAGCATGCAACCAGTGTAGCAAAAATGTGGAGATTTATTAGTAAAATTGAGCACACACCATAGAGTTGTGTTGATGATCTATTCATGATAAATGGTATGATCAGTAATAGCTTTTAATTATCCTTGTTCACTATATTCACAATAATCTTTTTTTAGATAGCCTAAACTCTTCCTATACAAATGTATTTCTATGAATTGTAAATTAATCATCTTTCACAATCCTTGAACAAGTTTATAAAATAAGATATTTAACCTATGTATATGTGCACTAAGTGTGATATATATTCTCATTACATTTGGGTCTAATGGTGGGGGTGTGAGGAGTTTAGCATCATAGATCCAAATTCAATTCCCACCAAGTGGGGGCTCCATTGTAGTGGACATGGTGACACTTAGAGGTAGGGGTTACATTTATATCAATGCATTTATTAATACCCATCTCTATGTTTTTCCATGGGGGTACCTTGAGGTAAGGTTGAGTAACCATCCCCAATTCCCTCTATGAGATGGTCACATAGGCTTAGGTTGGTGTAAAATTTCTTGAGGTCCCCAACATCTCAAATCTTGATTTACTCATGACACATGGAGTTGGGAATTTGAATGTTGTCCATAGGTACATCTTTGGTCTAATTTTTTTAAAAGGGAAGATGTCACTTAGGATTACTCTTTGGTCCTTTAAAACCCTAACAATTTATCAACCAAGACCAATGACCATATGCCTTGGTGATGACCTCATTAGCATGAGGAATTTAATTGATGGCATGGACTCAAACTTTAATTCTAGGACATCCATTCTTCCTATGCATAGTTACCATAAATCACTCTCTTCTAAACCTATACCCTCCTATGGTGTGGGTGCTTCATTCACCTCTTGTTCTTCTCTTCCACATTCTTCTATGGTGTAGGAACCTAGGCCCTCTCATTTGGCTCCTTGTTCCTTCAAGGATGCCTAGTATCAAATTTAGATGCTTAATCAAGGTTAATTTCATACATGTAGATGGGTCTTGTGGGTCCAAGGAATGTGAAGAGGATGGCCATGACCTCTACTCTAGAGACCTCACAAGGGTGACACTTTGGAGGACCACATACCAAGACAAATATTTTTTTTCAAAATATCTAGCTTCATCCTAGAAGTAATAATTAACATGAATCTAGATGATAATATGGTTGAAGATAGCTAAAGTACCTAGCTATCATTGGCAAGTTCCATAGGTTGTGGCCAATTTTGAAAGATTTGTTGGAATGGTTGACTAAGGAATCATGTAAGTAATTGATCAAGGCACAAATGACCCTTTCCCATGCATGAAAGGTTTCTTCATCATCTACTACATGAGATGGAAGAAGATAGAAATACAATTCTAGATTGTAGGCCTTAGCTCTAAAATAAATGTTTTCCATGTTTAAAACATTAGTACTCTTATTTTGACCCTAACAAACACTCATTTTCAATGATTCCTATTTGTATCTACCTCCTCTACCTTCAACTATAATCCTAGATTGACTTTAGCATGTGAGAAATTGATAACTATCTATAGGAAAAATATTGCATGCTTCTAACAAAACTAAAGAGCAGTAACACACTACCTTTGTTAAAATTTGCATTCAAGTGGACATACATAATGGTCTTCTAGATATATAATTTCTTTGAAGAAGAATGGAAGATTCTTGTCTCAGATACTTGACTATGTCAATATTCTTTTCAAGTGTCAAGGATTCTTCAAATATGGTTATTTTGTTGCTCATTGTTTAAGGAGGGTTTCTAGTGCTTCAAATTACTAGAGGAAGAACAATGAAACTTGGTGGCAAGGGACCAAGGTTCATCATTATAATTATATTGACCCAATATTAGTTTAGTTGGTGCTCTCTTCCTCCTAGCCATTTGGAGGATAGTTTATCTCTTTTATCTAGTTGATGATGGCTTGGATGAGTATAAATCTAGGGAGAAATATCTCATGGGAATTTCCCCTAAACCTAGCAAAATATTGGGTAGAAAAGAGAAGTCAACCCCACTGATTATGTGGTAGTTTGAGTTACTAAATCCATTATGATAGATCATGTGGCCATAAACAAGGATGACTGGTCACTAATAAAAAATAAAAAAGTCCCCTCAAAAGAAAGTGAGGTCACTCATAATATGAATCTCCACTCACACAATGAAATTGGAGAAAACATAGAAGAAAGGTTTATGTTTAGATTATATTTCATTATAGATTTACTATTAATGGGAGATTTCCTTTGTTCCCTTTTCAAGGGTTTGAAGAATATTAATCTATTTTGATTCATTATCTATTAATAAAATGGGTAAGGGCCCTATCTCCTCTCTCTCTCTCTCTCTCTCTCTCACACACACACACACACACACACACACACACACACACACACACACACACACACACACACACACATGCACACACATACACATGCACATACATGTACACACACTCACACACACATATATAGTATATGTCTGTATTTAGGATCCTCTAAATGTTGAAGACTTAAATAGGGATGAGGGAAAGTTTGTAGAGATGGATGACTTGAGTGACCAAGAAAAAAAAGAGGGCCTCAATTTTGGTTCCAAATGAATTCCCCTTAGGGAAGAGGAAATATGTGGTAAAAATGAGGCTACATAAAATAAGGTTGATCAAGAGGATGAAGTGAGATTGTAAGAGGAGTTTGAAGCCATATCAAAGTTGGAATCTTTGTGATGAAGGGGTTAAATCATAAAACTATTGTAAATATGTCTTAAGCAGTGTTCTCATTGATGTCAACATATTCTTGTTGTCATTGGTGTCAACATATTCCTGTTGTCATTGGTGTCAATTGTATCCTAATTTGTTGCTTGTATAGAAGACTGGATTGTTGAGGATATTGAAAAAAATAATGAAGATCAATATATGCTGACTAGATGGCTATGAAGAGGTTTGTCTGAAGAGGCTCTAGTTAATATTTGAGAGGTTTGCATTAAGATCTGAAGAAGTTATGACCATCTGAGTAAAACCAGTTCCACAATATTCAGAAGAGACAGAGTGACACAAAAAAGGTCCAGATTGTTCTGGATATGTCAAATGATGATCTACAGATCTAAAGGTAGGTTTGGGAAGTTAGTGTGTATCATCCATTCAAGTGGTTCATGGTTTGGAGGTCTGCAAGAAATCTTTCTAATGTGACAGTCATGGCAGATAGTGTTCTTGAGGTTCTGAAAAAAGATGCAAGTGATTTAGATGATTTGGAGGAGTACAAATGTTTTTGTTGAATTCAATGTGCTTGTGGAAGTCTCTAGATCATGTGACTATTATGTTGAAGGTCTGCATTGAAGTTTGAGCTTGTCAATGAATATTTTCTTCTTGGTGTTGTTGTTCTTCCCAGTCTTGGCCAACTGGATGATTCAAGCGTGTTGTAGATGATCTAAGAGTAATTATATGAAGTGTGGCATGTTGATCAAAGAAGATTTGAGTCCCAATTATGATTGGATAACAGCTTAGGAATTCGCATTAAGTCAAATGTTTGTAGTGCCGACCTTGATGTTCATTCCAAGGTTGATGAAGTGTATAAATATTTGTTGATGAGTTGTAGAAAATCATCCTTGTGTAAAAACAATATAATTTGAAGAAAGGATCAAAGGCAGAGTAGAGCAGAAGAGAAGCAGAAAAACAAGAGCCATTTTGATGAAGAGTTAGAGAAGAAGTGTTTGGGGCAAAGCATAAGTTTTGTGAGCATTTAATGAAAATGAACCAGGCATGAAGTAGATGCTATTTCTCAGTTAATTCTTTTTGTTCCTAATAAATTCTATATATAGCGAGCCTCTCTTTTGAGCAATGAGCTCTAGGAAGTGCACCTAAAGGCGCGTGCCTTCTATTTTTCTAAAGTACTTTTAACAGGGTACAAATCTTTGTGGGTTAACCCCCACCATGGTTTTCCCTTAACTGGGTTTCCACATAAAAATCTTGGTGTTTTATTTTCATCTATTTCTATTCATGTGTTGTTGCTTCATGCTTTAGATGTTTATATCATTAATCAGTTTTGTGTGATAAAGAAATAGTTGCAAGTGTTAAAGATTTAGGACAATTGATTCACCCCCTGTCACTTGTCTGGTCTAAATCCAACAATTGGTATCAGAGCCAAGTTCTTCTAAAAGGAGCTTAACCACCTGAGGAGATCCAGGATATCGACCTACAAAAAGGATAGTCTGAGATTTGATTAAATGAATTACTCTGTTTGGAAGAGTCGCATGGAGTGCCATTTGCAATGCATGGGTGATGCTTATTGGGTGATAACTAAGGAAGAATATAATCCTCTGGAGAAAGGTCTGTCAACTCCAGATGAACTCAAGGATGCTGAAAATAACCTTCAAGCTAAAGAAGCCTTGTTGAGTGCCCTGACTGATTCAAAAATGACAAATGTTTTTGGACTAAAAATTGCTCATGAAATCTGGAAGAAGTTGGAGAATCTGTATGAAGGCGATGAATATGTCAAATGTGCCAAACTACAAAGTCTGAGAGGAAAATTTGAAAATCTAAGGATGAGTGAAGATGAAAACATCACAATCTACATGCAAAAGATAAATAAACTTGTGTGTGGTATCAGGTGTGTTGGTGGAACTTTGGAAGAATCAGAGATTGTGGAAAAATTGCTCAGATCTTTTCCTAATTCATACAAACATAAGGTTGCTTCTATAGAGGAGATCAGGACTGTCTCAAAAGTTACAAGAGATCACCTAGTTGGCAAAATTTCATCTTTTGAATTAAGTGAATTTGGTGATTCTTTCTTAAGTCTGAATCTGTATTCAAGGCCAATGTATATGGAAAACAAAGATATGATCTGGGTGAAATCTCTTCAGCAAGATTAAATAGATTTGTGAAGGCAAGGAAGGATCTTGAAGATGATGAAATTGAGACTGTAGATCTTGAAGCTCTTATTGCCAAAAGAATGCCAAGAGGATCTGGCAATTATGAAGGAAAGTTGCCACTCAAATGTTTCAACTAGAGGTAACATCTGGTACACAAACTAGAGGTAACATCTTTCAACTAAGGAGTTCTAGTAAAAGTTGTTTAATTGCTCAGATAGATCAAAGCTGGTTGTGGCATAGGAGAATGTGTCATGTGAATTTTGATAAGATTGTTAAGATAAGTTCTACTCAGGCTATGAGAGATCTTCCAAGACTTGTTAAACTTGATAGCTTGTGTAGAGAATGTCAATTGGGTAAATAGAACAAAACATCATTCAAAAGTAAAGAACAATTTTCAAGTGGGCGATTGGAACTCGTGCATACTGATCTATGTCATCCTACTAGAATTAGGAGTGTGCAAGGAGAGATATTTTATGCTATTGATTGATGATTACTCCTGGATGATGTGGGTAACTTTCTTAAAAGAAAAATCAGAAGCTCTTGACAAATTCAAGGTGTTTAAAGTTATGGTTGAAAATGAGGTTGGTGTGAAGATAAAGTGTCTAAGATCCAACAGAAGTGGAGAGTTTACCTCCGATGATTTTGATACATTCTGTGAAAGGCATGGAATGAAAAGACAATTATCTGCTCCTATGACTCCTCAGCAAAATGGAGTTGTAGAAAGAAAGAATCGGACCATTCAAGAAGCTTCCAAGACCATGATGATGGAAACAAATGTTCCACAAGTTTATTGGAGATAAGCTGTAAGTACTATTGTCTATACTCTTAATCAAGTGCAGATCAAAGGCAATTCTAGTAAGACTTCTTATGAACTCTAGTTTGGTCATCCTTCTAATGTAAAATATTTCAGAGTTTTTGGTAGTAAGTGTTATATCAAAAGAGATGAGGATCTAGGCAAGTTTGAAGCAAGAAGTGATGAAGGAATTTTTCTGGGTTACTCTACTCAAAGCAAAGCTTACTGGTGCTTCAACAAGAGGTTGAAAAAGATTGTTGAAAGTGCTAATGTCAAAGTTGATGAGAGCAAAGAAGGAGATGCTAGGTCTTGTGAATATGATTCAGATGATCAAGATGAAAATCCAAGTCAAGGAAGGCAAGTTCAATCTGAGACTCAGATCTAGACTAATCTAAAAATTCTAGGAACTCAAGAGGATAGTACAGATGTTGAACAAGCTCAAAAAATAGAAGTTCAATCAATTCCCAAAACTCCTAGGTATGTAAGACTGAATCATCTTGAAGATCAAATCATAGGAGACAAGAGTAAAGGTGTTTGAACTAGGAGAAAAAATTCTAAAGGTCAAGAGGAGATTTGTTTGATTTCAAAGATTGAACCTAAATCAGTATGTGAAGCCTGCAATGATGAAAATTGAGTAAAAGCAATGGAAGAAGAATTGATGCAAATTGAAAAGAACCACACTTGGGATCTTATTCCTAGACCTGAGGACAAAAATGTGATTGAAACCAAATGGGTCTTCCAGAATAAACTAAATAAAGATGGTGAAGTTGTAAGAAACAAAGCAAGGTTGGTATGTAAAGGCTATTCTCAAGTGGAAGGAATTGATTTTGAAGAAATTTTTGCTTCGATGGTAAGAATAGAAGCAATCAGATTATTTCTTGCATTTGTTGCTTTCAAAGATTTTAAAGTTTATCAGATGGATGTCAAATCAACATTCCTGAATGGAGAGTTGGAAGAAGAAGTCTACATTGAACAACCAGAAGGTTTTCAGTTGTCTAATTAGAGAAATATGGTCTGTAGACTAAGAAAAGTGTTGTATGGACTCAAGCAAGCCCCAAGAGCCTGGTATGCAAGATTGGATAAATATTTTCTTAAGATAGGATTTAGCAAAGGTACTGCTGATAGTAATCTTTACTTCAAGATTAATCATGAGGACATCCTGATTGTTGAGGCCTTTGTTGATGATATCATTTTTGGTGGAAATGAATGTATGTGCAAAGCATTCATTGATTAGATGAAAAGTGAATTTGAGATGTCAATGTTTGGTGAGATGAATTTCTTCCTAGGTTTGCAAATTGTTCAGATAGATAAAGGTATCTTCATATCTCAGTCCAAGTATGTGAAAGAATTGTTGAAGAAGTTTGGAATGGAAGACTCAAAGCCAGTAGGTACACCTATGGTAACCGGATGCAAGTTAAGGATGATGACTCCCCCAAGGAAAATTAGAAAAGGTATAGATCAATTATTGGAGGATTGCTCTATCTGACTCATACCAGACTTGACATCATGAATGCAATTGGACTTGTTGCTAGATTTCAAGCCGATCCAAAATAATCCCATGTTGTGGCAGTCAAAAGAATTTTTAGATATCTCAAGGGGACAATTGATTATGGATTGTGGTATCCAAAGGATAATGACTTCACTCTTCATGCATATACAAATGTTGATTGGGTAGGAGATGTGGATGACAGAAAAAGTACTAGTGGTGATGCATTCTTCTTGGGAAGAATATTGGTCTCTTGGATGAGAAAAAAGCAAGAGGCAATATCTCTATCTACTACAGAGGTAGAGTATATAGTAGCAGCAAATAATTGTACTCAAGTTATGTGGATGAAGAAAATGTTGAAAGACATCAAAATTATGTTTGAGGAGCCAGTCAGAATCTTCTGTGATAATTCAACTGCAATAAGCATCTCAAAGAATCCGGTGTTGCATTCAAAGACAAAGCATATATCTATCGAGTTTCATTTCTTGAGAGAGAGGGTAAATAAGAATGAAGTCAAGATGGAGTATGTGTCTTCAAAAGATCAGATTGAGGATATCTTCACTAAGCCTCTTCCCAAGGATACTTTTGAGTATCTCAGAGAGAAGTTAGGGATTATTACCCCTCCTGATCAGAACTAAGATGCATGAAGGTGCATCAGTCCGATGGAATTCACAGTCATATCTTATGATCTGGATTGATGTTAAGGTGATACTACTCAAGGGGAGTAGTTATATGCAAATTTTGGAGATCAATCTGAAACAAAAAGGGGGAGAAAAGATTGCAAATATGTGTCATTTTCCATTGATGTCAAAGGGGGAGAGAAGTTCATGTGAAAAACTAGTTGCTGATGAAAGGGGGAGTAGTGAAGCAAGTATTTGCAGAAGTGGGAAGAGAAAGGTGGAGAAATTCTTGTCTTGATGGTTAAATTCAGTTTTTCACATCATATGTTGCCATCAATGACAAAGGGGGAGATTATTGTAAATATGTGCTTAAGTAGTGTTGTCATTGATGTCAACATATTCCTATTGTCATTGGTGTCAACTATATCCTAATTTGCTACCTATATAGAAGACTGAATTGTTGCAGATATTGAGAAAATTAATGAAGATCAATGTATGCAAACCAGATGGCTATGAAGAGGTTTGTCTGAAGAAGCTCCAGTTAAGATTTGAGAGGTTCACATTAAGATCTGAAGAAGTTATGACCATTTGAGTAGAACCGGTTCTTGCAATATTCAAAAGAGACAGAGTGACAAAAAAGAGGTCCAAATTGTTTCGGATATGTCAAATGATGATCTGTGGATCTGAAGGAAGGTTTGGGAAGTCAGTGTGTATCATCCATTCAAGTGGTTTGTGGTTTGGAGGTCCACAAGCAATCTTTCTAATGTGACAGTCATGGCAGATAGTGTTCTTGAGGTTCCAGAGGAAGATGCAAGTGATTTAGATGATTTCGATGAGTGTGGATAGTTTTTTTGAATTCAATGTGCTTGTGGACATCTCTGCATCGTGTGACTACTATGTTGAAGATCCGCATTGAAGTTTGAGCTTGTTAATGAATATTTTCTTCTTGGTGTTGTTGTTCTTCCCAATCTTGGCCGATCGGATGATTCAAGCATGTTGTAGATGATCTAAGAGTAATTCTATGAAGCGTAGTGTGTTGATCAAGGAAGATTTGAGTTCCAGTTATGTTTGGCCGATAGCTTAGGGATTTGCATTAAGTCAGATGTTTGTAGTGCCGACCTTGATGTTCATTCCAAGGTTTATGAAGTGTATAAATATTTGTTGATGAGTTGTGGAAAATCATCCTTGTATGAAAATAATATAATCTGAAGAAAGGATCAAAGGCAGAGTAGAGTAGAAGAGAAGCAAAATAACAAGAGTTGTTTTGTTGAAGAGTTAGAGAAGAAGTGTTTGGGGCAAAGCATAAGTTTTGTGAGCATTCAATAAAACTGAACTAGGCATGAAGTAGATTCTATTTCTTAGTTAATTCTTTCTGTTCCTAATAAATTCTATAGGCAATGAGCCTCTCTTTTCAGCAATGAGCTCTGGGTAGTGTGCCCGAAGGCATGTGCCTTCTATTTTTCTAAAGTACTTTTAACAGGGTACAAATATTTGTGGATTAACCCCCACCATGGTTTTCCCTTAACCAGGTTTCCACGTAAAAATCCTAGTGTTATGTGTTCATCTATTTCTGCTCATGTGTTGTTGATTCATGCTTTAGATGTTTATATCATTAATCAGTTTTGTGTGATAAAGAAATAGTTGCAAGTGTTAAAGATTCGAGACAACTAATTCAGCTCCCCCCTCTCAGTTGTCAGGTCTAAATCCAACAAAAACACACAACATAAATTACACACAAAAAATAGAATGTTCTTTTGTTGATTTGGACAACTCATTACATTACAGAAGCTCAAATAAAATCAGAGGAGTCAATCCCCCACAGGCTGCAACACATTACAACTACCTATCACAAGACTCTGAAATCTTCTGCCTTTTGTAACCCCAAATCTACTAGGGTTTCTATTTTCCCATCTATTCTTGACTCTACACTTTCCCCCTTATCTCTGCCACTGCCCAGGGTTCCCAAAAATATTCATAAATAGCCATTTTGGTGGCCTCTAGCCAAATTTTCAAAATTTACAACTCCCTCCAAAAATAGGTCAACTTCCAGGAAGCATAACTTTTGATCCGGGTGTCTGATTGACGAACCGTTTAAAGTGCCAGAAATCTCGCAAAGTCAAATAGCACACCAAAAATTCATAAATAGATTTATGTAAACTTTTTAGGATGTTATGGGATGTTTTAGTGCCTTGTATATGATTTCAAAACTTTTTAGGGGACCTCACAAAATTGAAACTTTAATATCTTGAAATCTAGACATGATCTTGAGCTAAAATACATCAAGAATGCTTATTTGACCTTTCCAAAGCTTTGGGGAAAATTTCAGGCTCAACCGATTCTCTGATAAAGACTTACTAAAAATAGTAAATTCTGGTATCTTTAGCCCTGATGGAAAAATTGAAGGTTTTGAATCATTATTCAAGCAAATGGGTGTCCAAAAATACAACTTTTGTAAAGAAATGAAAACAAAGACATCAATTTTGAATCAACATTGTTTTTGGGTGATGCAAGATTACTCTTACACCTCTGGATGCTCCTGCATTAGATACCCAGGGTAATTTTGAGAAGTGACCCCATCACATCTTAGGAATTATAGGGAAACTAAGACGGTTAACCTCATCCTTAGATATCTAGGATGAATCTTCAATAGGCCTTCCTAGATCCATTTAACTAGGTACTCTTCATATTGCCTGTTTCTTGTGCTTCTACCCACATGGCTATCCAAAATTTCTTCTATCTCCTTCTTTTTTGAAGTAGGTGCCAGAATACTCCACTATTCTTCTATTGGTCCATCCTTTGTTCCACCTTCATGATATTCTATGAAATTAGTAATGTTGAACACAAGAGAAATGTTGATCCCACTTGGTAGCTCTACCTCATATGCATTTCCTGAATCATGCTTCTTCATAATTCTGCATGGTCTAAATTTCTTCATTTTCAACTTATTATATGTTCCAACTAGAAACCTCTATTTTCTCAAGTGAACCATGACTTCATTTCCTACCTGAAATTCCTTATATCTCCTCTTTTGATCTTCCTTAGCCTTGTACTGAATATTCATCTTATTAATGTGCTTTCTCACCTCTTCATGCAAATTATTCATGAGTTCTGCAAAGTCTTCAATTTCGACACTTTTGTTTTCTCCCTTGTCCAACTTCCTTAACTCTGAAGCATTTCTTGGGCTACTCCCATATATAATCTGGAATGGTGATTTACTAGTGCTCCTATTGACAAAATTGTTGTAAGTAAACTCTTACTGTGGTAAAATCAAATTCCATCCCTTGGGCTTATCTCCTATGAAGCATCATAGTAGGCTACCCAAACTCCTATTCACCACTTCTATTTGTCCATTAGTCTGTGGATGGTGTGCAAAAATGAACTTCAAATCTGTCTTCAACTTCTCCCACAATGTCCTCCAAAAATAACCAACAAATTTGGTATCTTGATCTGAAACTATGCTCTTAGGTAGACCATGTAGTCTCACCACCTCTCTGAAAAATAACTCTACAATATGAACAACATCATTAGTCTTCTTACAAGGAATGAAATGTGCCATCTTCAAGAATCTGTCCACCACCACAAAAATGGAATCATGTCATCTCTGTGTCCTTGGTAAACCAAGAACATAATCCATACTAATATCATCCCATGGCCTCTCTAGTATAGGTAATGGTTGATATAGTCTTGTATTATGACTTGTTCCTTTTGCCATCTGACACACTCTGCAACTCTATACAAATTTCCTCACATCCTACTGCAACTATGGCCAATAATAATTCTCACCAACAATAGCAATGGTCTTATCTCGACCAAAGTGTCCATCTAATCCCTCGCTATACTTCTCCTCAATCAAGTTCTCTCTCATGGAACTTCTCAGAATGTATAATTGGCTTCCTCTAAACAACATGCCATCTTGGATTATGAAATCCAACCATTTTGTTCTATCCAAAGTAATAGGTTTCAAACAAGCTTTCCAAGCCTCTGTAAAATCTAGATCTTCAGGATACAAACTTTTGAGCTTATCGAACCCAACAACTCTATCGTCATTTATGTCAAAAACTTTTGCCTTCTGCTTAAGGCATCTGCAACTCTATTGGACTTCCCACTCCTATGCTTTAAGTGCCTTTGATTTAACTTTCCTTGACCATTAAGATACTGCAAAACCTGATGATCAGTATATAAAACAAATTATTTTGGCAATAAATAATGTCTCCATTTCTTCAAAGCCTAAACTATTACATAAAACTCCCGATCATAAATAAAATACTTTTTCTTGGCATCATTAAGCTTCTCACTGAAATAGGCAATGGGCTTACCTTCTTGACTCAAAATAGCTCATATAGCACTGCCACTAGTATCACAATCTACCTAAAATACCATATTGAAATCTGGAAGTGCCAAAATATGTTGCTCAGTGACTTTTTGCTTTAATGTATCAAAACTCTTGTTTTCTCCTGTAGTCCATTTAAACTCCATTCTATCCCCTCTCATTGTCTCAGTTAGGGGTGCACAAATGTTACTAAATTTATGATAATTTTTTTGTAAAAACTTGCCAAACCATGATAAGATCTTACCTCTGTAGCACTCCTTGGTGTAGGCCATTCAATGATAGCCCTCACCTTCTCTGGGTCCATCTTAAGGCCTTTCTCTGAGACAATAAATCCCAGGTATACCAACTCCATCTTTGTAAAACTACATTTCTCCAGATTAATCAGTAACTTCTCCTCCCTTAGCCTCTCTAAAACTCTTCTGATATACATCAGATGTTCATCCCAAGTCTTACTGAAAATAAAAATGTCATCTAAATAAACAATAACAAAACTTCCCAAAAACTCTTTCAATAGCTCGTTCATGAGCCACATGAATGTGCTCAATGCATTGGTTAGTCCAAATGGCATGACTAACCACTCATACAAACTCTTCTTTGTCTTGAAGTCTTCCATTCCTCTCCTTCTCTTATTCAAATCTAGTGATACCCACTCTTCAGGTAAATCTTCGTGAAGTACTTGGCTCCACTCAGACAATCCATTATGTCATACATTCTAGGCAATAGAAATATGTACTTGATTGTGATCTTATTCATGGCCCAAGAATCTATACACATTTTCCACTCTCCATCTTTCTTTGGTGCTAGTACTGTAGGTACCGAACATGGATTTAGGCTCTCCCTTATCAGTTCCTTCCTTAACAACTCATGAACTTGTTTGGTCAACTCTTCATTCTATGTAGGAGTCATTCTATGGGCTACCTTATTCAGCAAACTAGCTCTTGGTATCAAATCTATTTGATGACTTATCTTCCTCACCAGTGGAAAACCTTCTAGTACATTATCAGAGACAATATCCTAAAATTCTTCCAACATATCTAAGATTTATGTTGGTACATCTTCACACTTCTCTTGACTGATCTTATGAATCAATGCAAAGTAATGATGCTCATGCTTCATACCCTCCAAACATTTCCTACCATCTACGAAGCAAATTATGGCAGTACTACATACCTTTTCTTTCACCTCCTTCAAGAGCTTCAACTTATGATGAACTCCATTCTTTGTTAGGGAATATGTGTTTGCATGGCCATCATGGACAGCACACCTATCATACTGCCATGACCTCCCCAATAACATATGACATGCATCCATCAGTATGATGTCACACAACACCTCATCATGGTAGTCACCAATCTTGAACTTGACTAAACATTGCTCATTGACCAAAGATCTATGGTCCTTTTGCAACCATGCAATCCAATATGGGCATGGATGCTTTCTTCTTGTCAACTTCAACTTGTTAACCATCTCCTCATAACACTTACCTTCACACTTGCACCTTGTGTGGAATAAACTCTTCCTTTGATCTATTTCTTTCTCCTCATTCAACAAGGTTCTTCTAACAACTAGGGTTTCTCCCCTTTTAGCATCTTTAGAATGCTTTGATTGTGCATCTTCATCTACAAGTGCAACTCGTGCATTACCTTCAGGTCTTCTATTTGTCCTTCCTTGATGTTGCGAACACTCATATGCTCGATGCCCTTCTTCTCCACATTGGAAACATGTTCCTTTGAAACCTCCTCTTCTAGTCCTTGCCCGGTTCAGCCTCTTCCTCTTTTCTCACCATTATTCTGGTCATGAGGGCGATAGGTATTATATCCTCTCTGATTTTGACTAGTGCCAGCTTCTTCACTTTCCTTTTGATCTTCATTTTGGCCTCCATAGGGTCTTCCACCAGTCCTTCCGCCTTGACCTCTTCCCCTTTGTTTTCTTTTGAATCTTTTATTTAGCTTCTCTTCCACCTTTAAGGAAAATTAGTACGCATCTTCTATGGTGGTCATTCTGACTAGGCTCAACTCCTCTTGAATACTTGGCCTTAACCCATTAATGTAATGGGCTACCTTCTCCTTGTTGGCCTCTGCATGGCATGTCCTAATAGTAATCTTATAAAACTCTTTTGTGTACTCTTTAACAAACTTGTTACCTTGCTTCAATCCTTGTAGCTTCTTTAACAACTCCATCTCATAATCCACAAGAATGAACTGCTTCTTCAGTTTCTCTACCATCTGATCCCATCTGGTAATCTTTCCTTTTCCTCTCCTATTTCTCTCTAACTGGACCTCCTTCCACCAAATATTGGCATGGCCCTTCAACTTTGTTTTTGCAAACTTGACCCATTCTGGATCTTCCACATCTTCATACTCGAAATATTCTTCCATATCATTGATCTAATCAATAAGTTGTTCCAGATTCAAATCTCCAGAATAGGTATAAACTTCAATCTTGAGTCTCTTTCCAATCTTCAAAATGACCCTCAACAATCTAACTTCTATAGGATCTCCTACAACTTCTTGTTCTTCCTCAGATAAATCTTCTTTAGCTTCATCTTCAATTTCCTCTCTTGTTCTCGACTCAAACCCTCTTCGTAGCTCCTCTTGCAATGCATCGATTTGCCTTTGCAGGGCTCTAAAACCCTCTTCTATCAAAGCATTTCTCCCAACATGGTTTCTTCATGGAGGCATCTTGATCTCCATAGTAAACCCACAACCTTAGGTCCTGGTGCAAACTGCCTCACGATCAACAATTTGTCTACACACTCAGGAACCCTTGTTTTGATACCACTTGATGAAGGGGGTAAATCATAAAACACACAACAATAGAAATTGCACATAGAAAATAGAATGTTCTTTTATTGATTTGGACAACTCATTACATTACAGAAGCTCAAATACAATCAAAGGAATCAATCCTCCATAGGTTGCAACACATTATAGCTACCTATCTCAAGACTCTAGAATCTTCTTCCTTCTATAACTCCAAATCTGCTAGGGTTTATGTTTTCTTGCCTATTCTTGACTCTACAATTTCCCCCTTATCTCTACCATTGCCCAGTGTTCCCCAAAATAGTCATAAATAGCCATTTTGGTAGCCTCTAGCCAAAATTTCAAAATTTTCAACTCCCTCCAAAAATAGGTCAACTTTTGGGAAGCATAACTTTTGATCTGGGTGTTCGATTGACAAACCGTTTGAAGTGCTGGAAAGCTCGCAAAGTGAACTATCACGCTGGAAATTCATACTTGATGAAGGGGGTAAATCATAAAACACACAATAGAAATTGCACATAGAAAATAGAATGTTTTTTTATTGATTTGGACAACTCATTACATTATAGAAGCTCAAATACAATCAGAGGATGAATCATCCACTAGCTACAACACATTACAGCTTCCTATCTTAAGACTCTAGAATCTTCAACCTTCTGTAACCCCAAATCAGCTAGGGTTTCTATTTTCCCACCTTTTCTTGACTCTACACTTTCCCCCTTATCTCTACCATTTCCTAGGGTTCCCAAAAAATAGTCATAAATAGCCATTTTGGCAGCCTCCAGCTAAAATTTTGAAATTTGCAACTCCCTCCAAAAATAGGTCAACTTCTGGGAAGCATAATTTTTGATCTAGGTATCTAATTGGTGAACCATTTGAAGTGCCAAAAAGATTGCAAAGTGAAATATCACACCAGGAATCCATAAACTTTTCAGGACATTTTAGTGCCTCATATCTGATTTTAGAACTTTTTAGGGGACCTCACAAAATTGAAACTTTAATATCTTGAAATCCAAACTTGATCTTGAGCTGAAATTCACCAAGAATGCTTATTTGACTATTCCAAAGCTTTGGGGAAAATTTTTGGCTCAGCCACTTCTTTGATAAAGACTTACTAAAAATAGTAAATTCTCATATCCTTAGCCTTGATGGAAACTTTGAAGGTTCCGAATCATTATTCAAGCAAATGGGTGTCCAAAAATACAAATTTTGAAAAGAAATGAAAACAAAGACATCAATTTTGAATCAACATTGTTTTTGGGTGATGCAAGATTTCCATTACACCTCTGGATGCTCTTGCATCACTTTGGTGGGAATTGAAGATAAGGTTGTTACAAGAAGGAGAAGTAATCAAAACTACATACAAATACACAAGAAGTTAGACGTGGGTAGTAATAAGGGAAAAGGGATAAAATATATAGCTTCAAAGGCTAGAGAAGAAGCCAAAATAGACATTACTAAAGGAACACAACAATCCTTAAATACCTATTGCACTAGTGGTGGGGAACCCACCCCACTAGAAAGTAATGAAAATCCTCAATTGGAATATCAAGGGCTTGAACACCCCTAACAAGTGTCACTCAGTGAGGTGGCTTACAAAAATGCATTCACCAAACATCTTGTTGCTCTAGGAAATTGAGATTGAGAAGGAGGATTTAGGAAGAGTTATGAAGAAACTTTGGGGTAGGAGTGGAGGCTATGTTTTTTTAGTAGCTAGGAGACCAAGAAGTTTATTTATCCTATGGGATGAAAGGAGTGCTAAGGGGGAAGTTGTGGCTACTAGATCCAATTAAATTCATGTCAAGGTGAAATTCCTTAGAGAGTATCTTACCTCTAATGTGTATGTCCCTAGTGTTGAAAGTGATCATTCCTAATCATGGTAGGATATAAGCAATCATAGAAGATGGTTTTAGTCATATAAGTAGATAGTGGGTAGAGACTTTAATTCTATCTTAAGCCTAGGAGAGAAGTGTGGGGGTAACCTACATTCTAAAGTAAGGTCCTTAACATTTTGCTCCTTTCTACACCAATGAAGCCTTGAAGGATATTAAGCATTCCTCTAGATGGTTTACTTGGAATAATAAGAGAATTGGAGGAGATAATATCCAAGTCAACTTAGACAATTTTTTAGTCGACTCTTGTTGGGGTCTTGAAAAAGTCTCCTTCCTCTAAAAGGTTATATCATTTGTAGGGTCTAATCACCTCACAATTTTCTTGGATTTTGATTGATGTCAAACAAGAAGGTTCTCCTTTTAAAATGGAGTTTATGTGGTTTGAACACCCAAATTTTGAAGGAAAAGTGGAAGATTGGTAGAATTCTAGTATCAAAGGATGCAAGTGGTTTATCTTGTAAAAGAAGTTTCTACATATTAAGAATGAAACTGGTCAAAGGAATAAAGAGGTTGTAGGGAATATTTTTGAACAAAGGAATTGTATTGAGGAGGAATTAAGGTTAGTGGAAGATCATATTTCTAATTTTGGGGTTTTGATGATTTGAGAAAGTAGGAAAATAGGTTATTAGAGATACACAAGATTAAATTGTATAAATGGAGAAGATCTACTAACTACAAAAATCAAAAGTAAAATAGGTGAGAGAAGGATATCAAAATATTAAAAAAAATCATCTATCAACAAATGTTTGGAGACAATAAAATAAGATAGTAGAAATTACCAATCTAGATGGAAGGGTGTTAGAAGATCTAGATGAAATTAATTCTAAAGGGATTTTGTTCTTTAAGGGGATCCTTGTACATTTTGATGAGGTGGATTTAGAGGTACGTTATTTCTTTCTGACAAACACTCCTTACATCATTTCTCAATAACAATTGAGGCTATGATAAAGTCAATCACCTTGGACGAAGTTAAGAAATATATCTTTTCTCTTGGGGCTAAGAAATCCCTTGGCCCTGTTGGTCATGATGTTAGTCATAAACAAGCATAGAATAAAAGTACACATTAACCTTTATTCATCTTGAAAGATACTATGAATTTAGAGAATTCATGATCCCAAGTCTTCGGTGATTAGGTCTTATTTGTCTGATGTTACTCAAAGGTTAATGTGAGTTGTTGTTTCCATTTTGGGGCCTTACGTAAAGTTCATCATCATGACATTATTCCTACAAAGATTCTTTATAGAGAGATCATTTTATACAGTTCTTTGATCAAATGATGTAGAAATACTTCAATCTTTGCATGATATTTTCAATTGTGCATGCTTTGTCTTCAAATATGCTAAATATTTACAATTATCTACGAGATGTCCACATATTTGTGTTATTTGCTTGAGATTATCAATTATTTGCAATTATGAGGGTGAAGTGCTCTGAAATTTAAAATAAATTGAAAGAAATGCTTCAAATTAATGTTGAACCTTTAGCTTTTGAACCACATGTACACCAGATATAGTCATGAAGAGAAGAAGACCAAACCATATTTTCACCAGGACATTCCACAGCTAGATACAGTTGATGCTAACTTCAAGGGAATTGTATGAAGACAACATATGTAAGTAGACATGCACTCCGAGGGACGTAGCAAATCACCACATATATCTAGAATTCACACACTGATTACTCAAGATTTACTATGAATTGTAATCAAAATAGTCTTCTCATTCATTAAGTATGCAAAGATATAGATGTATACAAAAGCTTTGAAATGAGCTCTGAATACTTCAGCAGACGGATTTCAATTAAGTTTTGAATGAATGACAATGAGGCATTCCAGCACCTTTTATAGAACAAGGTGAGGAATCTGTTACAAAAAGATCTACGATCTTGATTTATCAATGAATATCTACGATCAACATTTCCTTTTGACTTTGTCAACTACATCAAAATGGCACAAGTTGCCATCTGGTAACTATCTAAAATACATATTTCACTAAGTATAAGATGCTAATATTTGCTTTATGTTGCATCTTCATCTACCTTATCTGACTATTGAGCTTCATCATCAGGTGCATCACTTCCTGAACCTTCATCATCCTGATGATGATGACCCCGTATATGTGGCTGCATGCTGCTCCGGACCTGTTCATACAATTGCACTACTTTATCTATCTCTCCACCATCCTAGGTCTTTGCTTTGACGATGGTGTGTTTATGTGCCTCGTACTTGTTCCTGATGCTGTCTAGCTTATTTTTCCTATTGTGTAGCATCTCATTGTAATGCTCCATTTTCAACTTTGTCCTTACCAGTTTATCCATGATTTCTTCTGTCAGTTGGCCTAGTAGATCATCTACAACAAATTGGAAGTTATTGTGTAGAGCTTGGATTGCAAACTCTTCATCTTGATTGTCTATCTTCCCTTCCACTTTACCCTCTAGTGTTTCCAAAATTTCTGCCTCAAAAGACATCATGTCAAGCAGTTTTATGATGATCTCCCTCAGCTTATTATTGCATCTTTTGAGGACATCACATTCAAATTGAATGTCTCTATACCATATATCAACTAATAATGCAGTGTTATTATTCAGTATCTACTTGTTGATGAGCAGTTGGGGATTTATCCTCCTTATCTCTCCCAAGATATCTAATATCTTTTCTAATTGGAGAGACCTTTTTCTTGTTTGCATTTACAATTTGTCTACCTTTTTCCTGGACTCACTGAGAATACCCCACCTCTTTAGAGAGGCTTTTACCACTTCCTCCGTAGTATCTAATGTGGCACACATCCACTTTCTCAAAATGGATGACTCATGTTTCATGAGATCCAGCTTATGCACCTCATCCTGGGAAATAGCAGTCAATGGGACTGCATGTTTAGTGGAACTATCTTCAGGATTAATCAACCTGCCTATGTATGCATGCAACTAAGCAATGTACTCTTTGTGTTGCTTATTTTTCTCTTTTTCCTTTTTAACCTTTTGAATTAAAGAATCAATGATGTCTTTACCTTCTTGACCCTCTTGGTCTTCATTGGCAAACCCCAAGTCCACTATGCTGATCTGAAATTCCTCTAAGGTAATTTTACCTTTTTCTTTATCTACAATGGGGGTTGCAATTTGTGTAGTCCTCCTCCCAGTCGCTCGATCTCTCTTGATGGTTGAAGTCATTCTGGCCTTCCTTTTTGGTTTTATTATGTTTTCAGAAAATAAGGTAGATACGTCAAATTCTTGAATTACAAAATCTACCTCTGTGTTTACCTCCTTTTCCAACCATGGGGGTACCTGATCATGTTTCTGAGCATCATCATGTTGTTCACCTTGATCTTCTGTGTCTGTCAGCATATGTGATGGAGAAGGTGATTTCCTCATTTCTTCTTCATGTTCACCTTAAGGCTAATCCTGTGGTACATCCTCCTGTTGGGGAACTTATTCTTCTGGAGGAGCATCCTGAGGTGGAGGATCTTGTGGTGTATCCATATGATGATCATGATGATCATGATCCTTGTCCTTTATTACCTCATCCATTTTTTACTCTTCCTCCTGTTGAGGCACATTTACAGCAATGGATATTGTGGCATCCTCTTTAGGTGCTGATGTTGGTTCTGAAACCATTATTTGTTCTGCACCTGTACTACTAACTTCTTGAGCTATAACAGCAGGATCCGTTATTATTTTATCCTCATCAGCCTTCTTTTCTTGAACCTCTACTATAGCAGGTTCAACTGATGTATCTTCTTGGCCCATTTCTGAAGTATGGCCTTCTGGTTCTGCCATCTTCACTTCTTCTATAAGTTGCCCTTCATCAGGTGTACCTGCTGGATGTTCAGGACTTATATCCCGTCTACTTGTTAAATCCACCACTACATGACTTGTCACCTGTGCAATTAGTGTGTCCATCCCTATTTCTTTGGCTATCCTCTCTGGACTCTTTTCCTTTTCGGATTCCACTTGCTTCATCTCCTCCAATATTGTTTGGACTGTTGGAGTCTTGTGAGGAGTCATGTGTGTACCTACAACAAGGGTTTCCATCTTCTGTGATGCTACTTCTTTCACCACCTCATCATCAGACAGATCAACTGTTTCTTCTAGTGAGATAACACCTCCTTCTAATAGCTTGGAGGTTTCTTTTCTCTTCTCTTCAGCTTGCTCTGTTTTAAATTTCACTATGGTAGGAAGTGGAACATTGTGTTGAAATTCCTTGTGAAACACTTCACTACCAGCTCCTTTCAACAATATAGGAGATTGCTTTATTTCTCCCCTCATAGAGGTTCTTAGTTTCTTAGGTGGGGTAGCTACCACCATTGGTGGGGATTTTCTCTTCCTCTTGAATAGCAAAGGGGGCTCCTCTTCTTTAGTATCTTCCTCCATGAGGACATTCTCTTCTACTTGTTTTCCTGAGGATTGACCCTCTTCTTGGGTCCCAGTAATTACTATCCTTGCTATCTGATCTTTCTTAGCTTTTTGTTTACCTTCCCTTGGACGTGATGCTGATCCTAATCTGGATCCTGATGTTGTTGCCTCCTCGGCTGGAAACACCGCCCTCTCAATGATCATCCCTTTGGGTTCATTATCAACTTTCTTACCCCTAGGGGGTCTTTTGCTTTGTTTTTGTTGTGGGGGAAGTCTGTCCCCTTTTGATTTCCTTTTTTCAATTATAAAGTCATCATATTCGTCAGCAGGAATATCCTGTCCTTTCTTTTTCTTATCCATAGTAATAGCTACCCCTTTCCTTTTCAGTGCCTCAATTTGTTCACCAACCCAAGCTTGGGTTAACTGTAATGTCCTGGCAATGAAGGGGTCCAAAGATATGTCGTTTGGTATGGTTAGGTCAGGAGCAGATATTGTATCATTTTATATTTTCTTCTTTTCATATTCATCTGCCATTATCCTGCCATCATCTTTCTTCAATTGTTGAGGAATGGGGATACAGTCAAAGGTTTTGACTTGATTCAATGTCAACCTTGGTATCTTCTTCTGCTAGCTTCTGCTTCATCCTCACAATCAACCCAGAACTCTTCCAGGTGTGCCTGATGAATAGGTTTCCCTATTTCTTTCTGTATCCTTCCATAAGGATCATATGGTCTTACTAGCGGGAATGGTTGCAATTGCATTTTATTTAAGCTGACCATCACCTTCTTTATATGATCTGAGTCTGGGCACATATACCAGCCAATGGATACTGGAAACAAGATGGGCGGTATCTTCTAGGCATCCATGTATGTTTTCAACATTGTGGAGCTTTGCCTTATGAATTCCATCAGTATCACTGCATCTGTGGGGTATCTTGGTAGCATGAGGGGTTGTCCCTCAAAACCCTCAATCCTCATATAGGAAAAGGTGGCAAATTGAATATACCAGGCTCCATGCCTGTAAATTATTTCTTGAGCTTCCATGCTCAATCTTTTTGTTCTATCTTCCTCCATAGTCCTGACCAGATGCATAGAGAATGCATCATTTACCAATTTGTAATCACGGAGGTAGTTAGCTCTTTGTAGCTGGGGATGATGATCCCAAACCTGCATAGCATTAACTGTGCCTGTAAGCTTTCTGTCTGTAACTAGTGCATCAAATGTGCCTTTGTATGCATAGGAGTAGACAATGTAAGAGGTCATATAAAATGAACAATTTGAACCTCCCAGGTTCATCAGCTGCTCATGTAGAGCATCACTTATCAATTGACCCCATAATGGCTTGATGTCTGCATATATGAACATCATGATTACGCCATACATCTAATCTTTAAAACTACCAACATCAGGCTGACCTGTCACTCTGCTAAGTAATGCAATCATGTATTGATATTCATCATCAAAATCATATTTGTATAAGTGCACAAGAAGTTTGGCAGCTGCAGGATATGTGCCGTTCTTGGCCCTCCACTGATACATGTTCTTACTGGCCTTCTTATTATTCTCATACTCAATCTCTGATTTCCTCAAGTCTACATTGTTAACTTTTCTACCCAATGGCAGTCCAAACATCTATGAAAGACCTTTGATGGACAGGTCTGCATAAATTCTTCCATGCTTCACCACCTGCCTTGTTTCTGGATTATAATTCCTGGCACACTCTATGGCCAGCTTTGGAGACTCCATGGAGTATGGAAAACCTGCCGCATTCCACATTCTTGATATGAACACTGCATCTAACAGGGTGCTCTTATTCTTTTCATCATTCATCTTGGCAGACCAAGCCTCCAAGTCGGTACTCTCCTTATGTGTATCTGTGATGGCACCATGTTTGAACAAAATTCCTTTGAGAGACGCGAACATGGGCTTGCTAAATTTAGCCTCACACTTAGCCAACCTCTTGTCAGCCACAGATACCTACAATTAACACAATTCGTCTTACAATGGATACCCATATGTATGTAGATAACATTTTATCTTTAATACTCATCATGCCTACTATATTTATTCAGCATTACTCATCATGGGATGCATAAACTAAAACCTTGCAACATCATACTTGACTATTGTAGAAGCAACAAGATGAGGGTTTCAATTACTTACCTGGATATGCAAATCCCCTAGATTATACCAATGGATTTTTAGAAATGTTCTCAATTTTGCTGATAATGCCGCACTTCTTATTGCCTGCAGACTCCGTTCGTCACTGTATTGCCTGTATGAAGGTATGGAAGCTGGTTCTCTATAAAAGTAATTTTGTCGCAAGGTAAGTGTGAAAATGACGATAAATTTACCTTTTAACCTTGCAACTAGGGTAAAATTAGGGCAAAAGTTTGACACAATAGATTTTAAATGTCAATTTTTCTCAAAGAGACTTAGAATCTCGCCAGGTGTGTCATCGGGTTTTGCAGTTAGTGGGAAATACCTACCACCTCTATGTGCATTTAATGTCAATGGTGGCAACAGGAGCGGGGTGATATCCATACGATAGGATGATATTTGAAAATCAGGGTGATATTTGGATATCGGGGTGATACTCGCACCGTTAGGTCGTGCTTTATACTTCAGAAGGATATTTTGATATATCGGGTGATGTTACAAAAGATGATGACCGAAGTCATTCTTTCCTTCCTCTTGGGATATCAGGATGACGTCATCCAAATATCCGCTCACTATATCGCTATGGCATGATGACGTCATCGTCATGTTATGCGAACAGGATCATGTTTATGAAATATGCACCCGAAAAGTAAATGTGATGATTATGTCATCGTCATGTTCGCTTCTTTGTTTATCAGAATCATATGACGTCATCAGGATAATGGCTTAGGGTGATATTTCATGGCATGAGGATATTAAGAAATATTGGGTTACATTGAGAAATATGATCCTCGCGAAATATACAAGGCTGTTGACGGGTAAGGGTCACTTTCACCTAAAATTGACGTCCGGATATTTGGACTGCATGATTTATCGGGTGATAGACTAGATCAGGATGATCTTCAGTAATATGATTGATGTTATGAAACATGATCCTCCCGTTGTGAATATCAGGTTTGACCAAAACTTTGACCGTTCATAACTTTCACATCCTGATGAATATCAGGGTGATGTAAAAGGCAAACCTACATGGAATTTGATGCTCTTTCTAAATATGAGGTCACTGAAATGAAATATGAATTTTGACAAACTGACCTCATGATGACAACTTACCACATCCTCCTTTGTATGATAATCTACATAACCTACTTTTACCAAACCCCCCGAAAGCAAAAAACACAAGCCAAGCCAAAAAGTTGGGTCCCTGTTTTGCCAGGTCAAAATGGGGCGTGTTGTGTAACCACACAACAACTTGCCACCAAAGAAAATATTAAAATTCCAATGATTCAAGTAATGTGATCACATTCATCTATAGTATTCTAATTCTTTCTAAGCACAAGCATCATGATCTTCTGAATGATAAAAGTTCATCATGGTAACAATGCTAACAAAGGATCATGTGCGTTCAAATGATTAATTATCCTCATCTTGAAAGCAAGTTGAAAACATAAGTAACTGGTGTTAAACTACATAGTTGGAGATCATCCCTCATAGCTGATCTGGATAGAGCCTTGCTGCCAGCAGACCTTCATAGCCCTGGCAAGGTTATCTATACAATCTCCCTAAGTAGAGCCCCACTGCCAATAGGCGTTTATAGCCCCGGTAGAGTTACTTAGATGGCCTAATTTTATTTTTCATATATATATATATATTTTTAATATCTAATATCATCATGTCAGCTCATTTGTACAAGGTATAGTCACTTGCAGCTTTAGGTTGGAGATTGTATTGGTAGCAAGGGAGTCCCTTTAGATTTTTCACTCAACACCTATACTTGTGTGTTCAACAAACCCAAGGCTGTTAAGTGTCTCATTGTGATTGATTCACTTTGATCAAAAAATGGCACCCTGATGAAAGGATATCACAGACCTGATCATGAATACTTCTTAGAATGAATCATAACCTATATCTAAATTTGATCTCATCACTTGAATCCTAACAATTTTGTTATTTTTTGGGGTGATGAAGTGCATCATCTTGACTAACCAAAACAAAACTCAACAAACAAATAAAACAAGACAAACAAAAACACTGTACAAACAACTATACAAATGTACAATATGATACACATGACTGTCATGAAGTCACTTAGGCTTGAAAATAATGTTTGAGGAATTGTCCATTGACTAGCAATGAAACATCCTCACCTGTCAGGTTCTTGAGCCTATAAGTGTTGTCTCCTAGTATCTCAGAAATTTGAAAGGGACCTATCCATAATCTATCAAATTTACCATGGTCACCTTTCCTCTCATGGGCTTTATCCCACATCAGGACTAAATCAAATATCTTGAAGGCTTTGACTTTGGCTCTCTTGTCAAACCAATGTTTGACAATAGCCTGATGTTTTGCAAATTGGTCAATTGCTTGACTCCTTTTCTCTTCCAGGTGCATCAGTTGAAGCAACCTGACTTCTTGCTTATTGTCTATACCTAGGTACTCTTGGGCAAACTGCAGGGTAGGAATTTTCAAATTTATAGGGAGGATAGGATCCATCCCATATACTAAGTGAAAAGGTGAATTTCCTAGTGTAGTTTACATTCTAGTTCGGTCTACCCATAAGGCATATTTCAGAAATGAGTTCCATTCCCTAGGGTTCTTCTCTATTAATTTTCTTATGATGTTCAACAATTTTTATTGGTGGATTCTGCTAATCCATTCCCTTGGGGATAATAGTTGGATGAAAACTTGAGTATGATCCCATGATTAAAAGCCCAACTTGACAACTTGGTTGAAGTGAAAGTAGAACCATTATCACTTACTAGAGCATAAGGGATTCCATACCTGGTAACAATGTTGCTTTCCAGAAATTTAATAACATCATCTGCAGTACAAGTTTTGCTGCCAACCACTTTAGTCCATCTAGTACAATAGTCAGTAATTGTTAATACATACCTATGGCCTGAGGATGATGGAGGATTGATTGGTCCTATGAAGTCCATGCCCCATTGTGCAAATGGGCACTCTTCCATCATTGGTTGTAAGGGTTGTGCATCATATTTCTCTATGTTGGCAGCAACCTAACATACATGACAACATTTAACATGTTCAGCTGTGTCTTTAAAAATTGTGGGCCAATAATATCCTGCTGTAAGGATTGCATGTGTTGTGGCCAAGGCTGATCCATGTGTCGTTCTGAATTTGTCATGTAATTCTAATAGAACCTTATTTGCTTCTGGCTTTTCTAAGCATCTCAGGTATATTCCCTCACAATTCTTCTTGAACAAGGTTCCTCCCTTCATCATATATTTTTGTGACCTTACTTTCAAGGCTCTCGTCTATGAAGCTTGCATTCTTGAAGGACACCTTCCAGTGATCAGGATGTGCCTGATATCTAAATACCACTCTTTATTGTCTTTCTCATTGATAACATACTGCTGACTAGTGATGTTTGGGTCAATCTCAAATATCATTTGACTTAGAGCCTATCCTCTTACCAGTTTCATTGGTGTAATTTCCATGTCATATTCTTGTAATACAGTAATCCACTTAGCTCTTTTTTCACCAGGCTCACTCTGCATTAGCAGCATCTTTATTGCTGCATCAGGCACTACTGCAATTACTTTGCTTCTCAGTATATAATGCCTGAACTTCTTTACTACCCTGACTAATGCAAGTGCTTGTCTTTCAACATCCACATATCTCAGTTCAGCATCCTTGAAAGGACAGCTCATGAAAGCAATTGGTTTTTCTTCTTTCTCTTCATTTCTCTCAGTTAGCACTGCGGCAGAGGTGTGTTCTGAAGCAAATGAATAGATGTAAAAATCTTTTGTGTAGTCTGGACTGATAAGGATAGGAGCATCAGAAATGACTTTCTTTATATCTTCAAATGCAGTTTTGGCCTTTGGTGTCCACTCAATCTGTGCATCCTTTTTCAACATGGCATTTAGTGGTCTAACAATTTCAGCAAAGCCAATGATGAACTTCCTCACAAAGTTTATCTTACCAAAGTAAGACTTAAGTTCTTTCTTGCTTCCTGGAAGTTGTAACTTCATAATAGACTCCACCCTGTCAAGATCAATGATTATTCCATCTTCCGTGATCAGGTGGCCTAGTAACTTCCCTGTTGTCACCCCAAATATGCATTTCTTGGGGTTCAGTGATATTCCATACTCTTCACATTTTTTCAATACATTTCTGAGATCAGTTACATGGTTGCTTCTCTCCTTGGAGAACACTGTTAAGTCATCCATGTAAATGACTATACATTTTCCTATTAAGCCTCTGAAGGCTATGTCCATTGCTCACTGGAATGTATCTCCAGCATTTATAAGTCCAAATGGCATACGTCTATATGCAAATATCCCCCACTTGGTGGTGAAGGCAGTTTTTAATCTGTCAATCTTATCAACCATCACCTGGTTGTATCTTGAGAAACCATTTAGAAAGGACATCATTTTGGCTCCATTTACAATTTGCAAAACTTCATCTAATGATGGTAAGGGGTAATTGTCCTTTTCTGATGCTCTATTCAGGTTCCTGAAATCTACACATAGCCTGATGTCTCCATTCTTCTTTCTGACCGGGACTAGATTAGCAACCCAGGTGGAGTGCCTCACAGGAAAGATTATCTGGGCACTTAACAACTTCTTGACTTCTTCAAAAATTATTGGTTCAAGCAAAGCATTGACTGGCCTTTGCTTCTGTCTAAAAGGTTTAGCATCTAGCTTGAGGGGAATAGTATGAGTTATGACTGATGTGTCATATGTCTTCAGCTCATCATAAGTCCATGCAATCACATGTATGTAATCTTTAAGAGCCTGAGTTATTCCTTCTAACTCTTCTGGTGTGCAAACTTTACCTATCAAGACATTCCTCTTGTCTTCATTTTGCCCAATATTCACTTGTGAATATTGACCTCCATCTACCTTAGGCAGATCCTTCTGTTTCAACATATTATCCAAATCAAAGGCTCTTTCTAATTCAATCATACCTTTGGGAATCCTATTGCTGGGCAACTCTAATATTTTATCTTCTTCCCAAACATGATCTTCCATACCATTCTCATCTATGATCTGAGCATCAAATATATCTCTGTTTGTGATGAAATCCAAAATGTGCTGATCATCATCAAACACCTAGAGGTTGGTCACATTGTCAGGTACTGATGGTATTGACACCAGTTCTACTGAGAATCTCTTTAGACCTGATATGGATAATGGCTCCAATGTACTGGCAGCCTGGGCTAGTGCATCTGCCCTATGGTTTTGTTCTCTGGGAACATGCATGATATTAAAGGCATTGAAATCTTCAATCAGGTCCCACACACAATGTCTGTAGTTAGATAGCTTCCTGTAGTTACAGGAGTAAATTCCCCTCACTTGCCTCACAGCTAATTCTAAATCCCTGAATACATGCAAAATCTTTACTTTTTTCTTGTGAGCAAACAGTATCCCATGGATCAGAGCCTCATACTCTATTACATTGTTAGTACAAGGAAATTGTAATCTGTATGCAGCTAGATAAGATTTTTCGGATGGGTCAATGAGGTCAATTCCTACCCCAGCACCCTGCTTGGACTTGGATCCGTCAAACCTTAGGATCCAGGGTTTATTTTCAGCATGATGTTTAGCTGAACTTTCTTTTTTCTTGGCAGCTCTAGTAGCTGCTCCACCTGATATCCACTTTAGTTTAGGAATTTCAACCTTTTCAAGTTTCTTCTTTCCTTTGTTTTGTAAGACTGATGGCTTTTCTTCTTTCTTTTCAAGATCAGCAGGATGATCATCTGGATCTGGTGCTGTATGTCTTTTTAAAATATGTAAACATAGTGAGCAGGCTGTCTCCGAATGAGGTGCCTCATGCAACCTACACCAACCTTTAATTAAGACCTCATGGGGAAGTCTATGCTGCTGTGTCATCTTCTCTATCTCTTTTGCTAAAAATTCTTTGAACTTAGTCAGGTCACTACCTCTGTCTTCATCAGACAATTCATAGTCTGGCTCTACAAAACAATCACTCCCAGGGGTGATCTTTTCTTTCTCCTCAACATTTATCTTGTCATACACCAGAATTTCTTCTGTTCTTTGTATATGATCTTCATCATGATTCGTCCCCTTTTCTGTTCCTGTAGAAGACAAACAAGAATCAGCATCATCATTATCATCAGATGTAGAACTTACCTCAGAATATGATGATGATGCCTCACTGCATGTCTGCTCCAGCATCATCATGTCTATGCATGCTTCGCAGGTCTTCTCTGAATGTGACTCATTATGTAATCTGCACCAACCATCAAGTAAAACATCATTAGCTGGTATATTCAATATCCTACATCGTTCCATCTGTCTCAACAAATGCCTCTCAAAATTTCTGAAGTGATCTACATCATTCTCATTTTCAGGGTTATTATCAGATTCTTCAGTTATTTCATCATCTAGAGGGTCATCGTCATGATGATGATGAATGTCAAGCATTAGGATCTCTTCTATTTTGATAGTCTGTGGCCTGATGGAATAAACTCCAGGCTCTACGTCTACATACATGATCTCATTTGTTCTATTGTACTTAGTGATCATATGCTTCATTCTAGGCTCAGTATCAATCCTGATCTGGTTTGGTATACCTTTCCATGGTAACCACATGTGACTAAAATCTGTGGACATATATCCGTTAAGCGGTTTGGACTAGTCTCGGCTAAGCAACATCTCATAAGTATCAGGTATGTCTACTACCTGAATGTCAATGTAATACTGGATCCTAGGATCAGATGCTAATTGCATGTGGATATGAGTTAACTCCCCTACCACACTTACTTCTATTTTGTCTAGTTGAGTGACTTTCTTCAGGGATTTAGTAGGATGTAATCCTAAAGCATTACATACTGACAAAGGCATAACATTTGTGGAGGCCCCTAAATGCACCAAACAGTTGTGCAAGTTCTTACTAAACATTCTTATGGTAAGGAGGAATGGAGGTGACTCAGTTTTGTCTCTATACAAGGTCATGTGGGAGGTTTCTGTAGCTTGGACGGTAGCTAACACTTTAGGTTTGGTAGTATTATCTCTGGCAACATGATCTTTGCCACTGGATTGACCTGAAAGATGGCTATCCTCTTTAGGAGCAGGATCGTCTAGTGATTTCATAAATGCCTTTTTGATGGCAGGAGTTTTCAGCAACTCAGACAAGGACAAGCTGATTTTAATTTTCTTCATTTCATCAACTAGATAATTGACTAACTTTTCAGATTCATGAGGTGCATTTACAACCTTTGATCCTGTGTTTTGAGGTGACAGGTATTGAGCATTTACCTTGGGGAACCTAGGGTTATTGCTGGCTTTAGGATCAAGAGGTGTATTGAAGTTGTTTGGAGGCAAGGACGATGTCAATGGACCAGTAGGTCTATTGGCACTGTTTCTTAAGTTATAATTATGCTTACCAGGATATTGCTGCTGGTATGCATGCACCTCCTTATGTTCTCTTGCAGGCTCATTTTCATCTTCAAAAGGGAAAACATAATTTGTTCCAAAGGTTAAGGTAGATTCTTCACATGCCTAGTTATAACTCTGATGTATCCACATGGAACAATCTCATTTCCCTCTGCCTGAGGTGGATTTCTGGAAGTGTTAGACACTTCAGTCTAAAAGATGCTAGCAGCAATTCTAAATTGTGGATAGTCTAGTTCTGCATGTGCATTTGTATTGTGGATCCTACACCAATTAGTGAGGGCTGCCTCAGCAAGATTGACTCTAGTACTCTGTTTGGCTTCACCTGGAGGCTGATTATCTAGGGGTGATGGTAATGAGCCATTATTTGGCCTAGAGTTCCATACTATAAGCTGTCTCTGGGGATGATTGTTATTTCCACCATTATTGTTGAAATTATTGTTGTTGTATCCTCTGTCAGGATAGTTTGGCCTGTCATTGGCATAATTCCTATTCTGATTGGGAATAGAAATTCTGATTCCTTAAATGAGTCACTTCTGTAGTGAGTTTTCTTAACTGAGCAGAGATTTCCTTGATTTCCTCTTTCTCCTCTTGAGCTTTAGCCACTACATTTTTAGTCTGAGGCTTAAAGAATGAAGATCCAGTGTTATTGTTGTTGGGATCTATACCCTGAGGTGCCTGAGGTTGTGCAGGATATTGTGGCAGTTGGTCATTCCTATTAGGAGGAGGCATAATACTTAGTGGAGGTACCTACAAAGGTGTAGGCATGACTGCTGGGGGTGCCATTACTCCATTAGGCTATTGTGCAAGATATGATGCAGGAGATTGTGGATACATGCCAGGCAGTGTGGGAAAAGCAATATTTGGAGTAGGAGCAGGGACTAGCTGTTGATTCACTATGATAGCCTCTTGAAAAGCTCCTGTCAAGGTAGTGATTTCAGGGTGTGTTCTCCTGATGAACATGGAAGTCAATGGATCCAAAGATGAATAATAGATACTCCTAGCAACAATATCTGTCACTACATATGGAGCAACTAACTTGGATAGCATTTTCTGGAACCTGGCATTAAAATTGGCGATGGGCTCATTCTCGAATCTTTTGATTGTAGCAAACAAGTGGTAATTCATAGATGGATCAATAGGAACCTTGAACCTATCAAGAAAGGCTTTCTCTAGGACAGCCCATGAACCAAGAGAAGCTTGACCAAGACTAATAAACCAATTGTAAGCCTCTTCCCCTAAGGAAAAAGGAAATAATCTGCATACTACATCCCGATGTTCGATTCTGGCTCTGTAACAAGCTTCTTTAAAGGTCCTGATATGATCATCAGCATCCTGATAAGGATGATATTTTGGACAAAGTTTATCCAGATTCTTTGGTAACTCGTGATACGCATTGAAGGTTAAGGTGACTTTGCTGCAAAGAAAGACATTGTGATCGGAGGAGGTTGAGCCTGAGGAATAACCGGCTGAGGCTGGACCAAAGGTACACCCTGAGGAGATCCTGTAGGTATATTAAGACCAATAGGAGTTACAAGAAGATGTCCTGGTGGTGTTCCTGACGCACTAGAATCAGGAGTGTGATGAATATCAACAGTCCTAGGCCTGAAGCCTCTAACAGGTAGTTCCTCAAAAGGTCCGGTGGATCTTGACCTGGTATTTATCCTTTGAGCCAGGATTTCTCAAATTTGGTGGGAAATTAATAGGATGATTGTAAATATTGACTGAATTTCACCAGCTAAGGTAATATTTATGATCGGAGGACTCATCTGACTGGATATTTGTGAAATATTTGCAAAGATACTACAAATATGAGGCGATATTGAGGTACGATTACTCTTACCACGAGATATCAAGTTTCTAAGGCAAAACTCTTCAAAGTTTGAACAAATTTACTTAACATTGGCTAATATTTGTGAATTCATGATGATCTACTATAAAGCTTGCAATATTTATGTTAAATCTGGAAATCTTTACACAGAATGAGCATCTACAAGCTTGCTATAGTAAATATTTAGGCAATATTTGGAATTCATAGATGCTTTCAGGGTTACCTTACTCTCTGCATCATCAAACCTGAAAATAATGATGATGAGCGTCTTCTTTCAGATAGTGCCCTCCTTCTAGCGCCAATTTATGTTGGTCATGATCTTAGTCATAAACAAGCATAGAATAAAAGTACACATTAACCTTTATTCATCTTGAAAGATACTATGAATTAAGAGAATTCATGATCCCAAGTCTCTGGTGATTAGGTCTTAATCGTCTGACGTTACTTACAGGTTAATGTGAGTTGTTGTTTCCATTTTGGGGACTTATGTAAAGTTCATCATCATGACATTATTCCTGCAAAGATTCTTTATAGAGAGGTCATTTTATACAGTTCTTTGATCAAATGATGTAGAAATACTTCAATCTATGCATGATATTTTCAATTGTGCATGCTTTGTCTTCAAATATGCTAAATATTTGCAATTATCTATGAGATGTCCACATATTTGTGTTATTTGCTTGAGATTATCAATTATTTGCAATTATGAGGGTGAAGTGCTCTAAAATTTAAAAGAAATTGAAAGAAATGCTTCAAATTAATGTTGAACCTTTAGCTTTTGAACCACATGTACACTAGATACAGTCATGAAGAGAAGAAAACCAAACCATATTTTCACTAGGACATTCCACAGCTAGATACAGTTGATGCTAACTTCAAGGGAATTGTATGAAGACAACATATGTAAGTAGACATGCACTCCAAGGGATGCAACAAATCACCACATATATCCAGAATTCACACACTGATTACTCAAGATTTACTATGAATTGTAATCAAAACAGTCTTCTCATTCATTATGTATGCAAAGATATAGATGTCTACAAAAGCTTTGAAATGAGCTCTGAATACTTCAGTAGACTGATTTCAATTAAGTTTCGAATGAATGACAATGAGGCATTCCAGCACCTTTTATAGAACAAGGTGAGGAATCCGTTACAAAAAGATCTACGATCTTGATTTATCAATGAATATCTACAGTCAACATTTCCTTTTGACTTTGTCAACTACATCAAAATGGCACAAGTTGCCATCTGGCAACTATCTGAAATACATATTTCACTAAGTATAAGATGCTGATATTTGCTTTATGTTGCATCTTCATCATCCTTATCTGACTCTTGACCTTCATCATCAAGTGCATCACTTCCTGAACCTTCATCATCCTGATGATGATGACCCCGTATATGTGGCTGCATGCTGCTCCGAACCTGTTCATACAATTGCACTACTTTATCTATCTCTCTGCCATCCTGGGTCTTTGCTTTGATGATGGCATGTTTATGTGCCTCGTACTTGTTCCTGATGCTGTCCAGCGTATTTTTCCTGTTGTGTAGCATTTCATTGTAATGCTCCATTTTCATATTTGTCCTTTCCAGTTTATCCATGATTTCTTCTATCAGTTGGCCTAGTGGATCATCTGTAACAAATTGGAAGTTATTGTGTAGAGCTTGGATTGCAAACTCTTCATCTTGATTGTCTATCTTCCCTTCCACTTTACCCTCTAGTGTTTCCAAAATTTCTGCCTCAAAAGACATCATGTCATGCAGTTTTATGATGATCTCCCTTAGCTTATTATTGCATCTTTTGAGGACATCACATTCAAATTGAATGTCTTTATACCATATATCAACTAATAATGCAGTGTTATTATTCAGTATCTGCTTGTTGATGAGAAGTTGGGGATTTATCCTCCTTATCTCTCCTAGGATATCCAATATCTTTTCCAATTGGAAAGACCTTTTTCCTATCTGCATTTGCAATTTGTCTACCTTTTTCCTAGACTCACTGAGAATACCCCACCTCTTTAGAGAGGCTTTTACCACTTCCTCCGTAGTATCTAATGTGGCACACATCCACTTTCTCAAAATGGATGACTCATGTTTCATGAGATCCAACTTATGCACCTCATCCTGGGAAATAGCAGTCAATGGGACTGCACGTTTAGTGGAACTATCTTCAGGATTAATCAACCTGCCTATGTATGCATGCAACTAAGCAATGTGCTCTTTGTGTTGCTTATTTTTCTCTTTTTCCTTTTTAACCTTTTGAATTAAAGAATCAATGATGTCTTTACCTTCTTGACCCTCTTGGTCTTCATTGGCAAACCCCAAGTCCACTATGCTGATTTGAAATTCCTCTAAGGTAATTTTACCTTTTTCTTTATCTACAATGGGGGTTGCAATTTGTGCAGTCCTCCTCCTAGTCACTGGATCTCTCTTGATGGCCGAAGTCATTCTGGCCTTCCTTTTTGGTTTTATTATGTTTTCAGAAAATAAGGTAGATACGTCAAATTCTTGAATTACAAAATCTACCTCTGCGTTTACCTCCTTTTCCAACCATGGGGGTACCTAATCATGTTTCTGAGCATCATCATGTTGTTCACCTTGATCTCCTGTGTCTATCAGCATATGTGATGGAGAAGGTGATTTCCTCATTTCTTCTTCATGATATTCACCTTGAGGCTGATCCTGTGGTACATCCTCCTGTTGGGGAACTTCTTCTTCCAGAGGAGTATCTTGAGGTGGAGGATCTTGTGGTGTATCGATATGATGATCATGGTGATCATGATCCTTCTTCTTTATTACCTCATCCATTTTTTACTCTTCCTCCTGTTGAGGTACATTTACAGCAATGGATATTGTGGCATCCTCTTTAGGTGCTGATGTTGGTTCTAAAACCATTATTTGTTTTGCACCTGTACTACTAACTTCCTGAGCTATAGCAGTAGGATCCATTATTATTTTCTCCTCATCATCCTTCTTTTCTTGAACCTCTACTATAGCAATTTTAGCTGATGTATCTTCTTGGCCCATTTCTAAAGTATGGCCTTCTGGTTATGCCATCTTCACTTCTTCTGTAAGTTGCCCTTCGTCAAGTGTGCCTGCTGGATGTTTAGGACTTATATCCTATCTACTTGTTAAATCCACCACTACAGGACTTGTCACCTATGCAATTAGTGTGTCCAGCCCTATTTCTTTGGCTATCCTCTCTAGACTCTTTTCCTTTTCAGATTCTACTTGCTTCATCTCCTCCAATATTGTTTGGACTGTTGGAGTCTTGTGAGGAGTCATGTGTGTACATACAGCAAGGGTTTCCATCTTCTGTGATGCTACTTCTTTCACCACCTCATCATCAGACAAATCAACTATTTCTTCTAGTGAGATAACACCTCCTTCTAATAGCTTGGAGGTTTCTTTTCTATGCTCTTTAGCTTGCTCTGTTTTAAATTTCACTATGGTAGGAAGTGGAACATTGTGTTGAAATTCCTTGTGAAACACTTCACTACCAGCTCCTTTCAACAATATAGGAGATTGCTGTATTTCTCCCCTCATAGAGGTTCTTAGTTTCTTAGGTGGGGTAGCTACCACCACCGGTGGGGGTTTTCTCTTCCTCTTGAATAGCAAAAGGGGCTCCTCTTCTTCAGTATCTTCCTCCATGAGGACATTCTCTTCTACTTGTTTTCCTAAGGATTGACCCTCTTCTTGGGTCCCAACAATTACTACCCCTGTTGTCTGATCTTTCTTAGCTTTTTGTTTACCATCCCTTGGAGGTGATGTTGATCCTGATCTGGATCTTGATGTTGTTGCCTCCTCAGCTGGAAACACCGCCCTCTCAATGATCACCCCTTTGGGTTCATTATCAACTTTCTTACCCCTAGGGGGTCTTTTACTTTGTTTTTCTTATGGGGGAAGTCTGTCCCCTTTTGATTTCTTTTTTTCAATTATAAAGTCGTCATATTCCTTAGCAGGAATATCTTGTCTTGTCTTTTTCTTATCCATAGTAATAGCTACCCCTTTCCTTTTCAGTGCCTCAATTTGTTCATCAACCCAAGCTTGGGTTAACTGTAATGTCCTGGCAATGAAGGGGTCCAAAGATATGTTTTCTAGTATGGTTAGGTCAGGAGCAGATATTGTATCATTATATATTTTCTTCTTTTCATATTCATCTGCCATTATCCTGCCATCATCTTTCTTCAATTGTTGAGGAATGGGGATACAATCAAAGGTTCTGACTTGATTCAATGTCAACCTTTGGTATCTTCTTCTTCTGGCTTCTGCTTCATCCTCACAATCAACCCAGAAGTCTTCCAGGTGTGCCTGATGAATAGGTTTCCCTATTACTTTTTGTATCCTTCCATAAGGATCATATGGTCTTACCAGTGGGAATGGTTGCAACTACATTTTATTTAAGCTGACCATCACCTTCTTTATATGATCTGAGTCTGGGCACATATACCAGCCAATGGATACTGGAAACAAGATGGGCGGTATCTTCTGGGCATCCTTGTATGTTTTCAACATTGTGGAGCTTTGCCTTATGAATTCCATCAGTATCACTACATCTGTGGGGTATCTTGGTAGCATGAGGGGCTGTCCCTCAAAACCCTCAATCCTCATATAGGAAAAGGTGGCAAATTGAATATACCAGGTTCCATGCCTATAAATTATTTCTTGAGCTTCCATGCTCAATCTTTTTGTTCTGTCTTCCTCCATAGTCCTGACCAGATGCATAGAGAATGCATCATTTACCAATTTGTAATCACGGAGATAGTTAGCTCTCTGTAGCTCGGGATGATGATCCCAAACATGCACAGCATTAACTGTGCCTATAAGCTTTCCGTCTGTAACTAGTACATCAAATGTGCCTTTGTATGCATAGGAGTAGACAATGCAAGAGGTCATATAAAATGAACAATTTGAACCTCCCAGGTTCATCAGCTGCTCATGTAGGGCATCACTTATCAATTAACCCCATAATGGCTTGATGTCTGCATATATGCACATCATGATTACGCCATACATCTAATCTTTAAAACTACCAGCATCAGGCTGACCTACCACTCTACTAAGTAATGCAATCATGTATTGATATTCATCATGAAAATCATATTTGTACAAGTGCACAAGAAGTTTGGCAGCTGCAGGATATGTGTTGTTCTTGGCCCTCCACTGATATATGTTCTTCCTGGCCTTCTTCTTATTATTCTCATACTCAATCTCTAATTTCCTCAAGTCTACACTGTTAACTTTTCTGCCCAATGGCAGTCCAAATGTCTGTGAAAGACCTTTGATGGACAGGTCTGCATAAATTCTTCCATGCTTCACCACCTGCCTTGTTTCTGGATTATAATTCCTGGCACACTCTATGACTAGCTCTGGAGACTCCATGGAGTACGGAAAACCTGCCGCATTCCACATTCCTGATATGAACACTGCATGTAACAGGGTGCTCCTATTCTTTTCATCATTCATCTTGTCAGAGGCCTCCAAGTTGGTACTCCCCTGATGTGTATCTGTGATGGCACCATGTTTAAACAAAATTCCTTTAAGAGATGTGAACATGGGCTTGCTGAATTTGGCCTCACACTTAGCCAACCTCTTGTCAGCCATAGATACCTATAATTAGCACAATTCATCTTACAATGGATACCCATATGCATGTAGATAACATTTTATCTTTAATACTCATCATGCCTACTATATTTATTCAGCATTACTCATCATGGGATGCATAAACTAAAACCTTGCAACATCATACCTGACTATTGTAGAAGCAACAAGATGAGGGTTTCAATTACTTACCTGGATATGTAGATCCCCTAGATTATACCAATGGATTTTCAAAAATGTTCTCAATTCTGCTGATAATGCTGCACTTCTTACTGCCTGCAAACTCCATTCGTCACTGTATTGCCTATATGAAGGTATGGAAGCTGGTGCTCTGTAAAAGTAATTTTGTCACAAGGTAAGTGTGAAAATGACGATAAATTTACCTTTTAACCTTGCAACTAGGGTAAAATTAGGGCAAAAGTCTGACACATTAGATTTTAAACGTTGATTTTTCTCACGGAGACTTAGAATCTCACCAGGTGTGTCATCGGGTTTTGCGGTTGGTGGGAAATACCTACCACCTCTGTGTGCATTTAATGTCAATGGCAGCAACGAAAGCGAGGTGATATCCATACGATAGGATGATATTTGAAAATTGGGGTTATATTTGGATATTGGGGTGATACTCACACCGTTAGGTCGTGCTTTATACTTCAGGAGGATATTTTGATATATCGGGTGATGTTACAAAAGATGACATGACTGAAGTCATTCTTTTCTTCCTCTTGGGATATCAGGATGACGTCATCCAGATATTTGCTCACTATATCACTATGGCATGATGACGTCATCATCATGTTATGTGAATAGGATCATGTTTATGAAATATGCACCCGAAAAGTAAATGTGATGATTACATCATCATCATGTTCGCTTCTTTGTTTATCAGACTCATATGACATCATCAAGATAATGGCTTAGGGTGATATTTCGCGGCATGAGGATATTGAGAAATATCAGGTTACATTGAGAAATATGATCCTCGCGAAATATACAAGGCTGTTGACGGGTAAGGGTCACTTTCATCTAAAATTGACGTCCGGATATTTGGACCGCATGATTTCTCGGGTGATAGACTAGATCAGGATGATTTTCGGTAATATGATTGATGTTACGAAACATGATCCTCCCCTTGTGAATATTAGGTTTGACCAAAACTTTGATCATTCATAACTTTCACATCCTGATGAATATCAGGGTGATGTAAAAGGCAAACCTGCATAGAATTTGATGCTCTTTCTAAATATGAGGTCACTGAAATGAAATATAAATTTTGACAAACTAACCTCATGATGACGACTTACCACATCCTCCTCTGCATGATAATCTACATAACCCACTTTTACCAAACTGCCAGAAAGCAGAAAACACAAGCCAAGCCAAAAAGTTGGGTCCCTGTTTTGCCAAGTCAAAATGGGGTGTGTTGTGTAACCACACAATAGGCCCTAATGGGTTCAAGGCAAGATTCTTCTAGAAATATTATCATATTATTGGATAGGATGTCTACTCATTGGTGGAAGAATGCAGGAAGTTGATATATATTCCCAAAGCTTGAAACTCAACATTTATATCCCTTGTCCCAAAGACTAAATATCCTTAGTATTTTGATGCCTACTATCTAATTGCCTTGTACAACACAATTTATAAGATTGTAATGAAGGGAATGGCATTGAGATTAAAATGGTGCATTCAAAAATATAATCTCTAATGAATAGAGAAAAATTATAGAGGGGAGGAAGATCTTGGATGGTATCATCATAGTGCATGAGGTAAAACATTCTATTAAAAAAAAAAGGATGACATGATACTAAAATTAAACATGAATAATTCCTATGAAAGTGTCTCTTGGGCCTTTCTAGAAGTGATCCTTCCCAAACTTGGCTTTGAGATGGATTGGACTTGTTGGGTCAAAGGTTATTTATCATGTGTCTCCTATTTAGTGCTTATTAATGGAATTCCTATTGAGTACTTTGAGACTGATTGAGGACTTAGACAAGGTGACCCACTCTCACCATTTTTTGTTCTTAATCATTCTATAAGCTCTAGGAAGAGTTTTGAAAAGGGAACATAAAAAGGATGTATTCAATGTTTGGAAATCTCTACTAGATTGGATAAGGTGATTCATCTTTAACTTGTGGATGATACACTCCTTTTCTAGGAGGCCATTATCAAGGAAGCCAAAGAAATTAAGAAGGCTCTTGATTTATATGAACCAACCTCAAAATTGATGGTAAATAAAAGTAAGTCAAAGAGTTGTTTTCTCAAGGATTTTAGAGAGGACTCATTTAACATTTAAAAAATTATTTATTTTGATAGAGATGCATTTCCAAGATCATACATGGGTATGCCCTTGATTGAAAATAAAGTCTCCATGGAAGATAAAAAAATCTTGATAAATCAAGTCCAAAGTAAGTTGACCTCTTGAAAAAGGAGGTGTCTTTTTGTAGCCGGGTGTATCCTTTTAATCAAATCTTGTATGCCCACTATCCCTCTCTACTTTATGTTTGTTTTTAAAATTCCTAGTAAGATTATTAAGGCAATCTCTATCCTCTAGAGGAACTTCGTTTGGAGTGGTATGAAAGATAAGAGGATATTTAATCTAATTAAGTGGGAATTTATCTATAGAGATAAGAGTGATGGTGAATTGGGATTTAAGAAGTGTAGAAGGATGAAAAAAGCCTTAGGGATGAAGTTAATTTGGATAATACATTGTGAGAATGATAGGTTGTGGACCTAAGTAATTCATGCTAAGTATATTTGTGATGATAATTATGGGGTGTCTTTTTTCAAGAATCTACACTTAGGGGTTCTGGGATTTTGAATTTTTTGAGGTAGTTTAGAGATTTGGTGATCAAGACGTTGAGATGGAAGCTTGGAAATGAAGAGAGCATCCTATTCTAGGACTTGGCTTAGATTAAAAATAAACCTCTCAGAGTAGAAACTAAATTCTTAAAATAGTGAACTTATGTATGGAAAACATTGGAGCTAAGGTCAAAAAATATATGATTGAAGTTAAGGTCTCCTTGGTGTTGATCTAGTTTCCATAGATGTCCCTAGTTTAGAATATTACCCTTCACAAAGTGATGGAGATCCTCAAACCTTGCCCTATTCCTAGGGCCCCTTAGAGGGATGTCTTAATTTGGTATGGATTCTCCTTGGGTAAGGTTTCTATTTGGACAATGTACTCTTCCCTAACCCATTCTTTTGGTCAATAGTTGGGGTTTCCTATGAAGGAGATTTGGAGTAATCATGGTCTACTGAAAGCTAATGCTTTCTTATGGATTATTGTAAATAGTTGCACCTTAACATGGGATAGATTGAATACCATAGGGATTAGTGGGCCCTGTTAATGTGTTTTATTCTATCAAAATGAAGTGTCTTAGAACTAGCATTTATTTATCTTATGCCCCTACTCGCAAAAGATTTGGTTGATGGATAAAGCCTTATGGGTCCACACTTGTGTCCCACCAACAAGCATTTTAGAACTAGTGAAGAATTATAAATTAAGCATCTGAAGTCTTATCTTATAATTAGAACATATGGCTTGAACTAAATATAAGATTTTTTGAAGAAAAATCCAAGTCAGTGGAAGATATTTAGGACTAGGTGGTCGATACCGTAGTTATTAAAAGAGTGTAGATATGGAATTTTAGATGGCCTTAATTCAAATGAGATGGAATGGAAAAATCATTGGCTAAGAATCCAATGGATATTCAAATGTCCAAGGAAGATGGATAGGCCAACATTGAAGAATATTAAATTGCATCCTCCTGATAATGATTTCATCAAGTTAGCCTTTAATGGAGTAGCCAAAGGTAACCTCAATCATGTAGGAGGATGATTCCTTTTAAGGATTTGATTGTGCTAACTCTCATGATTGATGCTATGTTATTTATTCATGAGACCAATAATATGGTGAAGGCTAGGGCCTTGTTCTTTGGATTGAAATTTACATTGGAGTCTAGTTGGAAGAAAATTTAGGTTAAGGGTGATTTAGATATAATTATCAATTATATGAAAGGTAAAGAATATAACTCATTGGATTTGGACTCCTTCATTGATAATCTATTAGATCCAGTGCTAGAGATTGTCTATAACTCCTATAACTATATTAAATGAGAAGGCAATATAGTAGCATATGGGTTTCCAATCAAGGTGTAACATTGTGGGGTACAAAAAGTGTTGTGGAAAATATGTGGATGGGGTAGTTTATTAGTTCAAAGATCTACAATTGTTAAGCAATGATCTTTAGACTCTCTCTACCTTTTAAGGGGGTTGTGTGGAATGTAGAATATCCCATCAACAAGCCACAAGTCCAAAGATCTAGATTGATGATGGTGGTTGTGATGTTAAAACATTTAATATGATATCAAACCAGAGATTACATATATATCTAATGATTGAGCTCATTAGTAGTGAGGTGTGTGATATAATCACATCATGCATTATTGTACACTCTTGGATGGATTTAAGTATTGAAAAGGTGGAAGATATTGTCATTTTTTGGAGTTATTTTTTGTATCTTGGCAAATAACTCACAAATTTTCAAGATAAATAGAGGACTTTGAGTTTTTTGCCTACTAGAACCCAATTCCGCACTTTGGCATAGTGACAAAGCATAATTTCCTCCCAAAGTCAATTGTGTACATTCCAAACTATTAAAAGACCACTAGAAGCACCATAATTGCAAAGTAAAATAATCAATGATTCCAAGAGGCATGGAGGAGTGACAGAGAAGATATAGTGTCAATCAAAGGATGATTTTTATATGTTTTAAACAAGAAAATTATGCTACATATTTCTGAATTAAAATAAAGACAGATTTAAGACACCTTGTGACAGAAATGAAGCATCCAACACCTCTTCTAAAGTCATATTAAATAAAAAATTAAAAAGATTCCATAGAGGCGCCAAAGAGAAGGTGAAATGCCTCTTTTGAGGCTGTAACATTTTTTTTAAAATTACAGAAATAAAAGGGGCAAAGAGAGCACCAGTTTGAGGGGGGATCTACAACAAACAAAACAAGAAATTTTTTCAAAGGAAAAAGGCAAAGAGGGGGCATGAGAAATGGAGGAGATGCATTTTTGAAGGCATAAGTGAATTAGAGGAATTTCAATGCCTCTTATAGTAGCTAAAACTAGTAGAAGAAATAAGGAATGAAGTGCCTGTTTTGGTCTATTGTTGTAGAAGGTAAAATCCCAAAATGGAGGCACCTAATATGAAGAGAAGAATGAGTAATAGTTGACAAGAGTAGGACAATCAGCCAAAGGAAGAAAATATAGAAGTGTAGGCCAGAGAGTGTAAAGAATTCACTATGGAGGAATAGTGGAATCTTGGGCTACCTTATGGAAAGAGAGATAATGTGCAGATAGGGATGAGTTGGGGAAGGTCATTTGAGGCCATGTTTTGTAATTTTGGTCATAGATGTATGTTTTCTTATTTGAATTAATTAAATTCATTTTTTTATTACAATCTTTGTATTGTTTTTGGGGCAGAGTGTTGCCTATGAGTGTTGTGAATTCATTTTTTGGTGAAGAGGGAGTGCCTCTTGCATCACGTGGTATTAGAGCCACAAGATCTTGAGAGTGCAGAGTATGCACCAGGATCAGCGGGTGAAGATTGGTGAAGAGTGAAGCCATGAAGCCATGAACATAGAACATAATGTTATTAGGGGTCATACCCTTATAACATTTATATAATGTTCTAATATAAGGTTATAAAACCTTATGTTATAAAGCATATACCATTTAAATAATTTTTTATCTAATAACTATTAAATTATTAATTATTTACAAATGGTTGCTTTGAATGGGTGTGACTAATACCCCTTTAGGTATTATGCCACCCCTTCTTTATTTAAGGAGGTTCTCTCTCATTTGAGAGTGTGGGAATTTGGAGTTTTATAGTGAATTATATCACTATGCACATGAGGTATTATTGGCCATGTGGAAGTATGTAGAGGAGTATATCTCCAAGTTCACTCTATTCTTTAATAGACTATATTTTGTAAGTGTTTTAATAAAATGATGTTGTTAGTGTAGGTTTTTTAATCCTTTTCATAAGGTTTTTCCTACACATATTATTAAGCTTGCTTAAGTTAATAAAGTGAGTTTAATTAGGTGAGTGGGTCATTTGAGGTGTCGTCGTCCTATGAGAGAGTTTCATTTACTATGTTTAGACCATTTGGTGGTCTCCATATTGGTTAGTTCTACCACCTCCACCCCTCTCCCTGGTCTATATAAACTCACTACCTAGCTTGTACTTCCATTCCATTCCATTCTATTTTGTGAGCAATCTATTCAGACTATCTGATATGATATCTTTGTTTCCTCCATTTTGATCTTCTATGTGTGCTTGCCTTTAGCTTTCTAGATTTTGGGTTTCTATCTCCATTTCAAAATCTAACATGCTATTAGAGCAGGTGAATGCCTAGTGATAGTCATTTAAAAGATCTAGGATTTGAGATCTTGGTTGCTCTTGAAAGTTGAGTATGCTCTTCTCTTGCATCCAATGATGACCTGGAGAATCAGAAAAACTTGATAGAAATACTAGTTTCTAGGGAGGGTTTTGAATGTGGCTTTGTATTGCAGGTAGTTTCAAGGGATTCCTGAAGTAAATCTAAGCTTGCCATTGAGTTGAGAGTTGCACTAAAAAAGTTAGAATAGCTATTTTTTCATCCAGATCGGATACCGAAAGCCATTTTTATGAGGGTTTGAAGTTGGAGGTTTGTTGTCAGATCGAGTAGAGAGCCACCATTTCATAGTAGTTTGGGTCAAAACAAACCCTTCCATTATTCTCAGAAGGGTCAAAAACCCTAAGATCACCTGTCTATTCGTTAAAATCAAACAAAGTTGCCTAGAGAGGCAAAATTGTTTTTGCCCAGGGACCTCCTTGGCCCTTGCATACAATTTGAGGTGAAGGTTTTTTTAAAAAATTCAAAAATATTTATTTTTTGATTTTCCTATATATATATATATATATATATATATATTTGATTTCATGCAGGTCTTGTTTTTTTAAATCTTTGTAAAAAATCAAAAATTAAAATTAAAAAAACTTGCCTGCATAGGAGGTACATAGGGTACCGTACCCTACGCAGACCTTTTTGAAGGCTGAGCCCCCTTTAAAGGGAGTGGCTCTCCTTAAGAGGCTGCAACCTCCTTTAAGGGTTGTAGACCTCTCTTGAGGCTGTAACCCCTTTCTAAGGGGTGTGGTGGTGGCTTCGACCCCCACAATTTTTTAAAAACCAAAAAAAAATTCTTCTTCAGCCTTCACACTGCCAGTTTGGCCTTCTATGACCCTTCTCCAAAATTTTTAATAATTTAAAAACTTTGCAATCCATCCTTCCTCAACTTTTATGCCAGGGGTTTTTTGTAGATTCTGTCGATTTGGCGGACACTGGTTATTCTGCTAGTTTTGGCAGGGACTAAATTTGGCTATCTCTATTTTTGGCAAGCTTCAGTTTATCTGGAAGAGGTCTACATTTGGAAAGACTAACAAATTTGGTGGCAATTCTGCTAAGTTTGGAAGAAGGAGAATTTTCAAATTTGCCCCTTTCTGTTTGCTTTTTCAATTTTGAAGGCAAACATCAAAGACTCGTATCTCGGGCTCACGACCTCCTTCCTTCGAGTGATTTTTTTTAAAAGGAGTAGAATTTCATGCTCTTCATAGTGGTGTGACCATTTTTTGTTCAAGTGATCCTATTTTTCCATAAATTCAATTTTCTCATCAAATCTAAAGGACAATTCTCATTTTTTGAACTTCAAACAGCTATAACTTTCACACATGACCTCAAATCAAGGTGGTTCTTTTTTTAAAGTTGATATTTTTCCAAGCACTATACACTAGTGCTATTTTGAGGTTCTCATTCAAAGATATTTCTATACTTTCTGTATTTGGGTCCTTTTTTAGACATTGTAAAACTCTGGAAAACAACTCCAGCATTGTAAATGCACTGATCTATAAAACTGTGCCAAATCATTTTGTTGTTATATGGAGCCTAATTAGACTCAGAGGTTAAATTTACCCCACTTTTATTGGCAGTTTCCCCCTAAATTCTTATGGGTTTAAGGGGTAGTGCCCCCAAGATGGGGTCAAGGGGTAGTTCTCTATTTTCACATAGTTTTTTATTATTTTATTAAAGCATCGGGAGTTATTTTTCATTGGCCAACATAAAAAAACACTATTTTGTAACTGACAAAAGTCATGATAAAAATGGCTAAGGGTTAGGGTTTTCATTGATGTATTGTAGCATTTTGCAGTGGTATTGAGTTGCAAGGATTGCTGGTTGTAATCGGTTTGATTTACTAGATAATAATATTGGACTCTCTGTTGGTGGATGTAGCCCAAGTTTGGGTGAACCATGTTAAAACTTGTCTCTCGCTGTTATTATTTCTGTGTATTTTTATTCCTCTGTTTAATCTTTATTTGCATTTAATTGATATCTTCTATCAGCTATCCCTAACACATTTTTGTTGGGGGGATTCTTGATTGAGTGAAAAGGGGGGTCTCTTGGTGTGGTTTTGATCTGGTTACTTGTCCTCTTCTTTTTCTTCACACATGGATCGTTCTAAGGTTCCATTGCTTACACCTTATAATTATGCAACATGGCATCAACATGCATGGAATTCCCTAATGCAACTTGGGTATACTCCATATGTTGAACAAAAGGTAACTAAACCCACATATGATAAGGAAAAGATAAAACGAATTCTTGAACATAAAAAATCTCTTAGATGTCTTTGTAGCCTTGTTTCCCTTGATCTTTTGTTTCAAATTGAAATTCACATGATGCTTGGGAAAAATTGAAAACATTGTATGGTACAACTGACGAAGTTAGAGGCTGTCAAATTAATAATTATTTGACGAGCCTTGATCCTAAGAACTTTGGCAACATCCAAGGTTATATAACTAAGGTTAATGATCTGAGAGCACAATATAAAACATGTGGTATTGACAAAAAAGGCATTCAATTAATCTATAATGTACCAAACAAACTTGGTCCTAAATTTGTTGCTTTTGTTTCTAGCTTTCACACTCACAGGCTAACTATAAGAGCCACATGCACTATGCCTTCATTTTCATCTTTTTTTGAGATGTTAATGCATGAACAAGAGAAGCTTCTTTCTATGGGTATCATTAAGCCATCACAGACTCATACCTTGTTGGTTAGTCACTGAAGGGACATAAAGAGTCAGGTCCTTCTGGGTAAGTGCAAAAAGATGGGGGGCCAAAAAGTGGCCAAATTGTTTTCAAAAAAAAAAAATGCAAAACGCGAGTGCGTTATAACACGAGCATGTTATAACACGCTAGCATTATGGTTTGGTAATGACGAGCCTAGGGCTCGTCAAAACCAAACTATAACATATAATGTGAGCACGTTATCAGCTATTATAAATAAAAAGAAAACTCATCTCATTTCATTTCATTTCTTTTTTCTCCACTATTCCCATGGTTTGCAAACCCTAAGAAGCACACTCGCATTTTGGATTCCTCAATTCAACACAAAAATCTTATCGATTCGTCACCAAAATGCCACCACGACATCGAGCACGCCAAAGGAGTGAGTTTATTTATCTTTTTGTTTGAATTTGCTTCTAAATAGGTAGGTTTGAGTTGTTTTTTATGTATATTTCGTTAATTGTCAGGAAATGTTAATGCACCTCCTCCTCCTCCTCCTCAAAATCCATAAAATCCTGCGGAACAACAACCTCCTCCATCCATTCCTTGAGATGCCCCTAGAACACAAGAAAATATAATGGGGCAAATTGAAAACAACAAAAAATAAATTGAAGATATAATTGCAAGGTTGAAAGATCCTTCCACTTCAACCTTACATAGGTCCACGCTTGCTAAATCTCTTGAATCTATGTTATCAAATGTAGATTCAATTAGTAAGAAAATAACTAGTTGGATGGATAAGAGGAGAGAGTTTAGAGATTATTATGCAGACAAGCTATCATACCAAGATGTCAAAAAATTACAAATTACAAAATTAGACTTGTGTTCGATTTTCACAAACCCACAAACAAATCAAACTCCACCCATTACATGTAAGAGGTTCCCTATCCATTGGTGCAACAACCAAGCAATAAGGGACAACTTTGGATAGAGGTGGTGGATGGTTTTTGACCATCCTCCATGCAATAATAATGAGGTCCCGCAATACTTTTTGAGGAAACTCTACTGCAAGTTTGTCCTCAATAAAGTGCCATACTATTTTGATATGTGGGACTTCCAGGGTAGAGGTGGGGGGTCAGCACAAGATAGACCAGGGGCACATGTTGACCCACAGTGGGCAGTGAGACAAGTAATCAGCAGACCAGCCCATGAGCATGTTTCTATCCCTTCCATTATGAAGGAGAGTGTTGAGGTCGATACACTTCAGTCTATTAGTGCCTTGACCCAGAGCATCATAGAGCATGCTAGTCCTGTAGCACAGAGTGGGTTGGGAGATAATGCGAGGAGTAGGGTCCCACCCCATACTTGTTAGACTTATGGGTCAGCCTATGGTTATGACCCCATGGATAGTCAGGACACAGGTGCACAGGCTACATCTGCAGCTAAGCAGATGGTGATGACAGATACACTCCTGAGTGAGACTTTTGGCCTTGATACTCAGGTAAATATTAGCAAGTTTATTGAATTTAATTTATTAAATTTTATTTTTGAAATGCAAGATTAACTAATTTAGTTTGATGATTTTAATGAAATTTCAGGGTCATAGTGTTGATGCAGTTTTCAGTGGTTCTCCACCTACATATTACACTAGATCATCTACTATTGGGGTATGTAACTAGTAAACAATTATAAATATTACATGTGAATAGCATCGTTATATGAATGGTATTCTAATATCTGATTTTAGATGTTGAATAGGTTAATATTGGAGATTTCACGGCAACACCTACTAGTGGTGGTGGACTTCAAAGTTTCACGAAGGTAATAAAATAAATAGTTTAATGAATGAATTGTACTTACTAGATTTTTGTATGTGACTTGTGTGCTTTATTGTGTGTACTTCCATGTTTAGATGAACATGTGTGTATGTTAGGAGCCATGATTTGCATCACTATTATAGTTTTTGTAATTGAATAATGTTGTTTTATTTCTAGATGATGCAGGCTGCAGAGACCTCCTAATGTTCAGAGGGAAATGGAGCATGGTGTGACCTCTAGGATTCATAGCTCCATGGCATTGACAAGGGTATGAGGCAGATTAGTAAATTTCAATTTACATTCATTGTTATAGTTGTTTATTTTTGAAAAATCAAAAGATTATTGATTTAAAGTTTAATTTCTATCTGGATGGTTTCTATAGGACATGACATCACCACGGCCTATTCCTGCTACTGAGGCAAGTGAGGACATAGATTATATGTTAGCGGTAAGTGATTATTTTGTTAAATGCTTCATTTTTTATAACATGTAATTTCTATATATTAATGTCTATACTTTTTATTGTAACAGCTAAAGATGCAGGAAAAACTAAATAGGAGGAGCAACCCTTGGGTTCATAGTAGACCACCCACATGCGCGTCTCCATCCCCTAGAAGATCAAAGGCTGCCCATGATCTATTCTCTTCACCAGCTAGAGGGGAATGACTTTTTATTGTGTTCCTTTGTTGTATGCCTATACGGCATTTGTAGAAATATATTTTGTATTGTATATAGTTGACATTGTATGC